>CM067858.1:58514468-59714468 GCA_034642435.1 Megalocaria dilatata
ACCAACTTTCTTTCATTTCAGGCACTTATCATTTCACGAATATAACACTTAATGAAAAACTGATCACTAAAGTCATAAACAAAATAGATATGACCAAAACAATTCCACTTGGTTCTGAGCAGGATATCGGCCAGTTTGTTATAAAGAACGTTATGTTCCTCAACAACGTTACTGTAGAAGATTCAGTCAATGGATTAGATTTGAAAAAAGAATATGCAAATAGTGTTTTGGTAGGTAAAACTTATATTTGCAATGGTCATGAAGATTTTTAGGGAGCATATACCGAATTGATCATCATTTTGCCTTTTATTTCGGTGATTTATTCACAATGGAACGTCTTATTAGAAAACCCTTTATATATCACATAATCCTAATAGTTACTCAATCTCAGGCAGATTTCTGTCTTTTTCTATTAATCGCAGTTTAACTTTTGCAGCATTATTTTTCTGATGTTGACAGAAAATCTGTACATACAAAACTAATGTTCATTTTTCTCACATATTCAGTGATAAGGCTTAGTTTTTCCCAACTGATCGCATTAATGGACATAAAGAATTCAGAGCCATTTATATTACACATATATTCTTTTTCAGAGTAACAAAGATCAAACAATTAAATCCGAAATATATTTCAAGAATAACACTCTCATAAAGCATAACCTGGAAGTTGGGGGTTTACTAAACGGATATCCAATCGACAAAATAGTGACAACCGATACAAATCAAACCTTAACAGCCACCTACAACTTCTCTTCCAAGACTGTTATGGAATCGGACTTACACGCCACCGGTTACGTCAACTCGATCAACATGTCCGATTGGGAAAAAGGAGCTGTCAAAGTTTCCTCTAAGGAACCTCAGGTGATTGTCGCTCCTTGGCATTTCAGAAAAAATCTCACTTTCGAAGATACATTGGAGGGTGTGAACGGTATTTTCGATTTCGATATCGATGCAGAAATGCAACTGATGCGTGATGAGAAGGACTACAAGAAAAGGATGGAATTGCAGTTCGAGGTGAGGACTTTCGAAATGCAAACATAATATGAAACTAGTAAAACTCTGATAGGTTCCAGAAAAAGTAATAAAAGTTACATATAACTCAATAGACTCGTTAAAATACCTTGGACGTTTAACAAAAAACAATTCGCGGTATATAGTCAACGGGTATTTCCTCAGGGGTGGTTTCTTGATTAATGTAAAAGAATTAAACAAAGCGACAGCTTATTGGAAGAATCTTTCACATTGAAACAGACGAATTTTTCCACTTAAAGATTTGGTCTAGGGGTTGATAACTTTTCAAACCACTAAAATTAATTTATATTTGTTGGACTTTTTTATTCCATTTGATATTGTATAATGAGTTTTTGTTTTAAAACGTCTATTAAATATAAGCACTGCTTATAAGACATTAATTTATTTAAAAAAGCTTTTGAATAAATTTTTCTGAAATTAAAATTGTAGGGTAGGAGACTAACAGATTAAATATGTTTTAATATTTGAAGTATGTAATAATTCTTCTATCAAGTAAAAACCCGCTTCTTATTATTTTATTTTATATATATTATAATATATAATTATTTTAGGTTTTTCAATAAAAAATTCATTGTACAAATATCAAGGGGTTTAACTAAGACCATAAACTGCCTTATAGAATCTGTGTGATTTTTGTGGTGAGCATAGAACATGGAGTACCTTGGATTTTAAATGTATCGGGTGTTTTTTTAGAGTGACAGAACTTTCGATAGGGATAACTGTTGTTTGACAGAAGGTAGAAGCCATGTTGTCTTGACATTTCTGTTCAGTAAGCATTGACAAATTATCATGGAAAGACTCACGCCGCAACAACGTTTACAAATTGTGGAAATTTATTTTCAAAATCATTAATCCAGATTTGTCTATTCGTCGATGTTCACAACAAGTTGGACTCTGTGCATTCACCACATGAAAAATTTTGCGTAAAGATCTTGGTCTACACCCATACAAGATCCAAATGGTTCAAGAACTAAAGCCACTTGACCATAATAAGCGTCGTTTGTTTGCTGATTGGGCCCTAGAACAGCTTGAAGTTGATCCACTTTTTCATCGTAACATTGTGTTTAGTGATGAAGCTCATTTCTGGTTGAACGGCTATGTAAACAAGCAAAATTGCCGTATATGGAGTGAAAACAATCCTCAAGAAGTTCGGCAGGTTACATTGCATCCTGAAAAATGCACTGTATGGTGTGCTTTACACGCTGAAGGCATCATCGGTCCATAGTTCTTTAAAAACGATGCTGTAGCTAATGTTACAGTGAATGGTGCTCGTTACAGATCGATGATCAATGATTATTTGTTCCAAAATTTGAATGGTTTCGACCCAGAAAAGTTTTGGTTCTAACAAGATGGTGCTACACCTCATGCTGCTACCGTAACCAATTATTTATTGAAAGAAAGATTTGGCGATAACATTATTTCGAAAAATGGTCCAATAGTGAATGGTGCCCTTTACATATCGATGATCAATGAACTCCACTGGATTATTTTTTTTGGTTATGTCAAGTCATTGGTTTATGCTGATAAACCAGAAACAATAGACGCTTTGAAAGCCAAAATAACTCGTGTTATTGATAAAATAAGGCCTGAATTACTCGAAAAAGTGGTCCAAAATTGGTATGGTCGAATGCGGTTCCTCAGAGCTAGTCATGGTGGACAGAACACAGCTGAACTCCTAACTCGCACAAGCTTAAAAAGCTTCTGTGGGATCTTCACAGAAGATCTAGGAGTATCAGGATAATAATAATATGCCGGAAATTATTTTAAAACATAAATATCATAAAATTATCTTTCAAATGAAAAAAAATTTGGCTTCAATCTTAATTTAAATGTGTTTTATTTCAATTTAAAATTCTATCACTCTAAAAAAAAAACACCCGACACCTAGTTTAAATGTTGATCAAACAGAGATTCCACTAGATCGTATGGGTAAGTTTATTTATTGTTAATTGATTTTATCTTTTAAATGTAAAGTTGGACTGACCTTAATTATTTTTTGAGTATGTGCTACATGTTTTGAGAGTTTTTGAAATAACTTATTCAAATATATTAAATATTTCAAATAAATTAGTTTTGGAGAAGTTCTTGAAATTTTGTTGTATATTTTCGAAAAAGATATACTTTCCGTAAAAATAAAATCAGAAACAAAACATTTTGTCACAGGCAAATCTGCGTTACCGCCTGTCTGAAGAGTTCAGTTGTGCATGCTTGGAACGAAATATTCAAACATTTATTTATATATCAATTTAAATTGACAATTTATATTTGATGGGTTATTTTATTCCATTTAATATTGTTTAATGAGTTTTTAATTTTAAATGTCTATTAAAAAGTGTAGGAGACTATCAGATCAAATCTGTTTTGACATTCAAAGTTTGCACTAATACTCCTTTTAGATTTTTTGGCTTTTATCTGATTCAAATATAAAACACCCCTCAGTATTCTATACAGGCATATTTATATGAGATACTAACATCTTCAAAATATAAGTGACGACTTTCAAATGCAGCTACGGACTTTGATACATAATATAGTTATTTAATTTGGTATTCAACGTCTTAATGCCTATTCATTTCGTATTTTCCTTTAAATAGGCAGTTCTTCTGAAACTTTCATTTGTGGCCTTTAGGAATATTGAAAAGAGAACCCAATAAAAAATACGTTATTTTTCAGGAGGACTACAAGAGCATTTGTAGAGATATCCATTCACTAAATAAAAAATCGAAAAAGCAAACCTACAAATTCGACAACTTGGAAGAGATGCAAGTACTAGAATATCGTCAAGTGATAGGAAAAACACACTTTTTCAATGTAATTTTCTCTTTTATGCTTGTTTACTGATACTAAATGCCTAATATTCAAATTGAAGATTAAATTATTGAAACTTTAATCATTATATAGCAGTCGATGACTCAGCTCATTAATTTGGTAAAGGTTTTCAGAATTTTCCTATTTTCAATTTGTTGAATGCATCAAGTAAGAGTAAAAAAATTCATAAATTATAAATAATTAATGAAAATTTTGAATTGATCATTTTTCAGTTCGACAAACCATCGATTATCCTGAATGCCGTTGGATCATGCCAAATCGATATATTCCGTTTGGAAGACGAAATGTTCGTTAGAGATTCAGAATTTGCAACGGGCGAAATCGATCAAATCATATCAGTTCATGGTGATGACAGATTCTTCTTCGTTGTGAAAACTGTCTCGAACAAGGACTGTGACGACATTGGTACATTCGTTTGGCAGTATGACAATGATACTATTATAGTAAGTATCAGAAAACCATTCAAACTAAAGGTGAATAGTGTTTCCTCCAACAGATTGCGTTGTAGGAAGATTTGAATCGATTTACTTTCTATTACACTGATCATTCTTTTATTTCTAAATCTGGCTAAGCCCTGATCTATAACCTTCAATAGGAAGGTGACATCTTACTTCTTACATATCAAATGGTCAGCTATTACATTTACCTATACAACAGCTTAATGAACATGAAAATTATATTAAAAAAGAGACTCATATGCTTGGTTTCATCCTCACCCTATAAATTCAGAAGTATTCAGCTAGAGCGATCTATTTTGTCTCACTATTATGGCTGATCATGGAATTAGCATTATGGGATCTCAATTGAAGATTATTTGAGAAAATCTATGAATGAAACTGTTGTCATTTTGATTTGATGTGCGTCGGCAATAAATGATTCGATATTAGTCATTTTAGCAACAATTATATTAAGTTAGGGAATTTTCTCCGTTTCGTACAACCTAAAATTCCCAAAACTCTATTATGGGTTGCGTGCACTTTAATTGTTATGATATTTGCTGTCAAATACTCTGTGGTCGAATTTCAAACTTTAGTTTTGAAAACCGGACGAACCGCTTCTCCTCTCCCTCTTCTTGTCTTCTGGTCTGATATCTCTCAAGTTTGTTTTGATAACAACTTGAAACAAGTGTTAGGTACCGATTCTCAATATAGAAATATTAAGAATTGCCCTTCAAGCTAGAAAGTACAATCTGAAAGTGTCGATGGGGTAATTCAAAATGGAAATTATTCAAGTTTTAACTTCAGTTAAGGTCAACGGATAAATCAAGTCAGAGATTGCCTAAGTGTAGTGTCAATCAATAGAACGCGTTTGTATCAAAGTGTATCCACTGTATACGAGTACCTAGGACCCACATGTATTAATCGGTATAAGGTGAACATTTCCATATTATCTTATGGTTCTTCATGCCGGATATACCCCAGACATAACTACAAGGTGAGATATTCTCAGTACAAAAATATAGAAAAATATCAGCTGTACAATTCCAAATCTACCAATCTTAACGGACTGTTGAACAAGCGCGCAAATGCTTTGGACTCCAAGTCAGTGATTTTTTGCATAGAACTTTTGAGTTTCACGTTAAACGAAATGAATTTTCATAAGGAACTGAAATTATAAATGAAATTATTCGGAAGTTATCTCACCACGATATTCTTGAACAATTTTATAATGAAATGAATGATCAACACGAATAGAAGAAAAAATTATTTTCCATGAGCAAAACTTAAAATTCAATAATTGTCAAGCAACCTTTTTGAACAAACCATAGTATAAGATACGGAAACAAATTAAATGGGATATCTTTTTTGAAAATCCAAAAATTAATAAGTTCTGTAGAGCATTTTACCGAAAATATTAATAATAACAAGAAATATTCTGGCCTAATTCCTGCTCCTGAAATATAAAATTTTATGCTAACATTTTTTCCAGAAACTGCAGAACATCGAAAATCAACAGTTAATCCAAGAATCACTTGTACCTCTTACATTTTACGGACTCAATAAGAACGGTGTCACTGAATTCAAGATAGACATGTCAAGAGCAATTCCTGTTCAGTCTTATAGGAAATGGAAAATACGTGAAGGTAACGATAATCATCTCATTAAATGATTATTTAATATAAAATTTCTCCTAAATATTCCTTTTTTTTCAGAAATAAGGACCCAGTCGAAAATTTTAAAGTATTGTTTGTATTTATTTTATTATATATGTCCAAACATCAAATGTCTGCATTCCAGTTCTAAAACAATTTAGTTTTTCATAAAAAATTCCACATCATTTCCAGTCGAAATGATTCTGCTGTTGGTACATCGTCACCTAATAACGTCTAGACTTCCTGTTTCCTGTTTTGTTGTGTATTTACAGGCTAGAATTGGCGTTATTACTGTTGTCTTAGATTTTTGTGGACGTTGTCTTTTCTTTTATTTCAATTTATTTATATTCACTAGTTTTTCGTTTGTCCCAGTATGATTATTTTTCACGTCCATTCAGTCTTGTTTTCAGTCTTTCGAACCTTTTATTTTCTTTCTCATCGTAGTTGAATATACCTCTTATACTACAGTTTTCGTCGATTTCCATTTTTTATAGGCTCTCTTTGCCAGTCTGGTGATAATTTCTTCTAGTTTGGGTGCTTCTGTCATCGTTATTATTTCGTCGTTTCTTATATGCCATTGTTAGTCTAGTACTTCCCCCAGTTTCTTATTTTATATTCTCTCCAGGAGTTTTATATTGCTTTTACTCATCCCTAGTACTTAACTCTCGTAAGTCATTGTTGTTCTTATGATCGCTTTGTTTAGCCTCACTTTTAGTCGTTTTTCTAATGTACTTTTTCTGTTCATCAATGGGTGATACAGTTTTTTATGTTCCCTGCTTTTTGTCATACCTCTTCGATGTGTCTCTTGAAGATGCTCGTCCATGGTTATTCCTAAGTATTTTGCGTTTATTTGCCATTCTATTTCTTGGTTGTTAATCTCAGGTTAGCTTCTCTTTCTTTTATGTTGGAACAAAATTGCTTGGCTCTTACTTTAGTTAATATTGTTCCTCCATTTGGGGAAATATTTTGTTAGTTAGCTATTCTTGCAGTCTTTTTATCGTACATTTCTCTGTTTGTCTGACGCCAGAGCTGCTCTGCCGTGTGTGTAAAGTCCTAATGTGGTGTCTTGATTTTTGGGTATATCGCTTGTGTATATATTGTATAGTAGTGGTCCTAGCAATGAGCCCTGTGGCACTTCTGCTTCTATAATTTTCTCTTTGGATGTTGTGTTTTTGTTCGCTCTTATGTGAAATTTTCTCTTCTCTAGATACAATTCAATTAGTTTCACATAAGCGATAGAAATTCCTGACTGGATCATTTTGAAGATTAATCCTTGTCAAAGGCTTGAGATACATCCAATAATATGGCTACGCTTTTGTTTCCTTATTGTTTTTCCTTTAAGATAGTTTCAGTTAATCTGGTCAGTCGTGTGCCTTCTTGTTGTACTTCCGGCATGACTCCTTTTTCTTCCATAACATTGTTCAATCTTTCGAGTATTAATTTTTCTGTCAACTGACTCATTTCAAATGCCCGGAGACTACATTTTCATCTGAAATATTCTGTCGCATTTTTCAATAGTGTTCGATTAAGATTTGAGGGGTATTTCGCAACCCGTTCTATAATTGGCATTGCAAAGTTGGCGCACGAAGAACAAAGATTTTCATTCTGAATGGATTAAACATTGCCTTCATTCCAGAGAATCCAGCATTCATGCCTCGAGGTGTTGGTACAGGATTGGCTATAAGAACTGGAAAGAAAATCATCAAACTGCTTCGAGACGAACCAATAATTGACAACGAAATTGAATTCGAGAGTGCGACAATTAGAGGCGAAATGAAAACATTCGACAACTTTGTAGTACCTGGAAGAAACAACAGCAACGTGGTTGTTATTAATGCTGGACCGAAGAGCTTGCGGAAAACGTTCCTGGCGATAGTTTTCCATGAGGATACAATAGTTGAAAGATACGTCGATGTAATTAAGGTAAATTCGTTTGAATAGTGAAAGGAGAGAAACAGAGTTCTCTAAGAGTACCCGACACTACTCTAAGAGTATCTCGATACTATTATTATATTCCCGAAAAATATAGGAATTGTATTCCAGATTTATGAAGATTTTATGGCCAACACTGTGTTTCAAGAGATTTCCACTTATAATCCAACGTCACTTGTATCCTTAGAACTTGGGAATGGTGAAACTTTACTATTAATTCTTGAGAACGAGGAAAAATTGAAAATCTACCGCTATAGAGGTAAATTGTTACTTCTCTATGTGTATAAGAATATTCATTTCTTCACCACAAAGTATAATGATATTTTCTTGGTTTTCTATTAGGACATTTTTAATCATAGGAATGTTCACATTTATGTTAGGTAACGCCGATATTGGCGTTAACACATATTCCTCTTATAGACGGTTAATGGCAGAGTATTATTTTGAGGCTATTATCCATTGCCTTCTAGAATACTTTGGATTATTTTTTTAAGTATTGAGGCCAGGTAACTTACGAGCGAGCCTAGTCTTCCTCTGTCTTATCGTCTACCTTCGTTTATTGTCTTTAAGCCTTTCGTGTTTTCGGCTTTGGCAGTCACCCCGGGCTGTAAGTTTACGTGTTTTACAATGTAAGTTGAATGTTTAAATTATTTTGTACTTTCGAATTACTATATATTTCTATTTTCAATTCATTGCGGTATCTTGGATGCTCTGTTATTATTTTCTTGATAGTCATAACAATTCCTAGAATTGGCAGAGTTTGGGAAAAAGTCCACTTCAGAAATTGACATGCGTATAGAAATTATTCGAAAGAATTTCGGTTATTTTAACATATTCAATTTTGCAGGAGTCGAGGGTTTTAGATTGTACTTGTCAGCAGAAATATTTGGCAGTCATATGTTCAAAATGACCTTGCCTATAAGTCCTAATGGTGATCCTATGGAAACTGTGGCGGTGGTGAAGAAGAACAAAATTAGAATTTTGAAACCAATAATGATTGGTAATCCAAACAATGAAAATATTGAATGTCAATAAATATTGTTTATTTATATGTTATTTGTTAATTGAATGTGTTGAATAAAATGATAATTCACAAACTGTCTTCACTTCTTGAACTTCGTTCTATAAAAATTTAAGATTTCTTCGTCCACTTCGTTGTCTCCTGTCAGCGGTACGGATTTGATAAATTCCTTGAACTCAGCAGAATCTGTTTCATCATAAGGTATCTGATTCGTTCTATTTCGCGGGGAAAAGTCGAGAGTAGATTCCTCTTTTATTTCCCCATTTATCGCAGAAGTTTGATCAAAACTAAAATTCACTGGATATCCTGCTGAAAAAATTTTTGTTTTCAATGAGAGAGGCATCGGCAAATTTGCAACTGAGCTAAGTAATTCTAAATCCCTACTATATATATATATATATATATATATATATATATATATATATATATATATATATTATATATTATATATATATATATATTATATATTATATATTTATATATAATATTATAAATGCGAATGTAAGTTTGTTTGTTACGCTTTCACGCAAAAACTACTGAACCGATCATCATGAAACTTTGTACATATACTCTTGAAGGTATTAGAAGTAACATAGGGTACTTTATATTTAAAAAAAAAAATTTTTTACGAAAGATAAAACAATTGTTTGTCAAAAAATCGTCAAATTTAGCTACTTCAGTAATGAAGTTTTACTATTATTATACCTTTACCCTTTATCTTTCATACTTATTTAATGACTCCACTGCGGGCGAAGCCGCGGGTAAAAAGCTAGTTGTAGAATAAACATGGCAATAAGAAAATGTAAAAGTGAATCTTTGTAAGTAGTTCAAACAATGATTCCTTGATCAGGAATCACACCTATTGCCTAACTATGACGGTAATTATGATGAAACCTTAGGAGTTCTCCAGGGGTCTGTGCTGGCACCCTCGTTATTTCTCCGTTTCTTTGATGATCTACCAGAACATATTTTAGCTGAAGTTATCATTATTTTTGTTGTTTATTTGGTGTTACAGTGAGGAGTACTGAGGAGCTTGCAACGTATGTAAACTCCTCTAATTTCTGGGTGTCATGAGAATGGTTTAATTTTGAATTGTAGAGCAGGCTGTTTATACTTTAGTCTCAAGGGTGCTGGTGGGAGACATCTGATTTTTGACGATTCTTTAGTGTCAAAATTTTTCGGTATCTACATGGATAATGGATTGTCTTGGACAGAAAATATACACCATGTTTGAGGAAAACTAAATGAGGCTTATTATGCCACGGATAAAGAAATCTTTGCTTGTCAAGTCTCAAATAAATAACCTCTAGTTTTGTTTATGAAAACATTTCATTGATATTCCATTTCTATAACAGGAATAATATGTCATTAATTTGTTGCTCACCTTGGTGTTTCGATTCCATTTTGAATTCTGCAGCCACACGTTTCCTTTGGGGTTTATTCGTTACACTCTTCGGCATAACCTGATAATTTTTTTGATTCATAACGTCTTCTTGAATCGGATTCCAACTGTCTATTAGATTTACTGGACATTCTTTCAAAGGCTTATTCGCATTTCGTCTGATATTCCAATACTCGGAAGTTCTAGATACCGTTGAGTCGTTGTTTTTATGATATTCTGAGTACCAGTTCGAGTTTATAGGCCCCTGTTTTTCCAGTGGAGGACCGAGTTCATCGTTCGCTAGAGTACAATTATTATCAGCAAGCAGCTTGAGGAAAGAAGGAGATCCTCCTGTCAGTTTTGGATATTCTGGTGAAATGCACCCATCTTCATTACGACTTGTTAACATGGTTTGAGTTCCTTCATTCTCCTTTTCGGGTCGATTGTAATCATCGAAAAAATAATTGGTGTCACTATACCAATTTTCTAAACTCTTATTCTGTGATTCTGAAGAAAACCGTGGCATACTCAAATGAATATTAGGTTCATATCCATCATTATTGTTCAGCCAGACAGAATCACTGCTAGTAACTGAAGGTGAAAGATCATCTCTTCTTCTCCTTTTCATCTCAGCCTGTAAAAGACCAAGTTTCAGGTGGTTAGTCTTTTTCTCCAGCGTTCTCAGTTCCAATATAGTTTTTCGGTATATATCTTGTTGATGGTATAACTCTGCAACTAACTTTTCTTTGATTTTAACGTTACGATGCCGATCCATTTTTGTTCTAAGAATAATTATGTTTTGTCTGCACCGTTCAATGATCTCTGCTTTAGCTTTAGCCTCTCCGTATGTGTGCTTGAGGTTGTCGTGATATTCCTCAACTTTCTCGTTGTAGTCAGCTCTGGAATACCTTGAACTTGATGACCGAGGGGTCTCAGCATATCCTATTTGTTTATTTTCATTTCTATTGATAGGATTCAAATCACTCTGTTTCATCGGGAATGACAAGGTTTTTTCAGACTCTGGCAAAATTTTCAGTGCTACTGGTATTTGAATAAGGAAAATATATTTCTATGTTGCTTACCTAACGATTCGTTGCATAAATTAAGAATATAAATCAATTATGTTACTAAAGAAATTTGAACACTCAATATAACAGAATTTCTATACATTTTATGCTAATCTAAAAGTACTCTAAAATTTATCGGCAATAAATAAGTGTTTCCTTTTAGTGTTATTTTCGTGTAAACTGGTGGAATATTTAGTAATACCATATCAGTCGTTATGTTGTGCTTCCACCAAATATCTTAACTTCCAATAAAGATATTTTAGGAATCCTTATCTCATTAGAATTTCTTGACAAGTAGAACAAATCTGATTTATTCGTTTGTAGTTGAGCTATGCCAATTTAATTCATTGACCCAAATTACTATCGAATTTTTAATAATTTTTTATTGTTATGCAAAGCACATCCACCATATTGTGAGAATATAAGCCGAACTTCCTTTGAATTTATTGGAGTCTACAAGTTGACTTGCAACGATTGCGCTTTAGTATATGTTGTCCAGGTATGTAGATCATTCAAGAAAAGAACCCAAGAACACCAGAGATGTTACATATCGGATTCCGTACATTCGACATATTCTCATCATCTTAAGGAATTCAGGCATAATTTCAATAATAACTATGAATTATCCACATCGAAAGCAAAAGTTCTAGATCAACACTTTAAGGATCTTTGGAAATAAACAGGTACAGTGCCCGTAAACTCCTTTTGAATGAACAAATAGATGTTGACAGATCCCCATTACTGAATATCTTTCCCTAATGTCATTTTTTAGCGGCAAACTCCAATAAAAACCCTGAGTTTTCATGACTTGTTTGTAGCATTATTAATTATTAGCTTAACTGTATTTAAACTCTGTTATATAGGGTGTTTTTTTAGAGTGATAGAACTTTCGATAGGGATAACTGTGATTTGACAGAAGGTAGAAGGCATGTTTTTGACATTTCTGTTCAGTAAGCATGTACAATCTATCATGACTCACGCCGCAATGACGTTTACAAATTGTTGAAATTTATTTTCAAAATCAGAGTTTTTATGCCAAACTTATAAAGCACTTCATAAATTTTATGGTTCACACAATTGTCCTTCAGAGCAGCTTATTCGTCGAACTATCGATAGATTTCGGACAACATTTTCTCTACTCGATGCAACAACAAGACAAAGATCTGTACGTACAGAAGAAAATATCGTTGCTGTAAGTACTAGTTTTAATGATGATCCAAATTTGTCTATTCGTCGACGTTCACAATAAGTTGGACTCTACGCATCCACCACATGAAACCCATACAAGATCCAACTGGTTCAAGAACTTAGGCCACTTGACCATAATAAGCGTCAAGCGTCAATAAGCGCTATTGGGCCCTAGAACAGCTTGAAGTTGATCCACATTTTGATTGTAAAATTATGTTTAGTGATGAAGCTCATTTCTGGTTGAACAGCTATGTAAACAAGCAAAATTGCCGTATATGGAGTGAAAACAATCCTCAAGAAGTTCTGCAGGTTTCATTGCATCCTGAAAAATGCACTGTATGGTGTGCTTTACACGCTGAAGGCATCATCGGTCCATATTTCTTTAAAAACAATGCTGGAGCTAATGTTACAGTGAATGGTGCTCGTTACAGATCGATGATCAATGATAATTTGTTTCAAAATTTGAATAGTATCGATCCAGAAGTGTTTTGGTTCCAACAAGATGGTACTACACCTCATGTTGCTACCGTAACAATTGATTTATTGAAAGAAAGATTTGACGATAACATTATTTCGAGAAATGGGCGCTTTGGAAGCCAACATAACTCGTTGTATTGATGAAATAAGGCCTGAATTACTCGAAAGTGGTCCAAAATTGGTCTGGTGGAATGGGGTTCCTCAGAGCTAGTGGTGGTGGACATATGCCGGAAATCATCTTCAAAACATAAATGTCAAAATATTATCTTTCAAATAGAAAAAAAAAATTGGCTTCAATCTTAATTTAAATGCATTTTATTTCAATTTAAAATTTTATCACTCTGAAAAAAATGCCCGATACTAGACCTAATGTACCTGAAGAAGCCACATCCTGCTGAAACAATTTTTGAGGAAATCAAAATACTGTCTCTTATATATGTTTTAATCAAAATGAGTTTCCACCAAGTGAACACCGAATCAATCAAAGAAGTATTGAATCCTTTGTGTGGAGAGATAGGAAATAAACGACATGAACTTCTTGAGTATCAGATAAAGACTTACTACTTACTTAATGGGATGGTAGAATAAGATTACCTTTAAATATTCTCATAAACAGAAAATTAGGTCTAAAAGGATACGTATTTCGTCCTCCTTTTGTTTCGACGTAGCCTTCAAATCAGCATCTACAAATCCCACATCCGATATGCAGCGTGGAGATAATTGATTCTGACACATATCTCTCATAACTTCCATGCAAAATTTCATCTCAGATAGAGTTAGATCGATTACATTCAATTTGAAGTTAAGAAAATCATCTAGAAGATTTTTGTAGTGTTCTCGTTTTTCTGCATTTAACTGAGAAAGGGATAATGATGTTTACAGACATAAGTGAATATATTAACTCCAATTATTCTCAGGAGTAAGCAATTTTTCTGTGGAAAAAAGAATATCTAGAAAGCTTTATCGAATTTGACAGAATGTAAAAATGAGTGTGTATTATATTAGGAGTTGAAATCAGTTCGTGCCGTTTTGATAACAGATGTCGCTGCTAGTTTGTTATTTCATTGTTTCATCTAGCAATACCTTTATTTTGAAGTGTCCTCGTTAGTCTTTCTTTTCGGTATCTGTCATTTCGTTGAAGTGTAAATACAGAGTGACAAGAAGAACTTCGGACAAATTTTACCGTGTTGTGGAACAAAAGTTTTTTAGCGCAGCCAAATAATTTTTATCCATTTATGCAGGTGATATTGACAGAAACTTGCTACACCTCCAATATAATGTAATATTGAAATCTGAGACTTTCCATGGGATATTTTTATAGAATATGAGGTCTTTTCCAATAAGACGTTTCATTTTGATGTTAAAGAAAAAACGAGCATATGTTTAGAGAAACCAATTAATGGTTGTGTCATTCTGAAGCGCCTTTAACAATAGAAAACGATATCAGCCAAATGAACGCTATGGTTAATGCACCAAATCCTTTCAGGAAATTTTCCAGGACCAATTCGCACATTCGCGGCTGTATCCTGATCCTGATCCTGATTATCCTGATACTCCAAGATCTTCTGTGAAGATCCCTCAGAAGCTTTTTCAGCTTGTGCGAGTTAGGAGTTCAGTTGTCATCTGGGTAGGCTTTGTTACTGCGATTTTGCGCCACTTTAGGTCACAGCACTGTTAATTTTTATATGTCCTGGAAAACTTATCGAATTCCATCTTTAAGGTCTTGTATCGATTGTGGAGCTTTGGCATAGACCTAATCTTTCACATGGCCATAAATAAAAGCTGTTAAATCACATAATCTCCCTGGAAAATTGTGATCACCTCTTGGAGAAACAACATTCTTGATAAATTGCGATTGTTTCTTTGCTTGTGTGGCACGTAGCATCATAAACTTTCAATTCCGACCATAAAAAATCATTAATCACAGCCTGGCTGCGCAATCCATTTACCGTTACAGTTGCACCAACCTCATTATCGAATAAGTAAGGTCCAATCACAGCACCAGCCTAAAATTCGCATCAAACAGTGACACTTTGAAGATGGAAAAGCTTTTTCACAATCATCCTTGGATTTTCCGAGCCCCAAATGCGCAAATTTGCTAATTAACGTAGCCTCTGAGGTGAAAATGGGCTTGATCGAACGGCTTGAGTTCTTGTGTGAACTAAACTTTAAAAGCCTTAATACCCAAGGCTTTATGCACAATAAGGTATAATTCTGTTTGTGGAGTGCCTAATTCCGAAGATCGACGAGAAATCGACAAATCTGAGCTTTCGTCAACATACGGACTACACCATCAATATTCTCAGTCGTTCTTGAGCGACTCACACGGTCTCGTTCCTTCACATCACTAACTTGTCCCTACTTGAACTCGGCGGCGACAGTCAGTCAGGTATTGACTGGTCGTGTCTTCTTTATGCTACAGCGGCAAGCTGCAACAAAGCAAAGCAGAATTCTGGGCGAGAAGCGAGGAAGGTCGCTACACACTCCCCCTCTAGTGAGCGTCGGAAAGGTCACGGCCAGCCGCTGGGCTGGACGCGTTGCCAGCACCATGGAATGACGGATGAGGTAATTAGGGCCGAATCACGTTGGGGCAACCAATGAAACTCTGGGTGCTTTACCCTACTTGAACTCGGCGGGGACGCTCAGAATTCTGGGCAAGGAGCGAGGAAAATCGATACAAGAGTAATGGCATAATTTTCACTTGTCAAATGTCAAAGGATGACAACTTCAGAAGTGACAACTACTTATATATCGAGCTATTCAAAATAAAGCCTATTATTGGAAAACGCTTTATCTTCCGTATTGTCTTGAACATCAAAGAGATGGTCTCACCTTTTCTTCACCTTCCAGACTGTAATGTTTATAATGGTGATTAAGTTTGAAATCACCCTCGTACTTAAGCAGCTTTGATTTCAGTTCATATATTTCATTTTGGAGAATATTTATTTCCTGTTGGGAATCACACTCTACTTCATTTATAATCGGTTGTGTTGTTATCATTGATACCCTTTTGGAAAATCTGCAGGTGCTGATAGTTTCCTTGAAAAACACTAAATTAGAGAAAACTTCTTATTTGTCGTTCTGAACTAACCTCGATATTTTTCTTTGTGACGGCTAGTGTTGCCAGCATCGTTGTTAAAGAATTTCCGCATAACGAATCCTTAAGAAGGTATGTTAGCATGCTGTTTCTGAAGGGAATGTGCTTCTTTGAAGATGATAAGGCTGCTATCACCTGCTCTAAATAGTGTAGAGACAGATTGATATTCTTGGCCTCGTTCAGCGTATTTCCCGTGATAGTTGACTTGCCAATCCGTTCGGATCTGAAAGTGTGAATTTATAAATGAATAGTAAACCTGAAAATTTAGTACTTCTAGAAAGTATCCGGAATTTATTATTATTCATAATTTTAATATACTTCTTTTTTGTTAAATTCTAAGACAAAAGTAATGTATAAAATAAATTGTGCAGATAGTCGGCTATGGCTAAAGTTGCAAGGCAACACTATTTGTCAGATATTGTTGATTGTCAACAGGTATACAATTTATGAAATAATATCGCAACTACAAAAAAGAAAACAGGTAGAATATTTGTATAGGAAAGGTCTTCGTAACGTTGTAAAATTAGTTCAATTGAGTAAACTGGAAAAAAGTGTTGTATATGACACTATGAAGAGGATAAAAATGGCATAGACCAGTTTCAGGAAGACCGCGAAGTTTAAAGGAAACAATTAAAACGCTTTATTGGCCTTAAAACGACATAATCCGCGCCTGGGGTTTCACAAATTGGCTAACAGATTTGGAAATCAACGAATTATAAAAGTATGTCCAGAAACCAACAGTATGTCACTGAAAAGACAAGGCTACATATCAAAGAAACCAAAAAAAATCTATAATGACACAAATAAAATAATAAGAAATGGTTTTTTACTTGAAAGAAAGATTATTACAAAATTTGAATATCAAAACAGATTTAATCTGTTAGTCTTCTACAATTTTATTTTCAAAAAATTTATTCAAGAAACTTCAAGAATTAAACTAGTGTCTTTATAAGCACTGCTCATATTTAATAGACGTATAAAATCGAAACTCATTATACAATATCAAATAGAATTAAGAAAACCCAACGAATATAAATTGTCAATTAAAATTAATTAATAATAAATTAATTTTTTATATGTAAAGTTGAACTGGTCTTATCTGAATTCTAATTATTTTTGAGGATGTGCTACATGTTATAAGAGTTTTTGAAGCAATTTATTTGAATATATTATATATTTGAAATAAATTGGTTTTTGAGGAGTTCTTAAAATTATTTTGTATATTTTTGAGGCAAATTTAGTCTTGATAAATATAAGATCAGTAAACAATACATTTTGTAACAAACAGGGCTTCGTACGTTCATCTGAAGAGTTCAGTACGCATGCCTGGAACGAAACAAAAAATATTCATTTATTTATTAATTTTAATTGACAATTTATATTCGTTGGGTTTTCTTAATTCCATTTGATATTGTATATTGAGTTTCGATTTTATACGCCTATTAAATATGAGCAGTGCTTATAAAGACATTACTTTAATTCTTGAAGTTTCTTGAATAAATTTTTTGAAATTAAAATTGTAGAAGACTAACAGATTAAATCTGTTTTGATATTCAAATTCTATAATGACACCTTGACATAAGGAAAGAAGGATAGAATTTTGTCAACGTTTTCAAGAATATAATTTCAATACCATCATCGGAAGTTATGGAGGTGATCTAGTTTCGGGTGTACCTGGACGTTTAGTCAAGTGTTTACAGTTAAATGGAGGTTGTATACGTAATTAAGATTAATATTTATTTATAATTTTCTAATTCAGGAATTAAAAATATAAACTGAATAATTGCAATTGAGCTTTGTTTTTTCCGGATACTTTCTAGACGGACTATATACTGACCTTGAAAATTAAGGTAATGATTGAATCCGTCAATTTGCAAAAAAAAATTTCAATACGGAGAAGATGACTGAAATTAAAATTTACAGAAGTGATAAAAAATACGTCAGAAAAACCGTTGTGTTCATTTGAGCTTATTAGTTCAGCTATTTTGTTTACACCTCAGCGAAATGACAGATACTGAAAAGAATGATGATGACACTTCAAAATGAAGGTGGTGCCAGATAAATGGATATAATAATAAACTAGTAGCGACATCTGTTGTCCGAACTGCAGAAACTCATTTGTACTCCCAATACAAAAAAATATCGAATATCAAATATATCTTACCCTGCTAAATCGACGATATGCAACTTTGATCTAACAGTTTTGTTATTGGTTTTCAATTGATTTGTTAAGTATATTGTGAAAATACAATGCGATCTTGAAGAATAATCATTCATCGGAGTCTCTGCTATGGTTCTATAAAAGATGGGTGTCTAAGAATTGATAATTTATACAAAAATTATTTAACCTGTTAGTATCTCCTAAGAACAGCAACCTCATAGCATCTTTTTCAGTAGATACAGCGTGAACACTCAAGTTCCTTAGATGAGCTTCGCCTTTGGCATCCTCCAATAATATAACACGTCTGTAAATATATACGAGGTGCGTTCAATGTATTCCCGGTATGTGCATGAAAGAAAACTCAGAAAATTTTGGAAACATTCTTTTTCTCAACGTAGTCTCCTAGAACTTCAATACATTTGTTAGATCGAGGAATATTCTTCTCTAAACCCTGTAAAAAATATTCTTTCGGCTTCTCCTCGAAATAGGTATTAATTGCTACCTTCAGTTCTTCAACGTCGGAAAATCGCTTTCCGCTGAGATATTTCTTTAAATTTGTGAACAGGTAGTAGTCACTGGGGGTCAAGTCTGGACTGTACAGAGGATGAGTAATTTCTTCGAAGCCGCATTTCCGCACAGCAGCCTTCCCCACGCGGGCCTTATGAACCGGCGCATTATCGTGAAGGAGCAACACCCCCGCTGTGAATTTTCGTTACCTTTTTTCTTTAATTGCTGCTCTTGAATTACGCAAAGTGTTTGCGTATGATGCTGCAGTGATGCTTTCACCTTTTTTAGTGTATTCTATCAATAAAATACCAGTAGAATTCCAAAAAACCGTAGCCATTATTTTTCCAGCGGATAGAGCGACTTTAAACTTCTTTAGGTACTGTTCACCATTTTCAATCCACTGCATGGACTCTTGTTTACTCTCAGGTTCATGTGATGACCCACGTTTTATCCCAAGTAACCAGCAGGTTGAAAATGGTCGATGGGTCTTTTCCACAGAGCTCTAAAAATTCCTCACAGCATTCGACTCGAACTTGCTTCTTAGTGGCGGTGAGCATTCTCTGTACCCATCTTGTACCTTTGAGAGGTTAAGATGCTTGGAAGGTAGCATGTATGTTACCTACGGATAGTTTTGTCATTTCTGCTAACATCTTGATTTTTATTATGGCAACTTCAAGTACCAGCTTTTCCACTTTTTTCATATTTTCTTCATTGGTGCCGCTAATAGGCCAGCCCAAGCGAAGGTCGTCTTCAATGATTTATCTGCCTCTTTTGAATTAATTTCACCATTTCTGAACGGTGGATAACGACGTGGCACTTAGTAAATAGCAAACATCTCTTCATGGATTACTTTTTCACTGCTTGGTGAGGAACTTTATAACGGCGCTATGCTCGATTTTCTTCATTATTGTGGCGTCAGTCATTCTGGTCATCTTTCACTGAGGATACCTAGAAAACTAATGATCTTGAATACATTGAACGCCCCTCGTACATATATCTAAATAACACAAAAACTCGTTCAAAAAATGAAAAACTCACGGAAACTCTTCAAGTTTTGAAGCAATTTGTTTGGGATTGAGCAAGTCGTACCCAATTTCGTTGTATATTTCAAGATATGACAGATGAATAGTGAATGCCTGGGGATTCTGGGAAATAGATTCAATTGAATTAAAGAGTTATTTTCTGAATTTTTTCGATTCAAATTACCTGATTTAAATATTCAAATATATGCTCGAGGCATCTAGGAATGATTCCTCGATTCTCATATGTCTTAGGACATCCTGTGATGGAATATGTTTTTCCACTTCCAGTCTGTTGAAAACCAGATAATCATTCAGGATTCTCATAGAGATATTATCATTCAAAGAATAAAAAAAAAAATAGAAGTATCGCGTGTTTTTTTTAGAGTGATAGAACTTTGAATTGAAATAAAACACATTTAAATTAAGATTGAAACCATATTTTGAAACAAATAATCATTGATCATCGATCTGTAACGAGCACCATTCACTGTAACACTAGCTCCAGCATCGTTTTTAAATAAATATGGACTGATGATGCATCCAGCGTGTAAAGCACACCATAAAGTGCATTTTTCAGGATGCAATGGAATCTGTAGAACTTCTTGAGGATTGTTTTCACTCCATATACGGCAATTTTGCTTGTTTACATAACAGTTCAACCAGAAATGAGTTTCATCACTAAAAATAATCTTACGATGAAAAAGAGAATCAACTTCAAGCTGTTCTAGGGCCCAATCATCAAGCAAACGACGCTTACTTACAAGAACTTTAGTTCTTGTATGGGTGTAGACCAAGATCTCCAAGCAAAATTTTCCATGTGGTGGATGCACAGAGTCCAACTTGTGAACGTCGACGAATAGACAAATCTTGATCATCATTAACACTATGACTTACAGCAGCGATATTTTCTTCTGTACGTAAAGTTCTTCGTCTTGATGTTGTTGCATCGAGTAGAGAAAATGTTGTCCGAAATCTATCGATATTTCGATGAATGAGCTGCTCTGATGGACCATAAATTTCACGAAGTGTTCTATTTGTTTGGCGAATAGAAGACTGATTTTGAAAATAAATTTCAACAATTTGTAAACGTTGTTGCGGCGTGAGTCTTTCCATGATAATTTGTCAATGCTTACTGAACAGAAATGTCAAAACAACATGGTTTTACTTTCTGTCAAATCACAGTTATCCCTATCGAAAGTTCTATCATTCTAAGAAAAACACCCGATATAATAGTATATTTCAGTTAAAAGTAATAATATCAAATGCATACTTGACCATAAGCAAATATAGTTCCATTAAATCCATGTATAACACTGGAAAAAGTTAATTAATTATGCAGAAATACTTATATTATTTACGAACCTGCTAACAACAGGCTTGGCAACAATTTCGAATATTTCTTTCTGAGATGAAAGTTGATCGAATACCTTATGATACCTGAAATCGGATTTTTTCAAAAATATTAACATCTATGTATGAAATTATTTCAGAAAATTGAAATGGAACTTATATTTACCTAAACTGATAATACGAAAATCTAACATCACTGTTACAGTGGTGAAAAATTAAATCATCGAAGTCTTTGTCGGATTTGGAAATTATATAATTCTGAAAGTGATGATATTATAATAGTTTTTTCGAAATTCTCAATAGTCGATTGTGGTACCTCTAATTTAACTCTCTTAGTTATATTTTCTTTTTTAATTCTTGCGTAAACTTTAATCGAGTTCTTAACCATTTTTCTGCTTAACGTAAATGACAGTATGACAGTTTCAAACACAGATATTTGAATAAAGTGAAGGATGGTAACTCTTACGTAAACTTTAATCGAATTTTTGACCATTTTTTCTAAATGTCAGTATGACAATGTCAAAGAGATAATTTAATAGAAAAAAACACTTCAAAAAAGATAATCACCATTTGGCAATGTACAATTCACGTATATTATGTTCATGGTTTAAAAATTGCCAATAATTTGTCGTCTTGCTGAATTATACCGTATGTTGTTATTTTCACAAAAAATATTCTCCTCAAATGAAGTTGCAAGAAGAAGAAATTCTGAGAACTTACTTTTCTTAAATCATATACAAAAATGATGAAAAGCACCGATCTGAATGTTGAAAATAACAGAAATAAGATTCGAGTATATCAAACAAGACCAGTCATGTAAGGAATAACCTGTATAGTTCTATACTTGGTTTCTATGGATTTGTACTTCACTGATGTACATAGAAAAATCTCCCTCTCTTCTCATTTTCAGTTGTTCAAGGTAGTTCAGTAAAGTTATTGGTCTAGTACTACACGTGTTTTTGTTCCTCGTTTTCAGTGAGTTTTCATAATGAAGTTGGAGGAAGTTTTTGCACGCTTGTCCAACAGTTCATTTCTTTTTAACATTTCAAATCTATTAATTTTTTCTTGAAGCATTTATAAATTTGGTGGAAAAAATACTCATTCGAAAGTCAAATAAACGTAATATTTTGCAATTTTAGAATAGTTCTCTCTAAGAAACGGAACGTCGGATATTAATTTTCAAATCTTAATTAGAACTTTCACCTTTCCAACTAAAATTTATAATTAATTCAATTATTGAAATAAGTGTATAATCACTTTTAGAGTCAATTTACCCAGTAACATCTTTCAAGGATTATAGAAAAAATTCTAAATATACGTGGGGATTGTTAAAAAGAATTAAGATGCTTCTGTGACTTCTGACATATCTGTTGATAACCCTAAAATAAAATTCTGTGTTTTAATTTTAAGGTCATTATCAGGCACATATTTGCATAGCGGACAGTGTTTGGGATTTCATTTAGAATTTTTCTTGAATGGAAAAGTTTCTAATGTGGGAATTCTGTTCAATTCTGAATGCTAGTACTATCTTAAGATTCACGATAATTATGAAATATTGGGTGTTTTTTTCAGAGTGATAGATTTTGATTTAATTTTGAGAATTTAAATGTGTTTTATTTCAATTTAAATAAATTGAAATAAAACATAGAAGATAATTTTATGACATCTATGTTTTAAAAATATTTTCCGGCATATGTCCACCACGACTAGGAGTGAGGAACCGCATTCTACCAGGCCAATTTTGGACCACTTTTTCGAGTATTTCAGGACTTACTTCATCTATAGCACGAGTTATGTTGGCTTCCAAAGCGTCTATTGTGTCTGGTTTATCAGCATAAACCAATGACTTGACATAACCCCAAAGAAAATAATCCAGTGGAGTTATGTCGCATGATCTTGGAGGCCAAATAATTGGACCATTTCTCCAAATAATGTTATCGCGAAATCTTTCTTTCAATAAATCAATTGTTACGGAAGCAGCATGAGGTGTAGCACCAACTTGTTGGAACCAAAACATTTCTGGGTCGATACCATTCAAATTTTAAAACAAATAATCATTGACCATCGATCTGTAACGAGCACCATTCGTTGTAACATTAGCTCCAGCATCGTTCTTAAAGAAATATGGACCGATGATGCCTCCAGCGTGTAAAGCACACCATACAGCCCATTTTTCAGGATGCAATTGAACCTGCAGAACTTCTTGAGGATTCTTTTCACTCCATATACGGTAATTTTGCTTTTTTGCATAGCCGTTCAACCAAAAATGAGCTTCATCACTAAACACAATTTTACGATAAAAAAGTGGATCAACTTCATTCAAAGAAAAACACCCTATATATATACATGAATGAAGTATTTGGTTAGCTCTAGGTTATAACAATTTATTAAAAAAAGTTTTCATATTTTACAAATCATTCATAATCCTGATACGTGTTTCGCTGTTTCGACCATGTTAAAAGTAGTACAAGAAGTAATTAAACTTAAAATTGAAAAAAAGTTCTTTTATTACACTTAGGACATCTGTGTTTTTTTTACGGCGCATGGAAATAACAGCATCCAATATAATGGTGCTCCCAAAGAGTATTAGAGGAACGACTGAAATATTTTCCAGATAAGTATAATTTGAAAGACAAAGAAACGTAAGCCTAAAACTGAATCATTATTAGACATATCCAAAAAATCATTAAGTGATAAATTTTTAATAGCTCAAAATTTCAGTTTGAAAAATATGCGTAGATCTAACAATTCTGAAAACAGAATTATAAAACAGATAAAAAACAACATTCAATCTAGTGATCTAATTATAGCAAAGCAGATAAAGGAAATATCTTAACCATTATGTCAAATACAGAGTGTAAAACCAAATGTAGGACTCAATAAAATGAGAAAATTTCAGAGAACTAAAATCAGATCGTGAATTAGGTATTTTATCATTTGCATGTTTTTTGGGTTTTCACATGAATTGATAAATCAACATGTATATATTGAATACAATGTCACGAATAAAAAAGAAAGTTTTTCTAGTCAACAGATGTTACTAATAGTTTATTATTCCATTGTTTCATCTGACAACACATTCATTTTGAAGTGTCATAATAAGGCTTTCTATTCAGTATCTGTCATTTGCTGAAGTTTAAACAACAAAGTTTCTGTGTGCTCTGAAAATCTCAATTTTTGTACAGAATAATGTGTTTCACTTAAAAAAAGATGGAAAAAGAAGGAGCTAGCGGCGGAAAATACTTTGAGCTTTGAATGTTTAACCAATTTTTCACATTAAAGCTTAAAAAAACCGCACGAAATTATTTTTACTCCTAATATGTGTGGTAAATTCTATGTCCATAAAAAGAAACATTGTGTCTTAGATATTTCATTCAATTTGATTCTAACAAGGTTTTAAGAGATTTTGTAGATTGAACTTCTAGAAGTTTCGTAGAATTGGTCTAATAGAATGAAAAGAAATGGAAGAATTACATTAAAATTCTTTCAATGATCGTCTGCTAGTGGCTAGTTAATTAAATCCTACAAGGGTGTACACCGGAACCGCTACTGATCTTCCGGGAACATTAAGTATGTGTACGAAGTTTCAATTCAACGACATGCAAAATACTAAATTCTGTTATTGTGTGGAGGAATTCCTTTTTCCTAGGATAACAGCAAACACAATGCCTGGCAATAATCTCAATTTTCTCTCTGCCAAAATCGATAGGAACTTGCGCGCTTCCGGAAACAGATTCCAGGCGTGCGCTGCTTCAGTTTCGCGGTTTTCCACCACGGCTAAAAATGGGCTACATTTCTCTGGCAGTATATTATGCTATAATTTGAAAGTCATGCTTTTCTGGGAAGCCTTACAGAAGGCTTGTAAGAAATTAATACTTTGTCTAGAAAAAGCTGTCTCCATTTAATGGCATGAAGAATAAACAGTTCCTCATTTATTGTCCATGTGTCTCAGAAATAGATATCTTCAGTTTGTATTCCGTTTTTGATATGATCCAATGGTTCTATGCAATTAAAGAAATAGAATTTTCATTATGTCAAGATAAGTTTTATACGAGAATGATGCCAACAGAGTCATTGGGTTGCTACAGGCTGTCGAACACTAGTGAAGTGGTCAATTTCTTCAATGTTACCCAAAGTGTGATATCACATTTACTGGCATAGTACTTTGCCACTGGAACTGTTTGTTAAAGACCTAGAAGTGCTATAACGCCAGTATAAGACCGTTTTTAACTCTCAGCACTTGCAGAATGGCAAGCCAACGTCTCCGAGATGCAACAGGTACTTCTGTTCCCCTAAACGCTAGCAAAAGCTAGTCAATCGAGACCCTTGTTAAGAAGGGTCACTAGCTCACTAGCAAAGACGATCGACAAATGTTTGATTGATCCGGTCTTTACTTGGTGGAAACTCATTTTAATTAAAAAATACATGAGACAATATTTTAATTTTCACAAAAATGTGTAATACAACAATTTTCTCACCACGATGTGGCTTCTTCAGGCATCTAAATTCTACTGACTGATGATGTCTAGTATAACTGAGTTTAAATACATTTAAGTACCTACTTGACAAAATAATAGTAAAAACAAAACTTGGGGTGTTTATTGGAGTTTGCCGCTTAAAACTGCCATTAGGGAAAGATATCAGTAATGGGGATCTGTCAACATCTGTTTGTTCATTCAAAAGGATTTCACGGGCGTTGTACCTGTTGATTTCAATAGATTCTAAAAGTGTTAACCTAGAACTGCTGCTTTCGATGTGGAGAACTTCATAGTTGTTATTGAAATTATGCTTGAATTCCTTAACATGATTAGCATATGTCGAATGTACGGAATCCGAGATGTAACTTCTTTGGTGTTCTTGGATTATTTTCTTGAAAGATCTACCTGTCTGGCCAATATATACTAAAGGGCAATCGATTCATTTTCTTTATTTGTTCGATCCTTATTTTTTATATAAGTACTAAGGTTATTGATAGTTTTAAAAGCTGCATTGTTATTGAAACTTTTTTTTAAATATTTAGAAATATTTTCGGATAATCGATTAATATAAGATAACGAAACGTATTTCTGTGTATTGTCCTCTTTTATAATTGGGTACACGAGATTTAATGCCATGTTCTTTTATTTATTGGATAATATTTGGTCTATAAGAAAGGGGTTGTAACCGTTGTTTGAAGATCTGTTGAATAATATTTAATTCTTTGAAAAATTATTTGAATTCAGAGGAACATTCAATAGTCTATGAATAAAACTATTATATGCACATCTTTTGGTTGATGGTGTGAGTTTAAGTTTTATGTATTTTAATATCTGTATGTGTGGGTTTGTGAAAAATACTGAAATCATGTGAATTATCTAGTCTTGTTATAGTAAGTTCAAGAAAATTAATTCTGTGGTTCTTTACTTCTTTGATTTTGAATTTGTTTTTTTTACCCCATCCAAAAATCAAATTCACAATCGAAGAAGAAAAGACCGTTTATAGGTGAAAGTATTTTCTACTGCAAAGTCGATATCTGCCATTATAGGGTTATGGGAATTTTAGAAAAGTTGGGTTCTATGGTGTTGTCAGAAAAAGGCTTGCTTGCTTTGCTAGTTCGAAATTTATTATATGTCCTATGTTTTGTCATTGCTTTTTATGGAATTTTTTGTGTAATACTTATTAAAGTTTCTTCCTAAATTGTTTGTTATTATAAAATTGGCTGAAGATCTCCCACTTGAGATATATTTATAGAAACTTTCATTCAAATATTACATATGTTATTTTTTTATTTTTATTAATTTACAATAGTGGAAAAAATTGCTCAAAAATATTATTTTATGAGGATCATGGGTGTTATGAACTAGCGTGCTAAAGCTCCTGACTTCTCGTTAGTGCTTTTCACCTTGTTCATATACAGCGTTTTACTATATATATTTACTCTGAGATTTTAAATTACGGACTGTATCAAAAAATATATTTATAATCTCCACCGGAGTTTGAAAATATAACAACTTTCATCTCGTGGTTCCGAAATGCCCTCAAAAAATTATCAAAAAATTTAAAGAAGTTTTCCTTTCAAACTTAAGAAGTTATATTTTTGTATGTTTCTATCGGGTGTTTTTTTTAGAGACTTTCGATAGGGATAACTGTGATTCGACAGAAGGTAGAAGCCATGTTGTTTTGACATTTCTGTTCAGTAAGCATTGACAAATTATCATGGAAAGACTCACGCCGCAACAACGTTTACAAATTGTTGAAATTTATTTTCAAAATCAGTATTCTATTCGCCAAACTTATAGAGCACTCCGTGAAATTTATGGTTTACATAATCATCCATCAGAGCAGCTTATTCGTCGAACTATCGATAGATTTCGGACAAAATTTTCTCTACTCTATGCAATAACAACAACAAGACAAAGAACTGTACGTACAGAAGAAAATATCGCTGCTGTAAGTCAAAGTGTCAGATTTGTCCATTCGTCGACGTTCACAACAAGTTGTGTGCATCAACCACATGGAAAATTTTGCGTAAAGATCTTGGCTTATACCCACATAACATCCAACTGGTTCAACAACTAAAGCCACTTGATCATAATAAGCGTCGTTGGTTTGCTGATTGGGCCCTAGAATAGCTTGAATTTGATCCACTTTTTATCATAAAATTGTGTTTAGTGATGAAGCTCATTTCTGCTTGAACGGCTATGTAAACAAGCAAAATGGCCGTATATGGGGTGAAAACAATACTCATGAAGTTCTGCACGTTCCATTGCATCTTGAAAAATTTACTATATGGTGTGCTTTACACGCTGGAGGCATCATCGGTCCATATTTATTTAAAAACGATGCTGGAACTAATGTTACAGTGAATGGTGCTCGTTATAGATCGACGTTCAATGATTATTTGTTTCAAAATTTGAATAGTATCGACCCAGAAGTGTTTTGGTTCCAACAAGATGGTGCTACACCTCATAACTCCACTAGACTATTTTCTTTGAGGGTGTGTCAAATCATTGTTTTATGGTGATAAACCAGAAACAATAGACACTTTAGAAGCCAACATAACTCGTGCTATTGATTAAATAAGGCTTGAATCACTCGAAAAAGTGGTCCAAAATTGGTCTGGTCGAATGCGGTTCCTCAAAGCTAGTCGTGGTGGACATATGTCGGAAATTATTTTCAAAACATAAATGTCATAAAATTATCTTTTAAATAAAGAAACAATTTGGCTTTAGTTTTAATTTAAATGTGTTTTATTTCAATTTAAAATTTTATCAGCCGATATCAGGAGTTCACAGTAAGTGCCCTTTCGAAATTTCATTCCCGTTCAATTCTGGTGATGAAACTTGTTCAAATTATTGTCCAGCACCAAACAGGAACGCCTGAACAACTCAATAATTGGAGTGAAATTCTCTTTTCAAACACTAACATCAAGATTATTCGTTAAACTCACATCAGATATAATTCGGCATATGCCCTTTCCGTGGTGGAATTTTCCATCTTCGATTTACCGGAGCACTTGCAGATAATACTCAGTAGTGCAACGACCCAACCATGTAGACCGTAAGAAAAAAATATTTAATTTCAAGTGCAGTAGTTCGGAACATAGTGTCTCGAATTTGTAGCCCAGGTGGAAAAAGACTTACATAAATAAGGGATTGATAATTTTTGGTAAGTGTCTCGTTCAACAGTTTTCCCTGTATTTGTATATAATTCATCTCCTTCGATTTGCCGCTTGAGTGAAATGTATATTTTTTCCAAACCAAGTACAAACAGCCTTCAATTGGACTTGATTTGGTAAACATACATGAAATTATTTCTACTTAAGCACTACTTCAACACATATATGTGTTATAGAACAAAATATTCATTCACAAAGCTTGAAGGTGATCTAGAAAACGATGAGACCTATGCAGAGAATAAACATGAATGTTTGATATATTTCCAGGTCTAGATTAAGAAAGTATGTACTTCTATTTTTCAAAGCCAACCTACACTTTTAAAGATCACAGAAAAATGTTGAAATATAATATGGATTTATTCTGTTAACCTCCTACAAATTTTAATTTAAAAAAATATTTATTCAAAAAGTTTTAGAAATAAATAAAATAAATGTCTAAGAAAACACTGTGCCACTTAAGTAGTTATATAGAATTAAACACACATCACACAGTCAAAGGGAATAAAAGAATTCAAAGAAATATAAATTGTCAATTAAATCTACTAAATAAATACTTGAAGGGGATAAATTTTTATTTCCTTCCTTGTTTTATCAAAACCAAATTCCCTCCCAAAAATGCAAATCATAACCTCAAGTACTTCTTCAAAAACAACTTGCTCTAAATAAGTTCCTTCAAAAAAATTCCTAAAACATGCAGAACATTTTCAAAAAGCAATTTAGAATTCCCACAACGGAATTTGATCACCCCTACTTCATATTTAAAAAATAAAAATAATTAACCGAATATATCTTACCGTACAGACTGAATGCAGATATCAGAATACATGTTAACAATACCATATCCATTTTATTTCCTGTAGATTTGGAGACAATGCCAAACGGTAAATGAGAAAAATTTTCAACACCTACGATTAGAGAAGATAAATTTTTCTACTGAATTAAATGGAAGACAAATGTTTCTCAAGGACATACGACTAAAAGCAATTAGGGAACGAGTTTTCGACATTCATTTATATTCTAAGAATTCTACAATTTGTATGTATGTATAAGTCACAGGAGCTCATATTTTACTCGTATAACGGTTTTTAAATGTATTAAAGTATATTAACTGATGAAAAATCAAAATAAATATAAACTAATGACCAAATTATCTAGACATCACCTTCTAACATATAAATTTCGATTGGATGTTGAAGAATCAGAAGTTTCATCACCAAAAAATGTTCAACATATAATTCAAAAGGGCCTTCTTTTATTTTCCTTTTTCAATGAATATATATAGCACATTATACAGAGAAGGAAGCTGGTAAATTCGGATCCAAAATCCCTTCAGTAAGGAGTTATTTGAATAAACAAAATAATCATTTAAAAATATATAAAAATACCTTTTTTATCACTGGACATTTCTACAACAACTAACCAATTTTGGGGTAAGCATGGCCTATACGAAAATTAGGTTATATCACAGAAATATACAATGAATGAAGATACGACTCAGATTCTGCATTAGAAAACCAATTTCTGGTGATGGAATTTGTGATTAATTAACATCCAATCGAAGCAGATCGGGTGTTTTTTAGAGTGATAAAACTTTCGATAGGGATAACTGTGATTTGACAGACAGAAGAAGCCATGTTGTTTCGACATTTCTGTTCAGTAAGCAATGACACATTATCATGGAAAGACTCTCGCCGCAACAACGTTTACAAATTGTTAAAATTTATTTTCAAAATCAGTGTTCTATTCGCCAAACTTAGAGAGCACTTCGTGAACTTTCTAGTTTGCATATTCGTCCATCAGAGCAGCTTATTCGTCGAACTATCGATTGATTTCTGACAACATTTTCTCTAACAACAACAACAAGACAAAGAACTGTACGTACGTACAGAAGAAAATATCGCTGCTGTAAGTCATAGTGTAAATGATGCTCCAGATTTCCCTATTCGTCGACGTTCACTACAAGTTGGGCTCTGTGCATCCACCACATGGAAAATTTTGCGTAAAGATCTTGGTCTACACCCATACAAGATCCAACTAGTTCAAGAACTAAAGCCACTCGACCATAATAAGCGTCGTTTGATTGCTGATTGGGCCCTAGAACAGCTTGAAGTTGATCCACTTTTTTATTGTAAAATTGTGTTTAGTGATGAAACTCATTTCTGGTCTATGTAAATAAGCAAAATTGCCGTATATGGAGTGAAAACAATCTCCAAGAAGTTTTGCAGGTTCCATTGCATCCTGAAAAATCCACTGTATGATGTGCTTTACACGCTGAAGGGATCATCGGTCCATATTTCTTTAAAAACGATGCTGTGGCTAATGTTACAGTGAATGGTGCTCGTTACAGATCGATGATTAATTATTTGTTTCCAAAGTTGAATCGTATCGACCCAGAAAAGTTTTGGTTCTAACAAGATGGTGCTACACCTCATGCTGCTACCGTAACCAATTATTTATTGAAAGAAAGATTTGGCGATAACATTATTTCGAAAAATGGTCCAATCAATTGGCCTCCAAGATCATGCGACATAACTCCACTGAATTATTTTCTTCTGGGTTATATCCAAGTCATTGGTTTATGCTGATAAACCAGAAACAATAGTAGCTTTGGAAGCCAACATAACTCGTGTTATTGATGAAATAAGCCCTGAATTACTCGAAAAAGTGGTCCAAAATTGGTCTGGTCGAATGCGGTTCCTCAGAGCTAATCGTAAAACATAAATGTCATGAAATTATTTTTCAAATAAAAAAAAATTTGGCTTTATTCTTAATTTAAATGTGTTTTATTTCAATTTAAAATTCTATCACTCCAAAAAAAATCCCCGATATATGTATAAGGTGATGTCTGAATAATTTGGTCATTGTTTCATATTTCTTTATCAGTTTATTTCCACCACATGTGATGATAATATTTATGTCTATAAAATGATTGATACAGTGTATTTAGGAAATGTTTTAAAATTTAGTTTTAAATGTTTTCATGATATTTATTTAGATTGAAATCTGTAGAGGTTCTGGAGAATTAATTCCAGCTATTATTCTGAACTGTTTTTGCTGTAGAATTCATCGTTTAGCCGAAAAACGCAAAAACCCATTTTTGCAAACTTTACACAAGAGGGATCGATGGGGACTTTTCACAATTAATTTTTAATAGTATTCTGAAAATTCATACCAATTTTTAGCTCTATGGGAATTTTTGTAACCTTATCCCTATTTTTAGGACTCACTTGACTGGACTATTGATCGGATGTGGATTTGAGCAATATGATAGCACAATAGCATGCTGTTCCCTAGAACAATCGCGCAAAAATAATACTTTTAGCATATAGGCCTTATCTGTGTGACAGAGCGGAAACAAATCTGGCGACAGAATAATTTAAGTCAAGTCCTAATTAACGTATTTCGGCATTTTTCCAATAATGTATGATAATATACATCCTGTATATTGAGTTCGCATCAGAACTGAATACCGTAAACATTCATGAAATATCCACGACAATTTCCGTTCTGAAGTGGTCATCTTCGTAGTCTCAGATGCACAAAAATGCGATTTCATCCTTTTCATGAGTGCACTCTCAATTTAACCACTGGAGATCCATTTATCTATCTGCAACTGCGATCTGAGCGATGAGGGTTATTAATGGTAAGAAGTGAGATTTATAGACAGCGTCTAATTGACTTTGCAGATAACAAATATGTCACAACTCTTTATGCATCCAACATTGCCGATGAGTCACGGAACTTTGGATTAAATATATTTGAATTCCTCGATTCTTTTGTTTCTGACTAGAAACGTTTTGATTTGCAGGAAGTTCTACATTTCTATGATTCTAATCTAATCTAATTGAATCGTTCCTTACTTGATGAAAATTTATTTGTATATCAGAAATTGATTTCCTGAGATGAAAGTGCAAGGAGCCTGTTTTCGAACGAAATTTTTTAGATATCTGGTTCGGTAGCTATGGAAGCGCAACGCACTATTGCAGGACCCTGTACATTATTGATATCCCTGTGGTGGTACTGTTGTTTCGTATCCCCCTTCAGCCATGCCTGTATTTATTCCTTGAGAGCTGCAGGGCTCTTGTTTGTTTTTAATTTCAAATGTAGGCATGCAACCTAAAGAAGCCACAGTATTGTTGTTAACTGATGAATTGTGGAGATATTTTCTTGGTTTTTTTGGGCAAATGTGCAGAATGTATTGTACATAAATGCGTCAGAAACGTTGTGAACTTCGCATTTCGAACCCTTTTTATCAGTTTTCTTAACATTTTTTCATAAAATCTGTGTTATTGAAATATAGTTTATTTTGATTCGACAGATAAATTCATGATTTACATGAGAATTACTAAAATATTCAATCATAAAGAGCTTCAAGTAAAATTTGATTTGGAATATTTCAACTTTTCGTTGCTATCTTTTCAGCCATGATATATATTATGGTGGAGGACAAACAGCAAGTACAAAAGTTGATATGTCATTTGAAAGCACACTCAAAAGTTTAATGAACTCATAGTAGATCAATTGATTCACATGTGATTGTTTCAATATTTCCGAAACTCTATCGTCTCTTTTCTTGGAATATTTGGAAAAATATTCTCTACATCAACTCATTAAATATGATTTGTTGGACAAAGTGAAATTTTCTAATTTTTTTGTCAATTCTATGGAGTTTTTTATGGTATATTTTGGTGTGAAACCAGTTATTGTTCTTAATATAGTGTTTAATTCATTTTCTAGTTTATATGTGCTACTATTAACATAGGATACTACTGGCCGAATGGGACTGTAAAATTTTGGTGAGCTGGGATTCATATTTATGTAATAATTTTTATTTTTCGGTAAAACGGGAGAAGTTATGTCGTTTAGGGTTGATTTTAAGATTTTTTGAATTATAGGTGTTGGATCAACAGTAATTCCGATAAGTTCTTGTGTTTCAATAAAGTTTTTCATTTTCTCTATGTACTTCGATGTTGGGAGTATTACAGTGGCATTTGATTCATCTGCTTTTGTGATAGTGAGTTCATGGAGTTTAAATTTTTCTTTTAGAGATTTTACTATTTTAAAACTATTGGGGTCTTAATTTTTAAGAATTTTGGTAATTTTGGGGGTAATCCTGTCTATAGTATTATCTAAGTGTTTCAATGCAATTATTGTCAAAAATGTAAACTTCACATATTGTAAAACAATTGAAAATTGTTGGTAGTAAAACATAGTAATAAAAAATCTGTTTTAATTAGGGTTATTTCATTTAACAGTTTGGATAGAAGACTCACCACTTTGGAAATAAGTTTTTAGTATTTCCTATTTTTGTTCGAGCGCAAATAAACACATTTCGTTAATGTCAAATATTACATTAACTTTCTGTCAAGACACGAATGACAGAATGGCGGGTTCGAAATTACCACTACTTCAAAATGCGAACTCTAGATATCCCGTTTGTATTTTTTCATTACCTTATCGTGAATTATTGTGGCCTAGTATACCCCATACATATATTGCTGGGTTTATTCGAACTTTGTTATTTCATCCAAATAATCAGATCTGAATTTTTCCCGAAAACTTTACAGTTAAAGTTTTCCACTGGGTAGCTAGATAAATTACCAATCGTAAAAATCATTAAGTACCTCAACAAATTTGAAATATCAATTGATACCACAGAACATATAGTCCCATCTTTTCCCTAAAGAAACAAGGTCCTCTGTCTTAAATGTTTAGGATGAAATGTTTCCAAGGTTTCTGAAACAAAAACAAGATTGTATTTTATCCTTCAGACAAGAGATGCACATATGTTTCGGTTCTATTTCGAGCGGTTCCTGTCAACGCTTTATTTTTTCACGTATATTTAACGACAATTTTAATGATAAACTGTACCATTTGGGGTCCAAACTACCTTCCATCGTTGAAACATGTATTATAAGTAGCTACTTTCATTCAAGGAAAATTATACTTGTGACTTTGCGAATTTGATTTTTTTCGAATTATTAGATTATATAAACCTACTTCATTAGGTGAAACGAGTTCTTCTGTTCACTGGAATATTTTGGGAAATGGAATGAAGAAATTCCTAATCATCAGAATTCATATATCTCATATTTTTATTCCTAAAAATCTTACTAATTAAAACAAATTAATGTCGCTAGAAGGAAGGTTAACTCTGTTATTCAAATAATGAAAATATTTTGTTCATATGCAGCTATAAGAAAAATCCACAAAATTTTACCTTGAAGATGAATTCCGTTAAATTCTGCAACCCAAAGCGTGTGTCGAATTCTGTTAAACTGTAATCTATTCTCAATCTAATCGTTCAAATTATATATGTGGGTAAAGCCCTCTCAAGAGCGTGGCACAGGACAGGCAAATCCACCCTCTCTGATCAGGGGGGTACTGAATTAAATTACATGAAACGAGTTGTCATTGCCACAACATATAAGGAGTAGAAATAAGTTCATAAATAAGTTTCGATTTTGATTACAGATGTCGCTACTAATTTATAATTCCATTATGTTAACTGTCAACACCTTCATTTTGATCTATCATTTACTTCTAATAAATGATAGCATCAATTTCTTAGATTTAAAAATCACTAAAATTAATAATAGACCAGACTTTTCCATATACAGGAAACCTACACACACAGATAGTACGATTCATTCTACTTCAACCCATCCATTTTCACAAAAATTATCAGCTTATAATATCATGCTTTATAGATTGGTTAACACACCTGTTACAAAAAAATTGACAAAGAATAAAATACCATTAAACAAATAGCTTTCAATAATTATTTCAATCCGTTAATTAAAGATAATTTACTTAAAAAAATAAAGTACAAGAAAGCACTATCACTTGTATATCCAAAATTTCAAAATTCAAACGACACGAAATTTATTTCATTAACTTACAAAGGTCAAAAATCTGAAAAGATTGCTAGATATTTAAAGAAAAAAGAAAATTATAACATCTCTTTTAGAACCATTAATTCTTTAGGCAGCTTAATAAAAAATAATAAAGATTTCATTCTTAAAAACAAAAAATCAGGAGTTTACAAGTTAACATGTAGTGATTGCCCATGTGTATATGTGGGACAGACAGGCCGTTCATTCCAAACATTGATACGAGAACATGAAAAATGTTTTATTAATAATAAAATAAATTCAACTTATGCCAACCATTTGTTAGAGACTGATCATAATAATAATACGAACTATAAAATACTACATATCGAAAACAAAAGTCATAAACTAAATCTGTTAGAAACTTTAAAAATCAATAGATATAAAAGACAAATTTTATTGAATGATCAAATAGATTCAAACTGATACCCCTACTCAACATTTTTCATTGATTGTAAACCAGCTCTTGCCACCCCTGTATTTTTTATACCAGAGCTATGAATTTAAGGTTATGTTTTGCATTGTATACCTAAGTTTTAATACTCACCTGATGAAGTCATGGTATGATGAAACAATTGTCGTGTAAATCAATAAAATAGTGGAAGTTAATATTTGTTTTTCCTATATCATTGTTTTTTGTTTCGGAAGTGTATATTTGTGTCAGAATGAGTTGTTCTTCTTTTTTGTTTATGGAACATTATGGTACAAACCGTTAATTAATGGATCGCATCATAAGGTCAAATTCAAAATGAAGCACAATGTTATAATAAAATAAATTTTCTGGACATCTTTAATTGAGAATAATGATGAAATTTGCTTTAATATATTCAGAAAACTCACAACGACAAATAAAACCAAAACCAACTTTTCAAACCATCTGAACACTCCTAAACTCGCTGCTTGCAGATCAATGATAAATAGAGTATTCTCAGTTCTCTGAAATAATATAACGTTGAAAATAAAACTGAATACAATCAAACAAATAGCCTGAACAAATAAACTCTACTTCCAAAACAAATAACAATTCCAACTTCTTTTTAGATGCAAGAGATAAAAACAATCGGTTGAATAATTCAGGAGTTTATAAATTAAGTTGCATTAGCATTTATTAGGTTCAATATCAATATCGAAAAGATAACTTTAATTTTGCGAATTATTTTTTCGAAACCAATCATATCTTCCCAGAAATCGACAAACTTGAAATATTACACCTGGAAGTGAAAAAAACACATCCTGAAATTCATAGAAATATTTAAGCACAAGCATGTTTCAGAAACAAACCTATTAAATGAGTGAAGTACCTTTGGCACGCCCCACTTCTCGAAGTTTTGCACAAGACTTCAACGAATATTTATAATCGTTGAGATACAATTTGTTTTATTCACTTGGAACATTCATATGACTCGAGTACATTCAGTCAATAAAAAGTGATAGAAAATTAAGTAATTTCTTATTTCATTCCATTTTAATAGTGTTATTATAGCGACTCTAACCGATAATGTCCTCATTTCGTATTCAATATATATCAGAAACATCATTTGTATTTATTTGACTATTATAGAGTTAGAAATAAGAGATAATATTAAAATAATTTAATTCGGCTGGTCTGTACCAAAAATCATTAATAAGGATGAGATATGGTAACAGAAAGTTCTTGAAATCGAGGCATGTAACATACATCTGTATACCACTTCTATACTCGAACCAACTCGACAAGGTTTTGTTGATTATAGAGGTAAATTTCAGACATGCGCACGCTTCAAACTGATTGATTTTCGTTAGTGCAATCAGTTTAAAACCAATCAGTTTGAAACGTGCGCATGTCTGCAATTTGCCTCTGTGACCTACTTACCTTGTCGAGTTGGTTCGAGTATAGAATTGTTATACAGATGTATGTTACACTGTCTCGATTTCTAGAACTTTCTATTTCCATAGCTCATACTCCTTATTAATGAACAGAAAATAGCTGGAATTAAGTTTCCGGAACCTATAAAGATATAAATAAATATCTTGAAAACATTTAGAATAAAATACTTAAAAACATGCCCTAGATAACAGTGTATCACTTTATAGACATATATATTATCATCATATGAGGTGAAAATTAACTAATAAAGAATCAAAAGAAATTATAAAATAATGATGAATTTGGACATCTCCTAATACATGTTTCGATTGGATGTTAAAGAATTACAAGTAATTCTTTTACATCCAATCTAAACATGTATAAGGTGGTTTGAATAATTTGGTCATTATTTTATATTTCTTTCGTTTCTTTATTAGTTAATTTCCACCTTACGTGATGATAATATATATGTCTATAAAATATCTAGATTTAAATCTATGGAGAATTAATTCCAGTTATTACTGTAATATTCAAAAACTTCTTCATAGTAAATTTTCAATATATATATTGTTTGAGAAATTTCTTTGTATTGTGGGGATTTTTTAATGCTGAGTCTAAGTCGTATCTTCTTTCATCCTATATTTCTGTGATATCACCTTAATTTCGTAAAGGCCATGCTTATCCAAATGTTAGTTGTTGCAAAGTGTTTGGTGAAAAAATGTATTTATACGGGGTGTATATGAATAGTTGCGAAAAAATTTAGGGGGTGATTCTTGGTCAAAAAAAAGGGTGGGTCTTTCATAGAAACTATTTTTTGAGTCCTTCCTGCTCAGATGGCGCCCGAAAAACAGTTTTTAATTTTTTTCTCAAAAACCAAAAAACTGACAATAATTGTAGCTGAATCGAAGTCAATCCAAACTGGTCAGTTGTCATAACAAAATGACATCCGCTTACTAGATAAATCCTAGTTCGAAATAATTCCAGCGTCCACTACTCATGTTGATAAATTATTTTTTTTCTCAAAAACCTTGAATTCTGGCAAGAAATTACAGGAAACCTTATGTGTTAAGAATGGATCAAGCTATCCAAAATTAATTTTTTTATTGTAAAATAGGAATATGGAAAAAAGTGTCTTGCGAAAGAAGGTTTAGGTGTGGCTTTTTCTAACCCTTGCAATCATAGAGGAAAACCACCAAAAATATTCTTCAGTGAAAAATAAAATAGAAAAAGGCTTTTTACTTGATAGAAGAAATCCAAGAAAATTTGAATATCAGAACAGATTTAATCTGTCAGTCTTCTACAATTTTAATTTGTAATCAAAAAAATTTTATTCAAAACACTTTTAGAAGTAAATTAATGCCTACATAAGCACCGCTCATATTCAATAGACGTATATAATCAAAACTCAATAAACAATGTCAAATGGAATAAATAAACCAACAAATATAAATAGTTATTTAAAATTAATTATTAAATGTTTGAAGGGGACAAAGTTTTGTTTCTGATCTTACCATTATGAATACCAAGGACCAAGGACCTCTCAAAAAATATAAGTTATTTGAAATATTCAATATATTTAAATATTCAAATAAGTTAATTCAAAAATCTCCCAAAACATGCACTATATCTTCAAAAAACAATTAGAATTCCGATAATATCTTCATCTGTATCCTTCAAATATTTATTTATTGATTTTGAATGACTATTTATATTTGTTGGTTTATTTATTCCATTTGACATTGTATATGGAGTTTTGATTATATACGTCTATTAAATACGAGCGGTGCTTATGTAGATATTAATTCAATTCTAAAAGTTTTTTGAATAATTTTTTTTTTTAAATTAAAATTGTAGAAGACTGACAGATTGAATCTGTTTTTATATTCAAATTTTGTTATATTTCTTCTGTCAAGTAAAAAGCCTTTTTCTATTTTATTTTATACATAATATATAATTATATTTAGGCTTGAATAAATCTCATTATGGAATGTCAATGGTTTAGAGAAAACGTTATAATACCTTAAAGTTTTCTGTGATTTTGTGACGAACATAGACTATCTTGATTTTTAAAGTTAGTCTGTTTAAGCAATTATCCGGTTACCACTTTGAGATATACTGATTTTTAGTTGATTTTGATATTTTAAATATTATTTAGGGATGAAGAGATTATCGGAATTCTAATTGTTTTTTGAAGATATAGTGCATGTTTCGAGAGATTTTTGATTTAACTTATTTGAATATTTAAATATATTAAATATTTCAAATAAATTATATTTTTTGAGGAGTCTTCAAGTTGTGTTTTATGTTTTTGAAAAAGAATTGGTGTTCATAATGGTAAGATCATAATAAAAATTTTGTCTCCTTCAAATATTTATTTATTAATTTTGAATGACCATTTATATTTGTTGGTTTATTTATTCCATTTAACATTGTATATTGAGTTTTGATTATATACGTCTATTAAATATGAGCGGTGGTTATAGACATTAATTTAATTCTAAAAGTTTTTTGAATAGAAATTTTTTTGAAATTAAAATTGTATAAAAATAGGCAGATTAAATCTGTTTCGATATTCAAATTTTATTTTTGAGTGCTTTATCGCCCGCATAAAATGTCTGCTCAATTTTATTCTTGTCATTTTTTTAGTTTTTAAGAAAAAAATTAAAAACTGATTTTCGGGCGCTATCTTTAGGGGGCTGTAACTAAGCAGGGGGGGATCCAAGAAATAAAGTTTAAATGAAAGACCAACCCTATCTTTTGACAAGGAATCACCCCCTAAATTTTTTCGCAAGTATTCATATACACTCTGTATATTTTTTACTAATTATTTTTATTCATTCAGATAACTCCCAACTGAAGAGATTTGGGTCCGAATTTATCAGATCCTTCTTCTGGATAATGTGCTATATATTCTTTAAAAAGGAAATTGGAAGAAGACAATTTTAAATTTTATGTTTAACTTTTTTAAATGTTTTCAAAACATTCATTTAGATTTAAGTCTGTAGAGAGAATTAATTCCAGTTATTATCTGTAATATTCAAGAAATTCATAGTAAACTTTCAATAGGTAGAAATAAAGTGAAATACATTAGATGATTAATAAATTAGTAACCCTGGTATTCATAAATTATTTCAATTGTTATCGCTGTCCAGGGAAATCCAATGAAGAGGCTTCGACCTTTAGCAGAATCGACCAAAACTGCTCGTTCCAATCTGGGATGAAATATGGTAACGAAACCCACGCACAAATATAAAAGGGGAGTAATCCCTCGATCTCCCCTATGCCGGCACTGCGAAGGGTATGCGCTATGCCCATATTGCACAGCCGGCTTCTAGGGATAGCCATAACCTCATAAGGCACATGTTATGAACCAGCCGAAGTATTGTCGTCAAACTGAAACCGAAGATCGTGATCATAAAACTGTAACTCAATTCTCGGGCTCTGTACCGCGTATGAAATAGTGCATTTTCGCCGCATGTGTGATTATTTTGGAATAGTGTGCGTTTGTGTGTTTCCCGTTGAGTAAGACCTCTAGAAACTCCCAAAATATTCGGTGGAAATGTTGTGAAGTGCCAGAGTATTGGAGATTTTAGAGTAAACAATCGGATATAGATCGGGCTGCAATTATGGATGTGACGGGAAATACTGTAAGTTTTGAGAGGTTTTGAAAGAATAGAATAAAGGCAATTTTTATAAACTATGTAACTAATACAATAATATTATGATAAATAAGAATAAAAGCTAAGTCCTATTTTCCTTAATGAGTTGATTTACATCCTTCTCTCAAAAACAGATAATATATTTAATGAAATAATTTTTCGCCCATCACAATAAATCAATATTGTTATTGAATTATTACGTTATTGCGTTAAAAATTTAAAAATATTAGGACAAGTGTTTCAAAAAACATTGATAATCAAATAAATTTGCAAAACACTTCCATTTCAAGTAATTAGATAACAGAACTTAAATATATAACAACTATTCTTTTTGCAAAGTTTGTTTATTTGAAACAACGAAAGTATGGCCAAAATTGAGGAACTTCTTATGAGATCAAATAATGATTCATCTAGTTGAAGGTGAAAAAAATGAATTATTATCAATAAGTAAGAATTGCGTGTTTTTGATTTAATGAATAATATAGAATTTCCTTATTTTCCATTTTTTCCTCAATTATTTTTGTTCCTGATGCTTTGAACATTTGAGAACCTAACTCCAGAATCCATCTTCATTGACTTTCAAAGGTTAGTTGAATCTTCATTGAATTGGTAATTTAATTGGAAAAAATCAAATGAATTAAGTCAACATTGAATGCAGAGCTCCATCCACAAAATGATTCTGATTTTGAATATATGAATATTTGTTTGGAATGTTTTTTTTTTAAATCATAAATTACTTCATAAGAATTGACGCTGAAGGTTAGAATATTACGAAATCTATGTTTCGATACTAGATGAATTCACTAAAATGTTTTGAAAGTTTCTTTAATATTATAATAAAATATTTTTAGAGCATTTTCTTATTTTGCAAAAGTTGATTCTGAATCAAATTCATTATTAAAAATATTCGAAATGCCTTTACGAGACGATAGATTTATTTATGTTTCCAAAATCATTCCAACCACTTACCGGTGGAACAATATAACCTGCGTTTGTTCTAGCCTTATAATATTATTTGAATATGTTTGATTGATTCGGTCTTTACTCAGTGGAAACTCATTTTAATAAAAAAATATATTAGGGACAGCATTTTAATTTCCAAAAAAATGTTTTCAATACAATTGTTTCACCACGATGTGGCTTCTTCAGATTTCTTCATTCTACTGGCAGATAGTGTTCAGTGCAACCGAGTTTAAATACAGTGTTAGGTAGGTAACAAAATAATGGAAGAACAAGTATTGAAAACTCAAGGTGTTTATTGGAGTTTACCGCAAAAAATGACATTAGGGAAAGATATTCAGAAATGGAGACTTGTCAACATCTGTTTATCCATTAAAAAGGATTTTACGGGCATTTTACTAGTTGATTTCAAGAAATTCTAAAAGTGTCAATCTAAAACTTTTGCTTTCGACGTGGATAATTTCATATTTATTGTTGAATTTATGCTTGAATTCCTTAAGATGATTAGCATATGTCGAATGTAGGGAATCCGAAATGTAACTCCTTTGGTGTTCTTGGATTCTTTTCTTGAATGATCTACCTGTCTGTCCAATGTATACTAAAGCGCAATCGTTGCAAGTTAACTTGTAGACTCCAGATTTATTTTCTTTATTTGTTCGATCCTTATTGTTTTTCATATCAGTACTAAGGTTAATAATTCTTTTAAAAAGTGCGTTGTAGTTGAAACTTATTTTGAAATATCGAGCAATATTTCAGATAATTCATTTACATAAGATAACGAAAAGTATTTCTGTGTATTGTCCGCTTTTATGACTGGGTATACGAGATTTAATGCCATGTTCTTTTGTTTATTGGATACCATTTTGTCTATAAGATAGAGGTTGCAAGCGTTGTTTGATCTGTTTAATAATATTAAATTCTTTCAAAACGTTATCTGAATTCAGAGAGACATTCAATAGTCAATGAATAAAACTATTATATGCTGACATATTACTTCAATATGGAGAAAATCGAAAACAAGTTAATCTTTCAACTTTTCACATTCCATCTTGATTTAGACTACTTTCTGATACTTCACTTTGGCTATAAACAGGCCGAAACAAACTGCTTAGGCCTTTTATTAACCTATATGTTGCCTCAAGAAGAAAATTATTTTTATATATTGTTTTTGTTTAACATTCAAATAAATTCCGACTGACGAGAATGGCTGGGAGTTTCAAACGCTATTCTGGAGAATGTACTATATCTTTTAAAAAGAATTAAAAAATACTTTTTAAATTTATATGGAGCTTTTATGGGAATGCTCCATATATTATTCATAAGGTCCACATGAAACAGCTGTATCAATTAAAGTTTGCTAGGTAATTTCTTTTAATATTCCCTACGCTTTTTATATTTTGTTGCAATATCTGATAATTTTATGTCAGCTGAAACATTTTATTTGATTTAATTTATGAGAATTTTTTTGAATAAATATTTTTGAATATTTCAGAGAATTATTCTACTTAATATTTAAAACATCTGCATGAATTTAGAATTAAAATTATTAGTAATTTTTTCTTTCTTTATTGTAAAATAAAATAGAAAAAGACTTTTTACTTGATAAAAGAAATATAACATCCTATATTGCATTCAAAACAAAGCAACCTGCTCTGTCCATCCAGTATTTATTTCTTCAGATATACATTTTTATTTGTTTTCGTAATTCATCATACTTAATTTAAGCCTAGAGCTTGCAAATTCTACTTAAGTCCTCGGTGGATGTATAGTCGGTCTAAAAAGCATCCGGAATTTATTATTTTTCTAAATTTTAATATACTTCTTTTTCGTAACATTCTAAGACAAAAGTAATCTATAAAATAGGTTATGCAGATAGTCGGCTATGGCCAAAGTTGCATGGCAACACTATTTATAAAATATTGTTGATCGTCAACACCTAAAGAATTTATGAAATAATGTTATAACAAGAAGAAAAAACAGGAAGAATATTTGTATAGAAAATGTTTTCTAAACGTTAAAAAATTCGTCCATTTAACTGAACTGGGAAAAATTCTGTATATGACGCAATAAAGCGAATAAAAAATGGGATGCATATGAGGCATAGACAATTTAGCTTTGTTTTTTCCGGATACTTTCTAGACTGACTATAAATTAAAGGTTTCTATAATTAAGTATATGTTTTGATTTATTCATCTGAATTGGTCAATGAAACATAAAATATGTATCTCCTTCGAAGCACCTTCTGGCAAGAACTTGAGCATGAATATCTGAAAAAATCGACCAACATCATCTCCACTTTTGATCGACATTAACGTCTTCTTCGCACGCAGATAGACGAGTTTTCGATAAAGTCGAAATCTCGAAACACACTTGGGATGAACTAAATTTCTTAATGAATTTCATTGTAATTTGCTCGATTAATAATGAATGCGACGGAATTCGCTGTTGAAATAAAATCCTTATAGAGGATTACCGAACAACAATAACAAAATTATCATATCTGCAAGGTGAAAACGTCTCTTCTTCCATAAAAATATACATGGTTGCGAATTCGAAATATTTCTGGGGAATATAAGATGAACCATGCTGGGTTCAACGATACCATTAGCATTCCAAGCCTCGACAAGAAGAAAAAACACCAAGTAAGGTCACAACATCTGCACAAACATCATAAATCCAACAAGTAGGATCAAGGTCTTTTCAAATTCAACTTGATTCACAGAATCTGAAAATCCACTCTTATTGACGAGTGGAACCGTTTATCGATCTGTTTGTGTGCTCTATCTACGGTGGTCTTAACACAACATTATGTCTTCTTGTCTGACATGTTACCTGCGTTACATTTCCTGAATTATTCATGCATGAATGAAAATATTACCCAAATCCTACTAGAGTTGAGGCTATATTCTAGGTTGTAATTCGGGAAGTCGAAATTATCATAAGAATGATTCATAAATGAGTATTATTGTCACACCTCGTTGACTATCTGAATGTTATGATACAAAAAATTGGGTGGGATTTCATTTGTGTACCTTTAAGGTGGGTCAATATTTTTTGTTATATCAGTCGTGTGTTGAATTATTCATGGCAATCAGTTAAAAATCTATTAGATGTCGTTTGAGCGTTGCCTGACATAATAAAAATTAACCCTTTGTGAGTTACTGAACTCAAGGTCGAAAGAAAGAAAACGATTACTTTGAAATATACAGGGTCCTGCATAGAGCGTTTCGCTTCCATAGATGCCGACCCAGTCAGCTTAGAAATTTCATTCAAAAGCGAAGATACAGGATGTTTCCACAAAATTATTCAACAAATGGGGGATTTCTTAAGTGGTTCACCCCGCATCTGTGTGCTCGTTAAGAAGAATTTGAAGTTTCTTGTACCTCCTAATTTCTACTGCTTCTAAAAGTGCCAATCTGGTACTTTTAATTTTTTTATGAATAATTTCATAGTTATTGTTGAAATTATGTCCAAATTTTATCAAATGTCTGGCGTATGTTTAGTACGAGATGTCTGATGTATAACTCCGCTAGTGTTCGTGAATTCTTTTCTTAAAGGATCTACCTGTTTGACCCATGTTTTCCTCTGTTCTATATTTGTTATTTTCTCTATGAATTCGCAAATTATTAGCTGTGTTCGATTTCTTCGAAATTGAAGAAAGTATGGTATTTAGGCCTGCACACCAGCCTAAGATCGAAACTATTTGTTCCTCATATTTTCGTAGAATTCCTTTAATGCTCCGTGAATACACAAGTAAGTTCTAATTACACTTCCTCTCTCCCTCAACTCTCAATTCGCATTGACTTTAACTTCCCAAAGGAACACCATCTCGTGATAACACCATAACGCATTAAAAGAACTTGGAAGTGAATGTATTATCTAAATTTATTGCTTGTGAATTAGGTAATACATGTGTAAAATAACCCGAAAGTGATCCCATTAAAAGTGATCCCAGTGGAAGTAAACAAAGTTGAAAAAGCACATCGATCTACTCCTCTACGAGCAAGATAGTGTTTTCACCGTAATTATAGTTCAAACTACACCGCAACAATTCCCTCAATCTTCCATGAATCAACTCAAACTTGTACACTTGTAATATACAGGGCTTCCCAACGAAAATTTGCCCCCCCAGAAGTCAGAAACGAAGAATTCTCGAAGATTTTAAAAACGCATCCATCATCAATATTTTTGAATAGGGAAGAGTTGTCGAGTGTCGAGTGGTTAGGTTAGGTTAGGAATTCACATCTTAGTACAAGAAAGTGTAGAGAACCCAAAAGAATAAAAATTATTTGGCTGCGTTGAAATACATTTGTTCCAGAACACAGTAAAATTTGTCCAAAGTGTTTCTTGTAACCCTGTATATTGCCAAGTATTTTAAAATAAAATTTGACTTGAATGTAGCTTTAAGAATCTTATAAATTAAATGTGTTGAATTATTAGCAGTATCGATTAGGATGAATCATTTCTATAATAGCTCAATGGTCTTCAACCTAAAAAATACCATTACTTTTCAAATGTAAGGTGCATGACTAGGAGTCATTCGTTAAAATTTGACGACTGTTGTGACGAAATTTGTGGAAAAACGATAATGATTTTATTGCCGATATTGGATCGCAGGGAAGGAAGAAAATAATTGAACGATTACGCACTTGACATCGAGTCTACCAAGCCAACGGCTTACAATGAAAGTAAATGTTTCTTATCATCGTATTGACTGATATTTCCCGTATGCATTCGACTGAATTGTATATTGCTCTTTGTTTTTATCTCAATTATGTTTTTTCTTATCACTCATGCACCGGTTTGGCCTTGTGATAAAAAAGAGATTGAACCAGAAGCTTTAGTCCAATTGCATGCGATATAAATGACAAAAAATTCCAATTACTCATGGCTCAAAGAGAACATTTCTCCACTCACTGCCTATTAATTAATCTGCATATTGGATTGTTTGCTCCAACACAATCTATGTTTTTTACTAAGAAACCAAATAACTTGAAAGATTGATGGTATGAGTGTTATATTTTTCATTTTCTGGATTCCAACTATTCGGGGAACGAAGACACAAGCTCAGTATTTATATATTTCAGTGAGGAAAATACTAGGAGATAGGGTCCACTAAAGTGATTTTAAATACAAAATCACTAATGTACAGACTGATACATAACAGGTTTTCCAACAGGAATCTGAAATGGTTATAATGGCAACACTATGTATTATTTTTTGAATTTCAATGTCATTTGTGTCAGTAGGTTATGCCATTTAATCCTGGAAAAGATTCACGCTTCAATAACGTTTAGAAATTGTTCAAAATCAGTGGTAATTTGTGAAAACTTAGGTAAAATTCATTCATCTTAATGTAGACAAATTTTAAAGTGAATTTTCTTTACACAAGGGAATATTGACTTGGTTGCACCAAGTTTAAAGGAGGGTTTGAAGTAAACGAACAAAGAGCAAGAGCTGGAACAAGAAAGTTATTTGTTTATCTTTTTTTTGGCACACAGAATTTCGTATCTTGTAGGAAATTTAATGCCGTTTCCAGATATGGGGTCAAATTTGCTGAGGCTACAAGGATAGCTGAAGTATAATTGATTTTGTGGAAAAACTTGAAATATTTATTGAAATCAAGAAATATTAAATTGAAGAATGAACATCAACGTTTCGACCATGTGTTATACGACATTTTTTGTTGCAAATAACTTGTATGATCTCCCCTTGAAGTTTGGCCCTTTTAAAAGAAGCCATCCAGTATATTATTAACATTTTGTGTCTATCGATAATATCCTATTCTTATGAATTTGCGAGAAACTTATAGAGACAAGATGTGACCTTGAAATTTGAAAACTGCTTGCTACACAAGTGTGAATTGACGAACTCGTACAAAATTCCAAGCATAACTTACACCCACAAGACCATTCATTGTTTCAGCTAATGAGGAACTGTTTAAAAACGGCGGGTAATTGTTATGTTTGGAGAATAATTTTTTTTTAGTACTGCTTTCGGAGTGTTTTATGCAGTACCGTTGAAGCCAAATATTAAGGTCAGCAACTTTTTGACTGACACTGAAAAGATATCAAGTCGTATGATTCTTAACCAAATCTTCTGAATGAATTTTAGTGATCTTGCAAAAAGCTACGAATTTGAATTGCTCTTATGTTTGTCAATATTCTCCAAACTAGAGGTCCGATTAATCTGAAATTTTGATTTTACAAGGAGAGTACCGTTCAGCAGAATTTATGAGGATCGTATTATTAGAAGATTCAAGACAGAAATTTTGTGAGCGAAGCAGCGTTGAGTCCCACAAAGGAGCTGAAATTAATCGTGCAGATAACGGGATAAAGGCTAATGCAAAATTTCGGAAGGATCGGGGTGATCTGAACAAGCGCATGAGCTCCTTTCCTTGCGTTAATGCTTTCTACCATTTTTTTCTCAAATACATAAAACAATGTGAAATATCATTTACTTGACGCCGTTTTGGGATGATCAAAACTACCGGATCTGAACCTAGAGAACCATCTTTGGCATTTACGAACGTCTTATGCACTTGGATAAACATCGAAAATTTTTTTGGTCGCAACTGTTGCGTAACTATCCTTGAAAAACTCAAAATAAGTGGCCATTTCACCCGAAATTGCAAAAAAGGTCTTATAAAATTTGAATATCAAAACAGATTAAATCTGTTAGTCTTCTACAATTTTAATTTCAAAAAAATTTCATTCAAAAAACTTTTAGAATTAAATTAATGTCTAAAATTAGCACCGCTTACGTTTAATAGACGTATATAATCAAAACTCAATATATAATGTCAAATGGAATAAATAAACCAACCAAGAGAGTCATTAAAATGAAAAATAAATATTTAAAGGAGACAAAATTATGTGTCTGATCTTACCTTTAAGAACACCAATTGCCTTTTAAAAACATGAACACAACTTAAGGACTTCTCACAGAATATAATTTATTTGAAATATTCAATATATTTAAATATTCGAATAAGTTTATTCAGAAATCTCTCAAAACATGCACTATATCTTCAAAAAACAAATATAATTCTAGGAAATCTCTTCTTCGGTCCTAGATAATATTCCAAATATCAAAATCAAATAACTACAACTATATCACAACAAACACGTGTTAAGGATGGATGCTTCAAACAGACTAACTTTAAAATTCAAGATTGGTCTATGTTCAAACAAAATTATAGAACAGGCTAAGTTATTTTTAAGGTTATATTTAAATTCATTGACATTCCATAATGAGATTTATTGGAGCCAAAATATAATTATATATTATATATAAAATAAAATAGAAAAAGGCTTTTTACTTGATGGAAGAAATATAACAAAATTTGAATATCAAAATAGATTAAATCTGTTAGTCTTCTACAATTGTAATTTCAAAAAAATTTTATTCAAAAAACTTTTAGAATTAAATTGATGTCTAAAATAAGCACCGCTTACATTTAATAGACGTATATAATCAAAACTCAATATATAATGTCAAATGGATTAAATAAACCAACAGATATAAGAAAGTCATTAAAATTAATAAATAAATATTTGAAGGAGACATTATATATTGAGTTTTGATTATATACGTCTATTAAACGTAAGCGGTGCTTATTTTAGACATTAATTTAATTCTAAAATTTTTTTGAATAAAATTGTTTTGAAATTAAAATTATAGAAGACTAACAGATTTAATCTGTTTTGATATTCAAATTTTGTTATATTTCTTCTATCAAGTAAAGAGCCTTTTTCTATTTTAAAGGTCTAATATTCAATTATTTAGAAGTGAACAAGTCGCAATAACCTTAAAATATCGACATGTGCAGAAATGACATTACTTCCGGTCCCCCTATTATACAGTGTGTCCCAGAAATCGACGTCAAGCCGAAATTAGGTAACAGGTTGGGTCATAATGACCATTAGAAAAATATAAAAGAAAATCCAAGTCCTGTATTTTTCAGATTATATTGCAATTTCTTTTATTCAATAAAATGAACACCCTGTGATGATTTCTGAACTACTGTTGCAACAATTTTTCACTTTTTTTCGAATTTTATTTTTCCTATGTTATCCCGAATTGAGTTCCTGCAACCTGTAATTTTCAATTATAAGCCAATTGCTCCACCTTGGAAAATAATGCCACTCTTTGCCGAACCAAGTATTCCAAATTAAATCTCAAAAGGTTCAAAATTCCAGTCCACATGTTCACTTCAAAACGATATTGAGATACATCTTGTCTCATTAAATTCAGATTTTCTACGTCCCACTCGTGCTAATGGTGTAGGTTCATGTATCCATCTTTATTAAATAAATGTTGATTCATCCGACTACAAAATTTTTTCTAAGAATTGTGGGTCTTCCCGGTTCTTTTGTAGCATGGTTTGGCAAAACGCAATTCAAGGTTCATAATCTGGGGTAACAGAGCTTGTACTTGCTGTGCATGATATGGGTGGAGCTTATGTTTTTTCAATAGTCGGTGAGCTGTACTTTTTGGCACTCCTGTGCTTCGCTGAATTTCACGTAGCGAAGAACTTCCTCAACTGCTTGAAGCACAATATCGTCGTAAGGTAAGGAAATTCTTCCTTCACCATCCACTTTGTTTGGAAGTCGGCCCGCTGTGAAAAGTAGACGGTGAACATTCGTAAAAACTCGATTGTCTGGATAAAGATCAGCATTAGAGTATCTCTCGCGATTCATTCTAGAAGCTGCACTAGCGTTACATCTGCATTCTCCATAAAGCATGTTGTCATAATCCTGTGTGGTATACACACACATGATGGCAATATACAACCACAGGTTAGTCCAGGTAAAATCAAAGTTCGTAGTAAATAGATCAAAACTATCCAAATCACAAGCAAACAAAACTAATAAACGAAGCCAAAAGTCGTAAGTACACAAATAACACGATCAAATACGGGAAGATGCGACCAAGGAGCGTAGCGTACTGACCTGTATTGCGTTTACGTGTGCCAATACCAAATAGTAGCGTCACTATCTGTCTCACTCACACTTTATGGAAGGACTCACCCCATCTCATTCAAAACAGATTCTTAAAGTATTGGATGCACTAGAATCATTTTTAGAAAGTTCGAAGAAATTGTTCGAAACTGTGTTTCTTTAAGAAAGACCGTTTTTTTTGACCGATCTGAGAAATAATGTAGTAAGTGTTATACCATTTTAGAATCCCTAATAAATGCGCTAACTCTTAAAGTAACTTGTCAAACTGATGTATCATAGGTTTTTTTCAGTACAGTCAGTTAAATTTGTGCGAAATATGAATTTTGAATACTTGGTTCGGCAAAAAGTTAGATTATTTTCCAAGCTGGAGTAGAATTGAAGATTGCAGGTTACAGAAACACTATGCGGGATAACATAGGAGAAATAAAATTTGAAGTAAGTGAAAAATTGTAGCAACAGGAGTTCATCTCAGGGTGTGCATTTTCTGGAATAATAAAAAATTATTTGAAAAGTACACGACTTAGATTTTCTTAAATATTTTTCTGATGACTACTTTGACTCAGCTGTATCAAAATTACCTTATGAAATAAATGAAACCCACCAAGTATTGTAATAGTTCGACTCAGTTTTCATCATTGAAAGCTCAGAAAGACTTCTGGTTCGGAGAGGGCAGTTAAACTTTTTGCGAACCTCTTTCGAAGAAATTTCCGGAAGTGAAATCCTGCGGGAATAGGATAGCAGGGGATCTAAACCCATTAATCGACTCATCCATTCCAATCAATGTCACATAACTCTCGACACCCTTCGAATCAAATTATTTGAGCATGCTGTCTCCATGAAAACTATTTAGATGAGCATAGCAAACCACCACATTCGAGATTCCATCCGGTACGTTTGCTCTATCGATCGAGTCCTGAAGGTAGAAGAGGCGGGAGTGAAGTTCACATCTGAACGCCGGCGTTTCCAGACCAGTCTGCAATAATTTCCAATTGAGTCAGGGAACTCCCCTGTCCATAGAATCGGGATCATGCGGATTCACCCCCGTGTAAACCAATATTGCAAGACTGAAACCCGAATATTGCGGCTGTGTTGCCAGCTGTCCAATAAGGGAGCCCTTTCATGATATTCAGCTTTCTGAAAGTACTATAAAATTACTCACCTTTTTTGGCAATGAATGCACCCTTACTATGGAGTTTATACACCCCTGAGTATACGCTAATAATATCTCAAGTCACGCAAATTTTATTAGCGATTTTTATGGGGTATTTTTTCATTATGTGTTTGCACCAAAGAGGTGAAGGAATTAAAATGACAACATGAATATCGATTTCATTGATTGTTGTTTTAGTGAAAACCATAAATTATTTCCTTTTAAAATTTATGAATAAAAAAGGTGTTATGGTTAAAAAGGGTCAAATATAATCGGGTGTTTTTTTAGAGAGATAGAACTTTAAATTGAAATAAAACACATTTAAATTGAGATTGAAGCTCAATTTTTTTTTATTTGAAAGATAATTTTATGACATTTATGTTTTAAAAATAATTTCCGACATATGTCTACCAGGACTAACTCTGCGGAACCGCATTCGACTAGTCCAATTTTGCTCCACTTTTTCAACTAATTCAGGCATTATTTCATCAATAACACGAGTTATGTTGGCTTCCAAAGTGTCTATTGTTTCTGGTTTATCAGCATCCACCAATGACTTGACATAACCCGAAGGAAAATAATCCGGTGGAGTTATGTCGCATGATCTTGGAGGCCAATTAATTGGACCATATCCCGAAATAATATTATCTCCAAATCTTTCATTCAATAAATCAATTGATCTGTAACGAGCACCATTCACTGTAACATTAGCTCCAGCATCGTTTTAAAAGAAATATGGACCGATGATGCCTCCAGCGTGTAAAGGACACCATACAGTGCATTTTCAGGATGCAATGGAAGAACTTCTTGAGGATTGTTCTCCCTCCACATACGGCAATTTTGCTTGTTTACATAGCCGTTCAACCAGAAATGAGCTTCATCACTAAACACAATTTTAAGGTTAAAAAGTTATGGTCAAGTGGCTTTAGTTGTTGAACCAGTTGGATCTTGTATGGGTGTAGACCAAGATCTTTACGCAAAATTTTCCATGTGGTGGATGTCCAACATGTTGTGAACGTCAACGAATAGACAAATCTGGTTCATCTTCTGTTTCTGTACGTACAGTTCTTTGCCTTGTTGTTGTTGTTGCATCGAATAGAGAAAATGTTGTCCGAAATCTATCGATAGTTCGACGAATAAGCTGCTCTGATGCACGATTATGCAAACCATAAATTTCACGAAGTGCTATATAAGTTTGACGAATAGAACACTGATTTTAGGAATAAATTTCAACAATTTGTAAACGTTGTTGCGGTGTGAGTCTTTCCATGATAATTTTTCAATGCTTACTGAACAGAAATGTCAAAAAAACATGGCTACTACCTTCTGACATAACAGAGTTATCTCTATATAAATATCTATCACTCTTAAAAAAACACCAGATATATTGAAATGATGAAAAATAATAAATTCCGGATACTTTCTGGACGGACTCATTATTTTAATAATCTTTTGTCAAATCACAGTTATCCCTATTGAAAGCTCTAAGACTCTAAAAAAATACCCGATATAATAAATAATTGTATGAGGTTTTTGAATAAAAATATTCAATATACAAATATCGAAAGGTTTAACTAAGTCCGTAAAGTGCCTTACAAACTTTGTGTGGTTTATATGGTGAGCATAGAACATAGAGTACCTTGGATTTTAAATGTACCTAGTTTTAATGTTGATTTTAATATTTTTTTAATATTTGAATATATTAAATATTTCAGATAAATTAGTTTTGGAGAAGTTCTTAAAATTATGTTGTATATTTTTGAAAAAGATTTAGGTTTCATAAATATAAGATCAGAAACAAAACATTTTGTCACAGGCAAAGCTGCGTTACGCCTGTCTGAAGAGTTCAGTTGAGCATGCCTGGAAAGAAAAATTCAAACATTCATTTATTCATTTATTAATTTTAATTGACAATTTATATTTGTTGGGTTTTTTTATTCCATTTGATATTGTATGATGAGTTTTGATTTCATACGTCTATTAAATATAAGCGGTGCTTTCAAGACACTAATATAATTCTAAAATTTTTTGAATAAAATTTTTTGAAATTAAAATTGTGGAAAACTTACGGTTTAAATCTGTTTTGATATTAAAAGTTTGTAATATTCCTTCTATCAAGTAAAATGTGATATTAAAACGTAGTCTCTGTTTAATGTTCTACTACTAAAGAATTAGTAAATATGCCTCTTGATTAAACTAAAGCATTTATAAGATCCCTGAGCTGAATAACAAAAAAAAAAAAAACGTGAAAATGGGGGTAATTCTGTAATTCATTCAATAACCCGGGTAAGCTGAACTATCGTTTGCTCCGTGAAACCTTTCAACGAAAACAGATACAGTGTCACGTATAGGGGATGAAATTAAAAAGGAACAAGAGATGATTCTCATGATAATTCCAATCAGTTACAAGTTTTCGCAACGGTCTTTGCTTTAATTAAATTTGTCATGGCCCCCGAGTTTTCACGCAAGTGATTCATTTCAGTATTCATTTAAGCGTCATTGCTGTGTTGCCAGCATTAGCTTATCATTCCCTTCACTAAAATAGTCATTACTCATATTCCAGTGTATTTTTTAAATAAATTTGTTTAATGCTTCAGAAGATTTTTCATTTTTAAAACAGTGAAGAGAAAACAGAAGGATTTTGAGGAATAAAATATGAGCTGTGAAACCAAACCAATCTATTTCGCTTGTCGTTTACGTTATACAGAAACCATGCAATAACAAGTGAAGCTGTTGTTCCAGTCGCTCAGCACAAGAATAACTACACGAAATTTCATAAATGATGACGAATATTCATTTATTAACTGGACTGCTCTTTGAATCTTTCCCTACTCTTTCCGACTACCCAGAGTGAGGGAGAATGCATCACTTTACACCAGCGCGACGACGTCATTCAGATCCACGTCTAGTGTTCATACGTAATTCCATGACGATGACGGAAAGACAAAAAGAAAATAGTTCTTTCTTGAAAAATATACTGATGTGTCATCATTTTATTTGAAAAAGAAACATAATCCATCCCTTGTAGGATATTGGTCCCGAGAGTAGTTTGTGATGCTGCCAAATATTTAGAGCTTTCACAAACTCGAATTATTCCGACAGTTCATCATTTTCCTGTCAATGTTGAAGACATTTGGTTTCAACAGGGTGGTTTTCTAAGTCATAACTCACTAGAATTGACACTGTTTCTTCAGAACACGTTTTCTAATCGAGTAATATATATTAGATATAATAGTACAACTTCGTGGTCCCCTAGATCACCAGATTCATCCCCAAATAATTTTTTTCTATGGGGATATCTGAAAGCATCTATGGACATGACTTCGACAAAGCTTCAAATCTTGATAACCTTGTTTTTGTCTTTGGCATCAAAAAATGAATTTGAAATTCTATGTGAAGGTGTGAAAGCTATTTTTATAGTGTTTGCTATTTTTTGTGAAATTGGTCCAAAATATGTTAGTTTTAATAATTTTTTTGCCGTTTTTGTAGGATATATCTGTTTGAGGATTAATTGCTTTTCTTTCCTGATTTATAAAACTAACATATTTTGGACCAATTTCACAAAAAGTAGCTCAAATAATTTCAGAAAACACTATAAAAATAGCTTTTACACCTTCACATAGAATTTCAAATTAATTTTTTAATGCTAAAGGCAAAAACAACCGGCTAAACAATTCAGGAGTTTATAAATTAAGTTGTAATGAATGTGATAGCGTATATGTAGGACAAACCGGGAGAACTTTCACAATAAGGTTCAAAGAACACCAAGCATCTTTTAAAAACCGAAAAGATAATTCTTATTTCGCGAAACACTTCTTCGAAACTAGCCATACCTTCCCAGAATTAGATAATCTTAAAATCCTTCACGTCGAACCAAAAGGAAATGAATCAGAGATTTTGGAATCAATAGAAATCTACAAGAATTCCTGGAACCCGGCAATAAAACTATTGAACGAGCAGACAAACTTGTGGGCCTTCCCACTCTTCGAAGTCCTACAACAACCGAAGCTTCCCTTAAAGATATATAATTCCGCAACAACTTGATATACACCAGTATGAAAATGTAGTATAATCTATGAAACTCGAGTCACAGTATCCTCAAAATAAAGTAGTGATAGTAAACAAAGTAATTTCATTTATTTAATCATTTCTGAATGATGAACCAAATCCTGCTGAGCTGAAAAATTGCAACATTATTCTACTTCATAAAGGATTTTCCAATAAAAGGTTGAATTTTGAATAGCACGCTATTTGGGGAGCTGTCACTTTTGAAGCTGTAATATTTCGATATTTTACAAGTAAAAATTATGCCATTACCATAAATGGAACGATACAAGCTTTAACAACGCACTGAAATTGGTTAATTTCACTACAAAAATGGTGAAAGTGTTGCATTCACAATTTGAAAAACTGAAGCATTTTTGTCTATTCGTAAAGCACCTTTTTGGCAGACAAAGCTGAAAAATTTGAGCTGCTGAGACAAGTAAGTGATGCGAAGATTCGAAACCGTGTACGTCGCTCAAAAACAACTGAGAATATTGCTGCTGTAGCACGTAGTGTTGACGAAAACCTAGGTTTGTTGATTCCTCGTCGATCTTTAGAATTAGACATTTCACAAACGATATTACACCGTATTTTGGATAAAGACTCAGACCTTAAGGCTCTCAAAGTTCAATTAACATGAGAACTGAAGCCAGTCGATCACCAGCAACGTCGTATATTCGCTGACTGGGTCCTTGAAAGGCATCGAAATGATTCGGATTTTTGTCGAAAAAACATCTACCGAAATAAGGCTCAAGTTAACCTCGGAGGCTACGTTAATGAGCATAACTCGCATTTGGGGTTCGGAAAACCCAAGAATAATTGTTAAAAAGCCTTTCAATTCTGAACGTATCACTATTTGATGTAGTTTTCGAACTGGCGGTATGATTGGATCCTACTTATTCAAAAATGAGGCTGATGCAACTGTTACGGTGAATGGATTGCACTACTCTCTACAATGAAATAAACATCCATTGATTTCTATCTATATGGGGTATTTTCATAAGGAGAAGTCGATTCTTAAACTTAAAAATTCATCTTAAAATAACACTTGGTATTTTCCAAGTTTTTTCACCTTGAAGTTACTTTATATGGACTGAATGCTTCTCGAATTTATAGGAATAAGAATGCGGAATCAACTCATTTTTTGTACTTTAAATTTTCATTCAATGAACGATAATCTAAGTGACCCTGCTTAAATTGGACCGATATTTGGTATCTATTATTCCCACAGATATCTCTGATATTTTTTATACAATAGTCGAATTACAAACAACGGGAAAAGGAGTGGTTCAACCAATCACTTCTTCTATGAATCTCAAGAATATACGACAAAGTATTATACAAATCAATCAAGTCAAGGTAACAAGGATTACATCTAATTGGATCGTTTAGAGTCTTTGATGTACGGTCTCATTTTATGACCTGACATAAGAATGCTAGGAGTCATGTCTAACATCACCTGTATTGCTTTTGCGCCGAGGCATAAAGAGATTGAAATAAAATATTGTCCTACTTATCTTCACAACTGAAATAAATCCATTGTCATACATGCCCAACCTTCGACGCTACTGTTTCACATTTTAATGGCCCATAATGACATTAACGACGGTAAATGCCGTCTTGAAAGGAAGGAAAGTCAGGTGTGTTACTATTATCATCCTGAATTTGCATTAATCCATTTAGGGAAGTGAGTAACGACCGACGTACAGAAACACTTAAGGCTGATCAATGTCTCTTCGACATGATGAATAGGAATTGATTTGTAGAAGGTTGAATTACAGGATTTTTCGTCATTTCTAATAATAAACTGAATCATACCGTTGAGAGAATGCTGTCTGTTGTTTATTGAGTGACATTTAAAGTGTTGCATCCAGGAGAAAAGGTTTTTCAACTTCATTTCCTAGCAACAGAATGACTATGTCTAAGGAATGCTGTGGTAACAATGTCAACGTTTTATCTTTGATAATTCTTGAACAGAACGAAATTTTGTCCCTTTTTTGTCTCCTTCGAAATGTTATTGTTTCATTGATGTGAGAGTGTTAATTTTCAGGTAATTAAGTTGAAGCATTGCTCAATATTCTTTGAAATTATTTTTGAATAATTTTTTTGCTGATAAAGGTCAGAAATTCCATGAGCTTGGATTGATGAACTCGACGGTAAGATGGCGAAGGGTGATGGAGAAACATGGGAATTATATTATTGAACACAATTTAATAATAACTGAAAAATCTTTATCTCTAATTCTTGACACCAGGTTTACGCATGCTACTCTATTTATATTTGTTATATCTTAAGGAATACAATGCAACGATTCCGAAATACATAGGTTACTTCGATATATTGGCAATATTTCTAACCAGCTCTCCAATCTCTAGGCAATTTTGATCTCATTGAAATCCCCTTTGCAATAAACTAATGCAAATTTTCAAAGTGTTTGGATCGAATGTGATTTTAGACATGAGCAAATTGACTCCTGAATGATGATTATGGAATCAGATTGTATTGTATGTTTGTTTGATACAGTCTTCACTTGATGAAAACTAATTTTATTTAAAGAATATATAGGAGAGAGTATTTTAATTTCCGCAAAAATGTTTATAATACAACAATTGTTACACCACGATGTGGCTTCTTCAGGTATCTACATTCTACTGGCTGATGGTGTCCAGTGTAACTGAGTTTAAATACAGTGTTGAGTACGTGACAAATAAATGGAAGAACAAGTCATAAAAACTTAAAACACGAAAGAATTCAAGAACACCAAAGGAGTTACATATCGAATTCCGTACATTAGACATATGCTAATCATCTTAAGGTATTCAAGCATAATTTTAACAATAACTACGAAATTATTCACGTCAAAAGCAGAAGTTCTAGATTAACACTTTTACAATTTCCTGAAATCAACAGTTACAATGAACAAACAGATATTGACAAGTCTTCATTACTGAATATCGTTCTCTGAGTGCATTTTTGAGCGGCAAACTCCAATAAACACCTTGAGTTTTTATGACTTGTTCTTCCATTATTTTATCACGTACTTAACACTGTATTTGAACTCGGTTACTATGGACACCATCAGCCATTAGAATACCTGAAGAAGACACATCGTAATGAAACAATTGTTGTATTATAAACATTCTTGTGGAAATTAAAATACTGTCTCTTATATTTTTTGATTGTATCGTAGCACTTGGGTTACAATATTTTTGTCAAAAGAAAGAATAACTACCGAAAAAAAACATTTGGATGAAACCTGGTTCGATACTCCTAATGTAGCTGGGTAGATAACTCGAAGAAATGCCAACTCAACGTTTCTCCGGGGTAAAAGAGTAATTATTCTACAAACTGGGGTGGACTGAGGTTTATTCTAGAAACATTACTTTTATATTCCATATGAAACCGATCTAATATTAAGCATTACACACATTTAACACGATTAGCGACTTAACCAACTTCTTATCGTTATTCTAAATAGAATGAAATGAAGTAAGAAAATACTCAGTTTTCAATCACTTTATATTACTGAATATATATCGACTAGAATTTCGTTGTGTTTATTTTATTCAGTTTGAAATTGTAGTAAACACAACGAAACTCGAGTCAATGTAGTATATTTTGCAATGGCTGGAACAAATAATAATCCGATGGCGCCAGATCTGGAGAATATGGTGTGGGTGTGGCAGTAGATCCCATTCAAGCTGTAAAAGTTTTTGGCGTCTGACCAAACTTGTATGAGGTCTTTCTATTGGAGTGCATCATTCAGTTTTTCCAGCTGATGACAGTAGACTTCCGAATTCATTGTTGTCTTATCTGGTAAAAACTCACAAAAATGGGTTATTTTCATGACGATTGAAAAATGAATTACAGACGTAAACGTGACGACACAATTTTCTCTCCGTGTGAACATGGGGAACCCATATATCGAGTTTCGAGGATGAACCCAGGATTTTCCAGTGGTAATAAATAAGCGATTGAATCCGACAAATTAAATCTCTTACCGATCTTACGTGTTGTTATTCGACGATTTGCATCAATTAATACCTTTATCGTGTCTTTATCAGCCTCAACCGGCCTTCTGGAACGTGGTGCATATTCGACATCAAAATTGCCGGATCTAAGTTTTGCAATTCAGTTCTGGCACTGGCGTGCTGTCAACACATCTTCTCCGTACATGTCGGTTAATTTCTTTCTGGCTTGAACAGCATTTTTACCTTTTCTATAGTAAAAAAACGAAATTACTTTCCGAACAACCTTGAATGAAAATACATAGTAACGGATTACTTCATCCAATATTGAATTCTAAATGTTAGAACTGTCTAAAGATTGGGAGCAATCATGAAATAGACATAATAGCTAGCTTATATTTCTACTCAAATATTTCATCATTTCTGGATTTTTTGGATTTTTACACCAATAGATAAATTATCGTATACATGTTGCATACAATGTAATCGAATGAAAATAAGTGTTTTTCTAGAAGTAATAACTTTAAATTAATCTGATGTATATATTCCTTTATTTCTAGTCTTTTTCACATTTCTAATACTAATATTTAATGCTAAATCAGAGTTTTCTCTAAGTAAACTCAAACAAATTCAATTATATAGGGTGTTTTTTTAAGAGTGATAGAACTTTAAATCGAAATAAAACACTTTCAAATTAAGATTGAAGCCAATTGTTCTTTTATTTGAAAGATAATTTTATGACATTTATGCTTTCAAAATGATTTCCGGCATATGTCCACCACGACTAGCTCTGAGGTGCCGCATTCGGCCAGACCAATTTTGGACCACTTTTTCCAGTAATTCAGGCCTTCTTTCATCAATAACATTATATTATAATGTTATATTGGCTTCCAAAGCGTCTATCGTTTCTGGTTTATCAACATAAACCAATGACTTGACATAACCCCAAAGAAAATAATCCAGTGGAGTTTTGTCGCTTGATTTTGGAGGCCAATTAATTGGACCATTTTTCGAAATAATGTTATCGCCAAATCTTTCTTTCAATAAATCAATTGTTACGGTAGCAGCAAGAGGTGTAGCACCATCTTGTTGGAACCAAAATACTTCTGGGTCGATACAATTCAAATTTTAAAACAAATAATCATTGATCACCGATCTGTAACGAGTACCACTCACTGTAACATTAGCTCCAGCATCGTTTTTAAAGAAATATGGACCGATGATGCCTCGAGCGTGTAAAGCGTACAGTGCATTTTTGAGGATGCAATGGAACCTGGAGAACTTCTTTATTATTTTCACTCCACATATGGCAATTTTGCTTGTTTACCTAGCCGTTCAACCAGAAATGAGCTTCATCACTAAACACAATTTTACGGTAAAAAAGTGGATCAACTTCAAGCTATTCTAGGGCCAAATCAGCAAACAAACGACGCTCATTATCGTCAAGTGGCTTTAGTTCTTGAACCAGTTGGATCTTGTATGGGTGTAGACCAAGATGTTTACGCAAAAATTTCCTTGTGTTGGATGCAAAGTCCAACTTGTTGTGAACGTCGACGAATAGACAAATTTGGATCATTAACACTATGAATTACAGCAGCGATATTTTCTTCTGTATATACAGTTCTTTGTCTTGAGTGTTTCCATGAGAATTTGTCAATGCTTACCGAAGAGAAATGTCAAAACAAACATGGCTTCTACCTTCTGTCAAATCACAGTTATCCCTATCGAAAGTTCTATCACTCTAAAAAACACCCGATATTAGTTTATTTTTTACTAAATCAATTATTTCAATGCATCTGTGCTCTGATAATTCGTGATTAGGCGCAAATCACTGCAAGAATTTTGGAAATTCTGAAATTATTTTTACTTCAGTTTACACAAGACATTCCATCAACCTAATTTTAGTCCAAATGTTCCTAATCGATCTATATCTGTTCCTTAATCCACTGGAATTAACTTTCTTACGCCTATTTTGTCTGATGAGCTTATAAGGTTACCTTGCCTTCTTCTACTCTCGATTGTTCAGAACATAAGGTGAATAACAATGAAACGCATTATTATAATTTATTTTCGCTTTGAACAAGGGCAGTGTATCGTCTTCAATGTTTACATCCGGTTGATCAGATTTCATTTCCTTAATCAAATCTATAATGTATTATATTGCTAACACGTACGATAGGAAGTGTTATAGGTCAATATCAAGGTTGTACAAGGATAGCTTTCAAGTGTTTTACATTTTTATCATTCGATTATACGTGTGGTTTAGAATCTTGGTACCATTTTGCTTCAAATGAAAGGAGTGTGATGAATCATATATACTTGGAAGCGAGGGAGAAAACTTTTTATTTGCGTTGGTGATGGGGTGTTCTAATTTCGGGTAACTAATGTGTGTATTTTGTGAAATGTCTACTGGGGAGGTGACCAACCATAAAATTGAAACTACAGATTAAAAAAACCGTCGAAAAATTCAACTTATTCTATTCGTCATCCAGCAGATGTTTTCAGGAAGTATCGGGTGTTTTTTTTTTAGAGTGATAGAACTTTAAATTGAAATAAAACACATTTGAAGTACAATTGAAGCCAATTTTTTTTATTTGAAAGATTATTTTATGAGATTTATGTTTTAAAAATAATTTCCGGCATATGTCCGCCACGACTAGCTCTGAGGAACCGCATTCGACCAGACCAATTTTGGACCACTTTTTCAAGTAATTCAGGCCTTATTCCATTGATAACACGAGTTATGTTGGCTTTCAAAGCGTCTATTGTTTCTGGTTTATCAGCATAAACCAATGACTTGATATAACCCCGAAGAAAATAATCCAGTGGAGTTATGTCGCATGATCTTGGAGGCCAATTGATTGGACCATTTCTAGAAATAATGTTATCGCCAATAAATCAATTGTTACGGTAGCAGCATGAGGGGTAACAGCATCTTCTTGGAACCAAAACACTTCTGGGTCGATACCATTCAAATTTTGAAACAAATAATCATTGATCATCGATCTGTAACGAGCACCATTCACTGTAACATTAGCTCCAGCATCGTTTTTAAAGAAATATGGACCGATGATGCCTCCAGCGTGTAAAGCACATAATACAGTGCATTTTTCAGGATGCAATGGAACCTGCAGAACTTCATGAGGATTGCTTTCACTCCATATACGGCAATTCTGCTTGTTTAAATAGCCGTTCAACCAAAAATGAGCTTTATCACTAAACACTGGTTCACTTATTGTGAACGTCGACGAATAGACAAATTCATTAACGCTACGACTTAACACAGCGATATTTTCTACTGCACTTACAGGTCTTTTTCTTGGTATTGTTGGTGCATCGAGTAGAGAAAATGTTGTCCGAAATCTATCGATAGTTCGACGAATAAGCTGGTCTGATGGACGATTATGTAAACCATAAATTTTACGAAGTGCTCTATAAGTTTGGCGAATAGAACACTGATTTTGAAAATTAATTTCAACAATTTTTAAACGTTGTTGCGGCATGAGTATTTCCATGATAATTTGTCAATGCTTACGGAACAGAAATATCAAAACAACATGGCCTTCTGTCAAATCCCTATCGAAAGTTCTATCACTCTAAAAAAATACCCGATAGCATTTGCATTTTCTGGAAGAAGTTTATTAATTTTTTGAATTTTTTAGCCAATAAATAAAAAATTAGATGATTCTGAATACTCATGAATATATAATTATGATATTCGTATGTTTTTGTGAAGTCAAATTTAAATCAGTTGATGCCAGAATATAATAATTTCTTTGATTTGAGTTTGTTTCAATTCACTATAGTCAACAAATCATTTTTATATTGGTAATTTTTCTCTTAAAAAAAATAGTCATCCTGTAAACGCATCCAGAATATCTCGATTTCCAATTTAATTTATTAATGAAGCTTACCCAGTGAAATCTATAAAAAATATGAGAAAATACCTTTACATTCCTCATACCATTTTTATTTATACTTCACAGGACACATCAAATATTAAGATTTTTTTCCAAATATATTCCAAACTTTTATTCATTTTTCTGCGTTTTTGTCAGTATGAAGGAAAAAAAAATTAGTATCCCTAGAAGTAAAAAATTCATCGAATTCTTGTGATTTTGAATGGGAATAAATATTGTTGCTTCAGTCCAATAAAACAATCGTTCAACTTATAATTTACCGCGTGAACCAGTTTCTTCTGAGAATTTTCAACTATCGCAATCGATATATTATGTAAATGGGATATAAATGAATTTGGGAAGATGTTTAGATATCGACGAAAAGCATAGTTGCCAAATAGTTGTCACAGAATTTTCCCTATATAATTTTTGAATAATCCAAAATGAAATCACATGTATGAAGGAATATATAATAAAAATTTTAATATCAAGACAGATTTATTCTGTTAGCCTCCTACAAATTTAAATTTCAAAAAATTTTCATTCAAAAACTTTTAGAATTGAATTAATGTCTTATAAGCACTGACTCAATTTAGTAGACCCAACGAAATATAAATAATCATTTGAAATTACTAAATAAATATTTATATTTCGTTGGGTTTTTTTATTCCATTTGATATTATATATTGAGTGTTGATTTTATATATAAAATCAACACTCATTATATAATGGTTTTACATATAAAATCAACACTCATTATATAATATCAAATGGAATAAAAAACCCAACGAAATATAAATTATCATTTAAAATTACTAAATAAATATTTATATTTCGTTGTTTTTTTTATTCCATTTGATATTATATAATGAGTGTTGATTTTATATGTCTACTAAATTGAAGCAGTGCTTTTAAGACATTAATTTAATTTTATTTATAACAGAATAAATCTGTTTTGATGACTAAATTTTATAATAATCCTTCTATCATGTAAAAAACTATTTTCATTATTCTATTGACTATATATTTATTGATGAAGTATTTTTTCATCAGCAGTCTGTCATAATAGTAGGTATATATCCTCCTGAATTATATTCTCCGCTCATTTTGCTTTCTTTAGATAAAATATTTATGACTATGATTGCAACATTTGAACTTCATTCAAATTATCTAATAAGAAGATTTTCCGAAAGTAACTTAATAGAATTAGGGAAATTATCAACTCAAAATACAGCATTTCCCTTCAAAAAACAGTAGGAATAACTAGCATTATTCAATAAAGAATTCTTAAAATCTTAAATGATTTTGAAAATAAATTAATTTAAATGAATAAACACGAATAAATTCAGATGTTTCCATATTTCAATTAAAAAAAGCTGTAATTCTTCAATTCACGGTAAGTTCTTCATTCTCTATATTCGAACTTAAAATACAACAATGTACCAATTTTTTTCTAATTTGATGAAGACAAATTGACACAGCGACAGAGGCATTCTTGCAAAATAAAATTTTCCAAATTTCCCTACACAATCGATATTCACAATTTTTTAGTTATGAAATTAAAGAATGTATGAAGGAATCTGATTGATTTTGCGACAATAATCACAAGATACTAACAGCTATTATTTACTCTCAAAATACATTACTCACAAATTGGCAACCCTGTTTAGAAGCCATTATTCATAATATCTCTTTGCTATCGGTAAGCATTTGAGGATCAAATTAGATAACATTCCTTGCCTATAGGTACGAAGAGAAAATCTCCTAATGATTTTTTTCCTGCTAAAGTGGTATATCTGGTTTTATCGAATTTGATTTCACTTTCATTCTTTGCTAATTTGAAGAATGTCTCATTAACGTTTTTGCTATCTTTCAAGAATTTTGATGGAGACTATTAGTTGGAGAAAATAATGATAGAATGCAAGATTTTTGTTTGAATATATAAGCTGATCCACAAATAGCACAAGCTTACAGCTTGTTTTATGTCTACCGAACTAATGAAAAATATAATTATTATAAGTAATTCGAACTAAAATTTTAAAATTTCATATTCCTCTTCGAAGATACATTGTTTGCTTTATCAAAAACATACAAAACGTTCCAAATTAATTTGAAATTTTTTGGAATGGTACGTTTTCTGAATTTTTCATTTTTCATGTTCATTAAATATATATCTACTTATTTTTCACTTTTGAAATACAATCTGTCAAGAAAGTACCGGGAATTATCGATTTAAATCTGGCGGGGAAATGAGGCAGGTAAATTTTTTTTTTCCTAGGTTGGTACCACTGTCCTTAATTACTATGCCAAGCTTGAGCGGGATCTGTCAACTAGTGTGTTTGCAACAGCTGATTAAGTCAGTCGATGTCAGAGTGCGTGCCGATTTTTACTATGGGTGATTACGTTGAGCAAAGAATTTGTTTAAAGTTTTGTGTTGCAAATGAATTTTCGTGTGCCGATGCATTGAAAATGTTGCAAAAGGCCTTTGGTGATAATGCTCTATCGAAAACTCGTGCATATCAGTGGTACAGAGCCTTCAAGGACGGTCGTGAAGTGGTCGCCCATCGACGGCTTCGATAGAAGATAACGTCGATAAAATTGAGGAAAGGGTGCTGGAAAACCGTCGTACCAGCTTGAGAGAGATAGCACATGATCTCAAGATATCCCACGAGTCCGCACGTACGATTTTGATTGATATTTTGGGCATGAGAAAGGTGGCCGCACGACTCGTACCGAAAGACCTGAATTTTCTTCAAAAACGTCATCGTGAACAGGTTGCTTCAGACATGCGCTGGATCGCTGTAATTCCGATTCTACATTCATGGAACGCATTATAACTGGTGATGAGACCTGGGTCTACGAGTACGATATGCAAACAAGCCAGCAATCATCGGAATGGGTGGCAAAAAATGAGCCGAAACCGAAAAAACCACGCCAAAGCCGCTAGAAAATGAAGGTGATGCTCATTGTTTTCTTCGATATCCGTGGCGTGGTGCACTACGAATGCGTTCCAGAGGGTCAGACGGTAAACAAGGAGTATTACCTAGGCGTTATGGAACGTTTGCGTGAGCGTATCCGTAAGAAGCGGCCAAATTTGTGGGCGAACAACTCATGGATTTTGCATGACGATAACGCGCCTTCTCACCGAGCTTCGATTGTGACTGACTTTCTCGCCAAAAACTCAACAAACGTGCTTCAGCAACCACCGTATTCGCCGGATTTGGCTCCCTGCGACTTTTTACTCTTCCCAAAACTACAATTGCCCCTTCGTGGCACCCGTTTTGAGTCGATTGAAGCCATAAAACAAAACAAAATTCGGCGCGAGAGCTAAAGTCCATCCCGGAAAGCGCCTATAAAAAATGTTTCGATAAATGGAAGTGCCGTTGGCATAGATGTATTGGAGCAAATGGAGCCTATTTTGAAGGCGACCCAATAAATTTTGACGATTAAATGTAAAAATGTTGTTTTAATTGAAAATTCCCGGTACTTTCTTGACAGAGTAGTATATAACATCATTCATTTCAAAACAGCCCATTCCCTTCGAATTAAAAACTTACAGTTCAATGAATCAGACATAAACTTTATGTTATAATATTAATTACACTTACTCCTGCATCGTAATTCTTTAAAGGAAACCTTTGTTCCTTGTAACCTCTTGCGACCAGCTCTTAACGTAAAAAAATAAATTTCAAGCCAATGCTTATATACGTTTCAAGATAAGCTACTTGGTTTGAAACATTTAAGCTGGGTTTCATAAAGATTTGGTGTTCAGTGGATCAACAGATACTCTTCTCAAATTTGACAAACAAATCAATGAATTGGGGTTTTAGTTCAGGTGGTTGATCACGTGGGTCAGTTGAACTAAGAAAACAATCCCCAATTAGTACTGGATCGATGATTAACAAAGGTTAATCTGTCATAGTTTGACACAGTGACTAAATCTGTGATTAGCACTTTAGGAACATAGAACTAGATGTATTGTAGGACCCCATGATCAGCAGGCTTGACCCCTTGACTAAAGTTTTGTGGAACCCACTCTAATTGCACTGTCAACTTGATATTTAAAAAAAAAGATTTCAGATGGAGCCATTTGTGATCGAACGACTTTATTGACATCCGGAATACTTGAAAAGATTCATAAGACATCATTTATGGTTAAGTCTGCATTTTGAATGAAATTTGTGTTCTACTGAATTGATTAATATTGATTGATACAATATCCTCCTCTTTTTCAGATATGAACTGATACCAACTACCGCCAAACTGGTGAGCAATAACGTATATCATATGTTCCAACTGCAAAAAAAAAAATCTGGACGTAAAACGTGGATCTCGAATGTATTGCTGAATATAATTTATAGACAAAACATGACATTAACCCGAATAGACTTGAAAAATATACTTTAAAAATTACAAAATTGCCGCTAATGTCCATCAAAAATGTCGTTATAATATTGAATTCGTTTAACACCATTATTGGAAGTGGATGTGGCGAAATCATTTGGTATCTTGCAATAATGAGTTTGTTAAGTGCCGGCTCTTTCAACTCTCATAAGGTGAGTTGAAATTGCTGACATTATTTTCGTCACTTTAATTTGCACTTTATCGGCCATAATGAAAGTGTATTCATTAGCTATCGTAATTTAAAGGGAATTAAAGATTGGGCAGCATATTTCGAACTGCATCTTCTAGAGGTATTCTTTTTTGATCGTTTCTTTGAAAATTGAATTTTTCTGATGAATTATTCGAACTTTTTGTGCCTGGTTGTCATTCAATTTACGAAAGGTACATTTTTGAACGAACTAGTCATCTGATTTGATAACAGATAATCACAAAAGGTATATAGTGTGGATAAATCATTCTTTTAGTTTATTTATCGGTTCCAGTCATCTCTAGAAGTTGTATTGATGGTTGGGTTATTTTCAAGAATTCATTAATAAACTCGCATGAAACTTTATAACTAACAAATGAGCAAACTATATAATCTTTGATTTCAAGAGCTCATAAAGTTACAAAGTAAATGAATCGATGTAAAAAAGGGGCCAAAATTAGTACAAAGTAAATGAATTGATGTAAAATTGGAGCCAAAATTGAAGGACTTAGAGAAAAAAAAGAAGATCATTTGAATAGTTTAATCAAGAAATAATGTGCAAGTTCCAACTACAAGTTCCTATAAATCGGTACGAATGTCCATATTTTAGGAATTTGAAACAAGACACTAATAATAGTATTTTATTGAAGGAAAAAAATTTACAAATAGACAATTATTTCACCACGATGTGGCTTCTTCAGTTATCTACATTCAACTGGTTGATGGTGTTCAGTGTAACCGAGTTTGAATACATTGTTAGGTACGTGACCAAATAATTGAAGAACAAGTCATAAAAACCCAAGGTGTTTATTGGAGTTGGCCGCTAAAAAATGTAATTAGGAAAAGATATTCAGTAATGGGGACTTGTCAACATCTGTTTGTTCGTTCAAAAGGATTTTACGGGCATTGTACCTGTTGATTTCAAGAGATTATGAAAGTGTTAATCTAGAACTTTTGCTTTCAACGTAGCCATTTTCATTGTTATTATTGAAATTATGCCTGAATTCCTTTGGTGTTCTTGGATTCTTTTCTTGAATGATCTATCTGTCTGGCCAATGTATACTAAAGAGCAATTGTTGCAAGTCAACTTGTAAACTCCAGATTTATTTTCTTTATTTGTTCGATCCTTATTGGTTTTTATGTAGGTACTAAGGTTATTGATGGTTTTGAAAGCTGTGTTGTAATTGAAAAAAAAATTTGATATATTTAGCAATATTTTCAGATAATCCATTATCATAAGATAACGAAAAATATTTATTTTGTTCATTGGATACCATGTTGTCTATAACCGTTGTTTGACGCTATTTGTTTAATAAGATTTAATTCTTTCAAAAACTTATCTGAATTCAAAGGGACATCCAATAGTCTATGAATGAAACCATTATATGCTAACATCTTTTGGTTGGTGGGGTGATTTGAAGTTTTATGTATTGTGATGTCTGTATGTGTGAGTTTGTGAAAAATACTAAAATCGTGTAAATTATCTAGTCTCGTTATTGTGAGTTCAAGAAAATTAATACTTTGGTTCTTTTCCTCTTCGATTGTAACTTTGATTTTTGGGTGGAGTTTATTAATGAACTTCGTAAAAATATGTACATAGTTGTCTGTCGGTGCCTTTGAAACAATGAATAATGTCATCTACATATTTATACCAATAAAGGAAATATTTGCTTATCGGATTTAGGTGAATTTTTAATTCTAGATCATCCATAAAAATTTCACTGAATGGATTTGGTTTAATAATGGAAAATCCACTAAGTTCAATTGTAGCTGAAATTTTTATGGATGATCTAGAATCAGAAATACGCCTAAATCCGATAAGCAAATAATTCCTTTATTGGTATAGGTATGTAGATGACATTATTTGTTCTTTCAAAGTAACTGATCGACAACTACATATCTTAACGAAGTTCATTAATAAACTCCACCCAAAAATCGAATTCACAATCGAAAAATAAAAGAACCAAAGTATTCATTTTCTTGACCTCACAATAACAAGACTAGATAATTTAAAATATTCTATTATTTTTCACAAACCCACACATACAGAAATCACAACACATAAAACTTCAAATCACCCCACCAATCAAAAGTTTTATTCATAGAATATTGAATATTGTCCCTCTGAATTCAGATAACTTTTTGAAAGAATAAAATATTGCTAAACAAATAGCGTCAAAAAACGGTTACAACCCCTTCCTTATAGACAGAATGGTATCGAATAAACAAAAGAAAATGGCATAAAATCTCGTGTACCTAATCATAAAAGAGGACATTACACAGAAATTTTTTCGTTATCTTATGTAAATGATAATCTGAAAATATTGCTGTATGTTTCAACTATATTTTCAATTACAACGCAGCTATTTAAACCATTAGTACCCTTAGTACCTGCATAAATAGCAATAAGTATCGAACAAATAGAGAAAATAAATCTGGAGTCTACAAGTTGACTAGCAACGATTGCCCTTTAGTATACATTGGCCAGACAGATAGATCATTCATGAAAATAATCCTAGAACACCAAGGGAGTTATATATCTGATTCGGTATATTCGACATACGCTGATCATCTTAAGGAATTCAGGCACAATTTCAACAATAATTATGAAATTATCCACTTTGAAAGCAAAAGTTCTTGATTAACACTTTTAGAATTCCCTGAAATCAACAGGTGGGTACAATGCCCGTAAAATCCTTTTAAACGAACAAACAGATATTGACGGATCTCCATTACTGAAAAATTTTGCCTAATGGCATTTTTTTAATTAAAATGAAATTCCACCAAATGTAGACCTAGTCAATCAAACAAATATCAATTTGGGTTAAGAATGCTTTCAAGTAATATTCTTATTCTTTTGAAAATGTGTAACCGAACAACGTGGTGTGCATAATGTTTATTTTCAAGCAGACAGCGTAATATGGCACATTACTCGTGAATCTTTATTTATTGCTTGGAATATTTTTTAAACACGTAATTTGTCAGAATGGAGACATCAAAGGGCCGCCAAGATCGTGCGATTTAATATCATTAGATTATTTCTCATGATTTGAAAATAAACCTATTGAAAGAATCCTTAATGAAGTCTTCTTCTTCTTCTTCTATTCCTCTCCCTGAGATTCCCTTTATAACGATTTCTTTAAATATTGAGTCTTGATTTTTAAAGTGACCGACAAAACAAAATCTCTCCTTTTCATCGTTCGAACTTGAAAGGTCATGACTCGGGCAGACAAGACGGCACCACGAACCATTCTTTTTTCAACGAAATTGCAATTAAAAACCATGGCGCGTATTACAGTATGGCGGTTTTGAACCACGCTCAATCTTAACCTAGATAACGTCTCAGAGATTTGTTTTTGTGGGACTCACGTATTGTTGCTTTCGTCTGCTTCATTACTGCCCTGCAAATGGAGTGTGAATTTCAATGCAGATCCTTGTACACCGGGTGTCCGTTGTTGGTTTCAAAAGAGCGGTTTGTAATAAATAATTTCTTTGTATTAAGCCGATCGCTTGCGATGTTTGAATTTCTTCATCGTACGAGGGGCGTTCAATGTAATCTCGTTATCTGGCTGATTTGCTAGTAATATGAGTTATATAATTATCTCATTTAATATTGACACTATCTGAGGGTATAATTATAAAATTACACTAATTTACGATCATGAGTTTTCTAGGTATCCTCAGTGAAAGACGACCAGAATGACTGACGCCACAATGATGAAGCATCGCGCCGCTGAAAAGTTCCTCACTAAGCAGGAAAAAAGTCGAAAAAATCATTCATAAAGAGATGGTTGCTGTTTACCAAGACTGTGCTCCGTCGTTATCCACTGTTCAAAAGTGGTCAAGTGAATTCAAAAGAGGCCCAGAAAACATTGAAGACGACCCTCGCTTGGGCGGGCCCGTTATCGGCACCACTGAAGAAAATGTGAGAAAAGTGGAAAAGCAGGTACTTGGAGTTGTCAGAATAAAAATCAAGATGTTAACATCGATGACAAACCATCATTTCATTAATATGACCCCACAAGAGTCCATGCAGTGGATTGATAATGGGTGCACAGCCCCCAGAGAAGTTTAAAGTCACCCTATCCGCTGGAAAATTAATCGCTATGGTCTTTAAGGATTTTATAGGTATTTTATTGATATAGTACACTGAGAATCACAGCATCAAACGAAAACAGTTTGCGTAATTTAAGAGAAGTAATTAAAGGACTACTACCTATTACCAAATGTGAAAAAATATCTTCGTGGAAAGCGATTTTCCGACGACGAAGAACTGAAGGTAGCAATTAATACCTATTTTGAGAAGCCGGAAGAATATTTTTTACAAGGTTTTGAGGAGCTTATTTCTCGATCTAAGAAATGAATTGAAATTCTAGGGGACACTATTGAAAATTTGAAAATTTTCCAAGTTTTCTTTCATACCTATTCTGAGAATACATTAAACACCCCTCGTAGTTAGTATTGCGGGATGTTATTGGATGTAATAGTCCGTTACTTTTGGACAATTCATTTCAAATGGAATGAGAAGATTTTTCAATTTGGTTTCACATTCAATATTTATTAGGAGTACAAAGTAATTGGGTCCGTTTTTAATAGGTGGTGTTAAAAACGTTAAATTTTAAAATAGTAACAGCTGATTGTCGCTGTTTCAGACAGATTGGACATCTCCCGATAACATCCAGTTTGAATTGTTTTGAGTCTTAGACAAAACGTTTTTTGTTACTCTGTTGAAATTGTCAAACAGCATTTGTGGGAAGTTTGGATTTTTTGTTTTAATTGGAAAAAAGGCAGCTGAAGCTCATCGTCTGCTTGTGGAATTTTAGGGTTACAATGCTAGAACTGACAAATCATGTAGAGAATAGTTTTGGCGCTTCAAAAGTGGTTATCTCAGCGTTGACTCACTCGGGACATCCAAAAAAATTCGAAGACGATGAATTACAGACATTACTCGATGAAGATCCGAGTCTACTGCTAGACAGCAGTGTCTGTACGTTTGAAATCGATAGGCCAAATTAAAAAGCAAGGCAATTTGGTTCCTAATGAATTGAAACCAAGAGATCTGGAAAGGTGCAGCTGCTTCAAAGGCATGAAAGCCTGAAATATATTGAAGGTGTAGAGTAGCATTTACCCTAGTGGAGATTGTCGCACTTCATAATTTCACTTCTCAATATATGGACCCATCGATTAAATGTTCGAACGGATTTAATTGCAATATAAATCGCCGTCTGACCTCTTAATAAACGTTGATTAGATAGAATTAACCCCAAGGACAGAGATTTCCTTTTCAGTTTTACAACAGTTTCGACCTAGCGCACTTGACAAAAGCGTCAGCCTCGCCCTGAGATATGCCGATTAAATTATACCGTACATTTGATTTCTTTCCTAGCATTCGGCATAATAAAATCGATTAGAATGTGTTGAAGGTAAAGGGGGACATAAAATAAATTACATGCTCTAAGTTGAATTCAAATGACTGCCGATTTACGCACCGAATTTCACTGTAACACTTGCATAGGCAGTTAATCACGTGCTGTGGTAGATCTTCTGCGATAAAACGAAAAAGTTTCTCTAGTATGAAGCTCACACCCTGTGAGGTAGACACATTCTAGATTGGCAAAAGTAGTTCTGTGAGAACATTGACGTATCACCTTTTATCTAGAGTAGTTTGTATAATAAAATAATAAGAAGAGGTTTTTTTAATTGATAGACGAATTATTACAGAATTCAAAAATCAAATCAATCTGTTATCCTATAAATTATAATTTCAAAAAATTTCGTTCAGAAACTCTTAATTAAATAAACGTCTTATTAGCACTGCTTATCTTCAATAGACATATAAAATAAAAACTTATATAAAATCAAATGGAATAAAGAATCCAACAAATATAAATTGTTAATTAAATTAAATAAATAAATATTTCATAGAGACAAGATTTTGTTTCTGATCTTATATTTATTAAAACTGAATCCTTTGCAGAAATACGAAACATAATTTTAAGAACTTCTCCAAAACTAATTTATTTTAAATGTTTATCATATTTAAATAACTCACTTCAAAAATCTCTCGAAACATGTAGCCCATCCTCAAAAAACAATTAGAAATCAAAATAAGGTCTTCGTCCTTCCAACATCGCATTCACAAAAAATAAACTCAATCAACAATAAATAACTTATCCGTAAGACCTAGTGGTACGCTTGTATTATAGAACAAACACTAGTGTTTGTTGAGGCTAACTGAATAAATATGTCTTGCTTTTGAATTTTAGAGTAGTTTTGTGTTTAGTGAAAATTAACAAGAATGTATATTGCGGTTAAATTTTGAAACGGCAATATCTCACAGGGATTTTGTCGAATTCATTTTGCGCTTTTGGAATAAAACTTTTTTATTGAACATATGAGGAGAATAAATATGTTCGTGCGGTCAAAATTGGAGCTTAATTGTGAAAAATTGGTTATACAGGTGTCCAAAAAGAGTATCGGGTATTGGTTACATCGATAAAACAAAAACTACTTGAAATTAAAAAAAAGTTTATTGTTAATTATTACAATATGAAGTGGAAAATTATTTGGAAAAAGTGATGTTATCTAAATGGTGACCTTTACTCTGCTGGCACTCTTCTAATCAGGAACGAAGATTGGCGATCACACGCTGACACAGCTCTCGATATTGCTGCCATTTCTGACCTCATGTTTTGCTTCAGCGGCGCCAGGTTCATCGGATTCTTCTCACAGACCGCACTTGGAATGTATCACCATGCAAAAAAATCAAGTGTAATAAGATCGGGGCTTCTGGGAGGCCCTACGTGAAATGACTTTATTAGGGAATGATTCTTTAACAGCTCCCATTGCTTGATTTGATGTATGGCATTCTTGTTGAAACCCTGAAATTCCTGTAACTCTGGACCCAATAAGTTGCCTCCTTGGGCAACTCGGACAGCCATGTGCGCACGAACCCCTCTGCCTCGTCGTCGGTGTTGAACTTTTGACCTCCGAGGGTCCAAACATGTGGTAGTCGCAGGGCGATAAATCCGGACTGTAGGGTGGGTGTTCCAGTACCTTTTACCCTAATTCTGATATTGTATCGAGCCTGAGACGTGCGGTATGAGGGCGCGCGTTATCCTGGAGGAGAATCGCACTGCATGCTGGAATGCTCCTTCGGTTCGAGCGATAAGCGGGTTCACGTGTCTTTTCAGAAGGTTAAAGTATTATGCAGCATTGATGGTACGTTGAATGCGCAGGAAAACGACGTACAGCACGCCCTGCCGGTCCCAGAACACAGTACACATTACCTTATCTGCTTTGACTGGCGCCCCCTCCTCCTTATTCCTCCAATCTTTACTTGACACCTTGGTTTCGGCAGTGTAATAGTGTACCCATGTTTCGTCTGTAGTGAAGATTCGCGTTAAAAAACCATCCCCATCCGCCTCGTATCACGTCAGTAAGCGGCGACAAACTTCCAACCGCATTAACTTTTGCTCAAAGTTCAACAGTTTGGAAACCCATCGCGCCGTTATTTTGCGATATTGAAGGTGTTCGTAGATGATAGACTCTACATTACCAATACTGATGCCGACTTTAGCCGAAATGTATCGAACATTCACCCTACGGTCCTCCAAAATGAGTTGTTCTACGCGGCGAATATTGTCTGGTGTGACGCTGGCTCGAGGTCGACGATCATGCGGCTTATTCTCGACGGTTTTGCGGCCACCTTGAATGCTTTGGCCCATTTGAACATGGCAGCCCTACTCACTACCGAACTGCTTTTGCAAACGCACAAAATATCCGTGTTTTTAACGTCTCCTCCCACTAAAACACAAATGATAATACGTTGCGCAACGGCAGTCGGCACTTGACGTCCACTCATGGTCATAGCACACGCGTGAAATACGTACTCCGACGAAAACAAATGCCGCACTGTTCGTAAGAGACCCAGCTATCACATACTCAAGCCACGACCTTCGAAACATACATGCGCGCCATCTACTGAGTTTGTCTGGATCATATTTGAGCCACCCTCGTAATAAATGAAGTTCAGGTAGGCGATATTTTTATGACATCTTCTAAACAAGTGCACGTGAAATTTGTTATAATTAAGATTATTGTCTGATAGGATCATATCCGTATTCAGTAAACTGTTAAATAACATACGATTTTGTCGGTTTCTGAAATGTAGAACGGATCTTCACCTAATTAACACAATAACACGGAAGAGTGTATAACCAGCTTTTTAAGAGGTTTAAAAAGTCCAAACGAACATTCTGTTGTTAGATCTGTATGTATTGTGAATATTTGTATCGTTAACTCGAATGATAGTATCCAATTAACTTTTAAATTCCCATGCAAAATGTTGGAAACTGAATACCTAACCACTTTTCAGCGCATATGTGACATGGCAGAACCTCCAGGTATATACTAACTGACAAAGAAATTGCAACACCCAGAAGGAGCTGTTTAAATTTTGAATTTCTTTTGGTAAATATAAGATAGTATAGCAAGGAGTAAATCATTGAAATTTGAAGAAAAAAAACGAAGGGTTTACAATTTTTTTTAATAAATTTGTTAATAATGTGTTTGTCCACCGCGATTATCTATACACTCTCCAACACGTCTTAGCATTGATGCAATAAGATGGTCTATTTCTTCTTGAGCTCCCTGTAGTTCATGTCTTAGAGCCGCCAAAGTCCATGGGTGCTGGGTAAATTTCCAAGCCTTCTACCCATGATGTCCCAAACACGCTCTATGGGTGAAGGATGGGGGGGGGGAACTGGGCGGTCATGGCAGAAGATTCACATGGGTGAACTTGCTAGAGTTAGTTTAAACTAACTCTAGCAACATGAGGTCGAGCATTATCTTGCTGAAATATTGGATTCTCGAGCTGGTTAAGGTAAGGGAGAACATATGGCTCCACTATTTCTTGAAGGTAACGCATGTTATCTCGAATAAAGACTAAAGGTGACCTGTTTGCATGTGCAATAGCACCCCATACCATAAAGCCTACTGTCCGGTGTACATGACGCTCAATATCAAACTGAGGTTCACGTCTTTTTCCTCGACGTCGTCCAACCCTTCTTCAGCTATCATGTGCACCTAAGGAGAATAGAGATTCATCAGAAAAGACGGCTTGATGCCATTCCACATTCCAATGTTGACGTTCTCTGCACCACTGTAATAGTTGCTGGCGATGCTCAACCGTCAGAAGTAACACAGGATGGGATCGATAATGTTGCAGTCCAAAAGACCTTATCCGGCGGTAAACTATTCGGACAGTTACAGGTGGCCTTGTTCTACTAACCACTAATCGCCCAAAGATCGAGTTGTCGCAAATCGATCTCTAATAGCCATAAGTCTTAGAAGTCGATCTTGAATTTCATTTGTGCCCCTTCGACGACCGGTGCCTACTCTTCTTCGATTGTGGTCATTATCAAACCACGCTTGATAACATCTCATAACATTAGTTGGATTTCTGTTCGTACGGTTAGCGATTTCTCGAAATGACAACCCCGCCTCCGGTAGACCAATAATTCGACCTCTTTCAAATTAACTTAGCTGGCGATGAATTCCGCGTACACGTGCTCTAGGCATTTTAACAACAACTGAAAATCGACTTTGGAACTCCTCGAACAGCTGGTTTGTTGTGAAATTTAGAAATTTTGCAAAAAATGACTACATATTGAAGCAACAAAAAATGTTTACGTGAAAAGACCTTCACGATTTTTTTCTCCAAATTTCAAACATTTACTCCTTGCTATATATATTATCTATGTTTTACCTAAAAAAATTTGAAATTTAAACAGCTCCTTCTGAGTGTTGCAGTTTCTTTGTCAGTTAGTATAATCCTTGTCTCATATTTCGCCTGGTTCTCGCTCGTTCATGTAGCCTGACAAGTATTTAACCGCTAATTAGATATGTAAACCAATAATTAATCCTCATGAAAGAACGACTCTCAAGATATCCAACACATCTTGGCCAACTTTCCCTGTCATAAGCTGTTTGAAGGCATGCCTTTATGACAATAATAAAAATTTACCGATTACCATGGAGTAACGCACAGATATGCAAAGCCAGAAGATTTATATATCAATTATGCGAAAATAGGATATAAAAGTGTGAATAAGCGGTGTTTAAATCGATTCAGAGTTCATGATGCGGAAAAAACCACGAACTAAAGGCCAGGTTACGGGCTGGAGGAAAGCAGGCAAGTTGAAAGCGGTCAGCAGATTTAATTGGTCGTTTGTGGCAGAGTTTTAGATATTGGCAGCTTCAGAAAATATGAATTGGGAAAGAACTGTAAACTGTGTATAACTTATTCTGAACCGAAAAATTTTCTATTCATTCTCACATGGTCTTACGTCAACGTTATTTCCACTAAACATAGTTTTTCAAAATAAATTAAAATATGTTTATCTTCTACAATTTTAATTTCAAAAAATTTTTATTCAAAAAAACTTTTAGAATTAAATTAATGTCTAAAACAAGCACCGCGCACATTTAATAGACGTATATAATCAAAACTCAATATATGTCAAATGGAATGAATAAACCAAAAGATATACGAAAGTCATTGAAATTAATAAATAAATATTTAAAGGAGACAAAATTTGTTTCTGGTCTTACCTTCAAGAACGCCATTTGCCTTTTAAAAACATGAACACACTTAAAGGACTTCTCAAAGAATATAATTTATTTGAAATATTCAATATATTTAAATATTCCAATAAGTAAATTCAGAAATCTCTCAAAGCATGCACTATATCTTCAAAAAACAAATATAATTCTAAGCAATTCAATCTTCAGTCCTGAAATATATTCAAAATATCAAAATCAAAAAACTAACCTATATCAAACAACGTACCACGTGTAAATGAATAATGTTTCGAGACATAGATCATCTTTATAATTCAAGATTGATCTATGTTCTAACAGAATCAAAGAACAGTGTGAAATTAAAATTGTAGAAGATAAACATATTTTAATTTGTTTTGATATTCAAATTTTGTTATATTTCTTCTATCAAGTAAAAGGCCTTTCTATTTTATTTTATATATAATATATAATTATATTTTGGCTTCAATAAATCTCATTATGGAATGTCAATGAATTTAAGTAAGCCTTAAAAATAACTCACACTGTTCTTTGATTCTGTTAGAACATAGATCAATCTTGAATTATAAAGATATTAAAGATATTAATATTATGTTCTTCTTGAATGTCCAAACTATTTTTTATGCCGGTTTTCATCTGCGAAAGCTAACCGAAACTACGTGCCGCGCCATCTACAATAAAACGGCGGAAACTTATTTGTACTCCTAATAAAAATCGAAAAATCTTCAATCATTTCTGTTTGTACTTGACGGAGATTTATCTTGAAATTTATTAAATAAACAACTAATTATCTGTCAAACCAGGAACAACAAAATTGTTGCCAGAGTCGGAATAACTACTATTTAAAAATGCAAACGCTAGATGGCCCACCCTTTACTTAAAATTTACCCCATTTTTGCCATCATCTGCACCATCTCAAGATTGATTGTGCAGCACTCCCCAATCACTTTGTTCCTTCTTCACGACCGCCGTATCACTGACATTTCGACTATTGCGAAAGTTTGTAAGAACGTATTTAACATTTATCCGGTAAAAAGTTGCACCCACATAGCCGGCTAGAGTCTTACGTTTCGCAAAATGGTCGTATATTCTGTTGTTCCAGAGGAACAAGTAAAAGTGAAAAGATGGAGCCAAGTTCGCAGCGATTTCAAGGTGAGTTACCGGGATCCAAGAAGAATACCGTTGACTGAGATAACTGAAAAATGGTGTTATGAATATTTTTGCATAATTTCGTAATCACTAGATTGTAGATATTTATTTACGTTCTTTCTGCTCGTTTTTTGATCAATTCAACGGGTCTGCAACTGTTTATCTCGTGTCGCTTTGATTTTATTAACGTTAGTTGAAGGTTTTCAAGATGACACTATTCCAATGCTATCTGCACATATATTGCATTTGCGGGTTCGTGAGTGGCAACATCTTTTTGATTACTTCAGAAAAGTGGATGTTCATTTGAACCAATCGAATAGTGTCACCCTCGATTAAACTCAGCCACTTCCACTGGTACACGCGCTGCCCAAATATTAACGAAATATGGAGTGTTTTTAGAGTGATAGAACTTCAAATTGAAACAAAACACATTTAAATCAAGATTGAAGTCAAATTCTTTTTTTATTAGAAAGATAATTTTATGCCATTTATGTTTTAGAAATAATATCCGGCATATGTCCACCACGACTAGCTCTGAGCAACCGCATTCGACCAGACGCAAATTGGACCACTTTTTCAAGCCTTATTTCATCATTGTCCATTGTTTGTGATTTATCAGCATGAACCAATGGCTTGACATAATCCCAAAGAAAATAATCCATGACCATTTCTCGAAATAATGTTATCGCCAAATTTTTCTTTCAATAAATCAATTTTTACGGTAGCAGCATGAGCACCATATTGTTGGAACCAAAATACTTCTGGGTCCATACCATTCAAATTTTGAACCAAATAATCATTGATCATCGATCTGTAACGAGCACCATTCACTGTAACATTATATCCAGCATCGTTTTTAAAGAAATATGGACCGATGATGCCTCCAGCGTGTAAAGCACACCATACAGTGCATTTTTTAGGATGCAATGGAACCTGCAGAACTTTTTGAGGATTGTTTTCACTCCATATACGGCAATTTTGCTTGATTACATAGCCGTTCAACCAGAAATGTGCTTCATCACTAAACACAATTTTACGATGAAAAAATGGATACACTTCAAGCTGTTCTAGGACCCAATCAGCAAACAAACGACGCTTATTATGGTCAAGTAGCTTTAGTTCTTGAACCAGTTGGTTCTTGTGTGGGTGGAGACCAAGATCTTTAAGCAAAATTTTCCAGGATGCACAGAGTCCAACTTGTTGTGAATGTCGATGAATAGACAAATCTGGATCATCATTAACACTATGACTTACAGTAGCGATATTTTCTTCTGTACAGATCTTTGTCTTGTTGTTGCATCGAGTAGAGAAAATATTGTTCGAAATCTATCGATAGTTCGACGAATAAGCTGCTTTGATGGACGATTATGTAAACTATAAATTTCACGAAGTGCTCCATTAGTTTGGCGAATAGAACACTGATTTTGAAAATAAATTTCAACAGTTTGTTAACGTTGTTGCGGCGTGATTCTTGTCCTGATTATTCTTCAATGCTTACTGAACAGAAATATCAAACAAGATGGCTTCTACCTTCTGTCAAATCACAGTTATCCCTATCGAAAGTTCTATCACTAAAAAAAAAACACCCAATACTTCTGCGACAGGCAGTGAATAATCACACTATGGTCCATTACTTCTCTGGCGATCAATTTTTATGCAGCCACCATTTCATTCATTGACCAAAAATTAACAGTGTTGCGCCAAGTGTGTAATAAAGCCTAATCAGAACACAAATGAAATCCTAGCTCGCACTATCTAGATATGAAATTTCTGGGAGATTATTAATAAGGAGTATGAGCTATGGTAATAGCATGTTCTAGAAATGAAGACAGTGTGACACATCTGTATAACAATTCTATACTCAAACAAACTCAACAAGGTTTTGTTGATCACAGAGGGAAATTGCCGACATGCGCTCGTTTCAACCTGATTCGTTTTCGTCAGTGCAATTTATCCTAGTGACTCCAAATCTGTCAAGTATCTATATTCTCTATACACAGAGACATTAAGGTATTAATAATACACTCGCGCCATCTAGATTATGCAAAATACATACAAGACATACCTTTGCCAGTTAATTGAAGTAAATAAATGTATTCTCGATATTTTCACGTTATTAACTCTGAAAATACTTTCCTCATGCTCAAATCAGACCTAATAATTAGCATATTCATATTCAAATAAATTAATTCGGCTGATCTGTACCAAAAATCATTATTAACAAGTATGAGCTATGGTGATAGAAAGTTCTAAAAATCGATATAGTGTAACACACATCTATATAACAATTCTATACTCAAACAAACTCGACAAGGTTTTTTTCATCGAAGTTTTCTCTGCGTTAGCAACGTGAAAATATCGAGAATACATTTCTTTACTTAAATTAACTCGCAAAGGTATGTTTTGTATGTATCTTGCATATGTGCGCATGTCTGCAACTTGCATCTGTGATCTACAAAACCTGGTCCATACTCCTTATTGATAATTTTTGGTACAGATCAGCCAAAGTTATTTATTTGAATTTCTGAGAGATCTTCACACAAAACCTGGGATTAACTGATAATCTCAAATATGAAAAATGGTGAAAGGCTTGAACGTGAAGTGAGAAGATTTTTCTTTCACGCCTTTTCATTTGAAGCTACCATGATTTAATTTGCTGACACAGAATTCATTTTATGTTATTACAGTTCTAAGGAATCTACATTCCTCGAAATTAATCTAGCTGTGATCGTCTACGGAAAATTGATCAATATCAGGCTGGTCGTAAAAGATCCGTTGGGTCGAATTAATCTTCAAAATCTGATGGTACTCACATATTCCCATATATATTCAATATAAGCCAGTAATTGAGTGTGCTATTTCAAGTGTAAAGATTGTTGACATGAAGACTTAAAATGATTAGAAAGGCGGCAATATATAATTTGATTACTTCCTGTCACAATAACTTCAACTGGTGGTGGCATATTTTAAGCTTTCACAGCATTATATGTTATATGATATAATTTGAATTTTTACACATTTGTTGGAATATAACAATTATTTCAATACAATATGGAAAATTTGAATATCAAAACAGATTTAATCTGTTAGTCTGCTATAATTTTAATTTAAAAAATTTTTTAATACGAAGTATGAGATATGGCAATAGAAAGTTCCAGAAATCCAGACAGTGTAACATACATCTGTATAACAATTATATACTCAAACAAACTCGACAGGGTTTTGTAGATCATAGAGGCAAATTGCAGACATGCGCACGTTTCAAAGTGATTGGTTTTCGTCAGTGCAAGTATCTATATTCGCTATACTCAGAGACTCTAAGATACTAATAATACACTGGCGCCATCTAGAGTATGCAAAATACATACAAGACATATTTTTGCGAGTTAATTCAAGTAAAGAAATGTATTCTCCATATTTTCACGTTACTAACGCAGAATAAACCTTCCTCATGCTCAAATCAGACCATAATTTGCCGTAATGCTCATAATTCACATAAAAATAAATAAATTCGGTTGATCTGTACCAAAAAACATTAATGATAAGTACATACTTCTTATTAATGATTTTGGGTACAGATCAGCCGAATTTATTTATTTTAATATGAATATGTTGAAAAATTTTAGTCAAAAACTTTTAGAATTTAATTAATGTCTTATAAGCACAGCTTATATTTAATAGACAGATAAAATCAAAACTCATTATATAATATCAAATGGAATAAAAACCCAAAAAATATAAATGGTCAATTGAAATTAATAAATAAATATTTGAAGGAGACAAAATTTTGTTTCTGATCGTACAATTATAAAAACTAATTTCTTTTCAAAAATACAAAACATAATTTGAAGAACTTCTCAAAAAATACTTTATTAGAAATATTTATTATATTTAAAATTTTATAGTGTGTTCAAACGAGGGTACCATGAGGTTTTAGAGGTGATATTTTGTTAATTGATTTTATTTTTTAAATATGAAGTAGGGCCAATGAAGACCTTATCGGAATTCTGATTTTTTTTGACGATGTGATATATGTTTTGAGAGATTTTTGACGTAACTCATTTAAATATAATAAATATTTCAAATAAATTATTTTTTGAGAAGTTCTTAAAATTATGTTTTGTATTTTTGAAAACGAATTAATTTTCATAATTGTAAGATCAAAAACAAAATTTTGTGTCCTGCAAATATTTATTTATTAATTTTAATTGACAATTTATATTTGCTGGGTTATTTGTTCCATCTGATATATAGTGAGTTTTGATTTTATATGTCTATTAAATATAAGCTGTGCTTAGAAGACATTATTTTAATTCTAAAAGTTTTTTAATAAAATTTTTTCAAATTAAAATTATGTGAGACTAACAGATTAAATCTGTTTTGATCAAAAGTTGTAATAATCCTTCTTCCAAGTAAAAAACCTCTTCTCATTATTTAACAATATGATTGAACCACTTTTTGGAAATGAAACCCCTAAAAAACTACAATAATGTAAAATGACTAATATAGTCAAATAAATAATTGAAAATTCTAATTATAAAATGAGAAATCAGGATTCTGAGGAAACTTTCATTATATTTATTAAAAATTGTATATTAAATTAATATAAAATAATATATAGTTAAACTAATACTTGTCTAGACGAATAATTATTGTTCATTTTATTAAACACATATATTTATATGAAAATGGTAAAATACCTAATTCAAAATATAAGCCATTTTACGTATTTCGTGATAATTATCAATCTTAAGTAGTAGTAGCGTAATATCGTAGTGCTTACCCCATGAAGCAATATTTTTAATATAAAATAAGTGGTAACCATTTTTAACCTAATCTTTCGTATATCTGTCGGTTTATTTATTCCATTTGACATTATACATTGAGTTTTGATTATATACGTCTATTAAATGTAAGCGGTGCTTGTTTTATACATAAATTTAATTCTAAAAGTTTTTTGAATAAAAATTTTTTTTTTGAAATTAAAATTGTAGAAGATAAACATTTTTCAATTTGTTTTAATATTCAAATTTAACCTAATCATTTATCGAGGTAGGGTATAATACAGAAAAATAGGAGAATCTCAAAAATGATAATTATTCCGAATTAGATATAATTTTTTTATCCCAATTAACTATCGGCTCCAATTTATAACAAATTGCCTGAATTTGATTCACTTTTTGGATAATTTTCATTGAAAGCAAGAAGATTGTCCAATTTTCAAACCAATCGAATATTAAGGAAAGAATAGTTAGAGAGTTGAAATTCAAAATATGGAAGAGATCACGATTCTTAAAAATTATCATGATTTTTTCACAGTTATTTTCGAGAAAATCTTTTGCAGGTATTGAGAACAAAGATTTTTTACATTTAACCATTAAAACCAAAATTTCTCACTGTTAAAATTTCAAGGAAGGTTAAAAGAAGTCACTAAGGTTTATTATATGCAGAATAGTGAAAGAGATCCGAAGAAGGAAATGAACTTCATTATCTTAATTGTGTAATAATTACGGCACCGGAAAATTGAGGAACCAGTGGTCTAGTTGTTGAATCGAAAAAACTTCATCATCTTTTCGCAGGAATGATTCATAAATGCTCGTTTGTTACATACCAGAGTTATTACATTATTCAGCAGAAAATTTATGGGTAATTTCCAATATCCAAGCGGAAATTATCGATCAGTATTAACATTCCATTGGGTTCGTGATTAGACATTATTCTATTAATTTTCTTCTCCGAACAATTTTAAAACGTCGCCTTGTTTTGAATCATACCCATCATATAGTGCGAATTTTCTGTGGCGGCTAAATAAAAGTGAAGTACTGAGTGTAGTGTTTTTCAACAATATTAGCAGCAATAAGGTATGATATTTTCTCAAACGTCAATTTCTTGACATATCTACTTACAGTGACTCACAGAAATGCAAGTTTTATGCAATAAATGATAATAAATCCGATTAATAATTTTTGAGAAATAATTTTTTAAACATTCACGAAGTTCTGGCAGAGTTTATATAACAGGCCAAAAATCAAAGTGGATAATATGGGTTAATATAATAATATATCGGGTGTTTTTTTTTTGAGTGATAGAACTTTAAATTGAAATCAAACATATTTAAATTAAGATTGAAACCAATTTTTTTTTCATTTGAAAGATAATTTTATGACATTTATGTTTTAAATATAATTTCGGGCATATGTCCACCACGACTAGCTCTGAGGAACCTCATTCGACCAGACTAATTTTGGATCTCTTTTTCGAATAATTCAGGCCATATTTCATTTATAACACGAGTTATGTTGGCTTCCAAAGCGTCTATTATTTCTGGTCTATCAGCATAAACCAATGACTTGACATAACCCCCAAGAAAATAATCCAGTGGAATTATGTCGCATGATTTTGGAGGCCAATTAATTGGACCATTTCTTGAAATAATGTTATCACCAAATCCTTATTTCAATGAATCAATTGTAACAGTAGCAGCATGAGGTGTGGCACCATCTTGTTGGAACCAAAACACTTCTGGGTCAATACCATTCAAATTTTGAAACAAATAATCATTGATCATCGATCTGTAACGAGCACCATTCACTGTAACATTAGCTTTAGCATCGTTATTGAAGAAATATGGACCGATGATGCCTCCAGCGAGTAAAGCACATTCAGTGCATTTTTCAGGATGCAATGGAACCTACAGTACTTCTTGAGGATTTTTTTTCACTCCATATACAGTAATTCTGCTTGTTTACAGAGCCGTTCAACCAGAAATGAGCTTCATCACTAAACACAAATTAAACAGGCCGGTAAAAAAAGTGGATCAACTTCAAGCTGTTCTAGGGCCCAATCAGCAAACAAACGACGCTTATTATGGTCAAGTGGATTTAGTTCTTGAACCAGTTTGATATTGCGAGGGTATAGATCAAGATCTTTACGAAAAATTTTCCATGTGGTGAATGCACAGAGCCCAACTTGTTGTGAATGTCGACGAATAGACAAATCTGGATCATCATTAACACTATGACTTACAGCATCGATATTTTCTTCTGTACGTACAGTTCTTTGGCTTGTTGTTTTTCTTTCTTCAGATATGGGCATCGGCTGCTAGGCCATTAGCCGTTAAATTCAATAACACACACAATATAAAATACATACACCTATACATCTTCAGTAAAAACAAAACATATATGTAAGGAAAACAATGAGAGAGCGAAAAATCGAAAAAAAATTTAACCAATATAATCTGCCATCTAAATTTAATAAAACAAATTTGATACTCTTAGATATTTCATCAATTCTTCGACATTTTCTGTGCATAACTTCGGGATTTGTGGGCAATGCCAGTTGATTTCTTATATTTTGATATCTAGCACAATTTAACAGAACATGTTCGAGAGTAATGTTTTCTTAACAAGTCTTGTTGTTGTTGCATCGAGTAGAGAAAATGTTGTCCGAAATCTATCGATAGTTCGACGAATAAGCTGCTCTGATGGACGATTATGTAAACCATAAATTTCACGAAGTGCTCCATAAGTCTGGCGAATAGAACACTGATTTTGAAAATAAATTTCAACAATTTGTAAACGTTGTTGCGGCCTGAGTGTTTCCATGATAATTTGTCAATGCTTACTGAACAGAAATGTCAAAACAACTTGGCTTCTACCTTCTGTCAAATAACAGTTATCCCTATCAAAAGTTCTATCACTCTAAAAAAAAAACACCCGATAGAATATTGTTCAATCCTCCATCTCTACTGGACAAAGATATTCACTCGTTCCCTACTTAAGCTTCTTCTATTCATAACATTAACAGGGAGTTTTATTATTCAACACCACTTCACATTCTACATAAACGAGTATTGAAGATCGTTTGCATATTGAGGTATCATTTTTGCAGAACTGATTCAAATAACCGAGTTGTTTAACTCGCATTGAATTGAAAAACGTCAACAATGATCTCTTTGTGGTTACGTTTTACTTCAAGGAGATCAAAGTTGATAGTGTCACCAGGATGTGGTCAGATTGTATCGCAGGTCTTGAAGCCGCTCCACGTCCAAACATAAAGAGGAAAGTGTAACTAACGATTATTTATCGTGTCATTTATGCACTGTAAGTGGAAAGCTAAGAAAGTAATTGAAATTCTTGGAATTTCGCAGTCTTGAAAATTGTCAAGAATTTATTCCAGGTTTAATCAAAATGATTAAAACGATTTAAAGATTAACGACCATTGCTTCGCCAACATATGGCTTCTTCAGGTTTATATTTGAAACATTCAGTTCAAAATCTGAGGTCCACGTGTACCCCAGGGGTCCACGATAATGTGGAAAATTGTGGTACATAAGTTAGTGGGGGTCCATGAAAATTTATTACCCCTAACCTACAGTACTTAACTGTTCGATTCTACATGCCGTTGATTCAGATCTCAAATAGTAATTTCGATATCATTCATTCAGAGTATCGACCGAGCTATCTTCTATGCTGAATGTTCGTTAGAAGACCGAATTCACGAAGTCCGTGATGGCTTTCAGTCTGGCATGCATAATGCCTGGCCTAGTGCCAAATGCCTGGGTTCAACAACTTTGCACCTGGTGCACCGCGATCTGCTTTGGTTTACTCTGTTTACAGTTTGCGAAGCGTAATTACAGTGCCTTCCGCATACATAACTAGTAGCGTCTGGTGATTCTTAAGCCCGCTGGGGTGTGAAATTACTTTGATGATGTTCGCCTCCTTGATTCGTCTATTAGTGATTATTTATTCTGAATGTATCCTCACTGGATAGTGTGGAATAAGAAATAAACATAAATCGAATATTATTTGGAAGGGAGTTTCTTCAATATTTGAAATACTAATCAAAATAATTCTCTGATTCTCTAATTTTGATCTAAAATTCTTTCAAGAATTTTTTGAAAACTGAATTGAATGAAATATCCTTATGACGTTATAAATATCATATTCTATTCCAAAAAATGGTCCACCAAACTTCAAAAAGGGTTTTTTTGTTTCTAAAATAATCTTCAATTCATATATTTTAATAATTGAGAAATATACGTGGCGGTTATGTAATGCAGAGTCTAACTTAGACTCTGCAATAAATCAATTATTACGGTAGCAGCATGAGGTGTAGCACCATCTTGTTGGAACCAAAACACTTCTAGGTCGATACCATTCAAATTTTGAAACAAATAATCATTGATCATCGATCTGTAACGAGCACCATTCACTGTAACATTAGCTCCAGTACCGTTTTTAAAGAAATATGGACCGATGATGCCTCCAGCGTGTAAAGCACACCATACAGTGCATTTTTCAGGATTCAATGGAACCTACAGAACTTCTTGAGGATTGTTTTCACTCCATATATGGCAATTTGGCTTCCTTACATAGCCGTTCAAACAGAAATGACCTTCATCACTAAACACAATTTTACGATAAAAAAAAGTGGATCAACTTCGAGCTGTTCTAGGGCCCAATCAGCAAACAAACGACGCTTATTATGGTCAAGTGGCTTTAGTTCTTGAACCAGTTGGATCTTGTATGGGTGTAGACCAAGATCTTTACGCAAAATTTTCCATGTGGTGGATGCACAGAGTCCAAATTGTTATGAACGTCGAAGAATAGACAAATCTGGATAATCATTAACACTATGACTTACAGCATCGATATTCTCTTCTGTACGTACAGTTCTCTGTCTTTTTGTTGTGGTTGCATCGAGTGGAGAAAATGTCCGAAATCTATCTATAGTTCGACGAATAAGCTGCTCTGATGGACAATTATGACCTTCATCACTAAACACAATTTTACGATAAAAAAGTGGATCGACTTCGAGCTGTTCTAGGGCCCAATCAGCAAACAAACGACGCTTATTATGGTCAAGTGGCTTTAGTTCTTGAACCAGTTGGATCTTGTATGGGTGTAGACCAAGATCTTTACGCAAAATTTTCCATGTGGTGGATGCACAGAGTCCAACTTGTTATGAACGTCGACGAATAGACAAATCTGGATCATCATTAACGATATTTTCTTCTGTACGTACAGTTCTTTGGCTTGTAGTTTTTCTTTCTTCAGATATGGGCATCGGCTGCTAGGCCATGAGCCGTTAAATTCAATAACACACACAATATAAAATACATACACCTATACATCTTCAGTAAAAACAAAACATATATGTAAGGAAAACAATGAGAGAGCGAAAAATCGAAAAAAAAAATTTTACCAATATAATCTGCCAGTGTGCTCTATAAGTTTGGCGAATAGAACACTGATTTTGAAAATAAATTTGAACAAATTGTAACCGTTGTTGCGGCGTGAGTTTTCCATGATAATTTGATTTGCTTACTGAACAGAAATATCAAAATAACATGGCTTCTACCTTCTGTCAAATCACAGTTATCCCTATCGAAAATTCTATCACTCTAAAAAAACACTCGATATAAGGTGATGTCTAAATAATTTGTTCATTGTTCCATATTTCTTTTAATTCTGTATTAGTTAATTTCCACCACATCTGATGATAATGTTTATTTCTATAAGGTGATACAGTGTATTTACGATATATTTCAAAATTTAATTCTAAATGTTTATTTAGATTAAAATCTGTAGAGGTTCTGGAGAATTAATTCCAGCTATTATTCTGTAAAATGCAAATACTTCTTCATGGTAATTTTCCATTTATATAATTTATATATTCTAAAATTATATTGTAAAAAAACCAATTCTTAACACTACCCTACAAAATAGATTATTCAATTATTCTTACACCCTTTTTTCTGCAGAACTGATTAAGCTTCTTAAAAATGGTCCAAATTTTAATGGCCACTTACCCTCGAAAAATATCATAGAAACATTGATTTACCACACCGAATCAGCATCAATAGATACACCTGACCCAAACTTCATTGAAGAAAAATTTAGAAAATTACTGTTAACCGCAGAATCATAAAGAAAATTATATAGTAAAATCAATTTAAAACAAAATTCTTAATGATAATATGATAATGACTGAAGGTGACAAAAAAAATTCCATTGCTACTCTATCCAAAGAAGAATATGACCAGAAAATAAACCATATTTCAGTGAAAGAAGCCCCCATCAAATTAAAAAGTTCTCCCACCTGAAAAATTCAACAAAAATTGAAAACAATTTGCAAAGACATCGAACTCATTGTTACAGACTATTATAAATTTAATCTTGTCAATATAAATTCTACCCTTCCTAAAGTATATGGCCGTATTAAAGTTCATAAAGACAACAATCTGTTTTATCAAACATGAACTCGCCCCCTTGCGAAACTAGCCTCCAAATTGCACAAAATTAAAAAAAACACCCAAAAACTAACCCTATAGACACGCTTATCGCCAAAATTCATACTGCTGAAATATTCAAGGAACAAAACTGACACTCCAAGAATAAAACATTTCCAGGCTGCTTCGAAGTGTCGCCTCTGCTAGTAAATCAAAATTTTTGACGTCGAAGTTATTAGAATTCCAGAGATCCAACGTCCATAAAATTCAACACATCCAATGACGTAATAAACAACACGTCGCTCTAGTCCAGAAATACCCCATTCATATAAAAGCAGTTTTCTTATTTATAATGTTCAAGTCGTATGATTCAAAGGAATACGGTCACGTATTTCCATCTCCAGGAACTCTGAATATACTCCTCGGGCTTAAATTATGCCAGGAAGTTATACCAGGAGATCTTCAGAGTGATGGATAATAGAATAAGAAAATAAAGTAACAAAAGCCGTATGTAGTAAATTATATCCCGGCATGCCATCTCTGGTCATTTGTCGAAACGTTAGCCAGAAGTGAAATTCAGGCCCGTCAGCATATCTGGAAATTACAGGAGATTTCTGAACGTAATCATGGAGTAATTGTTGGATATGATTACCTTATGCGATATTCGTGAATCAAGACAAGACCTTTATTTCTTCGGGACATTTCAAATAATGGTGTTGTGGATTCAGAAATGGACAACTCAACATGGCGAGTTGAACACTTTGTGTTGTTTGAATTTTCTCTTAGCGCCAAGAGCAACTTGAAGAATATACAGGATGCTCAAATTATCTCTGGCCAAATTACATAAGGTGATCCTACATGCAATTTTCAACACGAAAGTTTCTATAGAAAAGAATTCATTTGGCTGATCTGTACCAAATATTATTACTAAGGAGTGAACTCTACCATTTAGTGTATTGGTATGTGAGCGTTGCTCTTTCACCAAGTGGCTAGTTAGTAGTCTCCGCAGTCTACGCCAAAAGGCAGAAAGTGTGATAAGGGTTACGCCTTATCATCGCGCATGACAAGAAGCACTCTGAAGAGCTGAACCCACCAGCTTCCAGTTTGGGCTTCATTTCGAGAACCTACAACCGCATGACTTGTAGAAGCGAAGCACTATCCAACCTCTACTGGATCTGCATGGGTCAGTACTAGAGTTTTTAGGACGCAACTCGCATGCCGAAGGGGCTTCTTATCCATCCATCCGAACGCAGTCCCATGAACCAAGATAATCTCAAGATTGATGCCTCAATTCATCCTGGTACGAGCACCGGCCTGTACGTCAAGACCCACAAACCCTTGTGAAGTCTTTCAATTGATCCTGGCTTCAAGCACCAACGGACTAGCCTTATCGTCGAGATCCCAAACCCCAGAAACGTCTCGCAATTGATCCTGGTTTAGGACTAAGTCCCGTTAAACCCTGGAGCATGTCTCGAGAGATCCTGAACATGAATGTCTGCAAACAGATAGACTCCCTTGTCACTGAGCTGATCAAAGTGGCTCAGCCCTCCATTCCATGTTTCTGGTGAAACTAGGTCCCCATTCGGTCGATCTTCCACCACAAAGGTCCAGTGACTGGCGCAAATGGCAATACTTTAGGAATCAAGACTAAACCTTCCATTTCACCGGGATCAAACTAGGGTCTTAGTTAAGACAAGCGCCCCCAGCGCCTCAAGCTATAATGCCATGGCGGGCTCATTAGTAAGGAGTGTGAACTATGGTAATATAAAGTTTTACAAATCGAGACAGTGTAACATCCGCTAGAAAAACTGAGGTATTACTCCTACACTAGGGCCATCTAGAGCATACAAATATACGTACAAGATATACCTAATTCGATCAAAGAAATGTATTCCTGATATTTTCATGTCATACAGATGTTATGCTGTCTATTACCATATCTCACACTCCTGACCAATGAGTTCCTATAGAGTGTGGTCTAATTATCTGTCGTTGTGAAGTTTTTCAAGATTTTACTATTTTGTAACGTTTCACAATTATTTGCCTAAAAATATAGCCTAACTTGAAAACTACCATCTTAATCAAAACTCAGTGTACACCATTGCAAAGAGCGGAAAATTCTCCTAGGACTAAAGTGGTTTCATGGAGATTTCTTTAAAACACTAACTTATTATAGGGTGGTTAAGGAAAAATGATTAAAAAATTTGCTCGAGCCATAATATTGGGTCATATTTTACTCTAAATTCAGCCTTGTAAAAATTCATGGAAATGTATGCAGAAATTGCCTTATTTATAATATAAAGCTTCTCAGAATGATATCTTACAGCCCGGTGCTTCCCACTCGGCCGTGGGTGCCTGGCGGATCTCTATGTCCTCAAATCGAAACTATATAACCTATTCCGGATTTTGGACCAGAAACTATCCTACCGGTAGCTTGCCGGAATGTGCTATTAATTCGGAATGCTGTGAAGAAGGGATTTCGTCGTGGAGTTATATTAGCTGATCTTGTGCGACGGTTGCAGTCTTGGTCTTTCACCCCCATGAGTATATGCAGCACTTCCCTTCACTTCAATGCAACGCCAAAGACTACAAATCTGTCAAGCGCCTTTATCCGATTTACACAGAAACACTAAGGTGCATTAAGGTATTAATCATACATTTGCGCCATTTAATGCATGAAAATATACATTCAAGACACCTTTGCGAGCTAATTCGAGTAAAGAAATGTATACCCGATATTTTCACGTTACAAACGCAGAGAAAACTTTCCTCATGCTCAGATACTCGAATTACCTAGCAAAGGTATGTCTTGTATGTTTATTTGCATGCACTATATGGCGCTAATGTATGATTAATACCTAGTGGTTCTGTGTAGAGCGAATATACAAATCGTCAAAAGTCTTGGCCCACCTTATCAACTCTCAACTTGTTGAATGTAACATGACAATTTTTTGTGTGTGGAATCTTCGCTATCTTATAACTTAGATGAAAACAATAAACCAGCAAAAAATGTTTCTTATTCGGGAGAATACAGGTGTATTCGAAGTTAATCAGTTTTCAGCGAATAACGAGAGTTGTAATATTGAGAATATTCCGTGAAAAATTCCGGGACATCCAATTTCTCAGTTTGACCGGGCAAGAATAGTAGCCCTACATCAAGAAGCTTTGTCAAACCACCAGATTGCGCAACGTTTGAATATTTCACGGACTTCAGTAAGGCGCATAGTGGCCCCTTTCTTGGAAACCGGCAGCGTTGCCCGGAGACCAGTGCCTGGTCGACCCAGAGATCTGGAAGGGAAGACCATTATATCGCAAATTTTACACGAAGGAATCGAACGGTATCTGTAACAACCCTTCGAAATCGGTTTTTGAGGACCCATAGACGGATAGTCTCAACCAGTACCATAAGGAGACACATTCCTCAAATTTAAGGGCAAGAAGACCTTTAAAAGTACCTCGGCTATCACCTGGACATAGAGCTACCCGTCAGCAATGGCAGAACACCACCAAGACTGGCTTTTACCACATTGGCGCAACGTACATTTTTCGGACGAGTCACGATTCGGTTTACAAAGTGATAGTCGACAAGAAAAGGGTTTGGAGAGGTGCAGACAGACTAGAGGGACTCAATTTCGCCCGGGAAGTTGCGCCCTTTCAAGGCGGATCAATAATGTGCTGGGGGGTATAATGTTCGGTCGCCGAAGGGCTCAAAACACTCTTCAAGAGAACAATATCCAATGAATGAACTGGCCAGCAGACTCACCAGACATGAATCCAATTGAGCACGTACGGGATTACTTAGGGAGGGCAATATGCAATTGCCAAAATCCACCTTCAACATTTCAGGAATTGAGTTTAGCCCTTCATGATGAATGGAACGATATGCCTGAAAATTTCATTAATGACTTGATTCGTGGGATGCTTAGGCGTATTGGGCAGTTGATTGAAAGAAGAGGTCGTAATATGCACTGTTGAATTTGGATTCAGTTGTGGAATAACTATAATTAATCAAAAATAAATTATCGATATATTTAGATTTTTCTCATTTTTTCTATTTTGTCTCATCCTACATAAAGCAAAGAGTAACAAACTAAAATTTTCTATCAAATATATTGCAATTGAATAGAGCAAAATATTCATCTCATTTTTAGAACATAGATTGATTATTTCTTAAGAAATCTAGGGGGGTCCAAGACTTTTGACGATGTGTGATTGACAAATTTGTAGTCGTTGGCGTTGCATTACATTAAAAAGAACCAACAAGTTCGAAACGTCTGGAATTATGCCCCAGTGATCAACAAAACCGCACCGAATTTGTTTGAGTTTAGAATTGTTATACAGATGTAGGTTACACTGTCTCGATTTGTAGAGCTTTCTTTTACCATTCCTATTACCACTATTGTTTAACCAACCCACTAATTGTTCAATTTCGAAGCATAGTATGTTGAATCTGTTCAAAATAATGAATGAAATAATGAATATCATAGTGCAAAGGTACACAGAACTTCTGTTTCTAAATATCGAAATATATACAAATACTCCTGAATATCATAAACACGAACGAATTGAATATGATTATCGCAATACTTCAGTTCAATCTTGCTCAGATCTTCATTCGAACGAACACAGAGTGCAATCTTCCGTATGTTCAACTGGAAATAAGAGATCACGAACCAACTTGGATGTGTAAGTGCTCGAGAAATTACGATAGAAAGAATAATAACTTATTTCATTTAATGTCAGAAACTATCAGGAAATTGTATGCCGTAACGCCAGCATTATCTTGCATGATTACGAGTGCATTTCTACGTTTATCCTCATCTCTACATTGCCAGCAGGTACTTTGTGAAATGGATTCAAAATTGATAATAATAGATGCAGTTAATCCTGAATGAATCAAATAATAAGAGATACTTTTTAATCTCACCAAAATGATCAACTTACGAAGGGTTTTCCCGATAGGAGTTTTCATTTTGAATTTGGCAGGTGTCACTAAACATTTGACAAGTAGTTACTACGCCATTACTACAAATGGCACGATGCACGCTTCAACAACGCACTGAAATAGTTATAATTCGATACAAAAATGGTGAACCTTGACGGTCAATCACCAGCCACGTCAAATCTTCGCTAAGCAGAAGCAGAAATCAACCGATTTTGCAGAACATTGTATAGAAAATATTATAATAATTTTTTTAATGAGAAAGATGTCACTTATTATATAAGGTTAATTAGAGTAAATTGATGGACTGTTTGGAAATTCCTTCAACCAAAAAAGCCGTTGAGAAAAAGGAGAATTCAACAAATTCCCAAAAACTATTCGACAACATCCCTATATTGGATACTGCTATTTCAATGCGCCATAAAATACACAGATGTCCTAAGTGTAATAAAAGAACTTTTTTCAATTTTAAGTTGACCCTTTTTTTGTACTCCTTTGAAGATGGTCAAAAGACCGTGTCAGGATTCTGAATAAATAGTGAAACATAAAAACTGTGTGAATTATTTCAAATAATATTGTTATAATATTTCATAAAATAGAAGAAGGCCTTTTACTTGATAGAAGAAATATAACAAAATTTGAATATCAAAACAAATTAAATATGTTGTCTTCTACAATTTTAATTTCAAAAAAAATTTTTATTCAAAAAACTTTTAGAATTAAATTAATGTCTAAAATAAGCACCGCTTAATGCGTTGTGATATAGGTTAGTTTTTTGATTGATATTTGAAATATTATCTAGGACCGATGAAGGGATTACTTAGAATTATATTTGTTTTTTGAAAATATAGTGCATGTTTTGAGAGATTTCTGAATTAACTTATTCAAATATTTAAATATATTAAATATTTCAAATAAATTATATTCTTTGAGAAGTCCTTAAGGTGTGTTCATGTTTTTTTTTAAAGGCAATTGGTATTCTTATTGGTAAGACAAGAAACAAAATTTTGTCTCCTTTAAATATTTATTTATTAATTTTAATGAATTTCGTATATCTGTTGGTTTATTTATTCCATTTGTTATTATATATTGAGTTTTGATTATATACGTCTATTGAACATAGGCGGTGCTTATTTTAGACATTAATTCAATTCTAAAAGTTTTTTGAATAAAATTTTTTTTTGAAATTAAAATTGTAGAAGACAACATATTTAATTTGTTTTGATATTCAAATTTTGTTATAATATTTCACCTAGAGCCAACCGCATCCCTTCATATAATTAGTATTAATTATCAAAAATTAACGATTTCATGTAAGTATTCAGAATTATTCTTATTTCTCAGTTCAATTCTTATAATTTGAACAGACTGTATATTGCAAATGGTAGGTGAAAGTATTCATTCTCATTAAAACTTTGTAAATTATGAACACTGAAAATACTCGACAATTAAGAAACAGTTATCCCTTCGCGTATTTCGAAAGCATATTAATTTTTGCCCTTGAAGATTCACCGTTCGACTATATCCTCAAAAAAGCTATTTACATCCACTGTTGTACATGGTAACGGTACATACATAAGCTTAAGGTCGAACGACTAATAAATATAAATATCTCAACTATTTGAACTAAATGCGAAATTGCAAATATGCAAGAAGACGGAAAAATATTAATAAGCCCGTCTAACTGCTTCAATTAAGTAAAGATATGACGTAGGAAATTTACTCCGTGAAGAATTTGATTGAGTGATTGAATTGTATGCTGAAAGAATTGTAGATGAAAACTTACATAAATGAATTAAGTCTTTCCTTTCCAAGTTTAATCTGGAATCTATGAAATATTCTCATGTTAACGCAATAATTTCCTTGGAATAATGATACCAAGGTATGCAAGGAATTTTCAGTCAGGAATTATAGACTCTTTGAATTTCCCTTAGGAGCTTTAGAGAGCTATTGTCAATTTAGGAAACATATAAAATTAAAAACTCATCACACATTACCAAAGAGAATGAAAGAATCCAAAGAAATATAAATTATCAATTGAATCTACTGAATAAATACTTGAAGGGGGCCAAATTTTCTTTCTTTTCCTGTTTCATTAAAACCAAATTCCTTTCCAAAAATGCAAAACATAACCTCAAGAACTTTTAAAAATCCTACTTATGCTATGTTCTCCACAGAAACTACACAAAGTTTACAAGGTATTTTATGGACTCCCTTAAAGCCAAATGAAAATATGTTGTAAATGTAAACCAAAATATATAATTATAATAAATTCGGATCTCTACTGTCAACAACTGAACCGTTTGAAGCTAGTGATTGACCAGTAACGGCCAGAGTTAACCAACAGAAGAGGTATTGTATTTCATCAGGACAACGCCAGATAACACACGTCTGTAGTGACTCGCCAGAAACTCCAAAAGCTTGAGGGAACTTTTAATGCATCCACTAGTCCGGATCTGGCGCGAAGCGATTACCATCTTTTTCTGTTATTGCAAAACTTCCTGAGCGATAAGAAATTTCCATGAAGAGAAGATTGTGAAAAAGCACCAAGACTTCTATGAGCGAGTCTTTATAAAGCTACCTTTAAAATGGCAACAAATTATAGATCAAAACAGTTCATATTATACCCAAATGGGACAATCCGATACATTTTGAATAATATCTTGAAGTTCACGCAAAAAGAATGATTTGTTTTCTCCAACGTTTGAATGATAATTTTTGCAGAGGAAATTTATTTTCTCGCAACTTAAGCTCCTCCACCTTTCCACAGAACCAATTTGCATGAAAAATTGATGTCAATAACACCCATATGTAATTTCGCAATGGCAATAATAATGCATCCGATGTTTACCTACCGTGTCCTTAAGGCCTTGGAGACGTGCTTTATGAATTTAGAGCACGAGACCTGCATGAAAAACTCGAAAGGTGTGCTGGTATTTGCCTAATACGAACTTCAGCAGCTACAGTGATCTGAATTTATCATTGAAAATTATTAATTCAAACAAACACGTTCTTCCACGGCACGAGTAATGTTTATTCAAAGAGGAATTGTGTTTGAAACCACATTGTTCGTGTTTATTTGTTCAGGGATGTAACGACAGTTGTTGTTTGGCTGAATTTAAAATAGTTTAAAAACCAACCCTCCCTTCCCCCCCCCCCCCCTTAGAACTGAAATCATATACTCAAGAACATTTGAATTGTTACACACAGTAGGCATAATTTGTTCAATTTTTTGATACAGTTGTAGTCTTATATCAAGAATAAAACGATAATACTTGCAAGAAATTTTAATAATACGTATTTCGAAAAAAAATTAATACTTTACGCAGCTACCCTGTAGCTGATTACACTCCAAATGCTTTCAGATGATTTAGAATTTCCAGAGATCCCTCTTTTTCGTTGTTGGTCCTCAATAGAATTTTCTACCTAATATAAATAGAAGCCGATTTCCGAAACAAATTTGTTATTTATTTAATATTTGATCAAAAATGTAAGATAAACCACCTACCTGACGATGCTACTGTGTTAGCCAAACGGTCGATACATCATATCAATAAAATGTGTAAAAGTCAGAATACCTTTGGTTAATATTATTTTTTTTCCGTGAAAACTGGCCAGAGATAAAACTTTAACATAATGGTTATAATGCATGCTTTAAACACAGTCACTCTGTTGCCAAATGATCAGTTTGAAGCAATTATGTCTTAAAGATAACACTTCTGATGTTACTGAGTCTACAGAATATTTTCAAAGTTGAGACTATTTGAAACAAATGGTAAAACTCGTCGAAATGAAACATTTCAATAAATATCGCCTATAAAAATGTGCAAAGGGACAGAACTGAAAGCCTATTTAGTAAAATTTGATTTCCTGCAATTTAAGCTTGGTTTTAACAGTTCTGGCTATGCCAGCGAGTATGCGGCCTGGATTTACAGCATGTGTCAATTCAACTGACTCACTTCCATTAATTCGTCGAAAGATGCCCCATATTTGATTACATACAAAGATATAATATGATCTTATACCTATAACGTGTGTCCACGTTGAATCAGAAGAAACAAATTCCACCTTACCTCGCGATAAATGAATTTGCCATTTGGAATATTGACTATTCGATTTTAGGCTGGGAATCAAAATTATTGACAAATTTGAATATCCCAATCTTTCTCATCTTAGGTGATTTTTTCGGAGTGTTTGATTTCGACGAGTTATATCCCCTGACATGAAATAAGTAACCCTTGAGAACACCTCTGTAATAAAATTGAACATAATGAGGCTGAAATACTCGCCAATTTACCTTGTTTCAAATATTTACCTCTTATATCTAGGATTTTCAAGGGATATCATTCAGCTGCATTTTACTTGAACTTTTCAATTATTTATCATTTAAATTCATATGCCACGTTTTTCAATAAATTAGCGGAAGTCAAACAGTTATTATTACCATAGATTATTTAACATTTTGCATAAAAATTTCAATCAAAATCTCGTTGGTAAAGTCCTAAATAACAGGACCGGACTCGAAATTTTCTGAAACTTGAAGATTTCGAATTGAACATAATAGTTTGTAAGAAGTTAGACCCCTTGAATATTTTATATGAGCGATTTTGGTGAAATAGTTTATTTTTATGAGTTCTACCTCAGGTTAAAAAAGTATCAACTTTGAAAACATTATCTCATATGGAATGGATATATTCTTAGATCCAATGTGATAATCTTACGCATCAATAATCAAATTGCATTTTGGCTGTCATTTTACTTCGCAGTTACTTGGTTTTTGAAAGATCTGTTATTTGCTTCGAAAATTTTCTTGAAGTAGGCATGTGCTATTGATATCTTGCAATAAGTGAAGGTTTTTTCTTCAATAAATTCAGTTGATAATGTCGGTGATACATTAAGAACGATGTCACAATTTCCGCAGAGATTCTAAGAAGCCTATTTATTGTCCTGATACCAAACTATATTCACAGATACCCATTATAAGAAGTTTCGTAAGAAGCTAATTCTTTAATCCTTCCACCATTATCCAAATAACCTGAGCTCGACTCATACGATTGAAATTTTTACCAGTCATAATGAAAATCTGGATCATCGTTAACACTATGACTTACAGCATCGATATTTTCTTCTGTACGTACAGTTCTTTGTCTTGTTGTTGTTGTTGCATCGAGTAGAGAAAGTGTTGTCCGAAATCTATCGATAGTTCGACGATTAAGTTATCCCTATCGAAAGTTCTATCACTCTAAAAAAACACCCGATACTTGAGCTTTCACAGGTTTCAAGAAGTAAATAATTTTATCAATTGGAGTCCGTGCAGTCAGTAGTAACAAATCATCATCTTCACCACAAACGACATTTGTATTTGGTCTTTCGAAGTATTCTATTGCTAAAAAATAAAATAGAAAGGCTTTTTACTTGATAGAAGAAATATAACAAAATTTGAATATCAAAACAAATTGAAATATGTTTATCTTCTACAATTTTAATTTCCAAAAGAATTTTTTTATTCAAAAAACTTTTAGAATTAAATTAATGTCTAAAACAAGCACCGCTCACATTTAATAGACGTATATAATCAAAACTCAATATACAATGTCAAATGAAATAAATAACCCAACAGATATACGAAAGTAATTAAAATTAATAAATAAATATTCAAAGGAGACAAAATTTTGTTTCTGGTTTTATCTTAAGAAATACTACTTGCCTTATAAAAACATGAACACACTTGAAGGACTTCCCAAAGAATATAATTTATTTGAAATATTTAATATATTTAAATATTCGAACAAATTATTTCAAAAATCTCTAAAAAATGTGCACTATATCTTCAAAAAACAAATATAATTCTAGATAATCCCTTCATCAGCCCTTTTTTTCAATATTCCAAATATCAAAATCAAAAACATAACCTACATCACTCACGTGTTAAAAGACTTAAGCTTCGAACTACAGATCAACTATATATTCAAGATTGATCTATGTTCTAACAAAATCAAAGAACAAAGTGAGTTATTTTAAGGTTTACTTAAATTCATTGACATTCTATAATGAGATTTATTGAAGCCAAAATATAATTATATATTATATATAAAATAAAATAGAAAGGCTTTTTACTTGATAGAAGAAATATAACAAAATTTGAATATCAAAACAAATTGAAATATGTTTATCTTCTACAATTTTAATTTCCAAAAGAATTTTTTTATTCAAAAAACTTTTAGAATTAAATTAATGTCTAAAACAAGCACCGCTCACATTTAATAGACGTATATTGAAAAAATTGAAAAAAAGGGCTGATGCAGGGATTATCTAGAATTATATTTGTTTTTTGAAGATATAGTGCACATTTTTTAGAGATTTTTGAAATAATTTGTTCGAATATTTAAATATATTAAATATTTCAAATAAATTATATTCTTTGGGAAGTCCTTCAAGTGTGTTCATGTTTTTATAAGGCAAGTAGTATTTCTTAAGATAAAACCAGAAACAAAATTTTGTCTCCTTTGAATATTTATTTATTAATTTTAATTACTTTCGTATATCTGTTGGGTTATTTATTTCATTTGACATTGTATATTGAGTTTTGATTATATACGTCTATTAAATGTGAGCGGTGCTTGTTTTAGACATTAATTTAATTCTAAAAGTTTTTTGAATAAAAAAATTCTTTTGGAAATTAAAATTGTAGAAGATAAACATATTTCAATTTGTTTTGATATTCAAATTTTATTCTATTGCTCTTTCAATTATAAAGACACGAGCACCAATATCAGCTTGTACTATTCGAATACTAGCTGCTGTGAATTCTTTATGTAACATAAAAATGAATCTAGGCTTATTGTGGCTATTTGCAAGAAATTGTAGATCAATCAGAAACGATATCAACAAATGGAGATGTTTTTGTAGTCGGACGACGTTGTTCTTCAGCTTTAATATTTTTCATATAATCAGTATAACTATACAACGGTTATGACCAAAATGAACATATTTTTAAAAAATAATATGATGATCCCACAAAACGGTGTAATCGATACCCTCCATCGATAGCATTTGTGGTATCAAATTCAGCGTTTACACATTCAAAACAGAGCTGACTTCATAATTTTATTCCCGTTGTTTATATTCAAAGAATTTTTTAAGTTCATCTTCGAATGTCTTCGCACTCGAACAATAACATAGCTGGCAGATGTTGTTCAAGGTTACGGATGAAGGAAATTAGGGACTGGTAGTAGGGTCTTATACTTTCTCATTAGATTTGTACGAGCTTTCATTGTGCGTGAGTAACACAAACCAATAGTTTCTTATTTTTACTTATATTGAACGTCTGATGATTGAAGAGGGTCTTCCAGCAACAATTCTAACAGAGTAATATTTCCTTTCTTGAAGCTATAAATGTGTCAAAGCATCATCTCTTTAAGCACGTTGTTAAAAACATTTATTTGCAAGGAATGTCGAAAATTCACATGCTTACTGTTCACAAATAATAGAATGAAAACAGGTATTACATTCACATTATTTTATTGACAAATCAATAGAATTTATTAAACCATTAACATCGTACCAATACCTTGTCCTCAGCAAGTTTGATCGGCGGTTACTACTATGTCTTAAGATACCTTGGCAGACGCTGAAATAAGCCAGAATTCTTTTATTTTATTCGATCTTTTCATTTCCTTCAAAACTTTGGCAACTTTAGATCCTGTCATGTTCCGTGTGCAATTCTTATTACGAAAATCCTAATGAACAGTTACGGATAATTACATCCTTAGCTTCTCTTCGCGAATTTCCAAATACGATTTAACGAAAGCGAAGTTGTCTTTGATGTTGTTTGAAGTTACTCAACTTATCACTAAGAACCAACAGAAGATCGAGTAAATTACATTGAGGATGTGAAAACTTGATTCCAATTCAGGAAAAAGTGAACGCTAGGTGATATCTACTTGTCTTGCGTAATGAAACCATGTCAGGAGGCAATTTTTTTGTTTGGAATCTTGCTAGTGACAGGGATAGATGTTGTATTGTGGATTGAATAATTGCTGGTGGTTTTTCATTCGCTTTGTGGGTAGATGATTCAGATTGGAAAAACTGGCAATTCATTATGGGGGTTAATTATTTATTTCCAGTAATACTCAATGTTTCTTATAATCAAATAATTATGATTGCAATTGCTCGCGCGAATTATTTATTGCTTCAAACTTTATCCACAACCTTGAAAATATATCTCAGCTTTCTTCCAAATCATGTGAACACTTGAGGTTGAAGTAGAACATCATGGTAGAACTGAAATGAACAACTTATAAGTAACTACTGAATATATTACCATTTTTTTGACGTGACAACGTCTTATAAATTGGTTTGCCGGGTGACACTTCAAGAAACTGCGTTACGCTCCGCTCACGTTATGAGCTCACAATGAGAGCGAGTGAGAGGCACGCGTCCCTTCCACTCGGGCATGGTTAGCCCGCCTAAGAGCGAGAGAGACAGACATAAAAAATGAAAGGCACGCGTCCCTTCCACTCGAGCACAGTTAGCCCGCCTAAGAGCAAGAGAGACAGAGCGAGAGAGAGAGAGAGAGAGTGAGAGAGATAGGCATACACACCGGTTCATGTCTTGCGCTTCTATTTCGCTTAGGCGCCTGCATACAAGTTTACACGTTGCCAGTTAATTGTAAGACGATTGTGTAGTGATAATGTGAAGGTAGTTTCGTCCATCGCAACAATTCAAACAGCAAAGGTAAATAATTTCAGACTGATAATATAACATGATGAAATAAATGACTAAGACATAAGTGAATAGGTTATGTTGTAGTAATCACAATGTTGTGGTAGTTTTCAATCAAAAAAGTAGTAGAAATCGTTTCTCAACCAATAATAATTTGTATAACTTGAAAAAATGAGCGCGACTTGCTATGTAAAAAATTGAAATAACAATGTTTAACCTCCAACCTGTCAAATCGAAACTTTCAAACATTCAAACCGAGACGACTAATCACTGCGCAAGGTCGTAAGCGCGCGATTTACAAATTCAAAGATCAAATGTGAATTAGTTTTCTCCTTTTAGAAAATACACTTTGAATTAAAATCGATTGATATTAACAATTAATGTGATTTAAATAAATGTTCTAACTTTTAAATTTAGTTTTTATATTTATAACAATGTAAAACAAGTTAAATTTATTAATAACTTATAACAACTGATTGATAAATAAAATTTTGGTAATATGAAATTCAGTGCGAGATTCTTTGTATAAATTAATGTTTTAAATATAATTCTTTGTATAAATAAATGTTTTAAATTGTTACTATTATTATATTCATCCTTCTTCCTACTATACGAATGAATACTCACATTAAAATTATTTTACCACTCAAAGTCGTTGTCACTTAAAACTTTCGCCCGTATACCGACTTTACAGGCAACAAATTTTTTTTTATTATTATATCTGCTGTTTTTTTAAAATGATAGAACTTTAAATTGAAATAAAAAACATTCAAATTCAGATTGAAGCCAAATTTGTTTTTTATTTAAAAGATAATTTTATGACATTTATGTTTTGAAAATAATTTCCGGCTTATATCCACCAGGACTAGCTCTGAGGAACCACATTCGACCAGACCAATTTTGGACCACTTTTTTGAGTAATTCAGGCCTTATTTCATCAATAACACGAGTTATGTTGGCTTCCAAAGCGCCTATTGTTTCTGGTTTATCAGCATAAACCAATGACTTGGCACAACCTCAAAGAAAATAATCCAGTGAAGTTATGTCGCATGATCTTGAAGGCCAATGAGTTTGACCTTTTCTCGAAATAATGTTATCGCCAAATCTTTCTTTCAATAAATCAATTGTTACGGTAGCAGCATGAGGTTTAGCACTATCTTGTTGGAACCAAAACATTTCTGGGTCGATACTTTTCAAATTTTGAAACAAATAATCATTGATCATCGATCTGTAACGAGCACAATTCACTGTAACATTAGCTCCAGCATAGTTTTTAAAGGAATATGGACCGATAATGCCTCCAGCGTGTAAAAGCACACCATACAGTGCCTTTTTCAGGATGCAATGGAACCTGCAAAATTTCTCCAGGATTGTTTTCACTCCATATACGGCAATTTTGCTTATTTACATAGACCAGAAATGAGCTTCATCACTTAACACAATTTTACAATAAAAAAGTGTACAACTTCAAGCTGTCCTAGGGCCCAATCAGCAAACAAACGACGCTTATTATGGTCAAGTGGCTTTAGTTCTTAAACCAGTTGGATCTTGTTTGGGTGTAGACCATGATCTCTACGCAAAATTTTCCATGTGGTGGATGCACAGAGTCCAACTTGTTGTGAACGTCGACGAATAGACAAATCTGGATCATCATTAACACTATGACTTATAGCTGCGATATTTTCTTCTGTACGTACAGTTCTTTGTTTTGTTGTTGTTATTGCATCGAGTAGAGAAAATGTTGTTCGAAATCTATTGATAGTTCGACGAATAAGCTGCTCTGATGGACGATTATGTAAACCATAAATTTCATGAAGTGCTCTATAAGTTTGGCCAATAGAATACTGATTTTGAAAATAAATTTTAACAATTTGTAAACGTTGTTGCGGCGTGAGTCTTTCCATGATGATTTGTCAATGCTTACTGAACAGAAATGTCAAAACAACATGGCTTCTTCCTTCTGTTAAATCACAGTTATCCCCATCAAAATTTCTATCACTCTAAAAAAAACACCCGATATATTTGGTTGGCAAATCATAGAATGTAAATGGCTGAGAACTAAGTGGACTGCATGCTTGGTTTTTCAGTCACACGAGGCTTATAGGTATTGAAGATATTTTTAATGATTGTTTTTATTTTTATTTGAAGGTCGACTGATGATCACTGGTTTTTCAAATGCCTCTTTGAAGATGTGTTTTACACAGTTTTACACATTGGTTGAAGGAACTTTTTTTTAAAGAGAAGTTGTCAATTTTATGTTGGACATACTTAGAGTGAAATTTGTTTTTTCATAATACCGATATAAAAAAGTCTGCACCAAATTTTTATTGAGTGAATTTGATGAATTTGTATTATGTTATCTGCATTTGATACTGTGTGATTAGTGTCTTATGTCTATTTAAAATAAATAGAGGATTGTACTTGATAGAATGTATATAAAATTATTTAAATATTTTAATATTAGCCTTATACATATTTAATTTCAAAAAATTATATTTGAAAATTATAACTTCAGAAATTAAATTAATTGAATATTTTGAGTAAGATAGTTTTATGATGAAATTCTTAAAATTACGTCAAACATTTCTGAAAGATATCTTTTTTCATAAGATTGATGAGAAAAAGAAATTTTGTCTACTTAAAATATTTAATTTTAGGATTTTGGTTAACAATTTTTATTTATTGGATTTTCTTATCTAATTTGGATGTTTGAATTTCAAAACAGATTCAGTCTGTTAGTCTTCTACAAATTTAATTTAAAAAAAATGTTTATTCAAAAAACTTTTAGAATTAAATTAATGTCTACAATATATATTGAGTTTTTATTATATACGTCTATCAAATATACGCGGTGCTTATTATAGACATTAATTTAATTCCAAAAGTTTTTTGAATAAAAATTTTTTTGAAATTAAAATTGTAGAAGACTAACAGATTAACTCTGTTTTGATATTCGAATTTTGTTATATTTTTTCTATCAAGTAAAAATCCTTTTTCTATTTTAGTTTATACATAATATATAATTATATTTAGGCTTAAATAAATCTCATTATGGAATGTCAATGGTTTAAAGAAAACCTTATAATACCTTACACTTATACCTTCTGTAATTTTGTGGAGAACATAGACTATCTTGAATTTTAAAGTTAGTCTGTTCAAAGCAATTTATCCGGTTACCACGTGGAGGTAAGATATAGTGATTGTTATTTGATTTTAATATTTGGAATATTTTTTAGTGCCAATATAGAGATTATCAGAATTCTAATTGTTTTTTGAAGATATAGTGCATGTTTTGAGAGATTTTTGAATAAACTTATTTGAATATTTGAATATATCACATATTTCAAGTAAACTATATTTTTTGTGAAGTCCTTAAGTTGTGTTTCATGTTTTTGAAAAGGAATTGGTGTTCACAATGGTAAGATCAGAAACAAAATTTTGTCTCCTTCAAATATTTATTTATTAATTTAAATGACTTTTTTATATCTGTTGGTTTATTTATTTCATTTGACATTATATATTGAGTTTTGATTATATACGTCCATTAAATATAAGCGGTGCTTATTGTAGACATTAATTTCATTCAAAAAGTTTTTTGAATAAAAACTTTTTTGAAATTAAAATTGTCGAAGACTAACAGATCATATCTGTTTTGATATTCAAATTTTGTTATATTTCTTCTATCAAGTAAAAAGCCTTTTTCTATTTAATTTCATTTGGATGTCTTATAATGAATGTTTATTTTATTTGTCGTTTATATAAGTGTTACTTATATGGCATTAATTTAATTTAATTCGTGAAGTTATAATTATTAAATATAATTTTCTGAAATTAAATATGTAAAAGGATAATATTAAAATATTTAAATAATTATGTCTACTTAAAAGTGAACAGTGTCTAAGGCTTCAATTTAATTTTAAAAGTATTTAAGAAATTTTATGAAATTGGAATTTGTAGTAGAAATTTCAGAATTTTTGTCATTATTTATTTTAAAATGGTTCTCATTTAGGTCGACAGCAAACTTTACTTGTTTCAAATAGAAAGCAATATTCTTCGTTTTATATAATGCAAAAATCTCTCTGGGTAGTAGAAAAAATAATCGTCACCAATTTGCAGAAAAATACACATAGCTGTACCTTTCCTCGGCAAGCGGCAACGTCGGTAACCTTAATTACCTCCAATTCTTCTACACCTGTTCACATTGCATACAGGTAGACCGTAGATGGCTCGTGTACGTTCAGAAGTAACAAATTCGATCTCCTTGCCTCATTTCTCTTCGCGACTGTCGACCGAGAAGAACTCGGTTCCGCCGACTTTTCGCGGTCTAAAACATGCGCTCTTTTCGAGATAATTTTTTTCGTCTTTTTTGCAACAATTTGATTGTTTCCGTTTCGCGTGAGGATGCGACATGTTGATCGGATGTGCTGTGGATTTTTGAGTGCGTCAGTTCGGGTGCAAGATCGTTTGTTTTGTGACTAATTCTAGGAGAAGTTTTTGATTTTTTTTTTTTGGCAAAATGTGCAGCAGGGAGATTATCAGCGAGCTGGTGGATAAGATCCATTCGGTATGTATCAGTTCGAATTTTTTCGTGTATTGTTTTTCCGCAGCAGAAGCATTTTAATGAAAATCGTTGTATAAAAATGTCACCTCTCAATGTACGCGAAATATTCGACAATAGTCACAGAAATATGATCCTGAAACAACAATTTCGAGAAAAAAATAACAAGTTTATAATGACATTAATATTTGACAACATAAACATTTAAAATATATACGTTTTCGCAGGTACAATCTAAAAATAAATGCTGAACAAAATGAAGCGCACTTTTCTTACCAATTTCTATGAAAATGATCTTGATTACTGTACCTTACATTCTCAAATGCCAAGATAAATCAAAATATTGCGAATACATGAATGTGCTTTCAAAAAGACACATTCTCTTTTCTTATCAAAATATCTAGATATATAAACGAAAAATGCATATATATGTTTCATTTTTTAAGAGTGACACCCATGACGCGTTTCGCTACAAAGTATCTTCTTCACTTCTATCAAATGAGATAAGGATACAATAAAGTTTTTATTACTTTATGAAAACCATCGTGTTTCTAAGAGAATAAACCCAATAGAAATGAGCTAAATAACTCAGTATCGTCATTAGTTCAACAAAATTCCCATAATTTATTTTGATCGCTGTATTTCTGAAGGTCATCTTAAGGCCTGTATTTTCCTTATGTAAAAATTTTAAAATGCTCATCATTCTCATGATTTTCTGTTAGAATATATTCTGTATACTCTTCATTGAAGAATGATCGCCTGTGTTCAATTATTGTAATATTAAGGAACCGATTTATCTAATATAAGTTTTTGTACCGATATAACATTTTTCTCCAAGAATTATTGATTCTAAAGGATATGTTGATATCCATATTATTGAAAAACTTGGTTACTTGTAAAGATATGAAAATATCATTAGATACTTACCAAAGTAACTTACTAAGTAATTCATTTTATTTTGAAGCTATAATTTAGACAAAATCTTCAGAATAGAAATACATTTGAAGAGTTTCCTCAATAACAAAAGTAATTCCACATATTCAAACTATTTGTTAGAAATAGGACATACTTTCAACAATAATTCTGAAATTTTACACAGAGGAAGTAAAAGTTATGCCTTATGCCTGTTAGTCACTAGAGATAAAGAAGTAATAGAAATAGTACTTAACGAACAATTAGACCTAAGTAACTCACTTCTATTAAATATATTCAGAAGAGCTGGAATTCATTTTTTGGGTTTTAGTGCTTGATAAAAATTTTTGTACTCACCCCAATATAAATAGAAACAGATTTCGCAAATTTCTAAATCATAATTGAAGGTATATTCTATATTTATTGAGTTATCGAACAAGGCTATTGTTCTATTCTATTTTGCTTTTATGTTTGAAAGAAATAAATATATTTTAATAAACATTTAACAAATCATTTAACATGAGTTTGTTTCAAGTATTCAATGGAATTTTATGACACATCTTTGATAGATTTCTCAACTATTTATTCAGTAGCAGTTCAAAAGGTTATTCTTATTGATACATGGATTATTTGGTCCAAAAACACATATATTATAATGGTAGATGCATAAATTCGACAAAATATTCATGACTAGTTAAAGTCGTTTCAATATTCAGAGAATTTGTTGTGAAATTCAATCATCATAACCTTCCATAATATTGCCTATAAACAATCTGTGGAATTTACCTAATTCATGTTATGTCTTTAATAATAAAAATAATAATTAATTATAAAAGCTATTTTTTCGAGAAATTATTTTACCGACAACTGGTAATCATTAACTTTTCAAAATAGAATGGACTATTCCCAAGACATTAAAAATTATTACTGTGTCAATACTCAACTTTTATCTGAAGTTCATGCATATATTTGAATAATAATCTTACATCTGTATTTTTGGTAATTTTCTTGTAATATTAGGGATAACAAAATTTCTGATATTTCCGAACTCACTAGGCGAAATTTGCAATTAATGTATAGGGTGTTTTTTTTTAGAGCCATGGAAGTTTAAATTAAAATAAAACACATTGAAATTAAAATTGAAGCAAATTTTTTTTTATTTGAAAGATAAATTTATAACATTTCTGTTTTAAAAATAATTTCCGGCCTATTTACACCACGAATAGCTCTGAGGAACCGCAGACCAATTTTGGACCACTTTTTCGAGTACTTCAGGCTTTATTTAATCAATAACAGGAGTTCTGTTGGCTTTCAAAGCGTCTATTGTTTCTGGTTTATCAGCATAAACCAATGACTTGACATAACCCCAAAGAAAATAATCCAGTGGAATTATGTCGCATGATCTTCGGGGGCAATTAATTGGACCATTTCTCGAAATAATGGTATCGCCAAATCTTTCTTTCAATAAATCAATTGTTACGGTAGCAGCATGAGGTATAGTACCATCTTGTTGGAACCAAAACACTTCTGGGTCGATATCATTCAAATTTTGAAACAAATAATCATTGATCATCGATCTGTAATGAGCACCATTCACTGTAACATTAGATCCAGCATCGTTTCTAAAGAAGTATGGACCGATGATGCCTCCAGCATGTAAAGCACACCATACAGTGCATTTTTGAGAATGCAATGGAACCTGCCGAACTTCTTGAGGATTTTTTTTCACTCCATATACAGCAATTTTGCTTGTTTACACAGCCGTTCAACCAGAAATGAGCTTCATCACTAAACGCAATTTCACGATAAACAAGTGGATAAACTTCAAGCTCTTCTAGGGCCCAATCAGCAAACAAACGACGCTTATTATGGTCAAGTGGCTTCAGTTCTTGAATCAGTCGGTTCTTGTATGGGTGTAGACCAAGATCTTTACCCAAAATTTTGAAGTATTTTTCCTAAATAATATCCTTAACATTAAAAAATCAACGAAATGAAATATCTGAAAAATAGGACAACTTAGACGGAATATTGAACATAAAACTGAACTGCAATTAGCTATAATAAAGTAACCGCTGTATTGTTTGAGTGTATAACACAAGTTGTTTAATGATTCAAACTGACTTCAACTGAATCATCTGTTCTCAAAATTGGTGACCTCTCATTAAAGAAATTTGCATTCAATAGAATCCGTTTTGCCAAAACTCAATATTCCAAGGAAATTTCACATAATTTTTGGCTGCAGTCACCTTCAACTCATTTCAAAATGTAATTCTTTTAAAATAGAAAGGAATATGATGACCATATCACTTAAAAAGTGACTGGTTTCTAATTTTGGGACAATCAATTAACGCCCCTATTCATGAAGCTCATCAAAATAATCCAATTATGCAGCATTTCCCAGGTGCATTTGAAAATATTCTGGAACGAAGTAAATATTTTCATACGTTTTTGATAATTAAGTTGATTGGCTCAAAATTATTTCCTGCGTTTACCTCCATTTTTAGAAGCAATTTCCATCGAATTAGTGTAACGACAGTGAATCATGATAATTAAATTGATAGGTATCCATTTTAAATTCAATGTTAAGTATTATTTGTTCAAGAGTTATGGTCAAAGTGGAATATGAAGGGAATTTTCATGGAAAATGTGTACAATTTTTTAATCGAGGCGATTAAAGAACAATGATTAAAAAAAACCGTTTAATATTCTTACTGTAATGAGTATAATTTATGAATTAATATATTGTCATATATCTTATTATCGAAAATTTTAATATTATTTAATATGAGTACGGCGGTCATGATACCTGAAAAAATTTTAAATCAGATTTCAGCATATATTTTTTATGGATTATTCAGAAAAAAAATTAAATTCCTTGAACAAATATCATTTGCTGCTTCAGGGAAACAAATAGACAGCTATGAAATTTCAATGATTTTATTAATAAAATACATTCAAGCATTAAATTCACTTTTGGTATAATAATCTTATATTATATAAACAAAGCAAACTGAAGATAGTATATTAATAATAATAATATTCGCATATATGTAAATAGTATTAAATATATCACTTAAATATTAAAGAAATTAGAAATGAATTATTAGAAATGTAAAAAAATAAAAATTTAAATACTCGGCTGCTATTTAAATATGTTATAGATGAAACAATAAATTTGTATCTATCCTTTACGTGATTACAACAACGAAAAAGCTACAATTTCAAGAATCGTTTCAAGTAATTTATCAACATACAAAATGTAACCTGTTGAAACACCGGATTTGCAATAGTCTCCGCGCAGCATTCAATAAGAAATGTAGCAGAAAAAATGAATCACGTAGCCCAGATTGCTCGGTTTTGTTCGTTGGTTCATTAGATAATAAGTTGCAAATTGAAACACATAAACCCAAATTTTTATATTTCATAATTTGAATAGATATCAGTTTTTAGCAATAGATTTACTGAGGCAATATAATTGCGGCTGCACAATTACTCAACTGCTATCAAATATTCGTAATATATGCCTTGAATTACATTAATAAATAAGTAATTTTATGCATAGTAATTTCAACTTCAGCATCTGGACGAATCTGAAAGCATAAGCTCTTTGAAATTCAGAAGCAGATTCGAGCAGAGTAATATCACAGTATTTTGTCGGGGACTTTCAGATAGGTTTGCTGGAGATAAAACAGTTTATTTCAAAAAATTAGAAATTTTCATGCATTTCTTGTAACCTCTTATGATTTTGAATGAAATGTAGACTCCAGAAGGGTTAGTTATGAACGCAAATGTCATACCAAAATAATTTAATTCAATCGGTCTCTAATTAATGGATTCAATTAAATAAAATAATGAATATTAAGCAATAAGTCCAATTTCAGCAGAAATTTTTTCTGGATAACTCAGAAAAAAATTCACTTAAATCTGTTGAGCAAATATTTTTTTAATGCTTTATAGAAAATATGTAGATTTTATTTGTCGCTTTAGGGGAACAGATATACAGCTCTGCAATTTAAATTATATCATTAATAAAATTCATTCAAACATTAAATTCGCTTTTGGGAAAGAAAATAATTCTAATTGAAAAATATATAGGAGACAGTATTTTAGTTCCACAAAAATGTTTGTACTACAACAATTGTTCCACCACGATATGGCTTCTTCAGGTATTTACATTGTACTGGCTGATGGTGTTCAGTGTAACTGAGTTTAAATACATTGTTAGGTACGTGACCAAATAATTGAAGAACAAGTAATAAAAACTCAAGGTGTTTATTGGAGTTTGCCGGTAAAAAATGCCATTAAGAAAAGATATTCAGTAATGGAGACTTGTAAACATCTGTTTGTTCGTTCAAAAGTATTTTACGGGCATTGTACCTGTTGATTTTAAGGAATTCTAAAAGTGTTAATCTAGAACTTTTGCTTTCAACGTGGATAATTTCATAAATATTGTTGAAATTATGCCTTAAGATGATTAATTACCATATGTCGAATGTACGGAATTGGATATATAACTCCTTTGGTGTTCTTGGACTCGTTTCATGAATGATCTACCTGTCTGGCCAATATATACTAAAGGGAAATCGTTCCAAGTCAAGTTGTAGGCTCTAGATTTAGTTTCTTTATTTGTTCAATTCTTATTGGTTCTTATGTAGGTACTAAGGTTTTTAATGGTCTTAAAAGCCGTGTTATAATTGAAACTATTTTTGAAATATTCAGCAATATTTTCGGATAATCCATTAACATAAGATAACGAAAAATATTTCTGTGTATTGTCCTCTTTTATGATTGGGTCCACGAGATTGAATGATAAAAGACAAAATGGTATCCAATAAACCAAATAAAATGGCCTGTAATTTTTAGAGGTAGTTCAAAATGTCAACTTAACGAAGCCACAGTATTAACGGAACAATTGTCGTTAAATTAATAAATTGTAGTAATAATCTTTATTACTTCATTTAATACCAAAAATATTTAATTTTTTAACCGCTAATTTACGAAGAAATAGAATCGGATTTCTTCAAATGATACATAATTCTTAGATTTCACTCAAACTGCTAATTCAAATTTTAAACGAACTAAATTATTTTTAATTAACTTCGAATTTCAAATGGCCGAATGAGGTGTTAAGTACACACACACTTTGCCTGGAAATCAAATTACTATCTTCTCTAATTAGCGAATCCTTAATGAGTTCAAAGACCTTGCATTTCTGTACAGAGTAAAATTTCAAGTCATTAGATACTGAGTGGAGATCTTGAACTATGAATGTGAAAAATGGTGTTCATTATCATCATAGAGCGTCGTATTAAATATGTTGCATAATTTTTCTTTTTATTCTAAAATACCTGGAATTATTTGTTGTCGAAATCAGATAATTTGCGATAATTTACTCGAAGACAAACTTGGATTATTAATTAATTCCACAGAATGAAGAAAAATTTTTATTTAGATCATATACATCAATATAATTTACGTGGAAGTAATCTAAATAATGAATTAGGGTCAGACATAGTTGAATTCTCGTAAAGAGTATGCCATCTAGAGTTTGCATTTTGAACAAGTGATTATTTCGAGTACGGCAAAACTTCTGGCATTTGTGTTTAACAGAAAGTTAGATAAATATTTGACATTAATGAAATGGACCGATTGGCGCTCGAACAATACTGGGGAATATTAAAAACTCCTTTCCAAAGTGGTGAATCTTCTATTCAAGCTGTTAGAAATTTACGTGGAAACGTTGAAATGCCCTCACGGATATTTGCGCATCAATTTGTTCGTGAAAATTGGATCGTTATTTGATAAAACAATCCGTTCACGTTCTTGTCCAGTGGGCACACCTGAAAAAATTTCTGCTGTAGCCTTGAATGTGGCTGAACATCCATCACCATCAAGACCTGAACATTTCTCGCACTTCTCTGCACTAGTTTCCATGCCACCTACGAGGAAGTGTACTTGACGCGTTTTTTTAACGTGATTTCCCCGGTAGGCTTAATCCACGGTCTATCTCAGTAAACTTTAATGAATCTTTTTCATCATCATCATTATCTGTTTCTTCTTCATCTTCTTCCCTTCCTCCATCTTCTTTTTTGCAGTTGTTCTGCGGCCTTATTTTTTGTAAAATCTATGTAGCGATCAAATACTATAGTTACCCTTTGTATGTCTGCGTATAAGTTGAACATATTTATCGAAGGTGTTGCTGAATGTGTTAATTCGTTTTCAAACTAAAGAGGGCGATAAATATCCGTCATCGATGGTAAATGGTTTTCCAATAAGAGGTTTTATTTTGAATAGCCGGCTATCTGGGCAGCCGTCACTTTTGAAACTGTCATGGAACAATAGGCGCTTCAACAACTCATAGAAATTGTTAAAATTCACTACAACAATAGTGAAATTCTGCAGTCACAGTCCGCAAACCTTAAGCACTTTTTAGTGTTCGTTCGGCCGATATCGTTTTCTATTGGTAATGGCATACCTTCTTCTTTAGAATGAAATACGCATCCATTCATTTCTCTTAAAATATACACTTATACAATTTAAGTTGTCAATATCGATGTCTACACATAAAGTACGAGACTCGGTTTCCTTTCAGTTCATATTCTCAGAATTATCATTCACTCTTAATGTATTGAACTATACCTGATTGAGAATAATGAAAAAGAATTGAAAAGCGGGCGCTCCATGCAAACTGTATATCTTAATCTATAAACAAAAAATTTAAATTATTGGAAATAATTCAAATTTTATTATTTTTAATACCTTTCAATCAATATTTCCGAACAAAGATCAGTACCGCAGTACTATAATTAGTCACTAATTATTCAGTATATATTTTCAATACTTGAATTAGAAAATTATATGAAAATATTCGTCTTATTTACTTATACAATCTCCATTTGACTGTAAACACTTGACTAAACGTCGGGGTACACTCGAAACTAGATCACCTCCATAATTTTCGGTGATGGTAGTCCAAGGCAATAAAACTGACTGATTTAAATCATCTTTATTTTGTGGCGCGAATCGTTCAACATCAGTGTTAATTAGTCCCCATATATTTTCAATAGGACTAAGATCTGGTGAAGCTGCTGGCCATGAAATAGTTGTCACTTGGTGTTCTTTGCATTCAAGCTTGTCTATAGGCTTAGGAATGGCACCTTGCATTGTTCTGCTGAACACTTTTTGTCTGAGATGTTAATATCATAAAACTAACCTAACCTTTCGCTGAAAAATTTGAAAAATTGCAAAGTTTGACCTTGAATAACATTTTTTGCACAAATGGGGACTTTTCACAGCTTCACCATAGTTGTGTTCCTAATTTTCACGCAAATTTTCAGCTTGTTTGGAATTTATGCAAGGGTACTCCTATTTTTTCGGTAAAACTGACTGTATAATTAAGCGAAAGTATAGATAGGTATTCGAATACTCTGGCAGCAAAAATTTCGTATTATGCGATTATTACTCTACTTATCTCCAAGTATCATCATTCGCTATTAAAAAACTTTCTTCGCAGTAAACGAGAAAGTAAAATCGAGAAAAGCTGCTAACAATCCAAACATCTAGAATCTACCATTAAATCATCTGATTATACCATGGTAGACGTTCAATCTAAATTTAAATTGACATAGATTCCCGCTAGAGAATAGAGATGCAAATACACTGCATCATTGAAAATGCTCGAAGCATCTAATGCCTATGATCACTCTCCAAATCACCTTGATACCATCCATGTTTACCGTTAATAGGTCGATCTCGCTCCTACATTGCTGCATTTATGCTTTAAATGTTAAATGGTTATACCCACTCGTTTTTTGCCAGCTTATCACGTTTTCCTTGCTGAATAGGAATTTCTATGGAAATGTCGCGCCGGCTGTGTCACGTGACAGGTGGAATTAAAATATTCATAAGGGGCTTTTTATCGATCTATGTATGGAGACCTGTTAATCTCACGAGACCTGCTATTGTGTAGGAATGACCGCATTTTTAAATTTATAGTATTGTTAGAGTGTAATGTATTATTAGGTTTTTGTGATTTGTGAACCGTTTTCCATTTAACGCTATATAAAGATTAGGAAAATAATAGAACAGTTTTTTGAGTGGAAAAGAATGTGAGAATCATCATTTGAGAGAAAACTTATTAAAATAAGTAGTCCGTCTGGAAAGTATCCGGAATTTATTATTTTTCATCATTTCAATATATCTGGTGTTTTTTTTAGAGTGATAGATATTTATATAGTGATAACTGTGGTATGACAGAAGGAAGTAGCCATGTTTTTTTGACATTTCTGTTCAGTAAGCATTGTCAAATTATGAAAAGACTCACGCCGCAACAACGTTTACAAATTGTTGAAATTTATTTTCAAAATCAGTGTTCTATTCGCCAAACTTATAGAGCACTTCGTGAATTTTATGGTTTACATAATCGTCCATCAGAGCAGCTTATTCGTTGAACTATGGATAGATTTCGGACACCATTTTCTTTACTCGATGAAACAACAATAACAAGAAAAAGAACTGTACGTTCAGAAGAAAATATCGCTGCTGTAAGTCATAGTGTTAATGATGATCCAGATTTGTCTATTCGTCAACGTTCACAACAAGTTGGGCTCTGTGCATCCACCACATGGAAAATTTTGCGTAAAGATCTTGGTCTACACCCATACAAGATCCAACTGGTTCAAGAACTAGAGACACTTGACCATAACAAGCGTCGTTTGTTTAGGGACCTAGAACAGCGCGAAGTTGATCTACTTTTTTATCGTGAAATTGTGTTTAGTGATGAAGCTCATTTCTAGTTGAACGGCTATGTGAACGAGCAAAATTGCCGTATATGGAGTGAAAACAATCCTCTAAAAGTTCTGCAGGTTCCAATGCATCCTGAAATATGCACTGTATGGTGTGCTTTACACATTGGAGGCATCATCGGTCCACATTCCTTTAAAAACCATGCTGGAGCTAATGTTAAAGTGAATGGTGCTCGTTACAGATCGATGATTATTTGTTTCAAAATTTGAATGGTATCTACCCAGAAGTGTTATGGTTGCAACAGGATGGTGCTACACCTCATGCCAATACCGTAACAACAATTAATTTATTTAAATAAAGATTTGGCGATAACATTATTTCGAGAAGTGGTCCAATTAATTGGCCTCCAAGATCATGCGACGTAACTCCACTGAATTATTTTCTTTGGGGTTATGTCAAGTCATTGGTTTATTCTGATGAACCAGAAACAATAGACGCTTTTGAAGCCAACATAACTCGGGTTGTTGATGAATTAAGGCCTGAATTACTGGAAAAAGTGGTCCAAAATTGGTCTCGTCGAATGCGGTTTCTCAGAGCTAATCGTGGTGGACGTATGCCGGAAATTTTTTTCAAAACATAAATGTCATAAACTTATCTTTCAAATAAAAAAAAATTGGCTTCAATCTCAATTTAAATGTGTTTTATTTCAATTTAAAGTTCTATCACTCTAAAAAAAATACCCGATATTTGTTGGAACTTATTTTAGTTCTCTGAAATTTTCTGATTGTATTATGTCTTCCATTTTGGTTTCGTATTCTGTGTTTGACATAATGGAGATTCTTTCAATCAAAGGAGCCATTAAGAAAAAGGAGAATTCAACAAATTCCCAAATACTCTTAGGAAACACCCCTATATAGGTTGCTGAACTTTTTTTCAATTTTGAGTTTAGTTACCTTTTGTACCCCTTTGAAGAAAGTCGAAAGACCAAAACACGTGTCAGGATTTTGAATAAACTGTGAAATATAAATACTGTGTGAATTTTTTTCAAATAGAATTGTTATAATGTTTCTATTTGATAGATTCGGTCTTCACTTGGTGGAAACTCATTTTAATTAAAAAAATGTATATATAACAGTAATTTATTTCCACAAAAATGCTTGTACTAATACAACAATTGTTTCACTACGATGTGGCTTCTTCAGGTATCACATTGTACTGTCTGATGGTATTGAGTGTAACCGAGTTTATATACATTTTTAGGTACGTGACCAAATAATAGAAGCACAAGTCATAAAAACTCTAGGTGTTTATTGGAGTTTGCCGCTAAAAATGCCATTAAGGAAAAATATTCAGTAATGGAGAATGATCGACATCTGCTTGTTCGTTCAAAAGGATTTTACGGGCATTATACCTGTTGATTTCAAGAAATTCTAAAAGTGTTAATCTAGAACTCTTGCTTTCAACGTGGATAATTTCATAATTATTGTTGAAATTATGCCTAAATTCCTTAAGATGATTAGCAAATGTCGAATGTACAGAATTGTATATATAACCCCTTTGGTGTTCTTGGATACGTTTCTTGAATGGTCTACCAGTCTGGCCAATGTATACTAAAGGGCAATCTTTGCAAGTTAATTTGTAGATTCCGGATTTATTTTCTTTATTTGTACTACTACATAAAAAAAAATAAAGATCGTACAAATAAAGAAAATAAATCCGGAGTCTACAAGTTAACTTGCAAAGATTGCCCTTTAGTATACATTGGCCAGACTGGTAGACCATTCAAGAAACGTATCCAAGAACACCAAAGGGGTTATATATACAATTCTGTACATTCGACATTTGCTAATCATCTTAAGGAATTTAGGCATAATTTCAACAATAATTATGAAATTATCCACGTTGAAAGCAAAAGTTCTAGATTAACACTTTAGGAATTTCTTGAAATCAACAGGTATAATGCCCGTAAAATCCTTTTGAACGAACAAGCAGATGTCGATCATTCTCCATTACTGAATATTTTTCCTTAATGGCATTTTTAGCGGCAAACTCCAATAAACACCTAGAGTTTTTATGACTTGTGCTTCTATTATTTGGTCACGTGCCTAAAAATGTATATAAACTCGGTTACACTCAATACCATCAGACAGTACAATATAATACCTGAAGAAGCCACATCGTGGTGAAACAATTGTTGTATTAGTACAAACATTTTTGTGGAAATAAATTACTGTCATATATACATTTTTTTAATTATAATGTTTCACCTAGAGCCTTCATTCATTTAATATGTTTTATTTTATCAAGTGTACAGTGGATTTCCATCAAGTGAAGGAAAACACGATTCTAATGTCCTCAACAAAAAGTAGTTATGAATCGATGAATGCGAAACGTACAAAAACCATGAGCTACTCTATCAATCTGCAACATTTCGTCGATCGGCACAATAATTCTTCCATTCAGATTTGTGACGGAAATCGTTAAACAGATCATATCTGCTATGCTCTGCTGTCAGAGATACCTATTGGTTTCAGATAACTGTGCTTACACGGAAATGGCGATGTCGGCAATATTATTGAAGATAGCTGTGTAAGAACATGATATTATTCATAACTTCCGACTATTCCTGCATTGTTAGCATTACTCGTTTCATAATGTGATTTTTTCGCTTCGAGCGTTTTGCTGGTAGATAAATCTAGTGAGCTGCTTCGAGCCTCTAGCAACTGTACTCATTTCTTCTGCCTCACCAGATCCATCCAATGAATTTCTGCTACTCAAATTTTTACACTAGATGGATATTTAAAAAGCTTGAAATGATGTTGTCGATTGGATCAGAGGAAACCCTTCAAAATGTCTTAAAAGGAGATGGATCAAGGAAACTTAATTCAGAAGTCGATTTTCTTAGCAATGAAGCTCAAGTAACTCCATATCAGAATTACATGAAGCCATGTTGAGCGTAAGTTGATAGATCCTTGAATTTTTCAGATCTGTAGCACTTGCTTTCAAATATTCACGTTCGTTTTTCCATTAATCTATTTAAAGTATAAAATAATCCGTATTAGAAAACAAAAGTTTCAATACAATTTTATGACTTGAGCAGGAAATAATTAATTGAAAAATAAATATAAAGTAATAATTTTTAGACCAGGTTTACTAAATATGACACAATTGAAATTTGACCCCTCCAGAATTCAGAAACGAAGAATTTTCGAAGATTTTCAAAAAACAGGTCAACTTTTGTTTTGAGGTGGACGAATTTCCATCATGAGTTTGTTCCAAAAGAAAACACCCCCATGAAGGTGGCATCAACCCCCAACATTTTTTGAATAGGGAAGAGATATCGAGTGTTGGTTAGTTTAAAATTTATTTATGTTCCGTATACAACCCAGTTGAAATTTTCGAAATCGGTTCATTATTCACGAAATAATGTGATATTGAACTTATCGTCAAAAGGTGATGTTGAACCGACAGATGAACCGCCCAAACTCAAGAACCTAAGAGTTTTGAAGAAACCAAAAATAATTTTCAAGTTCTGTATTAAGGAGAAAGAATTCCTATAACGGCATTGTTTAAAAAAAAACACCTGAGGATTGCAACAGCCCCTAACATTTTTTAATAGGGAGGAGATGTTGGATGTGGTTTAGTTGAGAAGTTTTTTCTGTTCTCTAAACGTCACAGCTGAAATTTTCGAATTTGTTTATTTAATGGCAGAAAAATTTCTCATGTTTTGAATCTTTTTACTTTAAAAGCATTCGATTTTCTTATCGTTCATGATGGGAAAATGTGCAAAACTCTAGAAATTCGTTACAATGAATACTATTTTTTTGAAGATTCTTTCTCGAATGTGTTTTAGTCTTTCGTTTCTGCATCATAATTGTGTTTGAGACTCACTTACGTGAGCGAAAATGGTTTATTCTATGGAAGAAAGAATAGAAATTCTCAAAATATACTATCGGAATGACGATAATTCTAGTTTAACTGCAAGGTATTTTAATAGCAATCATCCAGAAAGAAATTAAGTCGCCAATATGTGAAGCATTTGATGAATGAATGGGAAACTACTGGTTTCATCTGGAATAAGAAACACAAAGTTGAGCGTCCAATCCGAAATGAAGCTGTATTGGGACATTTACAGATGGATAATCGGCAATCTATAAGAACTTTGGCTCGAGCACCTAATCTTCCGAAATCTAGCGTTCATCGAATTATTGAAGCTTATAAATTTCACCCTGACAAGATAAGGCTGGTGCAACAGTTGAATGAAGATGATCCTGACCGCCGGACTCAGTTTTGCGAACAATTTTGTGTGTTACTGAATAATAATCCACACCTAATCTACATTACAATCCTTTCTGATGAGTGTACCTTTATGTTGAATGGGGAAGTCAACAGACATAATTGTCGGTACTGGAGTGATAGTAATCTTTATTTATTCATGGAGACACATACCCAAATTCCCCAAAAATTAAATGTTTGGGGAATGTTAGGAAACCATATTGTTGGACCAATTTTTATCGATGGGAATCTTGACGCAACAAATTAGCCTTCTGATAATGTTCATTGCTTAAAAAAAAGCACCTAATTTGAAAATTTCAACTAGGATGTTTAGAGAACAAAAAACGCATTTTAACTTAAATACATCAGCCATCTCTTTCCTATTAAAAAAAAATTGGGGGTTGTTGCCACCCTCAAGTGTTTTTTTCGGAATAATGTCGTCATAGGAATTCTTTCTCCCTAATACAGAACTTGTAAATTATTTTTGGATTCTTCAAAACTCTTAGGTTCTTGATTTTGGGCGGTTCAAATGTCTGTTCAACATCACCTTGTGACGATAAGTTCAATATTACATTATTTCGTGAATGGTGAACCCATTTCGAAAATTTTAACTAGGTTGCGTACAGATTACAAATGACTTTCAAACTAACCAACACTCGACATCTCTGCCCTATTCAAAAACTGTTAGGGTTAAATGCCACCTTCATGGGGGTAATTTTTTTGGGACAAACTCATGATGAAAATTTGTCCCTCTCAAAACCGAAGTTGATCTGTTTTTTAAAATATTCGAAAATTCTTAACGAAAATTTGATCAAATTTTCGTTTGGACACCCTGTATGTCAACATTTGCGGATGATTTGGTTTTTCTTTTTCTTTTCCAAATTACTTCCCAAATTACCATCCTACGTTGTCATTAGGTATCGTGCAAAGAATTATGCGCACACATAATTCTTCGTGGAATCTCGGCAATTAATAATAACATTATGTGATTTTTACTTTTCTTTTAAAGAGCCGCACACTTCTGAGCGTGTTTTTGTACCGATAAGGCGAGTGAAAGCGGCATTCATTTGTTGAATGGAACGTGTATTTTAAGCGATGTACAACGGGTACAATTGAATTCCGCTAAGAACTGAATTCCGTTCCTTGCATATAATAATAATTATAATATTTATTGATCCTGTAAGACATTATATGATTAGGACAAGTCAATTAATGTAAATTCAATCACAAAAAAGAATCATCATCCAAATATTCTCTGACTGTAGTATGCTCTACAGAGCATTACTGATTTAATAGTATTTTTAAACTTCAATTTATTCATAATTTCAATAGAATCAGGTAGATGATTAAAAAGTTCCATACTTTGGTATAATGGAAATAACTCAAATTGTGTGGTTCTGTGGATAGGCACAGACAAAGTTTCAGAGCTTCTTGTAGAGTAGTTGTGAAAGATAGTCAACTTGGCAAATAGTGACTTATTTTCCTTGACATATTGCAAAGACTTAAAAATAAAGATACCAGGTATTGTCAGAATACCATTTGTAATAACTGCAGGTCTGCAGTGATCTCGAGAACCAAGTCTGAACATCATCCTTAATTCACTTTCATAACTGTGTGAAAATGTCTCAAGAACTTTCGCAGACATGGTTCGATTTGATAAAAAATTTGAAATCCAATTTAAAAAATTTCCCCTGAAACCTAGGTTGTACATTTTACTAATAATAAACTGTGGTGCAATGCAACCAAAAGCTCTTGTGAGATGAAAGAATATACCACATACACAAAGTCCCCCATCCAAAGAGCGATAAATGTGGTCGAAAAAGTGAAGAGCAGCAGTTTGAGTCCATCTTTTAGCTTTAAATCTTTGATGACAATTAGAAATTAGATTGTACTTGTTCAGGTAATCAGTCATACGATTCATTACCTACCTTGGAAAAAACACTAAGGATGGATATACGCCGATAGTTAGTTATGCTTTAAGCATCATTTTTGTGTTGTCTGAAGATCTTCAGTTGTCTGATGATGGGATAGTTCATTTCCCGAAACTCGAGTCACAAGAAAATGTGCAATATATATTTTTTGGTAGTGAAACATAGTAATTTATACAATTTGTTTTAATTATGATCAACTACCAAATAGTAACGGCTGAAACAATTCAGTAACTTTGGTAGGTTTACTTGACCATTTAAATTTAATTTGGGATAATCACAATGTTTTAATCTGCCAGTAACTCGGTTTACAATTCCCCAGACCGTCCTGCTTCTAATATGAGACAAGTTTATGAGTCTCCGATGGAATTCCAACTTAGAGGATTCCAAGAACTGATTATAGTCTGATTTGGCTCTTTTATACAGTTCTAATGATTGTTTGGTTTGACAGTTTTTATGTAACCAAAACAAGTTTTTCAGATCATTGCTAGCACGCCTAACCACGGGTGTTATCCATTTGATAATCATATTATCCGAAACATCTCTATGTCTCAATGGGCAGCACTTATTCACCGCAAAGTTTATCGTGTCGATAAATGAATTGAAAAGCACATCAACATCAGGCGTCGAATAAACACCGTCAAAACAAGAAGTAGATATTTCAAGCACCAGTCATTTAATTTTACAGATGTTATTATTTTGATTGGTAATTCATTGGAATCTATTTCTCGCTTTATATTCATTTGGTTGACAACTAATTGATGATATAGGTCTTCCATTTCTCAACAGTCAACATTCTGTTCGGCCAATTGATCTATTTCCATTTAAAGTTTCTTGGATTTGGTTCTGGAGATTTTATTTAAGCTTCTTTGGCCTCTCATGATAATGGAAATATTTTTTGGGAAAAACTTCTCTATATATAATAAATATACCAAGTAACGGCCAGTTTCGCACATTACATCCATCTCCACTCAAGATTCAAAATCATATACTGCTTAAAAATTGGAGCAGTTGGAAATTAACAAGATGAATATTGTGTACTGATGGACTCTGGAGGCCTTAAAAACAGACATGTTCAATACAATTTTGGTCTGGAAGAACAGCAGGCCTATATATTCGGTTAATGCCATGCATTTCTATGCGGTCTTTGATAATTCTTGCCCGGTGTGGACGGGCATTATCATCGATTAAGGTAAAATTGTCGCCAATGGTTGCCGCAAAGGAAACAATAATTGGTTCTATAATCAAATCACGATACTTTACCGGTTATGGTTGCGTTATTGAGGATAATAAGATCTGTGCGCCCATTAAAACAAATGCCTTCCAAACGTATACTAAGCCGTCACCGAAATGAGTTGTTGTCGTCATGAAATGTTCTTTTTACCTTTGACCCCGTTCTCACCAAACCAATATTTGCCCATCAGACTGATGTAGACTCATCTGTGAACAGGCAAGATCTGCATCTGTGCGCGTTACAGTTCTCATGTTCAAGAATCCAACGAGCTCGGTGCTCCCTACTCAATCGCGGGTGCCTGGCGGATCCCTTTAATTACAACTTATTCCAGATTGTTTGACCAGAAACTATCCTACCTGTAGCTTGAAACAATCTCAAGGTAACTCTAAGTTTGTTATGTTCAGATACCATAGATAATCCCCATTTCCATTCACGCGAACTATATGGAAATCTTTCAGAAACAAGAGTTTTTGAACAAGTAACTTTAGCAGCCGTACTCACTGCTCGACAAAAAATTGACAATGTTCATCAGATTTTGCTGATCATTCTTTCCATTTCTTAAGAATAAGCAAGATATATTTTCCCTACAAGGATATATCTGATCGATTCTAACAATTTGTGGGGTACCACATGAAATAAACACCTCCTAGAAATTTATTTATAGATTTAATGGAACTCGACTTCATTGTGTCTATTATTTCTTAATTTATTCAAAAATTTTATTGTGCAGAATACGATACTTAACAGTTTATCCTTGATCTTGGTTTTGAATGCCATTCAACACTAAAGGTGTGTTTACACCCAGTACTTCATTTTATAGGAATGGGAACATATTTGCATTAATATTATTGGAATGGCTGATTTATTATGAATTTTGAATATTGTTTCAATACTTTGAAGTCATTACAGAGCACAAATAGTAATTTTATCTGATTAGGGATATAGATGTTTTTTTTTCCTTTATTGACATAACGTTAGTGTTTGCTTTCTCACTTACTTATTAAATTTATTTTTTTGCATCTGCATTAGTCTGTTTCTTAGGTTGAGTTATATATTTGCGAACATCATTCTTCCTGAAGTTGCCAAATAGAGTTTGAATCTTGAAGTAGTGGCTATTTCGAGTCTGGCGACACTTTTATCATTCGTGTATTGACTGGAAAAATTAGGTATTATATTATTTCTTATTCATAAATGCCAAGGTTCAACTTTTCGAGCAAACTCATAATTTTGCGAAAATATTCATTAGTTGTTCATGTATAGCAGATCAAATATGAAAATTTTAGATGGCCCACCCCTCATATAGTTTTTAGATTCCATTTGTTCAGAAATTATCGGTAAATGGGAACTTGCTAGCTGCTTTGATAAGATAATTCGGAGAAGGAAGTCGATCATTCAAATAGTTATTTTCTCATCTTCTTAATGTAAGTGCTACAGATATAACAAAACAAATGTCATCTACGCTTCTCGTTACAAATACCTTCCCACCATTAATTTGTTATTATCCAGCGTATACGCTAATAGAATAAAATATGCGGAGAAATTCTTAACGGATTAGGTGCTCCCACAAATGATATTTCATTGGAGGAATTTACATCGCTGAACTTGAAAACAACTTACTTTCTTCTCCCAGTTGAACGATATCATGGTAGTTAGGTATATAAATTAAAAATTCATTCATTCGCACGTGCAAAATGTTGAAAAGTGTTCGCTGTAAGAAGTAAAGTTGCTGCAATAACTGACATAGACTTATTTCAAGGATTGTTGTAGACTTTATTTAATCAACACTTTTAATAATTACATTAGCATTTTTCTATCAAACGAATAATATAAGATTTGAAGGCTGCGAAATTGTAAAAAGTGTTACTGTCTCAGTTGCACATCTGAAATGGTGTATGACAATTATTGATGTATATACTGGCAAAGAGTAAATTTGCATTTTAGGATTTTATTAATTTAAATAATTATATAAACGATTGATCAATTATTTCGGGTAAATCAAATGAACCAGTAGTTCCTTTGTACCGGTAGTTCAATTGTACGGGAAGGCCAATTGAACAGTTGAACCGTTATTCTATTAGGACCCTCTAGAGATACCACGAAAATGCACTCGACAATAAAAAATTACAGTTATTGCATCGACCAGTAAAACTTTCTAAAATTAAATGAATAAATGTCTTAGAAAACTCAGAATATATAGAATTAACATACACTACACAGCACCAGAAGGAATAAAAGAATCGAAAGAAAATATAGAATATTAATTAGAAATATTAAATTAATACTTGAAGGATACAAACGCTTGTTTCTTATCAATGTATTGGGTGTTTTTTTAGACTGATAGAACTTTCGATAGGAACAACAGTGATTTGACAGAAGGTAGAAACCATGTTGTTTTGACATTTCTGTTCAGTAACAATTGACAAATTATCATGGAAAGACTCACGCCGCAACAACATTTACAAATTGTTGAAATTTATTTTCAAAATCAGTGTTCTATTCGCCAAATTTATAGAGCACTTCATGAAATTTATGGTTCACATAATCGTCCATCAGAGCAGCTTATTCGTCGAACTATCGATAGATTTCGGGCAACATTTTCTCTACTCGATGCAATAACAACAACAAGACAAAGAACTGTACGTACAGAAGAAAATATTGCTGCTGTAAGTCATAGTGTTAATGTTGATTCAGATTTGTCTATTCGTCGACGTTCCCAAAAACTTGGACTCTGTGCATCCACCACATGGAAAATTTTGCGTGAAGATCTACACCCATACAAGATCCAACTGGTACAAGAACTAAAGGCACTTGACCATAGCGTTTGTTTGCTGATTGGGCCCTAGAACAGCTTGAAGTTGATTCACTTTTTTATCGTAAAATTTTGTTTAGTAATGAAGCTCATTTGAACGGCTATGTAAACAAGCAAAATTGCCGTATATGGAGTAAAAAAAATCCTCAAGAAGTTCTGCAGGTTCCATTGCATCCTGAAAAATGCACTATATGGTGTGTCTTACACGCTGGAAGCATCATCGGTCCACATTTCTTTAAAAACGATGCTGGAGCTGATGTTACAGTGAATGGTGCTCGCTACAGATGGTCAATGATTATTTGTTTCAAAATTTGAACGGTATCGCCCAGAAGTGTTTTGGTTCCAACAAGATGATGCTACACCTCATGCTGCTACCGTTACAATTGATTTATTGAAAGATTTAGCGATAACATTATAGTATGTCGCGAAATGGTCCAATTATTTGGCCTCCAATATCACGCGACATAACTCCACTGGATTATTTTCTTTGGGGTTATGTCAAGTCATTCATTTATGCTGATGAACCAGAAACAATAGACGCTTTGTAAGCCAACTCGTGTTATTGATGAAATAAGGCCTGAATTACTCGAAAAAGTGGTCCAAAATTGGTCTGATCGAATGCGGTTCCTCAGAGCTAGTCGTGGTGGACATATGCCGGAAATCATTTTTAAAACATGAATGTCATAAAATTATCTTTCAAATAAAAAAAAATTTGGCTTCAATCTTAATTTAAATGTGTTTCATTTCAATTTAAAGTTCTATCACTCTGAAAAAAACACCCAATATTATAAAAACCAAATTACTTTTCAAAATTACACAACATTACATCAAGAATTTCTTCGAAAATAACTCTCCAATATCTAAAAAATAAAAAAAAATAATAAAAATATTTCTTAGCCCACTCATACGTGTTATTTAATAAACAAATATAGAACTATAGTAATTTTAAATATTAAACCCTACTCATTCCATATTCGTCGATAAAAATTACCAAAGTTTGTAAAGTATTTTAATTTATTTTTTTATCGACGAATATAGAATAAGGGCGTTTAATATTTAATATCACTATAGTTCTATATTTGTTGACTGAATAACACGAATTAGTGGGGTGAGATATTTTTATCAATCAGTTTTAAGTTGAACTGAAGATATATCGACGTGGTATTCGACAAATAGTGTTGCCATGCAACTTTGGTCATAGTCAACTATCTACATAAGCTATTTAATACATTACTTTTGTCTTAGAATGTTACAAAAATAAAAGTATATCAAAATTATGAAAAATAACAAATTTCGGATAATTTCCACACGGAATATTTCATTCCTTCTGATGCTGTGTAGTGAGTGTTAATTCTATATGTCTACTAAAACCGTGTTTTCTAAGACATTTATTGAATTTAATTCCGAAAAGTTTTTGAGAAAAAATTTTTATAAAATTAAAATTTGTAGTGGGGTTAGTAGAATTAATCTGTTTGATATTTAAGACATTGTAAACCCTTCTATAAAAAAAAACCTTTTTTATTATTTTATTTTCATAATAAAAATCTTCGTGTAAAACGTGCAGCATTTCCTTTAAGCTTCTGCATTGATTTTTTTTCTCTAAATCAAAATTAGACCAACGAATGAAAGATATAGAGGCCACTTGATTCATTATTCATCCATCAATCAACATTAAAACACTAATGAGATTAAGTCACATTGCTTCTTTGAACGATTAAGTAATAACTGTCTCAACAAAATTCTATTAGAAACAAATCATGTGAATTATCCAACAATGGAAAAAATCTCTCGAACCATCACTTAAAGTATCATTAGTCCACCCAGTCACTGATGATTATAGTCATCAGTTAATTCAATTAACGGGAAAGCAGGGTAATGTCACAAATGCACTACTGTTGTAAGCGTTGTTGAGGATGTTTATGGCACTTGCATTCTTGAAGAATCTCACTTTCACCTGCCTCATCAAGTAGCCAATGATTGCTTAAGCTTCGAGAATTAGCCCTCTAGGTTTTTGATAGATTCCGTACCTTATGATTGAGGAAGTTTCTACGCGGGAACTTTTACTCCGTTACTGCCACAGATGTAGCAATCTCTTTCTAGTTTTATTTATAAATAGCCCTGTCTAGTGAAATCATAAGATTGTTCGGAAAGTAATTTCGTTTTTTTCCTATAGAGGATTTAAGTGTATTTTTTCAAAACCAACTTCACACTTGAGGTGCATAATCATTATATGTTTTGAAGGCTGATAAAGCAAGGCTTGTGTGAGAAAAAGTTCAATTAATTATACGCAGTAGTTTCTGGTTGTGCCCTTTTAAATATGGAGTGCAATAAGTAGCATTTTCGTGATATTTTACTTTTTTACTATGAAAAGGGTAAAAACACTGTTCAAGCCAGAAAGAAATTGACCGATGTGTATGAAGAAGATGTGTTGACACTACACCAGTACTGAAACTAGTTTGCGAAATTTCGATCCAACAATTTTGATGTCGAAGATGCACCACGTTCCGGAAGGCGGGTTGAAGCCGAGAAAGACACAATGTGTCATCAGCTGGACAAACCAAATGATGCACTTCAACAGAAAAGGCCAGAATTAATCAACATAATAGGTGTAGTATTCCTGCAAGATATTGCGAGACCTCACTTGTTACACAGCACCAAAAGGAATAAAAGAATTCAAAGAAAGTATAGAATAATATTAAAATTATCAAATGAACACTTGAAAGATACAAACGTTTGTTTCATAACGATGTATCGAGTGTATTCTTTAGAGTGATAGAACTCAGAGAATAACATACAGTGCATTTTTCAGGATGCAATGGAACCAGCAGAACTTCTTGAGTATTGTTTTCACTCCATATACGGCAATTTTGCTTGTGTACATAGCTGTTCAACTAGAAATAAGCTTCATCACTAAAGACAATTTTACGGTAAATAAGTGGATCAACTTCAAGCTGTTCTAGGGCCCAATCAGCAAACAAACGACGCTTATTATGGTCAAGTGGCTTTAGTTCTTGAACCAGTAGGATCTTGTATGGGTGTAGACCAAGATCTTCACCCAAAACTTTCCATGTGATGGATGCACAGGGTCCAACTTGTTGTGAACGTCTATGAGTTACAGCAGCGTCTGTACGTATAGTTCTTAGTCTTGTTGTTGTTGTTGCATCGAGTAGAGAAAATGTTGTCCGAAATCTATCGATAGTTCGACGAATAAGCTGCTCTGATGGACGATTATGTAAACCCTAAATTTCACGAAGTGCTCTATAAGTTTGGTGAATAGAACACTGATTTTGAAAATAAATTTCAACAATTTGTAAACGTTGTTGCAGCGTAAGTCTTTTCTTGATAATTTGTCAATGCTTACTGAACAGAAGTGTTAAAACAACATGGCTTCTTACTTCTGTGAAACCACAGTTATTCCTATCGAAAGTTCTATCACTCTAAAAAAAAACACCCGATACAAGTTCGGTCACTCGCCAAAAGTTTTTACAGCTTGAATGGGATACACTGCCATACACATCATATTCTCCAGATCTGGCGTCTTCGGATTATTATTTATTTGGGTCATTGCAAATTTTTTGTACGGTTAAACCTTCACTTCAAATGAAGAGGTCAAAAATCACCTGGATCAGTCTTTTGCCAGCATGGACTATGAATTTTATAAGTGTGGAATCATACTACTACCAGAAAGATGGCAAAAGGCGTTGGACCAGAATGGCCAATATATAATTTAATAAAATATTTTAACATTACACAAAAATTGTCATTCTCCCAAAAACAAAAGTATTGTCTCATCCTATTCGAGTTTGATCATCGTAACAGTAACGGAATTTGTATTCAAAATAGCTCAACCGAGATTTACACTTCTATCTGCCAATATTGCTTCAGGCACAAACACACAAACCTACTAACTTCTTGAGTGTTTCGAAGGACAACCTTATCCATGAGGTCACAAGTTAAATGCGGTCACTCACGACAGAAAGACCAACTTTTATGCAGTAAATTACGTCAATTTTAACAAAATACAGATTTCTTCTGTTGTTGAAATGATAGCTTATTGAGAGTCAGTTGGTTAATCCAATCAGATTTTTCTGGCTTACAATTGAGTACCTATTAGGATAAACATAATAAGAAATAAAAATATTTAAATATTATATATGCACTAATATTTTCATATTCCATATTTGAATATACTGGAAATTGTTTGCACAGAAACATCAGCTTATTTCATATATCAATAAACTAAGTAACATTTTTCGTTATATCTCATATCGGGTGTTTTTTTTAGTGATAGAAATTTCGATAAGGATAACTGTGATTTGAACGAAGATAGAAGCCAACTTGTTTTGACATTTCTGTTCAGTAAGCATTGAAAAATTATCATGGAAAGACTCAAGCCGCAACAAAGTTCACAAATTGTTGAAATTTATTTTAAAAATCAGCGTTCTATTCGCCAAACTTATAGAGCACTTCGTGAAATTTATGGTTCACATAATCGTCCATCAGAGCAGTTTATTCGTCGAACTATCGATAGATTTCGGACAAAATTTTCTCTACTCGATTCAACAACAACAAGATAAAGAACTGTACGTACAGAAGAAAATATCGTTGCTGTAAGTCATAGTGTTAATGATGATCCAGATTTGTCTATTCGACGACGTTCACAATAAGTTGTGCATCCACCACATGGAAATTTTTGCGTGCAGATCTTGGTCTACACCCATACAAGAACCAGCCACTTGACCATAATAAGCGTCGTTTGTTTGCTGATTGGGCCATAGAACAGCGTGAAGTTGATCCATTTTTTATCGTAAAATTTTGTTTAGAGATAAAGCCCATTTCTGGTTGAACGGCTATGTAAACAAGCAAAATTGCCGTATATGGAGTGAAAACAATCCTCAAGAAGTTCTGCAGGTTCCATTGCATCCTGAAAAATGCACTGTATGGTGAGCTTCACACGCTGGAGGCATCATCGGTCCATATTTCTTTAAAAACGATGCTGGAGCTAATGTTACAGTTAATGGTGCTCGTTACAGATCGATGATCAATGATTATTTGTGTCAAAATTTGAATGGTATCGGCCCAAAAGTGTTTTGGTTCCAACAAGATGGTTCTACAACTCATGCTGCTACCGTAATAATTGATTTATTGAAAGAAATATTTGGCGATAACATTATTTCGAGAAATTGTCAAATTAATAGGCCTCCAAGATCATGCGACATAACTTTGGGGTTATCTCAAGTCATTGGTTTATGCTGATAAACTAAAAACAATAAACGCTTTGGAAGCCTACAAAACTCTTGTTATTGATGAAATAAGGCCTGAATTACTCGAAAAAGTGGTCCAAAATTGGTCTGGTCGAATGCGGTTCCTCAGAGCTGATCGTGGTGGACATATGCCGGAAATTATTTTCAAAACATAAATGTCATAAAATCATCTTTTAAATAAAAAAAAAATGGGCTTCAATCTTTATTCAAATGTGTTTTATTTCAATTTGAAGTTCTATCACTAAAAAAACACCCGATATTTGTTGGAACTGATTTTAATTCTCTGAAATTTTCTGATTTTATTAAGTCTTACATTTTGGTTTCGTACTCTGTGTTACAAATCGTATAATGACAATGAATTTATTCTCTTTCAGTCTCAACCAGTCTTTGTAGAATCATTGTTCGTCGAAGTAAAACGGTCAGAAATTAAGAGCAGAATTTTCAATTATACCCCAACACTTTGTAGAGTAAGTGGATCAACTACTTTTGAAGTACACGTTTTGTCATTTTGTCACTTAGTGCGTGAAAGACAACAGAATGCTTCAGAGTATATTTCCGGACTCTCATTTCTAGTTTGACTAGTAATTTCGCTATTGTAAATTACACGTGACAAACAATCGGTTTTCCTGAAATTGATGCCGATCCGTAGTTTATAATTTTTGAATAATAAAGTAAAACTAAAACTAACCATCGTAAAAGATGTTTTCGTAGAAGATAAAATGCCTACGATTTCATCGCTGCTACTTTTTATCATTACTTCAACTTCTTAAGAAGCAACAGCCATTCAATAGACAATATCTCAAAAATTAAATACAATACCGCCTTCCTCCATGAAAGATAGAATCAGATTCCATTTTGCTTTAGTAGGAAACAATCTAACACTCATTCTTATACCTCGATGCTTGTTTAGATTAAATGGTTAATCGACAAGTCAATGGTGTTTTCCTTGCACCTTCCTGTGAAGTTTTCTTCATTTCTTATCAACAATCAGCCTTGAAGCTATCGAGAGTTTCTACGTACCCGTACTCGCTTGAGATCTCCCTTTTTTTTGCACCTACCTATTCTCCTATCGCTTATTGGTATCTTTTGTCTTATCACTTTCGTTAACGGCAAATTCCATAGATTGAAATTATTCCGTGATATGTTCTTCTCTTAAACCTTTCTTCAATAGAACTTCAACTATAAAAATTCGCTCAAAGCAGAGTTTGGATTTAAAAAACCTTCCAGATGAATTTTAAATATCATACAGATTTATTCTGTTAATCCTCTACAAATCTTAATTTCAAAAAATTTTTCATTCAAAAACTTTTAAAATTAAATTAAATAAATGTCTTAGAAAAACAATGTTTCAATTTAGTAAGCATATAGAATTAATATGTATTACTCAGTACGAAAAGGGAATGAAAGAATTCGAAGAAATATAAATTATTAATTAAAATTATTAAATAAATACTTGAAGGGTACAAAATTTTTTTCGCGTCTTGTTTTATGAAAACCAAATCGCTTTCCAAACATGCAATACATAACCTCAAGAACTTCTTCAAAAACAACTTGCTCAAAATAGGTTCTTTCAAAAAAATTCCCAAAACATGGAGAACATTTTCAAAAATCAATTTAGAATTCCCACGACAGAAAACTCGTCAGCACTATTGCATATCTAAAAATAAGAATAATTATCAAAAAATATCTCAAGACACAGAAATTATCCAAAGCTTGTAAAGTATTTTATGAAATCATTTGGAACCAAATGATAATATTTATAAGTGTAAACCAAAATATATAATAATTATATATACAATAAAATTCTGGAAAGAGGTTTTTTATTGATGATTTATCATGTTAACTTCCTAAAAATTTCAATTTCGAAAAATTTTTTATTCAGAAACTTTTAGAATTAAATAAAATAAATATCTTAGAAAAGCACTGTTAATATGTGTTAATTCCAAATGTCTACTAAATTGAAACAGTGTTTTCTAAGACATTTATTTCATTTAATTCTGAAAGATTTTCAAATTAAAATTTGTAGGAAGCTTACAGAATAAATCTGTATGATATTTGAAATTTTGTAATAATCCTTCTATTTAGAAAAAACCTCTTCCTATTATTTTATTCTAAATGAATGTTAAATTTTCTTCAATTTTAACGGCATTTTGGACCGGTCAGATGAAAAATCGCCTTTTTGAACCTTTTGATATAATATTACTAAGCTCACCATATATTTATATCATAATATTGCTTTATCGAGCAAAAAATCGCCGTGAAAAATATAATCTCTAAAACTAGTTTGGTAAATGAAATATTATAATTTTTGCCTGGTAGATACTTTCTAAAGCAACATTATATTAATAAGGTATGAGTTATATTGTGATTTAAATTATAGCGTATATCAATTTACTGCCTATAATCTACGATACTTTTTGCGTGAATTCTGTATTATGTATAATAGCAATAGAATTACGAGGAATTTCAATATTTATCGAATTACATCACTAAATCATTTTCGAGTATGAAATTCAATAGAAAGTATGACATTTATAGATGCTCGAAATCTACAGACAAAAAATACTCGAAAATTAATAGTTTTAATTTAAAACAAAATTGAGTATTTATATATTGCATTAATATTAACAATTCATGTCTTTGTCATAGAGAACAACTGCATCTGGTCTCCAAATTGTTTTACTGAAGAAAAATTGTTTACAAAAAGTTATTAAAAACAGACCAACGAGTCATTTATCCCGAAACGATATTTTAAGAGTCGTAGGAATGCTTAGGAGAGGAATGTGAAGTTGAACTGGCCACTATTTTAGAGACTACTTCAAGTATTATTTCTGACCTCTGGAATCAATAAAGTAAAAGACGTGTCATAAAGGAGACACATGCTAGCCGACGAAGTATAGCAACCCTTCGAATGGACCGATATGATTACATACAAGCATGAAGAAATAATGTTTTAACCGTATCGTATCTTGTTATTAAAGTTTTTTTAGTGTACATGAAGGTGTTAGCCTCTAAATCGAGACAATCACGCCATTTGAGTAGCACGAACTCAAAAGCATCATGTTGGACCAGAATGAAAAGATAAAATTTTACTAACTGAAGAATTCCTCTTTGGTCTGTTTCCAGATTCTAGAAGAGTACCCGTTTGGAGAACTAATTCAGCATGTACAGAAAGTGTATAAGTACTGGTACACGATCATGATCTGGGGTGAAATTTCGCTTTGTCGCAGAACTGTACTATATGATAATATAGGGAATGTTATCAAACCTATGGTATTTCCATACAGAAATTTTATGAGGCCAGATATATGTCTCATGCATGATAACCCCTGTACATTCAGCAAAAATCACGATAAACTTCTTCTATTCTTATTTTAGACTGGCCTGCTTAATCGTCGGATGTAAATCCAATAGAAAATGCGTGGGATATGCATGCTCTTAAGGATGACCATTTTAAAAATCGGGACAACGTTTTCTAGATTTCTAGAAATCCTGAAATGAAATTCTTCCAAATAATGGTGGGTATAATCTGACTCTTGGTGTGGATACAACATTATTACCCTTTGTGGTTCTATTCTGAACTGATCTTTATATTTTATAATTTTTTTTGAGGAATTTTCATTTTATCTGAAATATTATATATTACAGAATTTCACGTATTAAGGCTCTTTCTTCTTATTGGTTTTTGTTCTAATTAAAGGCTTATATGTTAGATCATATTTTAGTGTTATTCTATTTTTGTTCTGTGGAAAACAGCTGTACCAATTTATTTAATCCATAGATTTCGTTCACGTATGTTTTCTCTTATTAATACTTCATCTCGTAGTACATTTTGTAAGAATAGTTTATTTTCAACCGAAAATATACTCATGAATATATTCAACCTACTGAAAAAAAAAATCGTCCTGTGTAGTACGTTCAGTTTTATTCCCGATAACTTCTGAGAAAAATGAATTAAAGACTGTATATTTGCTCGATTGGTTTCCATATATTTTCTTAATTATACGAATCTTGATGAATGTGTAGAATGCGCTTTAATTAAATATTTACAAGTTATTACAGCTAATAAAATCAAGACTTCTCACCAAAAATCACTTGAAACATAAAAAATTCTAACCTTGAAGTGTTAAGTTTACAATGATCATTATCAGGAAATATGGGAATATTCGAGCTATTTGGATACAACCGTGTTCGTGGAGAATTTCTTAGAATAATTAGCTGCGTAGTATCATTTAGTACCTCTACTAACCACAATCTGGTCAATAATTTTTGGTGCGATATATCTTGACGTTAAATTGTTTGTTCATGTGACGATTCGAAGTAATATGCTTCGTTTCTGTTCTACAACAAAAAACTATCTTCAAGTGAGTACTGTCATGGATTTTACCAACAAAACCCTGTAAATCAAATATAACGACTCATTATAAAAACTAATACAATAAAAAACAAACAAATTTCAAGGAAGAGTCTTACCCAAGTGTATAAGTCGACTCTTAACAAAGTAATTAGATCAAAATTGTTTGAATAAGATCAATTCTGTTAGAACTATAGATTATTTAACTTATTAATTTCTGACAAACTAAAATTTGAAGAAAAAGCATGTTCGAAGTCCATAGCAACTAGTCGAGTGAAAATTCGTGAAATGTTACTCAAATATCAGAAGTACTCTTGAAAAATTTAAATAGAACTCACAGGGAGCATTTAATTCACAATTACAGAAGGTTCAAGACAGACGAAACTGATAAAAATTGAAGCAATTAGAATTCAGATATCTATTTTGAAATTGGTGATGAAAACGATAAAAATATGTGTTATTATCATGAATGTATTATCTTCGGTGAAATTATTGACAATGAACAAGCTGAATCGAGGCGAAGCTTCATCAAAATTCAATTAATTGCTTAGTATATAAACTAAAGAAAAGTAATCAACTTCATAGGTAATTTTGAGTAATTTTCAAGTTAGAAGCATCAGATGGTGAAACTTTTTAAATTTTTGACACTTGGAATACTTTTCTGACAAAAAAAGGATACCAGGAAATAGTGCAAGTTTTGTATCATTTATCAAAAATTTTAATAAATGCTAGTAGGCTTTGGAAATCAAGTTTTTGTGAAAACTATAGAAGGAACTGGCACTCAAAATGTCATTCAGTATAAAATACTCCAGAGTCCAGACCAGGTCGTTTTTTTCTAAATAAAATACTCTTCAAGTTCCTTTAACGAGAAAACCGATCAAGAGAAAGAATTGGGAATTCGGTTGATCTGTACCAAACATCATCAGTAAGGAGTATGAGCTATGGTAATAGAAAGTTCTATAAATCGAGACAGCGTAGCATACATCTGTATAACAATTCTAACAAAACTCAACCAGGTTTTGTTGATCTTAGAGGCAAATTGTAGGCATGCGCACATTACGAACTGGTTGGTTTTCATCAGTGCAAAGTATGCTACTGACTACAAATCTGTCAGGTATCTATATTCGCTATGAACTTTATTCCCGATATTTCATCGTTACTATCGTAGAAAACCTTCCTCATATTCAAGTATTATCTAATCACGGCGTGATGACCATGATTAGCATTAATTTCCAAATGAATTAGAACGGTTGATATTATCTTCCGAATATAATTAATAATAAGTAATGAGATATGGTAATAGAAATTTTTTTTGAGTTGGAACAGTATGCACCTTGCACCTGTATAATAGTTAAAAACTCAAATAAGCCCGAAAATGTTTTGTAGAAATAGGCGTTGTAGAAAAAGGGTGGCCATTTTTCAGCTTAAATGTTGCTTGTTTCTAGAGAAATTCATTTCATGTTCGTTGAATCTTGAATGAACGTCTATCCTTTTTATCATTGCAAGTTAAACATATTAACCCATAAACTTCTGAGTTATGTATGTTGGGGGTTAAGTTTATGAATTCTTATAGTATTTGTATTCTATGCTAGGAAGTTTCGGGAGCTTTGGCTGAAATATTTAAACAAACGAAAGTTTTTTATTCAGCGGTGAGTGGTAAAATTCTCCGGTATGTTATTTCGACGAAATGTAGGTCTTAGGCCAACCTTAAAGTAATGAGGGTTGTTATATTAGCAATTTGGGGTAACAAATACTGCGTCGACTACCTTTATGACTTAAGATAGCCTAAGAGACAGCAAAATGATGTCTTAATCATGAAAGCAACTCTTTCGATAATCTTTTTCTCACAGATGTAATTTTTTCAGGGTCTTCCAAAGTGCTCCGCAAGACTACCGGACTGGGATAGCTTCACCGACAACCTGCCTCGATTTCACATACCAGCCATGCCGGCCGTCAAACGCGGCTGGTGCGGCTGTTTTCAAGTAAGTGTTGTAGAAAAGCAGCATTTATTACATCTATTGATACGTTTCCAGTCTGACAAGAAGATCCAGTCTGACAAGAAGAAACAAAATTATTAGTAATAAGTTCGTGCGGTTTTAATAATAGATCTCGCGACTAGTTTATTATTCTTTTGTTTCATCTGGCAACACCTTCATTTTGAAGTATCATCATAAGGCTGTCTGTTCTGTATCTATGCTTTCGCTGAAGTGTAAACAACATTATTTTCTGTGTGCTCTGAAAATGAATATAGAATATAGAATATAGAAAATTTTTCACAGTAAAGCTCCAATTTTCGAAAAAAAACCGCACGAACTTATTTGTATGTCTAGTTAAATTTAATGAAATATTTCTCTGAACAAACAACGTGAGCACAAAAAATCCATTTGGACGGAGTGCAAATATAATTGTTGAAAGCTTACGACCATTTTTGATCTACTAAAACATCCGCGGCAACAACAATTTATTGTTACTTCATTTTGGAAAGATTACTTTCTCGGTGAGATTGAATAGGAAGAGAAAATCTCAATACAACTTAGAAGATGTTTACTGAATTTAAAGGTGAGCTTTTTTCGATAACAATCAAATGTGCCAGAACGAAAAATGAAATTTATGATCGAATATATACTTGAAGTACGCAACGTGCATGATTTACCTTATCTATTATTATAAGGTGGTACTTTCACTGAGTTATTCAAGCCAACAAAAGTTTGCTGGTATCTTCACGGATGTGAAGATATAATAAAGACGCTGATGTCTCTTAACGCTAGTAATTTTTATCACAACTATCTGAGAATAATTTAAATCTACTCTAAATATATGCCTTAGCCGTTATTGCAGACCAAGGATGTATGTTAAAATGGGGGAGATAAACCATAGTTGATAAGTCATGCATTTTTCATGTTGAATGTGATAATACACTGGCGAGCAGAAAAAAATGGTCTAAGATTTTACACTATAAATTGCTTATTATTTTTATACAAATCGAATAAAATTTCATTCTTCATTGGGCAATTCTCTTCTCCCTACCATTGCAGAAATTTCATGATTCTCTCCAAAATTTCAATAAAGAAAGGTATTTGAATAGTAATGATCAAGTGAGCCATTTTTTCTGTTCGCCAGTGTATATGTGCGATTAAAATAAAAATGAAACTCTGGACAGACTCGCTTGTGTCCTGATAGCTTGGATGTCACCTTCCCATCCACTGAACCCTACATGACCCTTCTGTGAATTATAGCCAAGAATTGAAATGAAATTGCTTCGATTTAAAAAAAATACCATCCAAACCATGTGCTCAAAGTCATTTCATTGTCCAAATTTAACTAACTGTTCTGAAAAAACTAAGGGTCTGTCGAAATGAGACAAGAAATAGTCTATCTATTTTAGATTCAAAAATAATATATCCTAGATTACATTTTGAATAAGGAAAAAATATGTTAAAGGAGCTACTGAAGCTAGTTCTGTTTTAATGAATAGATTGCTTTCCATACTCTAGCTTAAGTTCCTATTTTTTTTTTTTTCAAATGAAAACTATTTAATCTTCCGTTAATTCGTATTGTTTTTACAAAAATCATCATTGAGTATCTAAACTAAATATGCAATGCAAAAAATGTACTCAAGTACCAAACTCTGTTCACAAAAAATGTAGGGAGGTGAAAAAATATAAGGGTTTTCAATCATTCCCACTACTAAATATTTTTGAATATCATTTATGAATTCACTAAACTATTTTTTCTTCGCCCTTATATTTTTTTCGCCCCTATAGGTTTTTTGTGAAGACAGTTTGGTGCTTAAGAACATTTTCTGCATTCCATACTCAGTTGAATTTATTTTTAATTGCATATATTGATTTCTAGAGGTTCTAAAAGATTAAGTCTACAACTTTTATTTTCAGTGAGTAATATTTTATAGTAAAAATTGTGTCCTATTTCCAATAAGTAATTTGCAAATGTTGAATTTAGTTTTTTAAGCTGGTGAAAATTTCTACAGATCAACTTCTGAATTGCTGATTTTCTGGTTTTTGAAATGTCTTTATGTTTATATCAATTCTTTTTGTTTTCTGTCCAATGCAAATCAGTGAAATATTTTTTTTTCGTATAAGTTTTTTAACATAAATAGAGGTCAATTCTTGATAGAAGGTATATAAAATTATTTAAATATTTTAATATTAGCCTTCTTCTTCTGAAAATAAATTAAATTTGAATGCTGACGAAGCAAAGTCTCTCTAAAAACTTGTTTTTCAATTACATTTTTATATATCTTGAGTTTTTATATAAAGTAACTTAGATATCCAATAATATTAAATACTCTTAGTAAGATAGTTTTATGATGAAATTCTTAAGATTATGTGACACATTTTTGAAAGATATTTGTTTTCATAAGAGTGATCACCAAAAACAAAATTTTGTCTGTTCAAAATATTTAATTTATAAGATTTTGGTTAACAATTTTTATTTATTGGATTTTGTTATACAATTTGGATGTCTTATAATGAATGTTTATTTTATATGTGATTTGATATAAGTGGTACTTATATGACATTATTTTAATTTATTTACAGAAGTTATAATTAAATATAATTTTTGAAACTAAATATGTAGAAGGCTAATATTAAAATATTTAAATAAATTATAAGTTTTTTAGTGTGAGGTATGTTAGTGTAACCGTTTGTTTGTATTTGATTTTGTTTTATAGATTATTTATAATTTCTTAAATATCATACACATCTATTCTGCTAACCCCAGTAAAACTTTAATTTTATTAAATATTCTTCTCAAAAAATTTTTAAATTAAATAAATGTGGTGAGTATTTAAACTGCTGTTTAAATGTCGTGTGAATTAATAAAATAGCGGAAGTTAACATTTGTTTTTCTTTTATTGAAGATGAATTTCCGTCAAGTAAAGACCGAGAAAATAAAAAAAAATACTTTAGGAATGTTCAAATCTTTGTACTTCAATCACGAGCAGATGGTTCAGAGCTCACCTGCTCTAGAAAGGTGGGTGAGTCTTCAAATAACAGATTGTCCGAGCAGAAGGGCCTAATGGCCCATTGCATCTGTCGCAATAAATCCGAAATTGGTTGAGATATCATCAACAATATCTGTCAATTGTACAATCGTCCTTAACGACATAAATACAATACTACAGATATAGCAGACCTAAGACGATACAATCATTGATATGATCTCAAATTATGCGATGAAACTATTTCAAGTTTTTAAATTTGCCTCATTTGATATTAAAAACGTTCCACAAGATATCCTGTCGATACCTGACAGCCTATCGAAGACACATTTTAACAATTGGAACTTCTGAATGATTTCTAATTTGAAAATTTTCAAATTCATCATAGGTAACTCAATTTTTTTCAACACTTCTATCTCTATTGTTGGCTCAAGAAATGTGAGATCAATTTTTTTTTCATTTTTCCATACTTTTTGCCGGGTTATTTTCTGTATTGATATGAAACTGACCATTTTGATTCGATTGTAAAATTGACTGAGTATGAGCACGGTTTTTGTATTATTTGAATTTTCATTCTCTGAAACTGACAAAGACACATGAAAAGGGTTAATAATGAGGTGACAACGAAATAACATTTTTCATCAGCACAAGAATTAATTAAGTAAAATAATGAGGAATATTTCCACATTTAATTGATTCACAAATATGCAAACCTGAAGAAACTTCAGTGTTGAGGAAAGAATTATCTTGAACTAATAAACTAGACATATTCTTAGTCATTTTAATCAACTGAAAAAAGCCAATGGAAAACAGATTAACAATTGAAACAATTTTGGGCTTATATCGGATTAGTTGAATTAATTTCAGTGATTTTTAATTGCCACGTAGTTGCTTCCAGGAAACATTAACTATAAAGATTTAGTCACAATTTAAGGAATAACTAAGCTTTCGTTTAGAAACTTACGAAATAGGCGATTCGAACAATTCAGCAACTAAGGAAAATAGCGGAAATAAACAATAAACTGTGAAAGCAGTATAATTATTGACAATACGAATAGAACCTCCCAGAAATTATCCTCTTCTTGTCGTGGAAATTTATTGTTATTTTCTGAATCAAACAATGAAGAAGAATCAAATATGCCCCATTGCAATCGTTTTAAAACTAGGAAGGAAGAATTATTGTAGTGATTAGGTAATGAATAGTCGAACGGTATGTTGGAATAACGTAGAATTATGCAAGATGGTTCGAATCATGCCAAATAGCGAATAATCAACTTCCTCATACAACTCTTTGGTATGCCGTTTATAATTATTCTTCATTTACTGTTTTGCTTTGTTAATTAGTGATAGGTACTTTTTATTCCGGTTTGAAGTTTAAAAACAGTTTAATGTATGTTCGAGAGTATTTCACCTGATATCTTTTATGGATAATAATTGCAAAGAAACTATTTGTAGCTAATTAAATATTTAACGATTATTGCTTCTGTCAAAATATACGAGCGATTGTTTCTATACGATAATCAGAATAATTGTATATTAATTTAAAACACATGATATTCATTTCTAGATATAAAAACGACTTTGGTACACAATAACCTTAATGTAAAGAAAACCTAAAAGTGAAAACTATTATAGGTTGAATCTGACACAAGAAGGTATAAAGTTAATTGAGAAAAATACTAAATAAATGAGAATGAATTAAGATGCCAGTCGATAGAATTAACAAAAATAATTTTAAATTTAGAATTATATCTTGAAGTTTTTTCCTATACATTGAAAAATATTAAATAAAATAATATAGATTATTTCCATAACACTGTGTCTTTGTCAAGTTGACATTTTGAACTATTGTAAAAAAATATTTTATATTGATTATGTATATAATATTTTATTATATAATTTTCAATATATAAATTGTAGAAGTTTCAAGATATAATTTTGAATTTAAAGTTACTAAATAAATCAATAAAAATGAAGAATTATTGGGATGAATTCTGAAATGGAAATAATTGTTTTTGATTAAATCTGAAAATTTTAAAAATATTTTATTTTTTCAGTTTTCACTTAATGAAAATTCAACTTGAAATTTTTCAATAAAAATAATTCTAACTTCCGCTGAAATGTTTTGTTTACACAGCTATTGTTCAACTATACCAGCTTCATGAAATGATTATTTAAACTGAGTTTAGTACTATTCTAGAAATATCCTTTGAAGATTATTTTGTTTTAAAATTTAAATTTTCAAATATTGCTCTCTTCCAAGGAATATAGCCCTTAAATTTATTCGCTATATAATTATTTACAATTTGTTTTCTAACATGTGTGAATGCCTCTTTGAGATAATCTAATCTGGACTATGTTTTGGTGGAATTTGACAAATGTTTTGAGTTAAAATCAAACATTGTGTCTTATATTCTTTGCGATAGAACTTTAAATAATTGAAATAAAACACATTAAATTACGATTGAAGCCAAAATGTTTTTTTATTTGGAAGATAATTTTATGACATTTATGTTTTGAGAATAATTCCGGCATATGTCCACCACGACTAGATCTGAGAAACGCATTCGACCAGACCAATGTTGGACCACTTTTTCGAGTAATTCAGGCCTTATTTCATCAATAACACGAGTTATGTTGACTTCCAAAGCGTCTATTGTTTCTGGTTTATTAGCATAAACCAATGACTTGATATAACCCCAAAGAAAATAATCCAGTGGAGTTATGTCGCATGTTCTTGGAGGCCAAACAATTGGACCATTTCTCGAAATAATGTTATCGCCAAAACTTTCTTTCAATAAATCAATCGTTACGGTAGCAGCATGAGGTGTAGCACCATCTTGTTGAGACCAAAATACTTCCAGGTCGATACCATTCAAATTTTGAAAAAAATAATCATTGATTATAGATCTGTAACGATCACCATTCACTGCAACATTAGCTCCAGCATCATTTTTAAAGAAATATGAACAGTGCGTTTTTCACGTTGAAATGGAACCTGCAGAACTTTTTGAGGATTATTTTCACTCCATATACGGCAATTTTGCTTCTTTACATAGCCATTCAACCAGAAATGAGCTTCGTCACTGAACACAATTTTACGATGAAAAAGTGGTTTAACTTCAAGCTGTTCTAGGGCCCAATCAGCAAACAAACGACGCTTATTATGGTCAAGTGGCTTGAGTTCTTGAACCAGTTGTATCTTGTATGGGTGTGGATCAAGATCTTTACGCGAAATTTTCCATGTGGTGGATGCTTAAACTTTTTGTGAACGTCGACGAATAGACAAATCTGGATCATCATTAACACTATGACTTACAGCAGCGATATTTTCTTCTATACGTACAGTTCTTTGAAAATAAATTCCAACAATTTGTAAACGTTGTTGTGGCGTGAGTCTTTCCATGATAATTTGTCAATGCTTACTGAACAGAAATGTCAAAACAACATGGCTACTTCCTTCTGTCAAATCACAGTTATCCCTATCGAAAGTCTATCACTCTAATAAATCTCCCGATACTTGAAGATTTTTATACAGAAATAATGTATGTGATATATTTTTATTGATCATTCATAAAAGTCGATAATTTGTCAATGCTTACTGAACAGAAATGTCAAAACAACATGGCTACTTCCTTCTGTCAAATCACAGTTATCCCTATCGGGGATATACAGAAATAATGTATGTGATATATTCTTATTGATCATTCATAAAAGTCGACTGACAATTATGGACGAGAGTTTCAAATGCTGTTTCAAAGAATGTGCTCTATTTTTTGAATTTATACAGAGCATTCTTCGTATATGATTTCTTCATAATGTTCATATGAAACAGCTGTATCGGCTGAGTGTATTATTTAATTTCATTCAATATTCTATATTTTTTATAGACTCCTTTAATTTTTTGATCTTTGCATGATATTTGAGAATGCTGTATGTCTGTTTGGAAATAAACAGTGTTCCAAAGACATTTCGATTTGATTTCTTCAAAAATTCAATTATGTTGAAGTTTCGGTACCATACTACCCAGGGATGAATTTTGTTCTTCTCTTTACTCACAAAACTTATTATCAGGGCTTCCAGACAAAATTTGTGAATTATTTTAGTAACTGCAAGCACTATTAATCTGAATGACAGAAGCGGTATTTTATTCAGATAAAAATTAGAGTGCCGTTCGATGCAGCTGCGGGTAAAATCTAATACTCCATAATGATGAAATAAATAAAACATTCGGTATAATCTATTGTAGTATTGAAGTACCGTTTTGTAGTTGCACGCTCAATATAGAATTCAGCGTGATGAAATTGATTCATCTGAAGAATGAGCAAATTCCTTTGCCCTATCATTCTTGAGGAATAACAATAACTAATACCGGTTGCACGAAGTTCCATTAAGTTTAATCGCCACTCTACTCCACTGCTGAAATAATATCCAGAATGCGTATAAGCGGGAAAGTCTCACCTTGATTGTTTTGAGGAATTTGAAAAGTGGATTTCGTCTAATAAGTTTTCTACGTCGAAGATCTGAATGCAAAAAAGTTCATGAGGCGTCGATTAGTTCCAGAAATGTGCCCGTTAAGTTTTAAGATAGATAGGTAAAAACAAAAATTTATAGTAGGAGAAATGGTCTTATGGTTTTTTTAATATTCTCTATTAAGATCATTACACTCCATGAGTTTGAACTAATTTTCAAAACACTTTTTCTGTTTCGTTTGGGTTACCTTCAAAACATGTCATTTGAACGCATCAACTGCTTCTTCGGGAGTCAAGAAACGTTGACCTCGCAATTTATTTTTGATCTGCTAGAATGAGACGAAATCATTGGGTGCCAAACCGGCAAATGATCCATCATTGCGATGTTTTGAATGCTCAAAAACGTTTTTGTTGTAGCGGGGATATATGAAAGCTTGCAATGTCGTTGTGGAAAATGATTAGTCTTCTGTGCTTGGTTTGCCTTAACAATTTTGGTAGACAAATGTCTGTGTATCAGTCAAAACACTTCGCTCAGTACGTCGCTCTCAGAAAGAACTTCATCTTGCACTCATTTGCAACTTCTCAAATTCAATCTCAAGGAATATTTCGTTCACCCTCTCGTGATCCTACAAATATCTCAACTAAAAAGGCTGTAAGTGAATGTAGTATGTATAATTTTTTCACTTATAATTAAGGTTAATGGATTTGTGAATTGATTTCAGTGAAATCAAGTGGGCAACAGTGAAAAAACCCCATCGATCTACTATTCTACGAACAATATAGTGTTTTCATCACAACTCCCTCACAATAATTGCCTTAATTGTGGAAGAACAAACCACAATTCTATAATTTCCTGTACAATATATAGACTGTACTCAAATGAATACGGGTCTTTTATTACCTCTATATTCTCCTCGAAATATGCTTATCTTGGAATTTGTATATTAATTGATTCAACCTTCAATTATTAGTGAAAAAATAAAACTTATTATTTGGAAGTAATAAGAAAATTAGAAGAAACTAGCTCAAAGAAAATATGGAGTATAATTTTTAACTTTACCATATCAAACATACACACATCGTAGAAAGTCTTGGCTGGCTCCCCTAGGTTTCTAAATAAACAATCTATTTTCTGAAAATGAGATTTATCTTTTCCTCTATTTCAACTCCAACATATTTGATAGAAATTCTTTATTTGTTACTCTTTGCTTTATGCAAGATGAGACAAAATAGGAAAATTGAGAAAAAATCTAAATTCGTCGATTATTTATTTTTGATTAATTATAGTTATTCCACAACTGAGTCCAAATTCAATAGTCCGTTTTACCACCTCTTCTTTCAATCAACTGCCCAATACGCCTGGGCATCTCACGAATCAAGTCATTAACGAAATTTTCAGGCATTGCCTTCCATTCTTCCTGAAGGGCTAAAGTCAATTCCTGAGAAGTTGAAGGTGGGTTTTGGCGATTGGATATTGGTTTCCCTAAGCAATCCCATACATGCTTAATTGGATTCATGTCTGGTATGTTTGCTGACCAGATAATTCTCTGGATTTCGTTCTCTTGAAGAATGTTTTGAACCCTTCGTGCGGGGTGTGGTGGGGCGTCATCATCCTGATAAATGAAATTATCCCCAAAATCGTTGCGCATTGGAACAATGATTGGTTCAATGATGTTTTCTACTTAAATGGCACCAGTCATTGTTCGTTCAACGATAATAAGAAGTGTACGAGGAGAGGCTACACATTTTTAATTAGCCCTAGTTTGAGGAGAGAAGAACAAGGGGGGGTATCATATTTATCTTCAACGCTCTTCACGATAATCTTGGCGAGGATGTCCAGCGTCTCTTCTCCCTTAACAGAAACCACCTCAGAGGTCATTCTCTAAAACTTAGGAGAGAGGATTTTCGAACATCCCGGAGGCTGAGCAGTTTATAACGAACAGGGTCTTCCACCTTTGGAACAGATTCCAGCTGACCTGGTTAAGGCGCCCTCTTCAAATGCCTTCAAAAACGGATATGACGACTGGATCACGCTCCGTTGAAAATAATTAAGTTTGCTCTGTTTTCTCCTCATGTTTTTATTTAACTTCTTCATATATTTTGTTGAATGTTATTTTGGTTTGAGTTTATAGGTTTATACCTTTACTTTATTTGTATTTATAATAATAATGATAAAATGAATCAAGAAATCTCCCTATACGACATTCTCGAGGTCGTAGTACTTGCGTGGGCCCAGCAGCGCTTCGGCGACACGCATTTGACCTTTCAACAGGATTCCGCTTCGGCTCACAGGGCGAAAATGACGCAAAAATGGTGTAAGACCCATTTTCCGGGTTTCATCACATCTTCAGAATAGCCGCCCTACTCGCCGAATCTCAACCCAATGGACTACAGCGTGTGGTCGATTTTGGAGCTCAGGGTGTGTGCTGAACATCACAAAAGTTTGGAGTCGCTGAAGCAATCTCTGCGCTAGGAATGGGACCGATTAACGCCCGAAGAGTTGCGAGTTTCAAGAAGCGTTTGAATGATGTTTTCTACGTAGATGGCACCAGTCATTGTTCGTTCAACGATAATAAGAGGTGTACGGCGACCGAATATTATACTCCCCCAACACATTATTGATCCGCCGTGGAAGGGCACAACTTTCCGGGCGAAATTGAGTCGCTTCAGTCTGCCTGGACCTCTCCAAACCCTTTCTCGTCGACTATCACTTTGTAAACCGAATCGTGACTCATCCGAAAAAAGTACTCCATTATGGTAAAAGCCAGTCTTGGTGGTGTTCTGCCCATTGCCGACGGGTAGCTCTATGTCCAGGTGATCGCCGAAGTACTCTTAAAGGTCTTCTTGTCCTTAAATTTGAGGAATGCAACCGCCTCCTTATGGTACTGGTTGAGACTACCCGTGAATAGGTCCTTACAAAATGACTTCGAAGGGCTCTTGCAGATGTTACTCTGGGTCGACCAGGCACCGCTCTCCAGCCAACGCTGCTGTTTTCCAGGAAAAGGGCCACTGTGCGCCATACTGAAGTCCATGGAATATTCAAACGTTGCGCAATCTGGTAGTTCGACAAAGGTTCTTGATACAGGGCTACTATTCTTGTTTGGTCTAACTGAGAAATTTTCCCGGCATTTTCCACGGAATATTCTCAATATTACAACTCTCGTTATTCGCTGAAAACTGATTAACTTCGAATACACCTGTATTCTCCCGAACAAGAAACATTTTTTGCTGCTTTATTGTTTTCATTTAAGTGATAAGATAGTGAAGTTAGTGTTACATTCAACAAGTTGGGAGTTGATAGAGGGAGCCAAAACTTTTGACGATGATTAAACTATTCCAACTATTACTGAGTGTTCTTATTTTAATGTCACTGGGTATGTTTCGCGACATATCCTTCAGCCCCAAGGTACTATCTAGAGAAGGTAACTAACATCTCCGAGTTGAAGGTCCGCTGGTGCATGCACATGATTGAGATGAGAAAGTTATTCGCGTTTCAGCGAGAGTCGCACCAAGAGTCCGTGGCATTTTAGCGCCCCAGGCCTTGGTGGTATTATGTCCGAGTGGGATTCGCTCGTAAAACTTGTAAACCTGACCCAAATTTCGAGACGCGTGTGAGGGTTTCTCTCGAACAGTGACTCACGCGAAATACACTGTACACAAAAATTATCGCATCGCAACTAGAACCGGAAGTTTTTCGACTAGAACAAAAATATTAATTTTTGTTACTAATTTTTAACCGGAATAAGAGGCGCTTATTTTATTCTTATAATGAAGAAATCTGAGGCGCCTCTGATATTTTTTTAATTCAGTTTCAGTAATGAATCGTAATGAAAAATATCCCACTTAAAATTCGTCGCTAGCCACTACGACAACACTTTGAACTTTGAACATATAACCAATTTTTCGAAATAAAGCTTCAATTTTCGAAAAAAATCTATTTCTTTATTATCCTAATATGATTCGAGTTAAATCACCATTAATATTAAAATATGTTATGTGTCATTATCCAGAAAATTTAAATATCAAAACAGATTCATTAATAATAATTTATTTCAATTTCAAAAAATTTTAGAATTGAATTAATTCCTTATAAGCATTGCTTCTTTCAGTAGATATATAAATTCAAAAATCATTATATATAATAATATCAAATGGAATGAAAAAAAACAACAAAATATAAATCATCAATTGAAATTACTAAATAAATACTTGAAGGAGACAAAATTTTGTTTCTAATCTTATATTTATGAAAACCAAATATCTTCCAAAATTGCAAAACATATTTTTAAGAACAAACTTTGAATATCAAAACAGATTTAATCTGTTAATCTTCTACAATTTTAATCTAAAAAAATTTTATAAAAAACTTTTGGAATTAAATTAATGTCTATTAATAAGCACTGCTCATATTTAGTATACATATAAAAATCAAAATTCACTATACAATATCAAATGGAAGAAAAAACCCAACAAAAATAAATTATTAATTAAAAATAAGTGATATCGAATGTTTCGTTCCAAACATACGCACCTGAACTCGTCAGAAAGGCCGTGTTACGTATGTTTTGCCTTTGACAAACATTTGACAACATGTTTAGTTTCTGGTCTTATATTTATGAAAACTAAATATTTTTAAAAAATTCACAACATAATTTTAAGAACTTCTCCAAAACTTATTATATTTATTTAAAATATTTAATATGTTTAAATATTTGAATAAGTTACTTCAAAAACTCTTAAAGGTATGTAGCACATCCTCAAAAATACTAAGAATTCAGATAAGGTCAGTTCAACTTTATATTTATAATATAAATTCAATTAAAAATAAACAAACTTGTAATCTTACCAAACAATTTCTGGAAAATCTGTGAATACATTTAAACTAGGTGAGTACATCTAATATCCAAGGTAATCTATGTTCTATGCTAAACACAGAAATCACACAACGTTTGTAAGGCATTTTATGGCCTTCATTAAACCACTGGAAACTGTATAATAAATTTCATTATTCAAAAACCTAATATAATTATATATTATATATAAAATACAATAATGAGATGCGGTTTTCTACTTGATAGAAGGATAATTACAAACTTTGAATATCAAAACAGATTTAATCTGTTAGTCTTTTACAATTTTAATTTCAAAAAATTTTTTTTTTTAACTTTCAGAATTAAATTAATGTCTAATAATAAGCAATGCTCATATTTAATAGACGTATAAAAATCAAAATTCACTATACAATATCAAATGGAATAAAAAACCCAACAAAAATAAATTATCAATATAAATTGAAAATAAGTAATATCGAATGTTTCGTTCCAAACATACGCACCTGAACTCGTCAGAAAGGCCGTGGTACGGTAAAATTAATTAAGATCGTCATCCGTCCTACACATTTAAAAAATAAAATTAATTAACAAAAAATATCTTACCAGACGGACCTCGTAGTATTCTCGTTAAACAAATACTAACATTAGAGAACTTTAAAAATCCTACGTATTCTATGTTTTTTTTCAAATATTTTAACATTAGCCTTCTACATATTTAATTTCAAAAAATTATATTTAATGATTATAACTTCAGGAATTAATTAAAAATAAGGTAAGGTAAGGTATTTTATTCCCTTAGTTTTGATATTTATTGTTTTGATATTTGAATTTGGAATAATCCTATTCGATTATTTTTATTTCATTTTTCATTTTCAATTCAGTTCTTCAAGAATCACATTCCAGTAAATAAATAAGTGAGTTTGTACTAATATTTTTTTAGGTGACGAGTGTATTCGTTTATCGAGGAAATCGATGAAATCATTGTTCGTTCGAAGCGTAATCAGTGTTTTTATAACAGGTAAAATTATCACGAAAGCATGTGTTATTAGGAATCTAGTTATGAGAATTTTGAAGTGTACAATAACAACTCCTTACTGAGAACTGATTCTGGGTACGTTGGAACTTCTTGCTGTCGTACCCTAAATCAGTTATTACTGGCTATTTAGAAAGTGAAAGGAAAGAACAACAATTTTCTAATATCAATAGCGCCCTAGGTTACTTTTATAATTATATAATTAATTTATAAGGGGTCCAACTGAGATTGAGAATGGATAGATTGAGCTACCTTTATAGATAGCCTTAAGTTACTTAAAAGGACACTTAGTGTAACCAAGAGCAAGGGTAGATTTCCTCCAATTTTTGAATACAATTTGAATATTTGAATTTAAAAAAAAATTTTATTCAAAAAACTTTTAGAATTAAATTACTGTCTACAATAAGCACAGCTTATATTTAATAGACGTATATAGTCAAAACTCAATATATAATGTTTAATGGAATAAATTAACCAGCAGATAAAAAAGTCATTAAAATTAATAAATAAATATTTAAAACCATTAAGAACACCTATTGCCTTTCAAAAACATGAACACAACTTAAGGACTTCTCAAAAAATATAGTTTATTTGAAATATTTAATACCAGAATTCTAATTGTTTTTTGAAGATATAGTGCCTGTTTTGAGAGAATTCTGAATTAACTTATTTGAATATTTAAATATATTGAATATTTCAAATAAATTATATTTCTTGAGAAGTCCTTGATTTGTGTTCATGTTTTTGAAAGGCAATTGATGTTCTTAATGGTAAGATCAGAAACAAAATTTTGTCTGCTTTGAATATTTATTTATTAATTTTAATGACTTTTTTATATCTGTTGGTTTATTTATTCCATTAAACATTATATATTGAGTTTTGATTATATATGTCTATTAAATATAAGCGGTGCTTATTGTAGACATTAATTTAATTCTAAAAGTTTTTTGAATGAAAATTTTTTTGGAATTAAAATTGTAGAAGACTAACAGATTAAATCTGTTTTGATATTCAAATTTTGTTATATTTCTTCTATCGAGTAACAAGCCTTTTTCTATTTTATTCAATTGAATATGATTGAAATATATGCGTTGTTACACTCATTGAATTTTACTCTACGTTTTTATATATTTTGTTAATTGGCAATTCAACCAAAATTTTCTTCTTCAGGATGACGAACCACCAGAAATTACGTACTGCGTGGTGGATACAACAGGGACCCTTTCACTTCAAGCTATCACACCGACACAACCAATGCCTTCGGAAGAAGAATTGGATTCTAAATTCGCAGAACTTGTGGTGAGTATATCTTATGTAGGAGCTACGAGGTTACCTATGAAGAATTCTAGTAGATGGGTCCTTGAATATCCTCACAAGACTATATCATTTTAAAAGTACCTATGAACCCTCAGAATTTTTCCAAAGAACTTAATATAATCAAACAAATAGCATTCAACAATATAACATATATTATTATATACCAAGAATAGGGTGGGTCTTTCATATAAACTTTATTATTTCGAGCCCCCCCTGCTTAGTTACAACCCCCTAAATATTGCGCCCGAAAAACAGTTTTTGATTTTTTTTTAAAAACCAAAAAAGTGACGAGAATAAAATAAAATAAATTAAAATTTTATGCGGTCGAGAAGGCACCCAACAAAATTGTTGGTGGTGTTCCTCTATCCACCCCTAAACCTTCTTTCGCAAGAAACTTTTTCCCATATTCCTATTTTACAATAAAAAAATTAATTTTGGATAGCTGGATCCATTCTTAACAAATAAGGTCTCTTTTAATTTCTTGCTAAAACTCAAGGTTTTTGAGAATAAACAAAATTATCAACATGATAGCGTGAGTCGTAGAAGCTGGAATTATTTCTGAACTAGAATTTATCTAGTTAGCGGATGTCATTTTGTTGTGACAACTGACTTGTTTTGATTGATTCAGTTACAATTATTGTCAGTTTTCTGGTTTAAAAAAAAAAATTTAAACTGTTTTTTCGGGCGCCAACTTCAGGGAGCTGTAACTAAGCAGAGGGGGCTCAAAAAATGAACTTTATATAAAAGACCCACCCTATTTTTTGATAAGGAATCACCCCCTGAATTTTTTCGCTTATATTCATCTACACCCTGTCCATATTTTCAACTCTATGTTCAAAAACACGGGATATTTTTAAATTTACAGAAAATATAAATGATGGCACGTTCCAAAATACAATAAATATATCCTGACATAAATAGAGGTTAATACTTGAGAGAAGGTATATAAAATTATTTAAATATTTCAATATCAACCTTCTACATATTTAATTTCAAAAAATTATATTTAATAATTATAACTTCAGGAATTAAATTAATGTCATAAGTACTACTTATATCAAACGACATATAAAATAAATATTCTTTATAAGACACCCAAATGATATAACAAAATCCAATAAATAAAAATTGTTAACCATAATCCTATAAATTAAATATTTTGAGTAGACAAAATTTTGTTTCTGCTGATCAATCTTATGAAAACAAATATCTTTCAAAAATGTTTAACATAATCTTAAGAATTTCATCATAAAACTATCTTACTTAGAATATTCAATATTATTGGATATCTAACTAAGTGACTTTCTATAAAAGCTCAAGATATGTGAAAACATTACTGAAAAACAAGTTTTAAGAGAGACTTTGCTTCGTCAGTACTCAAATAATTCATATTCAATAAAATATAACATCAATCAACAACAAATATTTACTCACCCTTCAATAATTTAGGAAACTTCTGGTAAATGAATACTGAAAAATTTGAATGGAGTGTAATGTTAACTACAAATAAATAATTTTGTGGTTTACCCTTCATCTAAAAGATCCAAAGAGATTTTAACGGTCCCTGTTATAGCACAACGACTATCTGTATAAAGAATGTTAAGGAAACCAAATAATTATATATTATGAATAAAATAACATAAAAAGAGGTTAATACTTTAATAGTAGCCTTCTACATAAATAATAAAATATTTAAAAAAATAAATGAATAATACAATGTATCCATGAAGAGTTTTCGTATACGAAAAAACAGAATAAAATGAAAATAGATTCAATAAGTTTAATGATAAAGCATAATATTTCGTTCAAAATATCAGAACAGAATTGTTCTAAAATACCTATACTACTAAATTATGCAGAGCTTTTCCAGTTTTATATTTGAAAAATTAATTTAAATTTTTTATGTCATTTGTTTCCATAGTTTTTTCAAAAAACTGTTATTTTAGTAAAGACAATTTTCCAAAAATAACCTAGTAATCGTTGGAATTAAATAGCAAAGCTGGTAATTTTTGTCAACAATCGCAATCATTTTCCCTGTTCCAAATGTTTATGAACTAAATCATCCTTATTTTTTCGGATGATTGAAGAGCCACATTGAAGAAACCTGCATAATATAATCATTATGTGGTGCTCCAAGCAGTTGCAACAGCTAACAATATCGCGAAAAAAGTGTCTTTTACAATCAAGTGAAGCCGCACACACATCTACCTGTCTTCGTTTCAACCATTGTTGAACTAACTGCATCATCTCGCAATGCATGGAATTCCTTCGACATTGAGATTATACGTAAACAGTTTCTAAGTATGCGGACGATTTGAATGAATGAAACATAAACTAATTCAATTTTCCGCAATTAAATTGATGACATATCAATAATTGTATACAGGGTGACAAGAAAAACCTCGGACCAACTTTTTTTCATTTAACTTTATCGAACAAAAGATATTAAACAAAACAACAACGAATAATAATAGCATGAACATTTGGTAATAACTTATTCAAGCGGTTTCGAAGTGGCTTCCTTTGTCGGCGATACATAGCTTCAGAAGCTTCTTGAAATTTTCGGAAATGGGTCTCAGCTCTTCGGGCGTTAATCGGTCCCATTCCCGACGCAGGGATTGCTTCAGCCACTCCAAACTTTTGTGGTGTTTAGCACACGCCTTGTGCAAAATCGACCACACGCTGTAGTCCATTGGGTTGAGATCCGGCGTGTAGGGCGGCCATTGTGCAGTTGTGATGAAACCCGGAAAATGGGTCTTACACCATTCTTGTGTCATTTTCGCAGTGTAAAGAATCTAATAGAAAATACTTTCGTTCCAGAACACAGTAAAATTTGTCGGAAGTTTTTCTTGTCACCATGTATACAATAAAATAATAAACAGAGGTTTTTTCTTAGTAGAAGTATTATTACAAAATTCAAATATCATACGGATTTATTCTGTTAACCTCCTACAAATTTAAATTGAAAAAAAAAATTCGCTTTAAAATCTTTTAGAATTGAATTAAATTAATGTCACTGTTTTCAATTTAGTAGACATATAGAATTAACACTTACACAGTTCCAAAAAGGAATAATAGAATTCAAAGAAATATAAATTATTAATTGAAATTACTAATAAATGTGGAGTGTTTTTTTAGAGTGATAGAACTTTCGTTAGGGATAACTGCGATTTGACAGAAGGTAGAAGCCATGTTGTTTTGACATTTCTGTTCAGTAATCAATGACAAATTATCGTGGAAAGACTCACGTCGCAACAACGTTTACAAATTGTTGAAATTTATTTTCAAAATCAGTGTTCTATTCCCCAAACTTATAGAGCACTTCGTGAAATTTATGGTTTACATATCGTCCATCAGAGCAGCTTATTCGTCGAACTATCGATAGATTTCGGACAACATTGTCTCTACTCGTTGCACCAACAACCAGACAAAGAACTGTACGTACAGAAGAAATTATCGCTGCTATAAGTCATAGTGTTAATGATGATCCAGATTTATCTATTCATCGACGTTCACAACAAGATGGACTCTGTGCATCCACCACATGGGAAATTTTGCTTAAAGATCTTGGTCTTTACCCATACAAGATACAACTGGTTGAAGAATTAAAGCCACTTGACCATAATAAGCGTCATTTGTTTGCTGATTGAGTCCTAGAACAGCTTAAAGTTGATTCACTTTTTTATCGTAAAATTGTGTTTAGTGATGAAGCTCATTTCTGGTTGAACGGCTATGCAAACAAGCAAAATTGCCGTATATGGAGTGAAAACAATCTTCAAGAAGTTCTGCAAGTTCCATTTCATCCTGAAAAATGCACTGTATGGTATGCTTTACCAGCTGAAGGCTTCATCGGTCCATATTTCTTTAAAAACGATACTGGAGCTAATGTTACAGTGAATAGTGCTCGTTACAGATCGATGATCAATGATTATTTCTTTCAAAATTTGAATGGTATCGACCCAGAAGTGTTTTTGTTCCAACAAGATGGTGCTACACCTCATGCTGCTACCGTAACAATTGAAGTATTGAAATAAATATTCGGCGATAACATTATTTCGAGAAATGGTCCAATAAATTGGCCTCCAAAATCATGCGACATAACTCCACTGGATTATTTTCTTTGCGGTTATGTCAAGTCATTTGTTTATGCCGATAAACCAGAAACAAAAGACGCGTTGGAACCCAACATAACTCGTGTTATTGATGAAATAAGAATTACTCGAAAAAGTGGTCCAAAATTGGTCTGGTCGAATGCGGTTCCTCAGAGCTAGTCGTGGTGGACATCTGCCGAAAATTATTTTCAAAACATAAATGTCATAAAATTATCTTTCAAATAAAGAAAAAATTGGCTTCAATTTTTTTTAAATATGTTTTGTTTTCAATTTAAAGTTCTAGCACAATAAAAAAAAACACCCGATACTTGAAGGGTACAAAATTTTGTTTCGTACCTTGTATGGTATGATTCTTTGGTTTTCATAAGAAAACCAAATGCCTATCCATAAATGCAAAATATAACTTCAGGAACTTCTTCAAGTTGTTTTTGAAGAAGTTCTTGAGGTTATGTTAATCATATGGCGCTAGTATACGATTAATACCCTAATGTCTCTGTGTATAGCGAATATAGATACTTGATAGATTTGCAGCAATTAGCATACATTGCACATATGAAAACCAACCAGTTTGAAATGTACCCATGTTTGCAATTTGCCTCTGTGATCAACAAAACCTTGTCAAGTTTGTTTGAGTAAAGAATTGTTATACAGATGTATGTTACACTGTCTCGATTTGTAGAACTTTCTATTGTGTTTTAAGGCATTGTGGTTTTCATTTGATCTCTTCTGGAATTTGAATTTAATTTCACGGTGCGTACTGCTTCAATGTTCAAAATATAATTTTCACGAACTAAAAGATTTCAAACAGCCGACAGTCGATACAGTTCGATGTTGCCAGTAATAAGAATGCAGTAAACCTGAGGCACTCATTAAGTGGGTAACCGGTGGTACAAATAGATATTGAGATAGATTTCTCATGATATAGACCTGATTTATAGTTATGTTTGAACGAAGAATTCTTACAATCATTCAGGTATGAAATTATTGACGTCAGCTGATCCGCTTCTTGCGAACAATCCATCAAAAGAGACAGTTTTATATGTAATTATGCATTTGAATAAACTCCTGTTGACGGAAATAAATTAGCTGTATGGTTTCCTTTGAAGAGTCCTCCGAAGATTGATTTTCCTCGCCTTTTTCTATGCATCAACTGGACATGCACATATCGAAGTTGATGCGTTATTCTCGTGAAAGTAAAAGTACAAGCACGTGTAATAACATCACCATATTTCAATCACTTTCTCAGTATAAACTGTCCAGCAACGGAAATGGATAGATACATTATCGAAATTGTGAATTTGAGTACCTATATACAGTACATACTTCAAATTAAAAAACTCAGGTCGATGGTTTTATCTCCAACTCTACAAAATAATTTTAATTATAACCACAAATTTTTACTAGAATTTATTCTGTGTAATTTCAATCGTTGCCCCTTCCAAAGTTTCATACGCACATGTCGGGTGTTTTTTTAGTGATAGAATTTTAAATTGAAATAAAATACATTTAAATTAAGACTGAAGCCAATTTTTTTTTATTTGAAAAATAATTATATGGCATTCATGTTTTGAAAATAATTTCTGGTATATGTCCACCACAACTAGCTCTGAGGAATCGCTTTCGACCAGACCAATTTTGGACCACTTTTTCCAGTAATTCAGGCCTTATTTAATCAATAACACGAATAATGTTGGCTTCCAAAGCGTCTATTGTTTCTGATTTATCAGCATAAACTAATTACTTGACATAACCCCAAAGAAAATAATCCAGTGGAGTTATGTCGCATGATCTTGGAGGCAAATTAATTGGACCATTTCTCGAAAGAATGTTATCGCCAAATCTTTCTTTCAATAAATCAATTGTTACGGTAGCAGCAAGAGGTGTAGCACCATCTTGTTGGAACCAAAACACTTCTGGGTCGATACCATTCAAATTTTGGAACAAATAATCATTGATCATCGATCTGTAACGAGCACCATTCACTGTAATATTAGCTCCACCATAGTTTTTAAAAAAATGAGGATCAATGATGCCTCCAGGGTGTAGAGCTGACACATTCAGTGCATTTTTCAGGATGCAATGGAACCTGTAGAACTTCTTGAGGTTTGTTTTCATTCTATATACGGCAATCTTGCTTGTTCACTTAGCCGTTCAACCAGAAATGAGCTTCATCACTAAACACAATTTTACGATAAAAAAGTGGATCAACATCAAGCTGTTCTAGGGCCCAATCAGCAAACAAACGACGCTTATTATGGTCAAGTGGCTTTAGTTCTTGAACCAGTTGGGTCTCATATGGGTGAAGACCATGATAAAATTTAAAGACCTTGGTTTACATCCATAGAAAATTGTTTTAATCCAAGAACTCAAACCAACAGATCATGTAAAGCGTCGTGTATTCAGGAATTGGTGCTTAGAAAAATTCGGAAATGATACAGATTTTCACAAGAAAATCATTGATGTATGGTGATAAACCTGAAGAATAGCAAGAACTGCCATTGCATTCTGACAAACTTAGTATTTGAGGCGGGTTTTATGCTGGAGGAGACATTGGAACTTTTTTTTTCCAACGAAGCTCATGAGGCGGTAACTGTCAATGGAAATCGTTATCGTTCAATGTTGACCAATTTTTTATGGCCTGAATTGGTTCGTCTTGATTTGCAGAACAGGTGGTTTCGACAGGACAGTGCCACTTGTCCTACTGCCAATGGCATAATGACTTTATTGAAAACAAAATTCGGTGATTCGATTATTTCAACTGGACCGATAAATTATCCGCCTCGTTCGTGCGATTAAAATCCATTGGACTGATTTCTTTGGGGTTACATAAAGTCATTGGTTTACAGCAATCATCCAGCAAATTTAGACGACCTGATTTGTATAAGATAGTAATGGAAAATTGGGTTCAACGACTTCATTCCTGCCAGCGTTTCGTGGGGGACATTTGAATGATGTTTTGTTTCATAACTAATGTTGTACTTTATAATGAAATAAAAATAAAATTCGAATAAATAATGAGTTTTATTTACAAAACAAAATGGGAAGATGTTAATGAATGACCTATATTTCGACAACAAGGGACATCTTCATTTTTCTCATACATTTATTTCCATTTTGATGTCGTTTCAAAAACAGTATGAAAATTAATAATTCTTTTCAAAGAACGCGACTAAATTATTGGAAAATTCTGAAATGAATAGGAAAAAACGGATGATTTAGTGAATGAACAATTATATCTTAATTTTTCTTCCTTATTCATTCTCTTCAAATAGAAGATAAATATCTAAAAGCGTTAGGAATTAATTATTTTGATGATAGGAAACTAACTTCTAAGAGGAATTCAGATGTTTCTGTGGTTTGTGACATTTCTGATGAAAACCTTGAATTAAAATTCTCTGTTTTAATTTCAAAGTAAGTGTCAGGTGGAAATGTGCTCGCTGTTGTCTATGTTTGGTTTTTTTTGAATTGATGAATTTTCAATCTTGTTATTATGTTTTATTCTAAATGTTAGTGTATTGTGATTGAAGTGTCATGAAATACGTATATAATAGTTTATATTATGAATTAGGTACTTTGTGATTTCTGTAGTGTTTTTTGAATAAATTTACGTTAACATGTATGTATACGATGTAATACAATTATTTGTTTTTTCGTTGATATATGTTCCATCCACTTTGCTTCTGCTCTTCCAATTTCTATTCCAGGAAACCTCAAATTTTATTAGTATTTTTTTTACTAAACTTCATACGATGAATAGAATTGAATTTATGAACTATTGGTGTCAATTTTTATGAGTAGTTCATTAAACGTCAGCCCATGTTCAAGATCGGCAGGAGGTATTTTATTTCACAGAATCGGCCATTGATTTCACATCATCTGTTTAGACCAGAGATAGGGAAAATTATATTTTAGAAAGGATCGACGAATATATGCCTGAGGTGTTCTTGTGCTTCAATAATAATTATGAGCCCGCCATAATGTGTCAATCAACATTGGTTAGATGATAGAGATCGATTTGATCGAATCCATCCAATTGAACCACAATCGACTTGGATATAAATGATATGTGTCGAAATAAATCAATTGAATATCCGATTGTGCTTTCTTCACGAATAGTTTATCTAGACAGCTATGATAGAAGATTCTTTTGACCTACCCAATTTATTCATGGGTAATTATTCAGCCCAGAAAAAACTCTCAAATATATTCGGGCATTGTGTTCGCAGTAAGGTTAATTGTTTAGTTTCACTACTTCAAAACAAAATATGGAAAATTTGGAGTTCGGAGTGAAAAAATCGTTGGATTAATTCGCTTTTTCTGTGATCAAATAATGAAAATACAAATGATGGACTGTTTGTTGTATTTGAAGAAAGAGAATTGATAATCTACTCGATCGTACTTAACGTTGTTATCCGCAATTAGATGAACGATAGTTCATCTAATTGCCCATTAGTGTGCCCTTCTTGATAGAGAAGGACACATTAATAATTAAACTAAAATATACATTAAGTAAATCACTTATGAATAGCATTATTCGTCTCCTTATATTATTAAGTTATAGAAAACACTGAGACAGGTCAAAATTCAAATTCAACATATGAATTTCATATATTTCAGACAATAATTGAATTATAAAGTAGGAAAAGGCTTTTTACTTGATGGAAGAAATAAAACAAAATTTGAATATCAAACCAGATTTAATCTGTCAGTCTTCCACAATTGTAATTTCAAAAAAATTTTCATTCAAAAAACGTTTAGAATTAATGTCTACATAAGCACCGCTCATATTTAATAGACGTATATAATCAAAACTCAATATACAATGTCAAATGGAATAAATAAAGCAGCAAATGTAAATAGTCATTTAAAATTAATAAATAAATATTTGAAGGAGACAAAATTTTGTTTCTGATCTTACCATTATGAACACCAATTCCTTTTCAAAATCATAAAAAACATAACTTAAGGACTTCTCAAAAAATATAATTTATTTGATATATTTAATATATTGAAATATTCAAATAAGTTTATTCAAACATCTCCCAAAACATGCACTATATCTTCAAAAAACAATTAGAGTTCCGATAATCTCTTCATCGGACCTAAATAATATTCAAAATATCAAAATCAACTAACACTGGTTTAAAAAAAACCTTATAATACCTCACAGTTTTCTGTGATTTTGTGACGAACATAGACTATCTTGATTTTTGAAGTCAGTTGATTTTGATATTTTGAATATTATTCAGGGCCGATGAAGATATTATCGGAATTCTAATTGTTTTTTGAAGATATAGTGCATGTTTTGAGAGATTTTTCAATTAACTTATTTGAATTTTTAAATATATTAAATATTTCAAATAAATTATATTTTAAGCTGTGTTTTATGTTTTTGAAAAGGAATTGGTGTTCATAATAGTAAGATCAGAAACAAAATTTTGTCTCCTTCAAATATTTATTCATTAATTTTAAATGACTATTTATATTTGTTGGTTTATTAATTCCATTTGATATTGTATATTGAGTTTTGATTATATACGTCTATTAAATATGAGCGGTGCTTATGTACATTAATTTAATTCTAAAAGTTTTTTTAATAAAAATTTTTTTGAAATTAAAATTGTACAAGACTGACAGTTCAAATCTGTTTTGATATTCAAATAATTGAATCAATTCCCTGAACCTCTTCGAATTTAATTCAAAAATCATTCAAAAATTTTTCAATATTAAATTGAATAGAATGTCTTGGAAATACTGGTCAGCTTTTTATACAGAAATATCAACACTTATATGTGGCAATTAACCAATAAAGAATCAAAATAAAATGTAAAATTTTTACTGTGTAATCCAGCAATCATCATCTGAAACACCCTGTTTCTATTGGATATTCGGAAATAACAAATTTCATTGCCGAAATATGTTTTGCATGGAATTTAAAAAGAGCTTTTCTTTTTTTTTCAAAAATATATAGCATATTTTCCCAAAGAGCATTTGAAATTTTTACCCATATTCTCAGCAGTGCGAAGTTATTTGGATGCTAAATAAAAATAATTCCTAAACAATACCTTGATCCACCAAATATCCTGTTTAGAAGCGAACTTAAGTAAAGGTGCTCAGCTAACTGAGCATCATTCATAAAACTAGGTTCTTCCACATAAAAATGTTGAAAATAAGATACAATTATAGACTTAATATCTGTAAACTGCCACGCGCATGTGTTAAAACACAAATTATGATTTTGATAGAAAAATCATAATTTGAAAATTACTTTGAAGGGTTTTCTCAAATATTTCAGACAATAACTGGATCAATTCTCCGAAACGTCTACAAATTTAATCTGAAAAATCTCTTAAATTATTTTTCAAATTGAATTGAATAAAATGTAGAATTTGTTATGGCCTCAAGGAACGCCTAGAAACATTTTAGGTAAAAAAGAACTTATTTATGCATTTTTGCAGGAAGAATTGGATCTCACCGCACCAAATAAGGCAGCCATGCTCAGTTTACCACCACAAAAAAAATGGCAGATTTATTGCTCAAGAAAAGGAGAAGACACGGTGGATGAAGCACACGCCCCAGAACATTACATTGAAAGACTGCATATCCTAGCGAAAGTGAGTTGGAAAAAAATTTTTTTTTAGTACTATAACAATTCAACCAATATAGGAATTAATAAATATAAAAAACTTAACAATCAAGAATAATCTACTGATTGACTAATTGTACTAAAAATATATTCAACAAAAGTATTGCAGTTCTAAACAAATTTATAAATATTTATTTTCTAAACTGATTCTTCTATAGCTACTAAATTCGAATAAAATTAGTTGTTCTTTTCGTTGGAAAATTAGCATTTTGCATCCCATTCGTCCATCCGGACTGTTGATCCTCACGAAATTTGGTATAAAACTTTGTGTAGCGAGAATAAACCTAAATGCCAAATTTTCGACTCAAAATTCGAAAAATGCAGAAATTTCTGCATGCTGTTCCCTAGAATGAGCGCAAAACCACACCTCATTTTCACTGACGTACATGTTCTTGAAGTTTCCCTAATTTTTCACATTTAGAGGTTTTGTTTTGATAATTAGTTGGCTTCTTATTGATCGAAAGGAATCCACATTGAATAATCATCTAACTGCTTATTTTCGACAATGTTTGTATCAGTTTGACTATCAACAGTCGCAGTCAACTCTTATTTTACATCAGTTAGTTCTTAAATGAATATTTCAAGCTAATTGTTTCAGTGTAATAAGCAGAAACAACATTTTTTTTCTCTGCTTAGCAATGAAACTAGTACGTCCTCAGATTCGCTTAGAGTGTTGATCCATCTAAAAAACAAATCCTATCAACGTAGCGAGCATATTAATCTGTCTTGTAGATCGAATATAACGCGAAAATCTGCGTAGCTGGTAGATCTTGATAGCATGCACTTGACAGCTCTTACAAAGCCTGTACATTGAAGCTTGAAGATCTACCTTACCTGCAGATGTGCCTAGTATCGGGTGTTTTTTTTTAGAGCGATAGAACTTTCTATAGGGATAACTGTGATTTGACAGGAGGTAGAAGCCATGTTGCTGTGACATTTCTGTTCAGTAAGCATTGACAAATTATCATGTAAAGACTCACTCCGCAACAACCTTACAAAATGTTGAAATTTATTTTGAAAATCAGTGGTCTATTCGCCAAACTTATAGAGCACTTCGTGAAATTTATGGTTTACATAATCGTCCATAAGAGCAGCTTATTCGTCAAACTATCGATAGATTTCGGACAACATTTTCTCTACTCGATGCAACAACAACAACAATAAGACAAAGAACTGTACGTACAGGAGAAAAATATCGCTGCTGTAACTCATAGTGTTAATGATTTGTCTATTCGTCTACGTTCACAACAAGTTGGACTCTGTGCATCCACCATATGGAAAATTGTGTGTGAATATATTGGTCTACACCCATAGAGGTTCCAACTTGTTCAAGAACTAAAACCACCTGACCATCGTTTGTTTGCTAATTGGGCCCTAGAACAGCTTGAAGTTGATCCACTTCTTTATCGTAAAATTGTGTTTAGTGATGAAGCTCATTTCTGGTTGAACGGCTATGTAAACAAGCAAAATTAACGTATAAGGAGTGAAAAAAAATCCTCAAGAAATTTTGCAGGTCCATTGCATCCTGAAAAACTGTTTGGTGTACTGCTGATGCTGGAGCTAATGTTGCAGTGAATGGTGATCGTTACAGATCAATGATTATTTGTTTCAAAATTTGAATGGTAGCGACCCAGAAGTCTTTTGGTTCCAACAAGATGGTGCTACACCTCAAGCTGCTACCGTGAAAATTGATTTATTGAAAGAAAGTTTTGGCGATAACAATATTTCGAGAAATGGTCCAATTAATTGGCCTCCAAGATCATGCGACATAACTCCACTGGATTATTTTCTTTGGGGTTATGTCAAGTCATTGGTTTATGCTGATAAACCAGAAACAATGGACGCTTCGGAAGCCAACATAACTCGTGTTATTGATGAAATAAGTCCTGAATTATTCGAAAAAGTGGTCCAAAATTGGTCTGGTCGAATGCGGTTCCTCAGAGCTAGTCGTGGTTGACATATGCCGGAAATTATTTTTAAAACATAAATGTCATTAAATTATCTTTCAAATAAAAAAAAAATTGCTTCAATCTTATTTTAAATGTGTTTTATTTCAATTTAAAGTTCTATCACTCTAAAAAAAACACCCGATAGATAAAACAATTGCTAAATTGATAGAACCATAAGATCAACAAAACTTGCTAATAAACTCATTTCTTTTCAGTGTCTCTTTACATACATTTCTGTTCTATTATTTTAAACATCTGTGATCAACTATCACTTATGGTTAAATCTCTGTATTTATTAAGAATCCAATGAAATTCTGAAATTGTATAATATAGAACATAAGAAAATAGAACTTACTCATTAATGGGGAGTTTAGACTTTTCAACCATAAGACAAATATAGCTCAATTTATGATATCAGTACCCTCCTCAAACTTTATTTCTCATAATTTAATAAATGTAATTTTTGACTATAGTTATCTTTACTTATTCATGTCTCCCATTCATTTTCCATTTCGGTGATAACTGCAAGCATGGAATATTCACTGATCATTTTACTATTTGTTTGGATTTGAATTTAAATGTAGTTTGAAATCTCCATATTCTTCAGTACTCAACTTTAAAAGAGAACCTTAGGTATTTCCAAATTTCTCCAGTTCTCATTTTGGAACTCTTTGCTTACAATCTTAATTATTTTTTTTACAAGAACACTTTTTCAAAGGTATTCATTTCATTGAGATTCACAGAGAAACACATATACTTCTCTAGTTTTTATTACTTGTTCAAGTGTTCCATTTTGATGTAGCCATCCTCTTTTTAAATATTCGTCGGTTTTAACTGCAAGGAAAATATTCATTGACCATTCTACTATTTCTTCAGATTTGAATGTAGTTTGAATTCTCCATATTCTGTGGTACTCAACTTTAAAGAGAAGCTTTTGTGCTTTCAAATTTCTAAAATTCTCATTTTAGCACTCGTAAGTTTACGTTATTTCACTCCCAAGAACACTTGTTCAGAAGTATTAATTTCATGGAGATTTAGAGATAAACGCTATCACCCCAACCATTTCACTTCTCTTAATTACTGTTTAAACCCTGTAGAAATTAAACCTCTAATCTTACACTCTGGTGCCATCTAGACATTGAGATTAAACAACCCAGTAGATGAGTACATAGATGGCGCCACTTATACAATCGTCTAATATAATGTTTTTAGTATTATATATACTATTCAATTTAAATTCCGAATGATGTAGGTATGGGAAATAAAGTGGCCACAAAATTTACAGAATATTTTTCCTTCAAGCTTTTATTTTTTGATTAAATCGTGAGGAACGCAGGATACGGCTATCTGCTACCACGGACGCACTCTTCTTTTGAAATTTCCAATGACAGTTTCGCATAAATGTGGCCAAATTTCGTTGGTAAAAGGTTGAAGCTCCTACTTCAATGTTCAGCATCAATTGATCCAACCTCCCTGAATTTTCTCAAAGTTGATGAAGTTATACCATAATTTGTACGAAATTTCCGAATTGCGAGCCAAACTTTTATTATTTTCCGTTGATAAAAGGTTGAAGCTCCTACTTCAATGTCCAGCATCACCAATTGAACCAATCTTCCTGAGTTTTCTCATAGTTGATGAAGTTATACCATTTGTTGTACGAAATTTTCGAAGTGCGGTCGTTCAACTTTTATTATTAAAAAATTACAAACTTTGAATATCAAAACAGATTTAATCTGTTAGTCTTCTACAATTTTAATTTCGAAAAATATTTAAAAAAAAATTTTTGAATTAAATTAATGTCTTAAATAAGCACTAATTATATTTAATAGATGCATAAAAATCGAAATTCACTATACAATATCATATGGAATGAAAAAATCCAAAAAATAAATTATTAATTAAAATTAAAAATAAGTAATATTGAATGTTTCGTTCCACCTGAACTCGTCAGAAAGGCACGTGGTACGTATGTTTTGCCCTTGACAAACATTTGAAAACATGTTCAGTTTCTGGTCTTATATTTATGGAAACTAAATCTTTCTCAAAAATACACAACATAATTTTAAGAACTCCTCCAAAACTAATTTATTTGATATATTTAATATGTTTAAATATTTAACTAAGTTACTTCAAAAACTCTCAAAATCATGTAGCACATCCTCAAAAAAAATTTAAACATTTATAATAAAAATTCAATTAAAAATAAATAAACTTGTAATCTTACCAAACAATTTCTGCAAAATCTGTGAACGCAAATAAACTAAGTTGGTACATCTAATATCCTAGGTAAACTATGTTTTATGCTAAAAACAGATATCACATAAAGTTTGTAAGGCATTTTATGACCTTCATTAAACCACTGGAAACTGTATAATAAACTTCATTATTCAAAAACCTAATATAACTACATATTATATATAAAATAAAATAATAAGTAATTAAGTAATAAGTAATAACTTCTATGAGAGAGACCTTTATAATGGCAACAAATTATAGAACAAAACGGACAATCTGAAACATGTTTAATAAAGTCTTGAAGTTCACACAAAAATAATGGATTTTTTCCCTAACTTATTATTTGATAACTTATATTATTATGAAATATGATATATAGAATACATTCAATAATTTTGATTGTTATAGTGTATTGAACTCCATTCATCGTAAGGGATATGCACACTCATTTACTGAATTTTCCAAACGTCACTTAATGGTAAATTTTTCATTTTCAGCTCCAATATCCGGATCAAAATGCGGAGGAAGAAATCAGAGCACGAACCAAACAAATCGATGGACTAAAAACTGCGTTACGGACCTCAACGCATAGTTTTGTTATTAAATTTATAGAACTTAATGGACTGCCTGCACTATTAGAGTGTCTAGAGAAAATGGACTATTTCACTGCCCAGAGCTCAGTTCATACAGGCATAATAGGATGTGTGAAGGCTTTAATGAATAATTCTGTAAGCACATTCACAAATTCATATGTTTCGAACCTTTTATGCCTTCAAAGTCTGTTAACGTTTAAGATTTAGAGTCCTTTTTAGTCCTTTATTAGAGATAGAACATGTGATAACACTGGTTATCACAGCTCCAGTTATTAAATATTCATAGTTAATTGATTTATCTCTCCTTTTAGCGATATTTTGGATATGAAGATCGCATTTTCCTATTCCAATGTTAACAGACTTTCCATCAACCCTCAAGTTCATTAGTTCTCATTTCAATCACTTTTCTATATAGACTGGAAGAGCTCATGTCCTGGCCCATCCAACTAGCATCAACACCATAGCACAGTCACTAAGTACAGAGAACATGAAGACAAAAATAGCAGTTTTAGAAATACTTGGCGCAGTCTGTTTGGTCTCGGGAGGTCACAAAAAAGTCCTGGACGCCATGTTACACTACCAAAAATACGCTTATGAAAGAACAAGGTTTCAGGGTATAATTAATGATCTCGATAGGTCCACAGGTATCTATCGTGATGATGTTAATTTGAAAACTGCCATTATGTCCTTTGTGAATGCTGTGCTCAACTATGGACAAGGGTCTGAAAACTTAGAGTTCAGACTCCACTTACGATATGAATTCCTTATGCTTGGAATTCAGCCAATAATAGATAAGTTGAGGAATCACGAAAACGACACTCTCAATAGGCATTTAGATTTCTTCGAAATGGTGAGAAATGAAGACGAGAAGGAATTATCCAGAAAATTTGAATTGGAACATGTCGATACAAAAAGTGCCACAACGATGTTTGATCTACTAAGAAAAAAGCTCAGCCATACAGCGGCTTATCCCCACTTCCTATCACTTCTTGAACACTGTTTATTGTTACCGTTAGACTTAGGATCTCATCCCCAACATTGGCTATTAATGGACAGAATCTTACAACAGATTGTTCTACAACAAACAGAAATTGTCAACGGACAAGAACAACCGAAAAATCCCGATATACAAGCTATCCAAATCAACGTTAAAGAAATTGTTCATCTGTTGGCTAAAGAGGAAGAATTAGTTGCTGCCAGGAAAAAAGCAGAGGAATTGGAGCGGGAAAATACAGATTTATCCAATAAATTGGCGAAGAAAGAACAAGACTTAGATCATAGAACACAAGAGAAGGAAGACATCGAATCTAGTCTTGCTAGGATCAAAGATAGACTGGAGAAGGAGACAGCTTCACATATTGAAACGAGACAGCGACTGAGTGAAACGGAATACAGAACGGCTGAGCTAGAAAGACAAATTGTCTGTGAAAGAGGAGAGCGCCATAGGTTAGAACAATTGGTCACATCAGGCTCCATAGCAGACGACGCGAAATTGAAAGGATTAAAAGCCGTGTCCATGGAAAGTTCCTCTAGTTTCAAATCAGATAAACCGTGTCCTCCTCCGCCGCCTCCCGTAGCTCCCCCACCACCTCCACCAGGACCTCCTGGTCCTCCACCGCCCCCGTGTGCTATGCCCGCGGCTCCACCAGCAGAAATCTTCAAGGTGGAAGTTGTGAAGAAGAATGTTCCTCAGCCATCGAATCCACTTAAGTCTTTCAACTGGTCGAAAATTCCTGATGCCAAATTAGGTGGCACTATTTGGAGTGAACTGGATGACACCAAGCTTTATAATGCAATGGAGCTGGATTCCATTGACAAGTTATTCTGTGCATATCAAAAAAATGGTGTTGCGGTAAGTTATTGAAGGTTTTACTGAAAAGAAGAATCTATTTCACAACTTATCATTCTATATTTATTCATGAAGCAGATATTTAGCTCGTAGGTATCAAGCTCAATGTAATTGAAGTTGAATCAATAGACAGCTCTGAGAGATTTTACTTTTCCTGAATAGGGAGATAAACGATGCCTAGTCCTTCTAAAGAAACCGTTTTTCTTTCTTCCCTGAAAATACTTAGAAGAAATAGCACTCACCATTTAAAAAATTTCGAGAATTAAGTTGAATGATATCAACACAAATGCAGAGCCCAAAATTACTATTGCTGGGATAGAAACTGTTCAAAGTACTAGCGGACTTTTTTCATTACACATCATTCGGTACATCTAGAGCTTGTGCGTTTCGCACTACACCCACGGCAGCCATGGAGGTCCTACTAAATCTACCACCCCTGCACCTACTCGTGCAGAGGGAGGCGGAACGGACCACATATAAACTATATCAACTGGCGATTGATAGGCTAGAGGCAATAGTGATGGGAGGCTCAGGACTGCTGGACGAGCTTTTAACGAACAGTATCCTATCGATGCCCTCGGATCTAATGTCAAAAATTACGAGCCAGGAACGGAATTTCAATGTAATCGTCCCCAGCCGAGACGAATGGACCCAGCATGCTGAGGTTCTATTGAGAACCGACCTTGGCTTGTTCACAAACGGCTCGCTAACGACGAACGGAACAGAGAATCTATGGGAGCAAACCGAGAATTAACATTTCATTGAGTCTCGGTCAAAACGCAACCATATTCCAGGCATAAATATTTGCCATTGAGACCACGGCGGTACTGCTGATAAAACGGCAAATCCACCACAGTAAAATCAAAATATTTACGGATAGTCAGTCAGTACTAAAAGCTCTGGAATCCAGCTGTTTTACATCCAAAACAGTCTGAAGTTGCCGCACGGCTTTAAACAGGCTCGGTATGTATAACGGAGTCACTCTGGTTTGGATACCGAGCCACTCAAACTATTTGGGTAACGAGGAGGCAGATCGGCTGGCATTTGCTGGAGCTGCGCTGCCTCTCGTAGGACCGGAACCATTCCTGGGAATACCACATAGGGTGGACAGATGTCCGCTCGCCATAAATAATAATAATAATAATAACGTCTACAGCTTTGCGGTTTGCAGCATTATGTTGATAATGACATCATCTATCACCACATGTTCTTGAATTATTTGCATCTTGTTAAGCTTTCTTGCTATTTGCATTCGTTTAGAACTACTATTTTGTAAAATGCGCGATTTTCTAAAACAACTTTTACACTTAAAAACATTATTTACCTACGAAACAAGCCTACTGATTCGTAAGCAGTGCCATAAATTATTTCGATGATTTAAAGATAGTCGAATGGTCGTCAATAAATTGAAAATGATCCCCGACTAGAAAGACCTTGGATTTCAATTGTTGGGGTCAACGTTAGTGAAATTTGTTGCATTCAAATCGCCAACTAACGTTCAGAGAAACTGAAAATGACTTCGGCATCATGCCATGAAATATTAACTGAAAAACTGAGCATGTAACTCCACATATGGAGCAACATTTGTTCCTCCAACACCAATAGGTATATTTCACACAGATTTTAAATAATCCTATAATTATCTTCATTATAAGAGAAAAACTAATTCTGTGGTAAGTTTTTCTTACCAATAGCTATAAATTTCGCATCATTAATCTATGGAACAATAATTGTTTTTTATTCACAGAATGAAGGTTCAATTGAGGATTTACGCAACCTCGGCAAAAACAAAACCAAAGTGCTTTCTGTCATTGATAGCAGAAGAGCTCAGAATTGCACGATATTGCTTTCCAAGCTCAAAATGTCGGATGATGATATCGCTAAAGCTATTTTGAGTATGGACAGCAAGGAACAGTTACCTATAGATATGGTGGAACAGTTACTCAAATTCACACCTAGTCCTGAGGAAGCAGCTCTATTAGAAGAGCACAGTGATGAAATAGATTCCCTAGCGCGAGCTGATAGATTCCTCTACGAAATATCCAAGTAAGTATGCAAGCTGTACAATGCTCTGCCTTTTTCATATAATCGAACCTTTTCCACCTGGAAATGCACATGTACTTTCAACAGGCATAAACTTTTTATGGTTTCGATGTAATACATTTGATATGATTAAAAGACACCTTCCCAAAAATTAACAGTACGTCTATGAAAAACAATATTTTCTTGTACTTTTCCAGAGTTGCCCATTACGAACAACGCTTACGCTGCCTACACTATAAGAAAAGATTCCAGATAACTGTCAACGAAATCTGTCCGAGGATCAAAAATGTGATGGAGGCATCTAGGGAAATCTCTAGATCTAGAAGACTGAGGAAGTTGCTTGAAATTGTTCTGGCACTTGGCAATTACATGAACAGAGGTGCCAGAGGAAACGCTTCAGGATTTAGATTAGCTTCATTGAATAGATTAGGGGATACTAAATCCAGTGCTAGCAAGGGTACCACCCTTTTGCATTACCTTGTTGATATTCTCGAGAAAAAGGTGATTATTTAGGAAGATGCTTTCTTTGTTTATATCATTTACTGATTCGTGAGCGAGTGATTTAATGTAACTTTGATTTTTTCACGTATTGCAGTTCAGGGATGTTCTGAAGATAGACGAAGATATTCCTCACATCCACGAGGCTGCTAAAGTCTCCTTGGGTGAACTGAACAAAGACATGGCTCATCTAAGAGCTGGTCTGAGAGATGTCGCCAAAGAAATTGAATTCCATCTAAGTCAAAGTCCTTTAGCCAATGATAAATTTGTTCCTGTTATGAGGGAGTTTCAAGCTACTGCTACGTGTCGATTAGCAGAAATTGAAGACCAATATCAGGATATGAAGGTAATTTCAGGAATCTTCTTATTGTATAAATTTTTCTTAAGCTATAATTTTTGGTTAAGGTATACTCTAAGTTACCCCCCGTAAGAAACCGTGCAAAAACTGCCTTGTTTATAAAGCTTCTCAACGACATGGTACACGTTATATTCAATTTTTATTTTCATTGAACAATAGATGTGTAACTCAAGTAAAAAAGTGGTTGTCTGTAAAGTCGGTTTACTGACTATAGTTGAACGTGACAACGTCTTAAGAAAATACTGATGGACATCGATTGTTTGTTTAGTGACTTTCTGCAAGTGTTGCAAACCAGTTTATATTCTTCGCTGCTCAGTTGTCGATTTTCTTTGATAAACCAATCCGAAATTACCTTCAGCTGTGCTGCAGTGATGGGTTTAAGGTCGTTTCTAAACCAAAGTCTGTCACAGACCGAGCAAGCGTAGCCAAAATCGTTGTCCAAAGAAGTAGATTTGAATCTTATGATTGATGATGACCATTCAGTATTCCAAGTAGATTGTGCTTGAACTTCAATTTGATCTGAAGAAGTACTTGGTTGTACAGTAGTTTCTGCTGATTCTGTTGCTAAAGTTTGACGTTGTTAGTCGGTAAATTGTCGTTGAGTATCAATATGGACGGTGTTTAACCTTTGCCCTGAACGAGATGAGGATGTAGTTGTCGCTTCTAGAGAACCACTGGCAATAACCAAGTTAGCAGCTTGGCGTAATCTGTTGTTTCGATCTCTTACATCACGTGCTTCTCTTGCAGCTGCTGCCTGTGCAGGAGTTTTGGATGCAGCAGTCCGCTGTCTGTACTCACGTTGTAACATTACCTTTAGCGCTGTAATTATCGTTGTTATAAACAATTGACACCACATTCACTTTTCACTGCACTTGATACTCGATCAAAACATGTAAATGTACTATAGTATAACAGCTGTCCACGCAGACGCATCGCTCACTGAAGTAGGAGAGAGACGGATGTCGTACGCTGCCGAAGTTCGGCAGCGTTCGGCAGCCGAACGCAAAGGCCGATTGTGCTTCTTTGTCGCTCGTTCCGCGCTCCCGCTTGCACTTCAAGCCTTACATGGAACGCCTCAGAGCGACGTAACGCCGCACGAGTCATGTTTTTTCGTGCGTGCAGCCGGCTCTATCGAATTATAAGACGTTGTCACATCAAAAAATACAGCATCTGAGGAAAAATTTTCTACATTTTTTGTTATTCACAGAAGTTTTAAACAAACACAAAACATTCTGAAAATGACTGCCATCTTCTTTAATGCAAAGCCTACATCGTCTTCGAATATAATCCACAGCTTTCTGCAACTTCCCGCCTTCGGTGTCTTAGCATATTATAACATAAATAGAGGTTAATAATAATAAATAATAATAATCTTAGCATATTGCTTAGTTATGTATTCTTTTGATAAGCTGGTCATGAGTATGAATTGGAGTAGTATACAACATTTCTTTCAAAACACCCCAAACGAAGAAGTCTGGAGGTATAAGATCGGTACTTAGAGCAAGCCATCTGATCGGTCCGAATCTTCCTATCCATTTTCCTTCAAAACGAACCTCCATCCATTCTGTAACTATTCTACTATTGTGTGTTGCACAACCGTTCAGCATATTTTTCCTTGGAAAATTGGTAATTGTTAACTGAACCTAATCTCATTGAAAGTTTTCTGACGGGACAGGGTCCTGTAAGGAAGTCCATGAAAAGATGTAGCATGTTTCTTCTAAGGGTAGATAGCAGTTGATCGCACGCTGTTAAAGTTCGGAAAAAACTTTTTGAAGTGCTTCAAAAATGAACGATTTGCCAAAGTATTTCTACGTCAAAAAAATGTATATGAAACAGTAAGTTATTTCCACAAAAATATTTGTACTACTACAACAATTGTTTCACCACGATGTGGCTTCTTCAGGTATTACATTGTACTGACTGATGGTACAGTGTAACCGAGTTTAAATACATTTTTAGGTACGTGGCCAAATAATGGAAGAAAAAGTCATAAAAACTCTAGGTGTTTATTGGAGTTTGCCGCTAAAATTGCCATTAGGGAAAATATTCAGTAATGAAGACTTATCAACATCTGTTTGTTCGTTCAAAAGGATTTTACGGGCATTGTACCTGTTGATTTCAAGAAATTCTAAGAGTGTTAGAACTTCTGCTTTCAACATGGATAATTTCATAATTATTGTTGAAATTATGCCTGAATTCCTTAAGATGATTAGCATATGTCGAATGTACAGAATTGGATATATAACCCCTTTGGTGTTCTTGGACACGTTTCTTGAATGATCTACCAGTCTGGCCAATGTGTACTATAATAAAGGGCAATCTTTGCAAGTCAACTTGTAGACTCCGGATTTATTTTCTCTATTTGTTCGATCTTTATTGTTTTTTATGTAGGTACTAAGGTTATTCATTGTCTTAAAAGCCGCGTTATAATTGAAACAACTTTTGAAATATTTAGCAATATTTTCAGATAATCCATTGACATAAAATAACGAGAAATATTTCTGTGTATTGTCCTCTTTTATGATTGGGTACACGAGATTTAATGACATTTTCTTTTGTTTATTGGATACCATTTTGTCTATAAGAAAGGGATTGTAACCGTTGTTTGACGCTATTTGTTTAATAATATTTAATTCTTTCAAAAAGTTTTCTGAATTCAAAGGGACATTAAATAATCTATGAATAAAACTATTATATGCTGACATCTTTTGGTTGGTGGGGTGGTTTGAAGTTTTATGTATTGTGATGTCTGTATGCGTTGGTTTGTGAAAAATACTAAAATCATGTAAATTATTTGATCTTGTTATGGTGAGGTCAAGAAAATTAATACTTTGATTCTTTTCTTCTTCGATTGTGAATTTGATTTTTGGGTGGAGTTTATTAATAAAATTCGTGAAGATATGTAGTTGTCGGTCGGTGCCTTTGAAACAACAAAAAATGTCATCTACATATCTATACCAATAAAGGAAATATTTGCTTATAGGATTCAGGTGTATTTTTGATTCCAGATCGTCCATGAATATGTCAGCTAAAATTGAACTGAGTGGATTTCCCATTATTAAACCCTGGTCAGAAATATAGACGGTTCCGTTAAATTGAAAGTAGTTTTGTTCAAGACATATTTCCAGGCAATTAAGTAAATCATTCATTTTGATGGGACTGGTATTATTTTTAATTAATAGTTTTTTTACAATTTGTATTGTTTCGATTGGAGTTATACTAGGGAATAAATTTTGTACATACAAAAAAATTAATCTACAATGTTTGGGCAGTTGGATAGATTTAATATTGTCTATAAGTTGGGTGCTATTTTTAATAGCGTATTTAGCTAAAAACTTTGTTTCGGTTTGAATAATAGAAATTAAAACTCTAGATAATTTTATGCTTGGTGATGTGACGAATGAAACTACTGGTCTAATTGGATTATTTTCTTTGCGAAGTTTTATTAATGAATATAATTTTGGGATTTGTGGGTTCATTAAAGTGAGCAGATGTTTTTTTGGGAAGTTATTGAAAAGGGTAACAGATTGGTCTATTACATTTTTTATTTGTTTTTGGAAATGTTCAGTGGGGTCTTTAGTAACGGTTTTTATATTTATCTGGGGTTAAAAACGCAGTAGTTTTGTTGAAATATTCATGTTTTGGAATAGCAACGATACTGTTTCCTTTATCGGCTCGAGTGAATATTAAATTATTGGTGTTTCTTTTTTCGATGATTGATTTAACTAAATTCTGTTTTATTGAGGAAGAGTGAATTTCAGTTTTATTTTTGTCTTTAATTATGTCAATCAATCAAATATTTATTCATCTATTTCGTCTTCCTTTTTTCTGTTTTCCTAAGTCACAGAAAGATTTTGGCCTTCAAAGGCAGTTTATAACAACCTTGTGTCACTCTTAGATGATCGCATTTTTATTTGCAGTGCAGGCAAAAACACTGATTCATATTTCTTACAGACCCGCTTCGAAAGAGCAGTCCGCCTTTTCGGCGAAGATCCAAACAACACCCAGCCCGATGAATTCTTCGGCGTTTTTGATTCCTTCATTTCGTCTTTCGCCGAAGCGCGACATGACAATGAAAACATGAAGCGAAGGCAAGAAGAAGAAGAAAAAAGGGCAAAGCAAGAAGCAGAACTGAAAAAACTGACCTTGGATAGGAAGCACAGCCGCGAGGGTATTTTGTCCAAGATCAATAAAACCATGAGCATCAAGAATGGAGACAGCAACCAGAAGGGCGAATTTGACGATCTTATTTCAGCTCTAAGAACCGGCGATGTCTTCGGTGAGGATATCGCGAAGTTCAAGCGGTCGAGGAAGAGTCGGATAGGCACTGGTGGCTCCCCTCCACGGAGGAACTCTGGTACGAGGGAAGACAGTAGGGATAGAGTTATTGCCAATGGCCGTTGTCAGTAATTTCACTTAGTTTTCGACATGACTGATTTTTTAGCTTATTTTGTGGTACAAACCTTTAAATTTCATTTTAAATTCTATTTTTCCAACCAATGTCGGGCCTATAAGAAGTTTCCTTTGCTCACAGGGACTCAATATGTACGTTTTTGACCTATTGATATTTTCTTCTCAATGTATACTTTTGTTTATATGTATATTTTTTATATACCTTTTATTTCAGTCACTTTTTATTGGACCAACATGGATTTTTAGATCACTGTAATAATTTTGTACAATATTTAATTGTTAGTATCGTTTGTATTTTATACAATTGAATAATGATCATTATGAATGTTTGTATGGTTAGAATAGATTTTATGTACGTTTATATTGCAACGCTTTGATATAGAACTGATTGCAACAGTGAAATATATCATTGTTAATTTATTTTAACCTGTGTCTCATTTAAACCGAAACATTAACACTGGGTCTCGAGAAATAAATTATATATTTTATTCTCACACGTTTTATAACAGTCGGTATAAAATTTAATATACACACATCGTCAAAAGTCTTGGAACCCTAGGTTTATCAAGAAATAAACAATTTATGTTCTGGAAATGAGATGATGATTTTCTTCTATTTCAACTGCAATATATTGGATAGAAAATCTTTGTTCGTTACCCTTTGCTTTATGCAGGATGAGACAAAATAGGAAAAACGAGTAAAAATCTAAATTTATCGATCATTTATTTTTGATTAATTATAGTTATTCCACAACTGAATCCAAATTCAATATTAAAACAAATTGTATTAGGAGTACGAATAAGTTTTCGCCGTTTTTAACACAAATTAAATATTTATTATAGAAGAATGATTTTAAACGATGTGAGACTGCTTGCTGAGTGACTTCTAATGTTAGAGCAAGTTCTTTTTGTGTTTGAGATGAATCTTCCTCCAATCATTCCTCCAATTCTGCATCCTCGTAAATTTTGGGCCTTCCACTGCGATTTCTGTCTTCTACGTCGAAATCACCGTTTTTAAACTTTTGAAACCACTTTCGACACGTTCTCTCACTCAAAGCACCCTCACCATATGCTTCTACGAGCAATTGATGCGCCTCAGCAGCAGATTTCTTTAAATTAAAGAAGTAAACTAATATTTCCCGCAAATGACGCTTACTTGGCTCAAATTTTGACATTTTCAACTTATAAAAATGATATTTTACCAATATAAAATCAATGATATTAATAGGTTATGTTCTTGAATGTCCAAACTATTTTTTAAGCAGGTTATCATCTGCGAAAGCTAACCGAAACTCCGTGCCGCGCCATCTACAATAAAACGGCGGAAACTTATTTGTACTCCTAATAGAGATTACCATGTTTTACTACCAATAAAAATATATTTTTTACACATTTTCTTGTGACTCGAGTTTTGGGAAATGAACTATCCCATCATCAGACAACTAGATGAGGAATGACTTTTGACGATGTGTGTATGTGTGTATATGGGGAAAGTGTTTGCTCAACGAAGGTAAATATGGTAATACAGTTAGTGCTTTAGCAGTGCTACACTCCCGCCATATTTTTACTTTATTCAAACGACAACAAATCACATTTGTTTCAAAAGGTGAAATATTACAATATTACTTGAATATTCTGGAAGAATATGGGTCTATTGACATCAATAAATGAAAAAAACAACCTATTCAGAATCAATAGGAAGGAATTACTCTTTGATCAGAACAAGCACACTTACAAGAAATATATAAATAAGCTAAATCAGTTAATAAAAATACCAAAGATGAAATACTATCAAAATGAAAACTTGATAGGCAAAATAAATTCACTTGTCTTGTGGAGATGTGTAAACAGTATAATAGGTTGCGTTTCAAGGGAAATAGGTTGGATGAAGTTTGATTAAGAACGGGATCTATTTCTACAAATGAAAATGAAATTGCTGAGGAATTCAATGTGCAATTTTCGACCATGGGGAGGAACTTGTCTTACAGGATAAAACAAAATGGGTATACAATGAATTAGAAAGAAGCATCAGGTAGAGATTCTATTCAAAGTTGAAGAGAGGGAGATAATCGAAGTCATCAATCAAATAACAATAAAAACTTTACCAGGGTAGATAGAGTTACTTCTGAAATACTGAAAGAAATTGAATATTATATTGCCAAAACATTGACTTCTTTTTAAAACTTATGCTTTGAAGGTGGAACATTCCTCTCTGCTTTAAATATGCGATCATAAAACCTATTTCTAAAAAAGCTGAATGTAGACAACTACAGACCAATATACCTTACATCAAATCTATACAAGATCTTCGAAATTTTACTGATGGAACGTATGAACTTCTACCCACAGAAAAATAGAATATTGTTTTGGTTCAGGGAAGGTAAGTCGACAGAGGACACAATAGGCTATACTTCATGAAAAATTGGATAAAAAGTGTCCTTTACTTTGAATTCTCATTGACCTGACCGAGGCATTTGATAAGGTAAGCCATCAACAGTTGTTGCTTGTGTTTGGGAGAGCAGAGTTCAAAGGCGTAGCCTACAAGCTCTTTGAAAATTTCTTGAAAGAAGCAAGTACAAATTGGAATATCTATGAGCAATATCTTGAATGTCAAGTACGCAGTGCAACAAAGGGTACATTTTTAGATCCTTTGTTTTTTTAACTGAACATTAATGATCTGTTTAAACTTTAACTGGAAGGAGACATCGTGGAATTTGCTGATGATATTTTGATGTACAACTGCATTGAACTGGAATATGTTGAGAACGAAAGCTGAAAGACCTAATTATCCATTCAAATTCCATTTTGCTTTTATTATATCCGTTATGAAGTTTCTGATCACATATCAGAAAATAATAACAAGAAGAATGATAAAATTTACATAAAATAAATATTCGTATTACTTCCATAACGTGAATGAATCTAAGATTTCTATTCTCAATCACATCATAGCAGAAAAGTGAAGGGAATGAATTCCAAAGCAGACGTTATATCCACTTGAAACAAAAATAATAACACATCTCCAAAAACCTTATCACAACAGCACTAAACCATCCTTAAACCATACATCCCACTCATTCATCAAGTTTTGTCCTTTTGATTGATATGATCAATATTTCTACTTATAACTTATAGCTCTTAACTCTTCTGCAGCGATAGAGCAAAGGAAATCTATAGAAAATGGCATCTGTTCCTGCCATGTGAGGTTTCTGTAGGGAACCACTATATGCTTCAAGAAGGATCTGCTGATCTTGAGTTTCATGATATGTGATATGGCTAAAACATGCGATGTGAAGTGTTCTCCAATTGCTCTTACTGAGAAAAGAGATATGGTCAAATATAAGCTTTTATGAGATTATGAGATACTGGTAATGAGTAACAAAATAAATTTTAAATTGGCAGCTGGCAATAAAAAGTGCACCGTGATAAAATACAGTTTAAACAAAAATTTTCAACCCAAAAATTATACGAAGGAAGAGGTGAAAATTCTTCAGGAAACGAGAAATTACTATGTATGATATAATGCATGCTATCTGAAAAAAAATTTCTGCCTTGTATTTGCGTCTTCAGTCTGACAATCTGAGTTATCACACTCTGTACCTTTTCAACATCACTGCATTCTTTCACAGAGAGAAGAGGACTTCCATAAGATCACAGAGTGAGTACCGTTGCCTAACGATCATATTTTAAGGGGCTAAAGTGTGTTTTTACGTTTCTCCAGAAGACGGCACCTAAAGAAGAAGCAAAACGTAAGCGGTGAAACTGAATAATTCCTTCAAACAATTGCACTACCCTAAAATGATCAAATTGGAATATTTTAATACTTATCTGTTATAAACTAAAATCAAATAGTGAATTGCTTCAGCCGTTACTATTTGGTAGTTGATCATAATTGAAACACAATAGATTGGAGTTACTATGTATTTACTACCAAGGTTTTTTATTATTTTTGGTTCACATGTTACCGCGGTTTCGAACGATGACCGTTCATCTTCAGACGTAACAGAGGACTAAAGCACTAGTTACAGATTCAGTTTTGAAGTAATGTTCCATTTGGTACAAAAACTGTATAACAGATGTTACAAATTATTCAGAATAAATATTTCCAGTGAAAAGCAATAACAAGGATTACAGAGGTGTTATGGGTTTTTATGATGGTACATGAACAATTCCTTTTTCAACAGGTAGCAAGTAAGAAATAGCAGAAATAATTATGTGCAAATGTCGATACCTTTTGAAGCTATTTCGGTTACTTAAAAACATTAAATATTTTTGATTTGTGGTCGTTCATTATATCGATATCATCATTATGCAGCGCTTTGAATATTTCAATTGATTCTAGATAATTTAATTTTCTCCCTTTTGATGCAATATGGAGGATTTTCAGATTTTCAATTGATGGGAATGAATGACCATTGTCAATACAATGTGTTGCAAATGTTGATGATTTTTTATTCTTTTTAAAGTCAGTTTGGTGTTCTCTGAATCTAGTTTTAAAAGACCGTCCAGTCTGACCTATGTAAATACCATTGCAATCTGAACAGGTTAACTCATAAACTCCCGATTTTTCTATTTTTGGGGTGGTGTCTTTCGCGTTGAATAAAATTGAGGATAATTTGCTACCTTGGTAGTAAATACATAGTAACTCTAATCTATTGTGTTTCAATTGTTATAAACTACATTTTGTTGAAATTTTTAAAAAATACTCATTTTGATATATGATCTACGAAGATATAGAATTAGCTGTAGTATTTATTGCACTCATGAGACTCCTCAGCAAGTGATTAAGAGGTTGAGAGGTCATACAGAATGTCATCTAACTACTAACTAACTAACTAACCTAACTGACTGACTCACTAACTACTCAACAACCTAACTAACTATATAACTAACTAGCTAACTCACTCACTCTGTTTCTTCATTTCAAATAATCAGCTCCAGGAACTACTTACTTTGAATCTAAACGAATTAATCAAAATAATCAAATTCTTAAAACAAATTGTAGAAATTACTATGTTTTACTACCAATAAAAATATATATTACACATTCTCTTGTGACTCGAGTTTCGGGAAATGAACTATACCATCATCAGACAACTGAAGACCTAACAGAGTACAGAGTGGTACAGAGGTATTTGAACAGAAGTGATAAATATTTTGAATATTTCAATAGATTCTAGATAACACCTGATAGTGGTACAGAGGTTTACAAGCGGGATATCGGAATGTCGGCAATCGACAAAGAAGGTTGTTAAACAGATGGTACCCATTTAAATATCTCAAATAATTTTTGGGGTCGAATTAATTCGACAGAAACTATCTAAAATAGCTTGAGCCAAATTTATCCCATCACAAAAACGGAAGAAAATAAAAAATTCATTTCTCTATCGTACTTTGGTAGCATAAGTCAAAAAGTGGCCAATAGTTTTTCAAAATCAGATGTCAATATTGCCTTCAAAACGCAAAACAAATTATCATCGGTATTATTTAACGCAAAGAACCCAACTCCAAATATACACAAATCAGGAGTTTATGAGTTATCTTGTTCTACGTGCTGTAATAAATATATAGGACAAACAGGACGTTCCTTCAAGACGAGGTTCGACGAACATAAAATGAGTTTCATAAAAAATAAACAAAATTCTACTTTTGCCACTCATTGTCTAGAAAACGGTCATTCCTTTCCCACAATAGATAATCTTAAAATTTTACATGTAGAATCAAAAGGGAAGAAACTCGATTATCTAGAATCTGTTGAAATTTTCAAACTAGTTCACAATAACAATAATGTAAAAATAATGAATGACAGTACGGAGCTATGTAAATCGAAAATATTTGAGATATTCAAAGAGTAACATCTGTTTAAAACCTTTTTCAACGAACATAAAATGAATTTAATGAAAAGTAATTCATTCTTCAGAAAACAGTAATTCCTTTCGACAAAAGAAAATCTTAAGAAAATTTCACATGTAGGTTCAAATGAAAAGAAACTTGATTATTGAAATTTTCAAATTCGTCCACAGTAAAAATAATTTAAAAAATAATGAATGACTGTATGGAGCTATGTAACCCCAAAAATTATTTGAGATATTTAAATGGGTACCATCTGTTTAACAACCTTCTTTGTCCATTGCCGACATTCCGATATCTGTTAGAAGGCCCCTCTTTTTTAACCCGGTTTTTTATCACGTTCCGCTTGTAAACCTCTGTACCACTATTAGGTGTTATCTAGAATCTATTGAAATATTCAAAATATTTATCACTTCTGTTTAAATACCTCTGTACCACTGTTAGGTCTTCAGTTGTCTGATGATGGGATATTTCATTTCCCGAAACTCGAGTCACAAGAAAATGTGTAATATATATTTTTATTGGTAGTAAAACATAGTAATTTCTACAATTTGTTTTAATTATAATCAACTACCAAATAGTAACAGCTGAAACAATTCAGTATAATCTAATTCTGGTATGAACATTAGTTGATACAGCCAGGCAATGGTCTTTTTTACAACAAATAATAGTAGGACAATTAAAAACAAATTATTCCGATAAACTAATCGTTATATTAATAATGCCTATAATTTTCAATAGGTCACTGTTAGAAACAGTGTTTCTTGGAAATGATACCAATAATTTTGTATGGGTTACACAATATTATTGGTAGAAATTTATTTCAATTTTAGCATAACTTTCCAGCAAATAGCAAATGATTAGTCATCAAGATACTAACGGATAAATAAAGTCATACCAACTCCATCAAAGGCAGTATCCATGAAATATAGATCTCAATCAACTCAGGGTCTATTACTGTTAGAAATTATGAAAAAGATATTGGAATATTTCGTCTTTGCGCCAATACACATCTAGTTACACTCTTTAAGAAATTTATGGCGATAAATCAACAAAGTGTCAACCATCTGATATATGTAATCAATTACGAAGTTTATATGAGCGTTACCCTAATAATAAATCGAAAACAGATGGAGGAATGTAGACAATAATTTATTGGTCTTTTTGCCTGATAATTGCATTTTCAATGAAAATTTTTTCGATGGTGTAAGGGAAACAGGTTTATTAATGTAAGCTATATCGGTAGAACATGTCTGTACGACAGTTCTCAATTCGGTATAGGTTACATAATAGGAGTATTATTATACTTAGTTGTAAGTACAGAGGTTTTATAAGGTGTAAAAAATTATTGATTCAGGCAATGTTTTGAAATATTGCCGTATATGGAAATATGGCTTTAAAAAGCTTGTTCCCATGTCATTTTCGAATTCTCTACTCTGTCTTTCTTGTCAATTCTACTCTATAAAATTTAATAACTCCAATCGATAACACTTCTAAATTTTTAGATTGACTAGTCGGAAAATAACTGAACGAGCCATAATTATAGCTTAGGGAAAGAAAAATCCATTATTTTTGCGTGAACTTCAAAGGTTCATTCAACATGTTTTCGATTGTACGATTTTGTTTTATAACTTGTTGAAATTTTAAAGATACCTCATAATGCCTCTCTCATAAAAGTTTTGGTCATTATTGGTGAAAAACTCTAGTAATCGATTTTTACAACCTTCTCTTGATGCCAATTTCTTATCACTCAGGAAGTTTTGCAATGCGAGAAAAAGATGGTAATCACATGGTGCCAGGTTCGGACTATATGGTGGATACATTAAAACTTCTCAGCCAAGCTTTCAGAGTTTCTGGCGAGTTCGTACAGACCTGTGTGGCCTGGAGTTGTCCTAATAGAACACAGGACCTCTTCTGTTGGTCAATTCTGGCCGGTTCTGATCAATAGCTAGCTTCAAACGGCCCAGGTGTTGAAGTTAGAGATATTAAGTTAGTGTATGGTCATATAGGAACAACTCATAATAAATAATTCCTTTCCATTCCCACCAAATGCACACTAGAACTTGCCTAGTTGTTAATCCTGGTTTGGCCACCGTTTGAGCTGTTTCATCTCGCTTTGACCACGATCGTTTCTGCACAATATAGTCATATGTAACCTATTCTTCGTCCCCAGTCACAATCTGTTTAAGAAATGAGTTCATTTCATTCCGGATGGCCGAGGTTTCAGAGGTGGAAATTCGATCCATCATGTTTTTTGCTGTTAACTGGTGTAGCACCCAAACATCGAGCTTCTTTTTGAATCCAACTTTGCGCAAATGGTTTAAAATTTATTTATGGTTGATCTTTAGCTCCTAAGTGATGCTACGATTACTAACATGCTGGTCAACTTCGATTATTTTTGTGATTTTATCGACATTTTCGACGACAAACTTGCCTGTGTGAGGCGTATCTTTGACATCAAAAATACCTTAACGGAATAGACGGAATCAAAATTACATCAAATTACCTATTACAATATCGAAACCATAAACACCTTTTACAATTTAAACCGCGTGGCTTGCATATTCGCCTTTATCAAAGAGGAAATGTAAAATGTTCCAAATTTTCTCTTTGCTGATTTCCATTTTTAACATACCGTAAATAACAACTGATTGGACCGAACAAACAACAGTGAAGGAATGTTTTTAGTGTGAAATGTCAACTTGACAAAGACCGAAATATTAATGGATTTATTTTTAAAATAATAAAAAGTTTTTTTACTTGATAGAAGGATTATTTAAATATCATACAGATTTATTCTGTTAACCTCCTACAAAAAATTTTTATTAAAAAATTTTTTGAATTAAATTATAATAAATAAATGTCTAGGAACAGACTGTGCCTCTCTAGTATCAATAGAATTAAACACTTATCAAACAGTACCAAAGGGAATAAAAGAATTCAAAGAAATATAAATTATCAATTAAATCTACTGAATAATTATTAATTAATTTAGTAGTTATTAATTATTTAGTAGATTAAATTGACAATTTATATTTCTTTGAAATCTTTTATTCAATTTGGTACTGTGTGATTAGTGTTTAATTCTATATGGCTACTAAAGTGGCAGTGTGTTCTTAGATATTTTTTTTATTTAATTCTAAAAATTTTTGAACAAAAATTTCTTTGAAATTTGAATTTGTAGGAGGTTAACAAAATGAATCTGTATGATATTTAAACAAAAGGATTTATTTTTCCCAAAACTTTAACTATGACCAATATGATAAGAAAACATGAAAAGCGATCGATTCATAATGTTTTGAACACTTTACTTGTTACATGCAGTGGATGTTATGGAAAATTGAATTGAGTAAATCAATAGTTTTCTAATATTTCATCAAAATAATTCGTACTATTAGAAGTATACATGGGTTTTCTGTCAAAAATTGAAGCTGTATTGTGACAAACCGGATTTGCATTCAAAGGTGAAAGTATTGTCTATCGCTAGCTACCTTTTTCCCATCTTTCTGGTAATTGACTGATCCCATCGCGAAAAAAAGCTGGCTCTTTGGTAGCTATCCATGCATCTATCCATTTTTTGACTTCATTGTAATTGAAGAAGTGCTGATCAGCCAGGCCATGTTGCATCGATCGAAAGAGATAGTAATCAAAAGGAGCAATGTCTGGGCTATACGGCGGGTGGGGTAGGACTTCAAATTTGAGCGTTTCTAAGTACGTTTCAACGGGCATGTGACATGCTGCAAAATAATATTGTCGTGGCTGTCGGCGAATTGCGGCAGTTTTTCTGGCAATGCTGGCGTCAAACGGGTTAATTGTTGACTATGGACTGTGATCTTTTAAATTAGTGGTCACTAAGAGAATTACCTTAAGGGCCCACACACGAAAAGAACCAAAGAACCAGGTTGAATCAATTTCCAAGGTTCGAGAGATCGCTCGTTGTAAGAAGACCTTAAGATCCCGGAGACCGAGATCGTCAGATGAGCTTTAACACAGAAAGTTCAGAGAGCTTTAGCCTGCAGACTAGAGGTGAGCTTTATGTTCGGGGAGCATCAACTTTGGGGCTTTTGCAATAGACGAGCTTTTGTGATAGGGAGCTTTAATTTGCGAAACTCGAGCTTTTCCGATACGCTGATTCTACAGGTCCGAAGATCTCAACGCCCGAATAAGAACGAAAATTGTATTCCGGAAACCTCAACGATCGTTTAAGCGAGTAACACCTAATTTCCCGGAGATTTCAACGAGTGGTCAAGCGAGGAACACCTGGAAATTAAATATTAAAGGAAGAAACTAGTGCTAGACGTGAAGGGCCGTTGTGTCCATCTGTTATTACCCACACAAAACGACGTTCGACGTCTCTTGGCTTCAGTTCATACAGTATTAAATGTTTCGGATCATTCCCATCGCTTTCAAACGATGGAAAATGGCTATTTGGATGGTCCAAGTGTTTTTGCTAGTTCCTCTTACATTTGTGATTGATCATCATTGAGCTTCGCATCTTATTCTCCGTACAGTCTAGACTTGGCCCCCAGTGACAACTACCTATTCTCAAATGTGAAAAAATATCTTCGTTGAAAGCGATTTTCCGACGATGAAGAACTGAAGGCAACAATTAATACCTATTTTGAGGAGAAGTCAAAAGATTTTTTTACAAGGTTTAGAGAAGCTTATGTCTCGATTTAACAAATGTACTGGAGTTCTAGGGGAGTACATTGTAAAAAATAATTTTTCCAAAGTTTTTTGAGTTTTCTTTCATGTCTATACCGGGAATACATTGAACCTCCCTTGTATGTATGTTAAAAAAATCCCCTTTCATCTTTAATTCAGCGACTTCTATTTCTTTATCCATAGTTCACTCACAAAAAAACAACAATTGACTCACAATACCGGGAACTTTCAACGAAAAGCTGCGAAGTTCGTCATTGCGTGACAGGTCGACGAGTCTTTCTGCGCTTGGAAGACTCGTGCTCTTCGGCTGTATCTGATACCGGAGTCTCTTCAGTTTGTTATTGACGATTGGTGTGTGCGGTCTTGATACACAATTCAGTGTTGGTGCGAGAAACGCGCGTTTTACTGTCATTTTGCGCGATTACTTGTTGTTTTTTATCTAAGTTGTTCGAATGTTGTATTGACTGTGGGTAAGTGTAGCACCTGAAGTTAATATATTTTTACTTTTGGCCCATATTGTACTTCCAGCTTAGATGATATTCAAAATATTTTCATTTTGAATCGATGACATGAATTTATAAAAAATATTACCTCTAGTCTATTCTGTCAATGGAATTCATACAATACAAATTATAAACAAAGAAAGAAAGTATTTTTAAAATTGAATTGCCATATATTTTTAAACTTATAGACAAAAATATTCTATAAAAAACGCAAAAAACCCCGCATAGAATTTTATTTTATTCGAAATTTCAGTGGTTCTAAAACTACGTTGAATTGAAAATATCGTCAGAAAACTAAATGCCCTCAATAAAATATTGATAAATTCTTCAGTTTCAGAATTATTCAAAAAAGTACCATACTAATTTGGGCATTTATATTCGAATAAATTTCAGTGATTTGTCGCACAGGTCAAAGTTCATTCGAATATGCAGAAAATGAGGTTACTTGGATCAATAGTTTGAATTTAGTAGTTTCACCCTTTCAGAAAATATCATTTCTAATGTGAATCCACACATTTTTAATCTGATTAATTAAACGAATTTTTCTGCAGAGTACACAAGAAATATACAGTTGTCTTCCAGAAGCCAGATAATACAGAAATTCCAATATTTATCTTTTAAACAATTCTTGAGTTTCAAAGAATTTTTTGAAGTAAGTTTTCCCACACACAATTTTCTGTAAATATTCAAATATTTATGTCATATATTAGAACTATATTTCCTGTTTATATTAGTATTTCTGGCCACAATAAAAAAACTTAATTTCAAAAGGACAATCTGAGCATTCACGAACTTCCTATTCAAACCTTATATGTAAATATCAAGGTTATTTACTTTGGAAAATATGGCTAAGTTCTAGACAGATAATTTGATTTCAAATTTTTGATCTGGACGAGTGCACAAAATAGAATCATTTGGAAAATATTATAGCTTCCTAAGACGACTGTGCAATAAACATAATTATAGAGTATTCTACACTTTTATATTGTAATTATTTATAAAAATCTAAGTTATGACAGATAGGAATTATCTTTCATCAAACACTTCGTTAAATTGCATTTTATTATTGTTTATAATGATGAAATGAAGAATTAGTCTTTACGCCATAAGCATGAATGAATGTGCAATATAGAGCTAGGAAGCTCAATTCAGTAGCACCTGTATCTATTTTTCGTACTCTTCAGCAGAAACGTAATAAGTGTAAACTTAACATATCTTCAAGATTCATTAGCACGTAATGACCATGAGATCATCCAAACTTATTCAAATTACGTCCTGTTACTATGGATGAGTAACAAATGACAACAATGTAAGATAAATGTATGTAAATCATGTGTTGGAACCTCTTAATGAGAATTCAATCAACTTTGTAAGTTAAACAAGCGCGCAAAAACGATTCCTCAAAGTTAAGACTGAGACAATCATATAAAAAAATTGGATTATTCAGAATGTCATACATCAATTTTATATTCTGTTTTGCTAAGATTGTAGCTCTTGTTAGATAACAAGCTATTAAATTTTTCATTGATGCAAAATTCGGTTAAACACAAATAAACGTATGGAAAAATTTTTATATTAATAATTGAAAAATTGAATTTTGTTCTTAAACTTGGCAAAATCAGAAATTCGAATGTTAATAATTTGGTGAAAGGTGAGAAGTTTATGTATGATAAACAGTGAAAAAAACAATAAGAAGAGAAGATATGATTTATTTTTAAAGTTAATGAATTAATTCCACTTATCGAAACTATGTATTAGAAACATCTATATAATAATCAAAATTTAATCTTATTGAATGAAATCAAAATTTCTATTATTACAACAGCAACTCACAAATTCAATAAATATCCTGCAGATTATGTTGTTATGATCTTTTTTATAATTTTCAGACTCCTAAATAATAATAGACGTAATCATCTTCTCAAAAGAGATGATGTAATATTTGGATGATTTTCAAATATTTTAGTAATGAATATGTAATAATATGTTGTATCGGACAACGGCTACATCGACAAAATAAATAATGTTAAATTTTTTCTTGAAAAATATTGCTATATCATTCGAAATTTTATGTTATTCTCTTCTGAAAACAAACAATGGTATTTAGTTGTTCAGATTCAGTTTAAAACCTTCGATTCTTTTCGTTAGTATACCGGGTGACCTACATATAAAAGTCTAGCCGTAGGTATGAGTTTTTCCGGAATTTTCGTTCAAAGAGAGGCTCCTTTTCATTGGAAGGTCGTACTATCTTTTCCTTAAGTGGGGTGGTAACCCCGTCAAGAATCTTAAATGGTCATAGAAGTTGAGTAACACATCATTTTTGGAGTTTTGCAATTCTATTTATGAATATGCGGAAAAATTTCTATTCGGCGTTTGTTTTAGTTTAGTATTTTACATTAACAATTGATAAATTAACGTATACATGTTGAATACAAAAGTCATAAAAGAGAAATAAAAGTTTCTCTATATAAGTATTAATCTTAAAATAATAAAATTGTTTTTTTTTACTTAATAGAGAAGGCTTATTAGAATATCTTAAATATCATACAGATTCATTCTACTAACCTCACTACTAATTTAAATTTTATAAATTTTTTTAAAAATGTCTTGGAAAACAGTTTTATTATACATATAGAATTAACACTGCTTACACAGCACCGAAAGGAATAAAAGAATGCACAGAAAATATAAATTATTAATGAATAATAACAAATAAATACTTGACAGATCTAAAATATTGCTTCGTAATACATTGATACAAAACAAAATTTTGTAAAAATATTAAATAAATACTTGAAGTAAATAAAATTTTGTAAAATAAATGGAAGGTTATACTTGATAGAAGGTATATCAAATTATTTAAATATTTTAATATTTGCAGATATTTGAATATCAAAACAGATTCAATCTGTTGTCTTCTACAATTTTAATTTCAAAAAATTTTTTTAAGAAACTTTAAGAATTAAATTAATGTCTTTATAAGCACTGTAAGTTTCTTCAAAAAAATTTTTGAAATTAAAATTGTAGAAGACAACAGATTAAATCTGTTTTGATATTCAAATTTTGTAATAATCCTTCTATCAAGTAAAAAATCGTTTCTTCTTATTTTATTTACAGATATATTCTGTTACCTTCTACATATTTAATTTCGAAAAATTATATTTAATATTATAACTTCAGGAATTAAATTAATGTCATATAAGCACTGCTCATATCAAACGACATATAAAATAAACATTAATTATAAGACATCCAAATGAGATAACAAAATCCAATAAATATAAATTGTTAACAAAAATCCTATAAATTAAATATTTTGAGTAGACAAAATTTTGTTTCTGCTCATCCCTCTTATGAAAACAGATATCTTTAAAAAATGTTTAACATAATCTTAAGAATTTCATCATAACTATATTACTTAGAATATTGAATATTATTGGATATCTAACTAATATTAAATATAATTTTTTGAAATTAAATATGTAGAAGGCTGACAGAATATATCTGTAAATATTAAAATATTCAAACAAAATTTTCTTTCGTAATGCACTGATTCAAAACTAAATTTTATATCTTTTAAAAATTTATTCAATGTTTTCAATTAATATATTTTTTGTATTCTTTTATTTTTCGTGCTGTGTAATAATTGTTAATTCTACATGTCTACTTAATTTGAACTGTGTTTTCTGAGACATTTATTCAATTTAATTTTAAAAAGTAATAAAGAAAAAAATTAAAATTTGTTCTGAGATAAGCAAAATAAATCTGTATGGTATTTAAGACAACTATTTATTTTATATTAATATAATATATATTTTCAATATGTATAGTGAGAGTTTTTCAGATTTATGATATTAAATTTGAATTCTAAATTAGAACATTTACCAAGGGTACTCAAATTGATGATTCATACAATTTCCCAAAACAAGTAATTTAATGAAAAATGATATATAAGATTTAATTTTCATAAGTATATAAAGGTTTCCAGACATTTCTGATTTTCAGTTTGTTAATTTTTCAAATAAAACTCAAAAATTTAATGAATTGTGAAGAATTTAATGACCATTTCATGTTCGACTACCAATCGAACCCATTTCATTACTTTCCTAGTTCCGTAGCTCGTAAAATTAGCAACAAGGAGAAGAGATCAAATAAAGATCCAAGAACACCGTTAATTCACAATATTAGATAGGTACCAATTAAATTTCAACAGAATCGAGTAGAATCAAGATTCTAAATGCGATAAACGCCAAACTTTCTGTTCCTAGGTCTCTCTTCCATTGTTTCCGCAAAGCGGAATGAGCATTTGGTACCCAAGGCGAAGCTTATTTTTTCCCGGAGATAGCCTTGGGTTAATCATCATGAATTTCGATGAAAAATTGCAATCTGGAGTCGTTGACCCACTTAGCCATAAGTGATAGGAGATACAGACGTTCATCTCACAATCACTGACTTTGAATTTCAAATACTTCAATTAAGCAATGAGTCTTTGGGTTATTTATTAGCTTTAGTCTTTATAATTCAAGAAAACATATTTCGCCAGAGCTAGATGACTTTTCGCTCTGTGTTACACCTAGTTTGATCAGTTGGATCTCTTCGTGCTCCTCTTCTTTCTTCCATCCACACGCGGCACAAAGGTTATCAAAAGATAACAACGAAACTTAATTTAAAACTATAAAAACGATCATTTCAAGCAGTTCCCTTCCGGACACAAATGTGAGTTGTGCCTAATCAGTTGGCGAAGACTTGGTGAGTCATAATCGAGCTGAATGTATGGATCTTCCTACGACTCATATATAATTGGAAACCAATTATAATATGGCAGCTAATTCGTGTCATACATGATCATGTAAGTGTACATGGGAGACTCAAAGGGCAGAGGAAACAATAATCGAACGATAAATCACCCCAACCTCTTGTTTAATGTATCATAAAACTGGGCGATAAGTGGGCAGTACGACACAAATTGTAGGTGGTACCTTTATTCATTGCTCACTGGTACCAGCTCGATATGGTTTTATGCGTCAACGTTCATATTCGAAGGAATCACCCAGTGGCGTCACTTTTCTATTGTTAACAAGATCAGATTCCGGAGCGACAGTCACAGTGTGTGATAAGCTACGTTCAGACAAAAGGAACAACTAGCGATTTACGAGTTGGTGTTTGTATATTCACCTTGGGTTCGAATGTGATGCTGAAATGAGAGTTCCAGTAACAATTGGAATATTTGAATCATTTTTGGTATACATGTTTCTTAGGTAAAAACAAGTAAACAGTTAAGACACTAAGAATCTCAGATTAATTGAAAAAAAAAACTAAAAATGTGCAGGATTTTCACAGGAGGTTATTCACTTTGATGAATGCCCTCCAGCTTGGCGGGGTCCAAATCGAACAAGTGCAAATGTTCGAATATCTATGCTCGCTGGTTCAGGAGAAGAAAGTGGCCTGTACCTCTGAAGTCCACAGCAGAGCGTGGCAGGGCATGGCTGCGTTAGCTTCGCTTAAGTGGTGCATTTGGAGAAAAGCCAACATGTCACTCCGGACATAGATCCATCTCTTTAGAACGCTAATCATACCAGTTCTCCTATATGACGCCGAGACGTGGACCCGGCTGAAGAGCCACCTCAACAAGCTCGATGTGTTTTAAATGCGATGTCTTCGGCAAATCCTCGGAGTTCCACTCCGAAACCATCTACGAAACAACTTCATACGGGAGAGTTGAGACCACCAACCAACCATAGAGGCTTTGATCCAGCAGAAGAGACTGAGATGGTTCGGACACGTTTGCAGAATGAACACCATACAAGATGCTCTGGCGAAACGCTCAGGAACATGACGGGTGCAGCGGTCGACTTCCAGGAAGACGAGGCACATTGAGGAGGATGTACGAAAGCAGCGTCTTATCATCCAAGACGCATATCGACTGTTCAAAATCCAGTGGCACCCACAGCAGCGTATGGGCGGAAAAACCTACCCCATCGCCACCTAAGGATGAAAGAAGAAGAAGACGTCATTCACACATCAGAACATACTCTCAACGATGTGATCCATTTCCTCCTGAGATGTATCGGGTGTTTTGCTTAGAGTGATAGAACTTTCGATAGGGTTAACTGTGATTTGACAGAAGATAGAAGCCATGTTCTTTTGACATTTCTGTTCAGTAAGCATTGATAAATTATTATGTAAAGACTCAAGCAGCAACAATGTTCACAAATTGTTCAAATTTATTTTCAAAATCAGTGTTCTATTCGACAAACTTATAGAACACTTCGTGAAATTTATGGTTTATATAAACATCCATCAGAGCAGCTTATTCGTCGAACTATCGATAGATTTCAGACGACATTTTCTCTACTCGATGCAACAACATCAACAAGATAAAGAACTGTTCGTACAGAAGAAAATATCGCTGCTTTAAGTCATAGTCTCAATGATTATCCAAATTTGTCTATTCGTAGACGTTCATCCACCACATAGAAAATTTTGCGTAAAGATATTGGTCTACACCCATACAAGATCCAACTAGTTCAAGACCTAAAGCCACTAGACCATAATAAGCGTCTTTTGTTTGCTAATTGGGCCCTAGAACAGCTTGAAGTTGATCCACTTTTTTATCGTAAAATTGTGTTTAGTCATGAAGCTCATTTCTGATTGAAAGGCTATGTAAACAAGCCAAATTGCCGTATATGGAGTGAAAACAATCCTCAAGAAGTTCTGCAGGTTCCATTGCATCCTGAAAAATGCTCTGTATGGTGTGCTTTACACGCTGGAGGCATCATCGGTCCATATTTCTGTAAAAACGATGCTGGAGCTAATGTTACAGTGAATGGTGCTCGTTACAGATCGATGATGAATGATTATTTGTTTCAAAATTTGAATGAAATCGACCCAGAAGTGTTTTGGTTCCAACAAGATGGTGGTATGCCTCATGCTGCTACCGTAACAATTGATTTATTGAAAAAAAAATTTGGTGACATTATTTCGAGAAATGGTCCAATTAATTGGCCTCCAAGATCATGTGAAATAACTCTACTGGATTATTTTCTTTGGGGTTATGTCAAGTCATTGGTTTATGCTGATAAACCAGAAACAATAGACGCTTTGGAAGCCAACATAACTCGTGTTATTGATGAAATGAGGCCTGAATTACTCGAAAAAGTGGTCCAAAATTGATCTGGTCGAATACGATTCCTCAGAGCTGGTCGTGGTGGACAAATGCCGGAAATTATTTTTAAAACAAAAATGTCATAAAATTATCTTTCAAATAAAAAAATTTGGCTTCAATCGTAATTTAAATGTGTTTTATTTCAATTTAAAGTTCTATCGCTCTAAAAAAAACACCCGATAGTATTCTAGGCTACCTATATCTCATGAAAACCTGTCAAACTCTGCAAATGATGGGGTGAATTGAGTTATCTCCTATTCAAATGAAGCAGGTGTACTCAATGGATGGAGGATTTGGACACCATGCTGGACATGTCAACAAGTTATTTTTTTTTGTTCAAGTAGCCTAAGATAAGTTCCGCTTTTCTTGTTTCCATTTTCTTCATGAAATAATTCGCAATAGGTCCGGCTTTGGGGGAACACTGTCGATCATATTGCCTCTTATGAAAAGAAAAGGGATGACTCCCATGAAAGATCAACTCATGCTACCACAGCGCGAAAAAATGAAAGTTGAAGATCACGTGTTCACCACATCTTCATATCTTTTTCTTTCACCATCATTCCAGTCCTAGTTCCAGTTTAGTCATGATTATCAACTGTAACTGTTAGAGGTCATTTTTCATTACAAATTCGCAAAATAGGGACAAAATACTTTGACGAAATCATGGAGTATTATTGAAAAATCATATGATAGCTGGTAACTCAGCAAATATATATTCCCATAGAAAAAATGTTTATCCTCAGTAGAAACTGGAGAAATTAATATAAGGCGTACGTTTCAATATTCTTCAACTCATCATTGATAGCTTTCTCATATGTGAATTATAAATATTGTTTACACTCACCACACAAAGTGTTCGATCTGAAAGGAATATGTTTATAGGGTGCCAAATTCTACGAGGTGTCCAATTATCTTTCCCTGTAAAGTTATTCAAGATTCTACTATTTTGTTACGCTTCACAATTTTTCCAATAAAACATTGATAACATGAACTTCAAAAAATTGTGAAACGTTACAAAATTACACTTGAATAACTTTACAACGAAGGGTTATTGGACCATACCCTATAGAAACTTTTGTATTAAAAAATGCCTGTAGAATAGACTTGTAAAATAGGGCCAAATTTGGACACCCTGTGCATCAGTTTAAATAAATTTCAGAATTTACTATTTGACTAAATATGACCCACAAGAAATAGACATCAATCGACTTTCCTTAAGGATCAATTAAAGCAAATTGAAAACGTTATAGAGAGCAGAATATTATTGCTATTAATCTAAACTATGTGCAATTGGAATAATTAAGAAATGTTGAAGCACTTTGGGGTCTTCTCTAGTCTTACCTTCACCTGGCCTTCATGTGTTATCCGACTGATTCGTGATTGAACAAAATCGTGGAGCGGTGTATTTCGAAGTGATATTTCGTTTACATTTCAACATGTGCATAGGTTGAAGTACACAATAATTATGAGTTTGTACTCCGGACCCAAAGTATATGAACATTTCTTGTGGATTCGAATACCTTAGAAGTGAATTTCATTGGAAAAGTTATGTCTTCTGAAAGATTAGTCACGATAGTAATGAAATAACAGTATTTGCCAACTCAAACTCGTTACACCAACAATAAATTCAAGTAAAGCAACGTATTTCATTCAAAGACGAGAGTCATTCAGCTTTAATAATCACTCTTCTAAAATTTAAATTCCGCCTTATTGTAGTTTGTCTAGTATTGCCTCAGAATTGTACAGCTCACATGAAAAAAAAGATTTCAACAATTTTTGGAGGCTAATTCTATTATTCTCAGCACGTAACGAGTATTAGTAGTTAAGGAATGGGGAAAATTTCATCAATGTTAGATGCTATGCTATGAATTATCCATAGCAGAATTTTCAGAAAAAGTGATTGTTTGGGTCTTCGAAGCATTGAATTGCACCAGATTTTGTTGACCACAATCGTTCATTGTTTTGAGATCTTCGTTAAGGGAATAGATTTGCTGGCATCTATGGGGGTGAGATTCAACGTTGCTCAAAGGTTTGTCTCTGGTGAAAGAGACATCAGCGAGCTATCATCCGCGAAGCTTATACATGTGAACCAGAAAAAGGTTGGCGACAAACCTGAGCCTTGGGGAACTCCAGCGTTCACCTTGAAAATACGGAAACCCACACCACCCCCCACGATCAAATGAATGTTCCTGCTAGCTAGGAAATTTTTCATCTAATCGACTCCTATGAAAACCATACGAAAATAGCTAATTCAGAAGAGTCTTATGTCAGACACGAGCGAAACCCTTAGATATGTCCAGATCAACTGATCTAGATTCTTCCTAGCACTCAATATCCTTTATCCACACCTCATATCACTAAAGAGGTCACCTGTTGACCGGTGTTTGCAGAACCCATACTGTCTGTCTCTGATGAAACCTTGATGTTTATCAGCTTTGAGGTTGATAGCTGCTTCCATGACTTTGTATTAAATTGATATTATTAAGCGGTAGTGTGATGGAAAATACTTCTTCCACTTCTTTAGTATTGAATGTGCTCGTGCACTGTTCCATGAATCATATGTATGACATAGTAAATATTTTACATGTCCCAGGTATGTTAAATCTGAGAGAGATAAGAAGATCTCGAGAGCCTGGCGTTATCTAATTGATTGGTCTCATATCGTTCTTATTACCTCTTGAACTTATCGCTGGGCTGTTATATTGTCTCTAAGCAAAGTAACTTCCAAAGTATCTATCATGTCTTTCACCACGTCACCTTCTTAGGATGCCCAACCCCTTCGCATCTCCAGACAGAAGTAAGAATCGACATTAATCGACACTCATTTGCAGTAGCGCAAATATAACTCTTCAAGCAATGTGGCTCATCTGAAAAGTTCAAAGCTCTTTTCCCTATGTCTTTTGCCTGCTTGTCTCCATGCTCGTATACACTGCAATATGTTGTATAAAGATATATTGGTATTTTCGAAACTTTTCTTATCTACAGGTTAGCTTCTCCCAATCCTACATAACAGCTCTCATAATGGTTAATTAGTTTAGAAATCTAGGAAATTATTTGCACTTCAGGGATTTCGATAATTTGAAAAACGTTTTGGTGGTGATTTTTATTTGAATGAGACTCTACATTCTTGAAAACTTAATGTTCTGTTAGTGACCTAACAGCCATTTCAAAAACTCAACAGATGAAACCGAAAAGTCAACAATTCGTCCGATATAAGATGACATGTGAAAAATTATTAAAATCGAATAAACGTATATGGGTGATTACTGTTCTGGTCGTTCAATATGAAAATCCTCCAATATTTTCTCATAATTGACATACATTCATCGCCCCTGAAAATGATACGCCCCTGTCACGATGTGTTGATTCGAATCACGTTAGCCTGTTCTTCGTGGAGCCCTTTGACGTACTGCTAATAATGAATATCCGCTTCCGTTTATTTCCCACGTCATGCAACGGCAAACCAAGAAATAGCCTTAACGATATTTTAAAACACAGGTGAACTCGTACTACCTTCTAAAAAAATTCCGCGGAGAAACTGCTCCAGAGATACAGACAGCCAGTTCTTCTTCTTCTTTTACACGCCTAATGTCTTTATCGCTGGCTGGCTAGCGAAATGACATGATAGATACTAATTTGATGAAACGGTTGGTAGCCGGAGTAGACGATAGAAAATTGTTGATGACTGGAGTGTTCGAGATCAGAAATATAGTGTTATTGTGACCACGTTTTTGCCAGGAGTGTCATTAACTCAAGTAGTGTGTTATTTTCACGCTGTTCACAGACAGAGATTTTTGACCACTTCTAAGAGCCTGGTATTCAACAATCGTTAACCTGATTATTTCATTTTCCCATAGAATTTATGGAACAATTTATCTCAACGGAATAGGAAAAACTCAGTTCTGGAAACACCAATTATTTTTTTCATTTCCTTTCATTCTAACTTCTCACAATATTTATGTGATAATTTTCGAGAAAAATCTCATCTTGCCTAAAAGTTAGCTAGTTTATATGCTGTTAGTTTCCGATCATTCAATTTGCCGACGCTTATATGTACCTAACTAATTTTTAGTTCCATCTGGCGAGTTATCCTAAAGATACTAATGAAGATTTATTCATATATCTTTTTCTATGATTTCAATTCCACAACTCTCATAAGGACTTACACAAATATTTGAATCGCCGTGATAACGACTTCTGAATTATTCTTATCCGAAATTTTATTCTTCAAATATCTCTAAACATAGATAAACAACACAAAGACTCATGCATAAGTTCGTGAAAATAAAACACGATAATTTATTGATTTATTTCTTATATATGGTTTCCTTATATTTATACCCAAACATTTACCTTTTGGGAAATTTGTTTATGTGTCTCCATGAATAAATGAGGATTACATTCACTCCAGTACCGATAATTATGTCTATTGACTTCCCCTTTCAACATGAGGTACACTCGTCAGAAAAGATTGTATTATAGAGTCCGTGTATTATTCAGTAACTCACTAAATTGTTCACAAAACTGAGTCCGATGGTCAGGATCATCTTCATTCAACAGTTGCACCAGCCTTATCTTGTAAGGGTGAAATTTATGAGCTTTCACAATTCGATGAACGCTAGATTTCGAAAGATTAAACGCTCGTGCTAAAGTTCTTATAATTATTCATCTGTAAATGTCCCAATACTGCTATTTCAATAGTTTCATTTCGGAATGGACGCTAAACTTCCTGTTTCTCATTCTAAATGGAATCAGTAGTTTCCAATTTATTCATTAAATGCTCAATAATTGGTGACTCACATTGCTTTCTGAATGATTGTTATTAAAATACCTTGCAGTTAATCTAAAATTTTCGTCATTCCCAGTATAATTTGAGAATTTCCATTCTTCCTTCCATAGAATAGAACATTTCCGCTCACGTAAGTAAGTCTCAAACCCAATTTTGACGCAGAAACGAAAAACTGAAACACATTTGAGAGAGAATCTTCGAAAAAAAAGTATACATGTAAGAATTCCATGAGTTTCACACATTTTCCCATCATGATCGATAAGGAAATCGAATGTTTTTAAAGTAAAAAAATTCAAAAACTCAAATTGTTCCGCCAGTAAATGAAAAAATTTGAAAATTTCAACTGCGATGTTTAGAGAACAGAACAAACTTGTCAACTAAACCACATCCAACATCTCCTCCCTATTCAAAAAATGTTGGGTTCATGGGTTTTTCGGAACAAATTTATGATGTAAATTCGTCCCCCTCAAAACAGAAGTTGACCTGTTTTGTTTAAATCTTCGAAAATTCTTCGTTTCTGACTTCTAGGGGGGTTTTCGTTGGGACACACTGTATATTCCAATCGTACATTTTTTTAGCGATGGCAACTCTACAAGTGATGAACAGAGGAATTTATTTAAAATAGAGCTCGTTGTCCATATATCATGTAAATATCTGCATATTTTAAACGCCAGTTTAGGGTAGATCAAAGCTGTATAATTTAACTTCGCTTCATTAATGCGGCGTGAAAATTATGCATTGAAATATGACAGAAAAATAAAAAATCTACAATAAAAGCAAAAAGTTAAAAAATCGATTTCTTGTGAGGAAACAATTCTCCTCACTCGATAAGCAATCTAGTCCTTGATATATCACTCTGTGATAAATAATAGTGTTTATTAGATGGAATGAAGTTTGCGATAAAAGTGCTCGAACTAATTCTTCAATAACAACTGATCAAGGTAGTGTTTATTCATGAATATAAAGCGTATTGTTGTGGTATTATAAAAACTAAGATGTAAAATGCAAAGCTCTACTAAGCTCCACACTTTCAATCGAAAGTAAATCCTCATTTTTTCGCTTCTAAATTCCGAGGCAACCACCTACGTAAAAAATAGCACTTAGAATCGATTGTTTCCATTCTGCGTTATGTATAAAAAAGTTGAAACAATAACCCAATTCTTTCTAAATTGTGGTGATAATTGAATCAAATTTGTGTGTACTGTTTACAGGTTTGGTCCAATGGTGATGGATTTTAAATCGTATCAAATGAAGTTATTTCGATTTTCACGAATGTTATTGTTTTTATAACACAATAATTGTTTCGATATCGCAGTAGCATATTCAATCTTACATTTTTTAATAACTAAATTCGTTTTCGAAATCGGTTTCTATTCATATTAGATTAGGTACAAAATTTGTTATTGAGCACTAAAACCCAATAAAGGGGGAAATTCTAGTTTATATGAATATGTTTAACAGGGGTGATTTATTTAGGTCTAATTGTTCGTTAAGTTCTATTGCAATATTAATAAAAGAGGTTTTCATTTGATAGAAGCATTGTTACAAAATTTTAAATATCATTAAGATTTATTCTGTTGACCTCCTACAAACCTCCTTTTATTATTTTTTAATATATTCAATAATTATGTTTTGTTTTGTTCAGAGGAATGCACTCAACTAATCTAGTAAGATATTTTTTGTTAATTATGTTTATTTTTTAAATATGAAGTAGGGCTGACGAGTTTTTCGTTGTGGAAAATCTAAATTGCTCTTTGAAGATTTTCTGCATGTTTTAGGAATTTTTTTGAAGGAACCTACTTGAAGTAAGTTGTTTTTGAGGTTATGTTCTGCGTTTTTGGAAAGAGATCTGGTTTTCATAATACAAGGTACGAAACAAAATTTCAAATCCTTCATGTATTTATTTAGTAATTTTGAATTAATAATTTATATTTCTTTGAATTCTTTCAATCCTTTTTGGTACTGTGTAATGATTGTTATTTCTTTATGTCTACTAAACTGAAACAGTGTTTTTCTAAGACATTTATTTACTTAAATTCTATAAAGTTTGTACACTGAGAAGGAATTGGTGTTTATATTTTAATGACTTTTTCTATATCTGTTGGTTTATTTATTCCATTTGACATCATATATTGAGTTTTGATTATATACGTCTATTAAATATAAGCGGTGCTTATTGTAGACATTAATTTAATTCTAAAAGTTTTTTGAATAAAAAATTTTTTCGAAATTAAAATTGTAGAAGACTAACAGATTAAATGTATTTTGATATTAAAATTTTGTTATATTTCTTCTATCAAGTAAAAAGCCTTTTTCTATTTTATTCATTAAATGATATTGAGGGCGGAAATATTATTTTCCCGATTCATGGGGATGTTAACTAATCTGTGGATCATACAATTAAATGCTGATCATTTTTGGTTTATAGGATGATTTTATTTATTGTGTATACAAGCATCAGTATATATTGGTTTATGAAACACCTATTGAAAAATCATGTGAATTATTGATTCTGGTAATTGTTAACTGGTATTATGTTCGGTTTTCATGGCGAATAATATTGAAGTATGTAACTCGTTGATAAACAAAAAGGATTTTTTTAATAGTCTGTCTGTACCTGTGAAGCAACAGAAAATATCGTCTACATATCTAAACCTATAAAAAAAATTTGTGGAAATCAGAATAATCTTATTTAATATCTATGGATTTTCATCAAGTGAAGACTGATTCAGTTAAACAATAAGTGATGTTTTCGTGGTATTTAAAAGATATCAAATGAATAATTTTAGGGCCTCGTTTCCTATGATTTCAATGAAGATGGATGAAATCGAAAAGCTTTGCGTTTTCAAGAGTTACAGGTGGTAGGTGGTCTGGCTTGTCTGATATTTCCTAGAAAGCAATTAGCTACTTCGAATCTTCAGATAATGAGAAACGTCTGGCCAGAGTTCTCTTAGGTGATAAGGTTATTGAAGGTTATAAATTTTGTGGGGCTTTCCAATGTCGACTCTGAGGGATATTCAGTAGAATTGACCTTTTATCACGTTTCTACTATACGCAGGATTTTAATATGACTCACATTTTGTGAAGAATGTTGATTGATTTAAGGCTTTCAGGTAATCTTGTGAATTCAATTTCAAAATACCCTGGAAATAATCACCTGCATTCTGAATATTTGAAATTTAGATATATCTATTGAACTTTCAATAAAAGTATAACATTAAAGCAATTTCTCGAGCTCCCCCAACGAAGAAGCAGAAATTTGGACAAAGATCAATTAACCAGTGAAAAATTTTCTTCCATATCTAAATCCTCCATTAATCAAATAATTCTGCTTCATTTGCAAACATATCGTTCGAATTATTTACCTACTGAATTTATTTTGATTCATGTTTCTGCAAATATATAAAACGGAATTTCACTCGTTCAAACATAAAAATATAGAAATTACAATTGTTATATTTCCATTAGAGATAACTACCTAGTTTCTTCAAACATACCTTGTTTGAGGAAATTAAATGAGTAAAAGAAATCGTTGGTATCTTTGAAACAAGATTAATATATTCTGTGTGAATAAAGTTATCATGGTATGAGAAAAATTACTATCATAGAGTTGATCAATGCGTTCACAAATATGGAATAATAATAATAAAGCTATCGTGGTTTCCAGAAATAGATCAGTATATTTATCTAATAGTGATATAATATTTCAGAGTTTCAAATGAGCTTCGATTAAATATAACACGTTTAGTATGTTTTAACAATTATTAAGTTTTACATTGGAATTCAAAACCACATACTGAAAAAAAGATCAACAGATTTATTAGACAAAAATGATTTTTTTCAAGTAGTTATGTGAAGAAGCTTTTACATTCTGTCAAGAAAGTACCGGGAATTATCGATTTGAATCTGGCGGGGCAATGAGGCAGGTAAAATTTTTTTTTCCTAGGTTGGTACCACTATGCCAAGCTTGAGCGGGATCTGTCAACTAGTGTGTTTGCAACAGCTGCTTAAGTCAGTCGATGTCAGAGTGCGTGCCGATTTTTACTATGGGTGATTACGTTGAGCAAAGAATTTGTTTAAAGTTTTGTGTTGTAAATGAATTTTCGTGTGCCGATGCATTGAAAATGTTGCAAAAGGCCTTTGATAATGATAATGCTCTATCGAAAACTCGTGCATATCAGTGGTACAGAGCCTTCAAGGACGGTCGTGAAGTGGTCGCCCATCGACGGCTTCGATCGAAGATAACGTCGATAAAATTAAGGAAAGGGTGCTCGAAAACCGTCGTACCAGCTTGAGAGAGATAGCACATGATCTTAAGATATCCCACGAGTCCGTACGTACCATTTTGATTGATATTTTGGGCATGAGAAAGGTGGCCGCACGACTCGTACCGAAAGACCTGAATTTTCTTCAAAAACGTCATCGCGAACAGGTTGCTTCAGACATGCTGGATCGCTGTAATTCCGATTCTACATTCATGGAACGCATTATAACTGGTGATGAGACCTGGGTCTATGAGTACGATATGCAAACAAGCCAGCAATCATCGGAATGGGTGGCAAAAAATGAGCCGAAACCGAAAAAACCACGCCAAAGCCGCTCGAAAATGAAGGTGATGCTCATTGTTTTCTTCGATATCCGTGGCGTGGTGCACTACGAATTCGTTCCAGAGGGTCAGATGGTAAACAAGGAGTATTACCTAGGCGTTATGAAACGTTTGCGTGAGCGTATCCGTAAGAAGCGGCCAAATTTGTGGGCGAACAACTCATGGATTTTGCATGACGATAACGCGCCTTCTCACCGAGCTACGATTGTGACTGACTTTCTCGCCAAAACTCAACAAACGTGCTTCAGCAACCACCGTATTCGCCGGATTTGGCTCCCTGCGACTTTTTCCTCTTCCCAAAACTAAAATTGCCCCTTCGTGGCACCCGTTTTGAGTCGATTGAAGCCATAAAACAAAATTCGGCGCGAGAGCTAAAGTCCATCCCGGAAAGCGCCTATAAAAAATGTTTCGATAATTGGAAGTGCCGTTGGCATAGATGTATTGGAGCAAATGGAGCCTATTTTGAAGGCGACCCAATAAATTTTGACGATTAAATGTGAAAATGTTGTTTTAATTGAAAATTCCCGGTACTTTCTTGACAGAGTAGTATATGATGTTTAAATTGAATATTACACGGAATTCTCAATATCAAAGTTTGATGAATATCAATGTGAACTATGAAATGTGAAAAACTAATCTTGTTTAGTCAAAGCAGAAAATATTAACTTGGAGTTTGATTTATTTTCCCTTCGTAAAAGCGATTAATAGAAATTTACCATGAAAGATTTTAATTCATCGTCATTCATTGAAGGTTATGTACCGTATTGTTTATTTCATTTTGAACATTAATCGGGATTTACGTATTCGACAAAAATGAATTATTCATTTATTTTTCTCAATTTCATTCTATTAGATTTGCTCGAACGAAATGCTTTTTTATTAAATCAACGCATTCTCCATTGATAGTAAATGGAGCTTGAGCTGTTATTTTATTTGTTTCATGGTGTTTATTTTTTTATGTATGTGCTGACATATGTCAATATGTTTAGTGAATGGAGTAAGAGGTTGGCTGTAGGTGAAACATTACACCAATTTTAGCAAAAAAAAAATTCACACAGTTTTTGTGCTTCACAGTTTATTCAGAATCCTGACACGTGATTCGGTCTTTCGACCATCTTCAAAGAAGTACAAAAAGTAACTAAACTCATAATTGAAAATGTTTTTTCATTACGCTTAGGACATCTGTGTATTTTTATGTTGCATAGAAATTGATGGAGTATTTAAAGATTCAGAGATTCTTTCAACCAAAAAAGCCATTGAGAAAAAGGAGAACTTAACAAAAACCTCCTATACTGGATGCTGTTTTTTCCATGCGCCATTCAATTTCAAGTTTACTTACTTTTTGTACTCCTTTGAAGATGGTCGAAAGACCAAAACACGTGTCAGGATTCTGAATAAGTTGTGAAACATAAAATCTGTGTGAATTTTTTTAAATAACATTTTAGAGATGTGTTGTCAAAAACTGGAAACTTATAATTTTTTTTAATTATTTAAACTTTTATACCATATAATCCTTCTTATATCTTTTTCATTGTCTTCCATGTTTAATCCGAGCCCTTAAAACAGAAACTTACAGTTTCGTCTGATAAATAAATTCACACGTCTTCACATTTTCAATTAAATTATTTCATGAAATATTTTGTGCAATATTCTTTATTATCTTCATTTTATAAACACTGTTGTAACTATTGTTCCTAAGGTTCAAATGACGAAAATATCTTGTCTCACTTTGATTACATAATTTTTTCACGAAAACGCATGATCCGCTACATTCTTTTCAACAAAAACGTTTAACCGCACTTATCCAATTGTTCTGTTCATTGTTTACTTCGCGTAACGGTGAGAAATTTGCTGCATTCTTCAATGGAATGACGTGTTTTACATTCCGTGAATACTGCGTGAAATAACAGTTAGCCAATATTCCTATTTTTGGGGTCTTAACATCTGTCGAAATTCTTTTTTCCTGTCGGAAGACCCAACGTGAAATTGAAAGGGTAATATGGAGAAGGTAGGGATATAAATTTTTTTAACGTTTAGAGTATTTTGAAATATGATCGATAAAGAAACATCGATTATAATTTTCAAACTCTGTGAATATCAATTTTATCCAAAAGTTCAGAAATTTGTAAAAGTAGTGATAATTATCCTTCCGAGAGTCTACGGCAAGCAAACAATAATCTGACATTATATAAAAGAATAAAAACTATTTCAAATAATAGCTGGAATTAATTTATCGGAATAAATATCATGAAAACATTTAGAATTAAATTTTTGAAAAATGTGTCCTAGATAACACAGTATTACTTTATAGACCATATATATATATATATATATATATATATATATATATATATATATATACACATATACACATATACACATATATACACGAACAACTTTATCGGTAAAGACAAGAACAACCAAGTACAGCACAGGAGAAATAAAAATAAAAAACGGCATATTCCAGGGAGATGGACTGAGCCCACTGTTGTTCTGCCTTGCCTTGAACCCCCTCAGTAACATGCTAAACAGATCAGCATATGGCTATACAATTAACCAAAATACCCAAATTACCCATCTCTTTTACATGGATGATCTTAAGTTATATGCTAGAGGAAGAAAACAACTAGAAGGAGAACTAGAACTAGTAAGAGGGTTCAGTTCGGATATTGGGATGTCTTTTGGCCTAGAAAAGTGTGCCACGGTGGAAGTAAGGAGGGGAAAGCTGATAGAAACAACAAACATTGAACTGGCAGATGGACGAGAGATAGCAAACCTAAGGACCGAGGACACATACAAATATTTGGGGATACAGCAAACATACGAAATGAAGCAAAAAGAAAATAAGACCGCTGCTGAGAACGAACTTATTAGGAGAATCAAAAAAATAATCAGCTCCCAATTATCTGCTAAAAACAAAATCACAGCAATGAACATCTGGGCAATACCTACCTTTACGTATACGGCTGGGATCGTCAGTTGGTCCAATACGGACTTAGAAAGGCTGGACAGAAGGATACGAACAACATTCACACAAAACGGCATGCTACATCCAAATTCCGCAATAGAAAGACTCTACTTACCTCGCAAGGAGGGAGGACGTGGACTCGGCAACCTGGAGCAAATATGTCTGAAAGAAGAATGCAAAATGAAAGAATACTTTAATAATAATAACTTACCTGTGCATCAATGGATTACTGCCCAATGGGAGAGAAGGAATCACGTTCAGGAAACAGCAGAAGACCAACCTGAAAAATGGAAAGAAAAATGGAAGACCAAAGCCTTACACGGACGGTTCTACGCTAGCCTTCACCAACCAGACGTAGACTTACCAAATTCCAATACTTACCTGATACAGGGCTACCTTTTCCCCCAAACGGAAGGAACACTCCTGGCCATCCAAGACCAGGTTATTCCAACCAGGACATATTTGAAGCACATCCTAGGCCAACAGGTGGAAACTACTAAATGCAGGATGTGCCACGCAGCCGAGGAAACGATCCAGCATCTGTCCTCAGGATGTTCCACAATAGCCGGCACGAAATATCTAGCCCGCCATAATAATATGGGTAAGGTCGTGCATCAACTTATGTGCCTCCAGAAACAACTTGTGCAGCGTTTCACACCCCACCACACATACTCACCACAAACCATAGTTGAAAACGACCAATACAAAATCTACTGGGACCTTACAATATTAACGGATAGAGGGGTGGAGCATAATCGACCGGATATGGTCGTGTGGGACAAAGGAAAGAAGACCGCCATAATCATAGATTTTGCAGTACCACAAGACAACAACTTGGCAAAAAGCTATGCCGAGAAAATATCAAAATATGAGGCACTGGCACACCAAATGAAAGAAATATGGAAACTGAAGGTGGTGTCTATAATGCCCCTAATAATAAGTGTAAATGGTCTCGTACATCGAAGGACGACACAGCACCTAAAGGAACTGGATTTGCCAAATAATACCAGCACATGGATGCAGAAAGCAGTCTTGTTGGGAACGGTCAGCATTATACGGAAAATTGTATATCCCCACTAGCACCGGAGTTGCTCTTGGCGCACGCGCCCGGGTAACACGAATACCACAAGAAGTGTGAATTAAAAAAAAAAAAAAAAAATATATATATTATTATCACATGTGGTGGAAATAAACTAATAAAGACTAAAAAAAAAATGAAGAATCAATATAAAATAATGACTAAATTATTTAGACATCACCTTATACATAAATGTTAGATACATGTTTCGATTGGTTGTTGAAGAATTACAAGTTCTATTACCAAAAAATTATCAACATAGAATTCAAAAAGATCATTATTATTTTCGTTTTCAAAGAATATATATATATATATATATATATATATATATATATATATATATATATATATATATATATATATATATATATATATATATATATATATATATATATATATAGCACATTCTCCAGAGAAAAAACCTGAAAAATTCGGACCCAAATCTCTTCAGTAAGGAGATATTTGAATAAACAAAATAATCTTCAAAAAATATATAAGAAACCTTATTTCACCAGACGTTTCTGCAACAACTAACCAATTTTTGGATAAGCATGGTCTATACGAAAATTAGGTTATATCACAGAAATATATAATGAAAGAAGATTGAATTATATTTATTTTTTTATGTAATTAAAATGAATCTCCGTAAGGACCGATTCAATTAAATAATTTGACATAAATAAAATTATTTCCTCTTGTAAACAGCAACAACCTTGAGTAAAATTAATTTGATAGCCTGAATCATTCTCATAAAAAGGATACAAAAATGTTACGCTATTAAGTTCCCAATTTTTCTTATTGAAAATTCACGAAATATTGATTTCAACATAGGCTGCCATATTTGAATTACAATTTTAAGATCGATGAGTCATGACAAGCTAATCATCGAACAAAGCATTCTATGGTTAAATGGCTCAGCAGGTTTTATTGAAACTCTATCAGGAATAATTCAATCCTGCATAATAAAACTGCGATTAATCATGGCATATTATAATAATCCACAAGAACAGATGTCAATAGATCCCATGCCATAAAACCGTCGTATATATTGTAAAGTTGTTTAATTTATATCCTTATAGATTGCCTGAACTCCATTCCACGCACTAGAATCCTTAGATTCGAGGCTAATAGGTATCCTTGTTAAAAATATGTGTGAAGTGTACTGTCTCAGTACCATTTAGAATTGAAAACTAGGGAAATTGTCACATTAGAGTTATGGATTACTATAGAATTTCCATACATCAATCCTTTTATGTCCCGACTTGACTGACGCTTCGTAGAGTATTACTTTCTTCTTTTATCGACTGCTCTATACAGGGTATCTACTTTTCAAAGTGCCAAACTTTAAGGGGAGATTATACAAGTTATTTGCAACAAAAAATGTCATATAACACATGGTCGAAATGTTGATGGTTACTGTTCAATTTGAAATTTCTTGATTTCGCGAATTATTTAAAATTTTTCCAAAAATTCAGTTATACTTCAGTAATCCTTGTAGCCTCATCAAATTTGACCACATATCTAGGAACAGAATTGAATTTGCTACAAGATGAGAAGTTCTATCAGTTCTCTATCAGTCAAATTTTGCAATGGTTTTATCCATGAAATAATATTAATTATGGACTAAATTTGGAAAAATCCTTTCCAAAATACAAAACATAACCTGAAGAACTTCTTATTGAGCAAGTTGTTCTTGAAAAAGTTCTTAAGGTTATGTTTTGCATTTTTGGAAAAGAATTTGGTTTTCATAAAACGACGTGGTACCGATAAATATGGATTTTCTGTTAAGCTTTCTGCAACCACGTCAATATTCCCTTGTGTACGTGCATTAATTGGTCATTGTGGTGCTCTGGTAACGCATAAAGAGAATCCGCTTTCGAGTTTGTCTACAATAAGACGAAGAGTGAGTCCATTAACGAAATAATTTTTTCTATCATTTCTTCTTAAATTTCTCAGTTTTCACAGACTAATTTTGATGAAATAATTTAACGATTATTTAACGACATAATCTACTGAACATAAATAACAAGAAAAATGTCAAAAATAATATACATGCCATTGAAATTAAATCTTTTATATTGGAAAACCTGGTATTAAGATTTTGATATTCTCACTTTAGCAATTTTTTATAATGGAAGTTTTCAACCAGAACGTTAAAGAATAAGTCCAAATAAGCTTTACGTCCAAATGTATAAGGCCATCAAAACATGATAAATGTGAATCAACTGTAGGAAATAGAAAATATACTGGGAAACTAAAGCAGTTCAGATAACAATGGTATACAGGTTAAGAATTTTACGCTCTATATTCGAATGCACTGAAGCATTGCTGTTACGTACAATGAAATAATTCTGTTCACCAATGTAAAAACAGAAATCCAAGACAATTTACAAGTTTTGCTCCCAGTTTTTGCTTCTTCATCGTGCAATCTATTGGTCAACACGGAAGTTGAATGACGTCTGACATTTACGTAGTAAGGTTTGACACAGTTGGGTATGTGAGGTACTTAGCTTATTTTTCGCAGTGAAAAATGGGTATTGAAAAATATAAGAAGGTTTACAACAATTGGTGCAAACAAATGCTCATAAGATACAATCGTTATGTGTCAAACAGCAATCTACCAGGGAATAAATCTTGGATATATGCGTTTAAGCTTCAAAATGAAAATGAAATGCAGTCGACTCTCTATCTTTAAGACTGAGATAAAACCAACAACAGTTGTTCGTTATAAAAGCTCTTAGAATCAAGTGGTCGCTTTTGTATTGAGACAAATGAACATGAGACTACTAGAAAATCGAATAACGGTCAGTTGTGAGAGGAACACGTTTTCCATAAGACTTTAAATTGACAGAAAAAATAAACCAGATACGTTGAATCCTCATTCAGACAAAAATACTACAAATTCTCTATGAATGTTGAAGGCAAATTATTATTAAGTTTGTGTACAAACTTTTTTTCTCCAACACATTCGTGATGAGTTATGTTACCAACTTCCAGACATCTGAGAAAGAGATTTTCAGAAATATTAATTCACATCTTTTTATGTCGGTTTTTTTTCTTAAGTATGAACTACCTCCCAGGATGTACGGGACGCAAAAGTAATTCTAGGAAATATGATTTGTTTATTATTTTGATTTCGCACTTCCATTGGCTGTACTTTTGAAAACAATATTGCTTAATTGGGCAAAATCTAAAAGAAATAAAATCGAAGAAAAAGAGGATTAGAATAAAAAGAGTTTTTAGTATACTTTTCACTTGAAAACGGTCAGAGATACCTCACTGATCGAAACGTCGTGAAATACAAATTATAATCTCTATTTTTCAATACAAAAGTTACCTAAATAATATCTTTATTATTTTTAACAAAGTTTCTTGTGTCAGATCGAACCCATGGTATTATTGCTTCTGCTCCAGGAGATTCTATGACAACTTTTTATATTATTTCATTTGTTAACAATTTTTTTTCCTATTGAATGGACTTCTTGTGTGATCGGATTCAATGTAAAATAATTGTTTATGTTTCAGGATATATTTCGACATTTTCTACTTTGTTTAAAACAATTTTGTATCCCGTTTGGTAATTTTTTATTATAGTCCTTCCTTTTCCTCGAAGACTTTGTTCATATTGAGGAATATTGTGTAGAAATATACACTTAATGGAAGTCCCAAATTAAAGTAATCAAATTACTTTGCATTATTTAAATCAGTGAGTTAATTAGTTCATAGAAAGTAGTTAATTAGTTCAGTAGAAAAAATTTAAGTGTTTTATCTATAATGAATTATCAAATTGAGAATCAGATTATTCTGAATACCTCAACCAAATGATTAATTTTCAACTATTAATATCATGCATAGAAGAAAATCTCCATTAAAGGAAATATACAGGTTGGCCCACATAAGATAATCTAGATGAATATTTCCGTAAGCATGAGTTTTCCGGAAAATGATGAGAGATCTTTTGAATGTAAATTTGTTGGGGTGCCACATCAAGATTCTGGAGGGGTGGCAACCCTCTCGTTGGAACTGATGAGTAAAGTGCATCGAGTGGAGTTTCTGAACGAATTTTAATTAATAAAAAGTTCAAATTGCGTACATCCATTTGTAGAAGGGTAATAGTGTTTTCTTCAATATTTTCTTTTACATTCTGTAACATTACAGGTGTTATTCCATTATATGCTTACACTTTTATCTATTTACAATCATGTCAGTTAACATTACTGTTGAAGAGTTTAGTGTTTAAGACAGTATCTACTTCTCTAGAAGACTTTCGCCAGAGAGCAGTGTAAGCACTTAATGAAAAAACAGCTGAATTGTTACAGAAAGTAAAATAAAATATTGAAAAAAGACAGTTTTACTGTTTAGAAATGAACGAAAGGCAATTTAAACTTTTTATCAATGAAAATACGTTCAGAAACTTGAGTACTTAATGCACTTTAAAAGAGTTTTTTGCACCGAAATTAACGGAAAACAGAAATATTTCACCATAGTCCTAAATAGAATTGTAAAGCTTTCAAAATAATGCATCACTCGACATCTATTGCCATCTAAGATAGATGCTGAATAGAGTGGCGGCCAGCTTCCAAGAACGGTTTCTGATCGTGGCCACCACATGTCAGATGTTGTTTTCACCATTGTTTGTTCATGGGTCTAGATAGTTTCTCTGAATAAACCATATTATTATGTATTATCATTGAGAATCGTAAATGCAATGAACTAACGTACCCGAGAACATAAATAGAAATTTATGAAAACTGACTGATTGATGAATTTTTTTAAGAACGCCCGTCTTCATTGTTTCACTCTGTAACGCACCCAAAACAGGTTCAGAATTGAATGGACCAAGAACTGTCAGCACCGTAATAATAATCCTTTTCCTATATTTTACAATTAGAGATATGGCTTTATAAGTAAGCATAGAAATATATCATATTAAATATAAAAAATACTGATATAGACAAAGTTTCCTTCTATCTATTTTTGACAATCAAACTATTCCTAGAATTCCAAATAATTAAAATTATTATTCAATAGTGAACACCAAAAATGAAGAATACATCCCACATATAAGTAATAGAAAATAATAATAAACCATTATATAATTTTATATAATTTCGAAGGTCAATGTTAGATTAACGAAATATTCGACTAGCTGAATTAATTAGTTATTTTATTCTATAATAATAATATATTAACCATCAATATTCACATAAAATAAAAAACAAAGATTTCATCTTATTGACTTATATGACCTCCATTTAACTGTAAACACTTGACCAAACGTCGAGGTACACCGGAAACTAGATCACCTCCATAAATTTCGGCGATGGTAGTCCAGGACTGTAAAACTGACTGAATTAAATCCTCTTTATTTCGTGCTCGTTCAACTTCAATCTGCATTAGTCCCCATATGTTTTCAGTGGGACTAAGATCTGGTGAAGCTGCTGATCATGCAATGGTTATCACTTGGTGACGGTTAACCTAAACTTCTGCCAAGGCGAGTTGTACCCTCTCGTTAAAATCAGCCTTGCACTTCACAATTATGTTCCATCACAGCACAAACATAAAGCAATTACTGTTCATGATGTTCAGGTTGCTAATGTAAATCAGAAAATTATGGGTCCTAATATGGATCCCTGAGGTAACCCATGATATACAACATTTCTGGGAAAGTAGCACGATTTCAATAAACTCTTTGAGTTCTATTGCCTAGATAACACCCTATTAACTGACCCTGAAACCATAAGCTTGTCATAGAATACCTCTGCTTTGAAATATTCTATCCGCCCTTTCTTAGATACTATTATTAACTTAGTATGATTTATTTTTGTAAAGGGTAAAGAATATTATGTATTTAAGTTAAAACTCAGCTGTTTCTCAACTGGATATCGTAATGTCATGTCTTAAGTCTCTGAAAGGTTTTCTCTTATTTTCGCAAAATGCAACGTCGCACTTTTTCGGAAATAATTAATAATTAATAATTAGCAAACCAGTACTACGAGCAATTAACCCCATTTGGGCACTGCTCCTACCTTACATCAATTATAGAAACGACTATCTCAAGAAAACCGATTTAATTGCGAAAACGACCTGAAAAATTATCGACACGGTAAGCCATCTCAAGGTTGAGGCAATAAAATTCATGGTATCAAAATGTAGATTGCCATATCGTTCGCAATTATGAGTCAGATATGCGGAAAAGCTACTGTCTTTGAACAACGTGAATTGGTCAAAACATCATATGGAACGCAGTGGTCGGTGATAAAATATATTACGTCACAAAGAATGGGTTGCACGCGGGACGCGTTTTGATCTTAAGTGTACATATTTCTAGATATGGAAGAGCGAAATTAGTTCTGCTCGAAAGAATTCTTGCTCGGCAGCGATGTTCATAAATTACTGGTTCATTATTTGTGTAGAGATTGCGGAATCGAAGGTAGAATATAAAGACGAGTCATCAAATATTCATTGAGATTTTTATTTGCCAAGTGACTAATAACTGAACTTTCTTCCTCGTAGAAATGGAAATATGGTACATTGTAGAGAGGATGATTTATCATGGATGAACAGATTTCGATTTGTTACAAATTACAGTTGATGATTCTGATGTGTGAGGAAACTTCTGGTTATATTTGAAGTTCCTTGTCACGCAGATGTCAGTTGATGTAATACTTTCCAATTTCTAATGGACTCTTTCTTTGGAATATCTCAAAGGCTAGCCACTACTTTTTTCCATCTTTACAGCAATTGACGGATTCCATCGCGAAAAATGGACAGCTCTTTGATCGCTATCCATGTATCGATCCATTTTTTGACTTCATCGTAATTGGAGAAGTGTTGGTCAGCCAGATTATGTTGCATCGATCGGAAGAGATGGCAATCGGAAGACGCAATGTCTGGGCTGTACAGCGGATGGAATAAGAGTTTCCATTTTAGCGTTTCTAATTACGTTTTGAAACGCGAGGCAACATGGGTCTTGTTGCAGAATAACTTTATTATATTCGGTGCGTTTTTAGAGTGATAGAGGTTTCGATAGAGATAACTGTGACATTTGTGTTCAGTAAGCATTGAAAAATTATCATGGAAAGGCCCACGCCGCAACAACATTTACAAATTGTTGAAATTCATTTTCAAAATCAGTGTTCTATTCGCCAAACTTATAGAGCACTTCGTGAAATTTATGCTTTACCTGATCGTCCATAACAGCAGCTTATTCGTCGAACTACCGATAGATTTCGGACAACATTTTCCCTACTCGATGCAACAATAATAATATACAACGAACTGTACGTACAGAAGAAAATATCGCTGCTCTACGTCATAGTATTAATGATGATCCAGATTTGTCTATTCGTCGACGTTTACAACAAGTTGGACTCTGTGCATCCACCACATGGAAAATTTTTTAGTTTAAGGTACTTGACCATAATAAGCGTCGTTTGTTTGCTGATTGGGCCCTAGAACAGCTTGAAGTTGATCCACTTTTTTATCGTAAAATTGTGTTTAAGGATGAAGCTCATTTCTGGTTGAACGGCTATGTAAACAAGCAAAATTGCCGTATATGGCGTGAAAACAATTCTTAAGAAGTTCTGCAGGTGCCATTGCATCCTGAAAAATGCACTGTATGGTGTGCTTCACACGCTGGAGGCATCATCGGTCTATATTTCTTTAAAAACGATGCTGGAGCTGATGTCACAGTGAATGGTGCCCGTTAAAGATCGATGATCAATGATTATTTGTTTCAAAATTTGAATGGTATCGACCCAGAAGTATTTTGGTTCCAACAAGATGGTACTACACCGTAACAATTGATTTATTGAAAGAAATATTGGGCGATAACATTATTTCGAGAAATGATCCAATTAATTGGCCTCTAAGATCATGCGACATAACTCCACTGGATTATTTTCTTTGGGGTTATGTCAAGTCATTGGTTTATGCTGATAAATCAGAAACAATAGTCGCTTTGGAAGCCAACATAACTCGTGTTATTGATGAAATAAGGCCTGAATTACTCGAAAAAGTGGTCCAAAATTGGTCTAGTCGAAAGCGGTTCCTCAGAGCTAGTCGTGGTGGACATATGCCGGAAATTTTTTTAAAAACATAAATGTCCTAAAATTATCTTTAGAATAAGAAAAAATTGGCTTCAATCTTAATTTAAATGTATTTTAGTTCAATTTGAAGTTCTATAACTCTAAAAAACACTGATATCTGCCAGCGTAATGCGGCTCTCCTTCTAGCAATGCTCGGCTGAAACGAGTCAATTGCATCAAACGCATCAAATGTGTTGCCAGATGAAACAATCGAATAGTAAACTGGTAGCGACATTTGTTATCGAAACCGCACGAATTTATTTCTACTCCTAATATAAATCAATGACATAAAGGCTAAGACAAAATTTCGAGAGGAATGTGTAACTAGAGGACCGAAAAAAATCTTAAACAGAGTGAACAGAGTAGCGTTAAGTGCTACCAAAACCATAGCAACAGATTGGGTGCATAATCTATATTAAGATCTGGAATAATGAAAAGCAGTAATGCAAAATCTCTTATGAATGGGTGCGCAAAAGCTCCTGACTTCACGTCACTGCTTTTCACCATTTCCTTTAAGCTTAAACGCGAATACTGCAGTCGAATCCATTGGATTCCATCATTAAAAATTTTTTCGTGATTTTGAAAAAACAAATTTCTCAGTGAGAAAATAATTGCTAGAGCGATCTTCTAAAAATGGACTGCTGTCAAGATCTTGCCTCGATTTTACCAGATAATATTAAATGGTTTCAAAGTATATCATTTCAGCCATCCGTTCAACTCTCAGAATTCCGTCACGTTTCTTTTACTGCTTACACTATGAGAACCGTAATATAGGTAGTTGGCTATGATACCAGAGGGGAACGCCTTATGTATTTTCTAAATTTGTTGGGTATATTGACCTTCCACGTCAATTGTGTAATATGGAAATTTCGTTTGGCACGATAATATTTTCGCACGTTGGTTTTCTTTATTCTTTTTATTCTAATAAGTGATTCCTTATTATTAAATTTCATTCTTCACAAAATTAGCGCAAAGATTAATAACATTCTCGATTCGAGTCCATATTGTACAAAGAAGTGCACAGGATGTTTTGTTTTTGAAGTCAATTCCTCTATAACTTTTGAAATATAGAGTTTTCATTTTCTGGATACAAAGTTGGACTGACGAGATATCGATGTTGTAATTCCAAATGGCTTTTTTAAGATGTGCCACATGTTTTTGAAGTTTTTCTGAGAGAACTATTCTTGAAGAAAGTTAAAAAGTGTTACTCGACACTTCTGCTTATTTGTTTTCTAATTATTATATATGGACTTAGAACACATGAAAAGTCATTTAGAGATTTTGTTATTTTTATGCCTGTTAATTTCACATGACACAGCATTCCTAATTATAAACTGGTACCTTCTTTATTTGCATTAATCTCATAATTTTTCTGTAACCAATAAGAAGGTTCATTTCGTTCATTCAGTCCACCTCCAAATGGACCTTCCAACCAATTACGTTAATTTCCCTCTTTGTATTAGAAGGGATGCCTCGAGCACCTCTAACTTTCAATCTTTGAAAAGACTGTAAAATCATTATTCTAGTAATGATCAAACTTGTCGCATGTAGCCTTTGCTACATTATGCACTATAATTCGGATAGTCAAATTTGTTGTACGTAGCTTGTGACATTTCGATCCAAGCTATCGCGGTTATTATTGTTTATATAGTAATCTAGTCAACTGCCAAAGTATTGGAAAATTCATGAGATTTATTTTTAGTGTAATAATAATATCTTCTGACTTGGTTTATATACAGTAAACCAAGAATTATATTTCGTTGTCATCATAGTGTAATACGAGCGTTTGACTTCAATTCCTTACAATCGTCGTTGGATTATCTTATCAGATAAACAAAGCAAGTTAACTACATACAAGTGCCTTTGAAGTAAAACTCTTCGCCAACTACGTCAAAATACAGTCCACTGAAATGGTCGAAATTACTCATCGAGATTAAATAATTTCCAATTGTCTGTTAGTTTAAAATACTGAAATGATAGGCAAAATACTGCGGTAAACTAACCGCGGTACGTTTACAGTTATTATGTTTAAACTTAAAAGATAGAACAACCAATGCACACGTTTAATTTGAGTTAATTATTCTATAATTTCTGTAGTTTTCTTGGGTTTTCACAACAATAGATAAATTCACCCCTACATGTTGTAAACAATGTCATAAAATAACCAAGGATGTTTCAATAATATATTTTTCAAATATGCAGTGACAGTTTTTCACATTTCTTATATCATATTAATTTTTGATGGCAATTTATCTTTCCTTCAATTAACACACGCATCTGTATTAAATATTCCATAATTTTTCTAACAACTCAATTATTTCTTTCAGGATATCAACCCGCAAGGATTGCATATTTTTATTAGAGTTCCAAAGTGTACAAATATATGTAAGTATTCACTTTAAATACTGTTATATTATAACCTTTAGATACTTTTATTATTAAAATGATAAATCGCATCGACTTGAATTAATGAATTATATTATAAACACTTGAAATCACTACGAATTAAATTTATGTTGTCCGTTAAATAATAAAATACTACAGTAATGAGAGACTGTGAAGCATGGGAACTAGCAAAATTAAGTAGTTCTTGATAAAGACTGTTCAGAATTTATTTAGATCCAATATTTAGAAATAGCTTGATTACAAATAATTCATATGTATCAACAATAACCTATAATACTACCTATATTATAGTCTAGCCCTGTCTAGCGTCGTATAATGATATCATTTGAATAGATCAAACAAGGTCACGAAGTAAAATTCATTCGTGATGGCCAATTATTTCATCTGTGGCCTTGTAGATTCAGCATAATAAAGTAATTTTTTCATGAAGTTTTCGGCTGCAACTTTTGTTACGATTTCATCAAAATCAATAATGAAAACTGGAAATATAAATAGAAAAAACAATTTACTATAAATATCTTTCTGTTAATTAATACTACAAAAGGTATCAGAAGACATTTCACTGATTTTAAAAAGAAACATGGAAAATATTCTTTCGTTCTTCCAGGAACTTAAAGGTTAACTCGGTTAAAATAATAAGAAGAGGTTTTTTACTTGACAAAAGGATTATTACAAAATTTGAATATCAAAACAGAGTTAATCTGTTAGTGTACTATAATATTAATTTGGAAAAATTTTATTCAAAAAACTTTCATAATTAAATTAATGTCTTATAAGAACAGCTTATATTTAATAGACAGAAAATCAAAACTCATTATAAAATATCAAATGGAATAAAAACCCCAACAAATATAAATTGTCAATTAAAATTAATAAATAAAAATTTGATGGAGACAAAATTTTGTTTCGGATCTGATCTGAAATATTTAATATATTCAAATAAGTTACTTCTAAAAGCTCTCAAAACATGTATCACATCCTCAAAAAAAAATTAGAATTTAGATAAGGTCTTTGTAAGTCCAACATCACATTCAAAAAATAAAATCAATTAACAATAAATAACTTATCTCTAAGATCTCGTGGTATCCTCGTTTGAACACACTAACTTTGAAATCTAGGGTATTCTATGTTCCGTGTTCATCACAAAAATTTTTTGAAATTAAAATTATAGGAGACTAACAGAATGAATCTGATAATATTTGAATAAGGTTATTCTGATTTTCACAAATTTTTATTGTTATGTTTACAAACATCGTTTCGCTATCACAGTAGCATCATCAGGCAGGTTTACATTTTGAATAACTAAGCTTGTTTCCGAAATCTGTTGCTATTTATATTACAGTAAGTACAATAAATTTTTATCGAGCACTAAATCCCAAAAGAGGGTCTATGCAAATTCCAGCTTATCGGAATATATTTAACAGAAGTGAGTTATTTAAATCTATTCGTTCATTAAGTAATATTTCAATTTTATTGTGTTCTAGGGATTCTAATAGAATTAAGGCATAACTTTTACTTTCTTTTTGTAGAATTTCGAAATTATGGTTGAAAGTATGACCTGTTTCTAACAAATGGTTAGAATATGTAGAATTACTTTCATTATTGAGGATACTCTTTAAATGTTCACAAATTCTATGTCGAAAAGTTCTTCCAGTCATTCCTATGTAAACTTTAGTGCAATCACCGCAGGTTAATTTATAAACCCCCAATTTATCATCTTTATGTGTTCAGTCTTTATTATTTTTAATAATTTTACTCAAGTCTGAATTGGTTTTAAATGAATTTCTTAAATTATATTTATTTTTGAGGTATGTAGCAATTTTCTCAGTATTACCTTTAGTGTATTTGAAGGAAATGTATTTAAAATTTTCTTTTATATTGGGATACACCATATTTGAAGCTATTTTATCATTTTTATTCATCAACAATTTGTCTATCAACTTGAGATCATAGTCATTATTAGTAGCAATTTGTTTAATTTAATTTGTTTAATTATGTTTCTGAAATATAATTTTCTCGATTCATGGAATATCAACCAATCTATGGATAATACAATTGAACGCTGATCATTTTTGATTTAAAGGATATATTGTGTATAATAGAATCCCTATAGGTTGGTTGGTGAAATATTGAAAAATCATGTGAATAATTTATTCGAGTAACAGTTAAATCAAGAAAATTAATAGAATTATTATGTTCGGTTTCCATAGTGAATGTTATTGAAGGATGTATTTCAGTGATGAATTTTTTCATTTTTTATTATACACAATAAATCAAAGCATCCTTTAAATAAAAAATTATCAGCATTCAATTGTATGATCCATAGATTAGTTAATATTTCCATGAATCGAGAAAATTATACTTCAGAACTCAACATAATCAAACAAATAGCTATTAATAATGACTATGATCCTAAGCTGATAGACAAATTGCTGATGAATAAAAATAATAAAATAGCTTTAAATATGGTGTATCCCAATATAAAAGAAAATTTTAAATACATTTCCTTCAAATACACTAAAGGTAATACTGAGAAAATTGCTACATACCTCAAAAATAAATATAATTTAAGAAATTCATTTAAAACCAATTCAAACTTGAGTAAAATTATTAAAAATAATAAAGACTGAACAAATAAAGATGATAAATCGGGGGTTTATGAGTTAACCTGCGTTGATTGCCCTAAATTTTACATAGAACAGACTGGAAAAACTTTCCGACATAGAATTTGTGAACATTTGAAGAGTTTCCTCAATAATAAAAGTAATTCTACATATTCTAACCATTTGTTAGAAACAGGACATACTTTCAACCATAATTTCGAAATTCTACTTATAGAAAGTAAAAGATATACCTTAAAACTGTTAGAATCCCTGGAGATAAATAAACACAATAAAATTGGAATATTACTTAACGAACTAATAGATTTAAATATCTCACCTCTGTTAAATATGTTTAGATAAGCTGGAATTTGCAGAGACTCTTTTTTAGGTTTTAGTGCTGAATAAAAATTTATTGTACTTACTGTAATATAAATAGCTACGGATTTCGGAAACAAGCTTAGTTATTCAAAATGTAAACCTGCCTGATGATGCTACTGTGATAGCGAAACGATTGTTGTAAACACAACAATAAAAATTTGTGAAAATCAGAATAACCTTATTTAAATATTAATTAATACCAAGTAAGGACTGATTAAATTCAAGATTAAATCTGTTTTTATATTTTGTTAACTCTGTACTGAGAAATCTAAAAATTTTGAATTTGACCTTACTATCCAGACGTTTGGATGTGTTTGCTCATCAAGCTTTTTCTGATTTAAAATAATTGGTTAGTTGAAATTTGAAATATTTAGATTTTTAAGTAACAGGTTCACCTATAAATTTTTTGTAGAACGAAAGAATATTTTCCTATATTGGAACTTGCCATCTATGTCATTTATTTTTTGAGTTGGGGTTTTTCCATGTATAATACTATAAAATATGTGTTCATTATATTTTTTACTTCAATACATATATTCAAGATGGAATATATACAAATAAAAATTTTGTTTATTATTTATTTCATTATATTTTGTTCTATTCTGGATTCAATAGAGGTTCATAAGATTGTCACGATCCAGCAGTTTAACTATTAAAATATTCAATTTTATTCTAACATAATTACTGTGCTTGATATTTTAATCTCTTGAGTTTCTTCTATTTTACCTAAGTTTTTCACAAACGTTCAATGTATTTACTATCATAAAAATCATATAACATGTTAACACATGATACTTAACTCATCGCCTCAAAGTGGGCATGACTGAAGTGCTCCTGACTTATTTAACTCATAGATTGCAGTTAGCTCACAATCGTGATGCATGTTTGTCTGTTTCACCGTATGACTTATATACACGCTCGCCTCTTTTTCAACATAACCGTTTGATGAATTGACTTTGGCCCCTGCTGAACTGCGGCGCAAATGCTCATAAAACGTCTCTGTTGCAAAAGAACCCAGTGAATGTCCCTATACCTATTTCGTCACGAAAATTGGTATGATCGGAAACGCGGCTAAATCATAAGATGACAAGTATAACACGCGCTAATTAACAGGAATTGTTCTCAAGACAATTGTTTAGATCTGTGGATTAGATAAGGAAGGATTTTTCACGTGAACTATTGTTGTAATGCCACGTAATTGATTTCCTTCAACATTGGGAAATCTGAGGAATAAAACGCGAGTTATGTACAATTATACCTGTTATATTGTTCAGCAGTTGAGGGTGATGATGGGAAGTTTACTCGGCTGAAATGTGACTGAGAAGTTCTTAAATTAATGAAATGTAGTTACAAAAATACAAGGAAAGATAAAAGGCAAAAGAAGCCTGGACGAATCTCCTAGCTGAAAAATCTGAGAGAATGGTTTGTTTGCGGATCAAAACAACTCTTGAGATCGACTGCCTCAGAAGTCAAGATAGCTATGATGATTTCTGACCTCTGTCGCGGAGATAGCAATTGAAGAAGAAGAAGTTGCACCAAGAAAAATACAGGAACTATTCGAGCAAAGGTTTAAGCTCACTTTGATTGGCGGTAATGCCATAACTATTGACTGATTTTATAACTATGCCATTGACCAATTGACAGTACAATTTCATACCAGCTGATCAAGAATTCCAACCAGCTGTACCTTTATGATTCAATAAAGTAAGATAAAACTCGTAAAACTTATACAATGTTTCGCTTTCATTGGAATATTTCTCATTTATTATACGCTGCTCAAAAATTGTGGATAATTTGTGGACATATAATATAATTATATATGAAGGGAAAGGATTCTCAATATGTACTGATGTAAAGAGTTAAGTGTCTATATTCATACTGCCTGAAATGGCAACAGTATGCAAGACTGCTTTAGGGCGACAATATAGTGGAGAAATTAAAAAAATGGAGATTCTGACCTGGTGGAGTCTGCAGGTTTAAATAAGGTTCCTTCTGCTAGAAACACCTTGAAATCATGGTTTAATGTGGGGCCTCTTCTAGGCTTTTCGTATTACTCTTACTTTATTCGACATTATGTGAATACGGATAAGAACGAAAGCTTGAGGAATGTTTTGACAAATTTCCGCTATTTCAATGTTCAATATTGCAGACCAGACATATTCAATACATTTTTGGTCTGGAGAGACAGAGGGCCAAACCATTCAGGTTATGCCATGCATTTCTATGCGGTCGTTGATAACTGTTACCCGATGTGGACGAGCATTATCTTCGATTAACCTGAAATTGTTACCGATGACTGTAGCAAAGGGAATAAAAACTGGATCCACGATCAAATCACGATACGGCACGGTTGCATTAATGAGGATAATAAGATTTGTGCGCCCATTGAAGCAAATGTCCCCCAAACGCACACTAAGCCGCCACGGAAAAAAGTTGTTGGCATCGTGAAATGTTCATTATACTGTTGACTCCATTTTCGCTGAAATTCGCCCACTGATAGAGACGAAATCTGGACTCATCCGCTAACAGGCAGAATATCAATCGGTGCGCCTTTTAGTTCAAGAGCCCAACAATATCTTACGCCCGGTGCTTCCTACTCAGTCGCGGGTGCCTAGCGGATCTTATTGCCATCAAATCAAAACTCCAGATTGTTTGACCAGAAATGGTATCTTGTCGAAATGAGGATTTCGTCGTGCAGTAACCCTATTTGTCGATCTTGTGCGACGGTTGTAGCTTTTGCTCTTCCACCCCCATAAGTATATGCAGCACTTCCACTAATACAATAACGATTACACGCTCTACCAACTATATTTTGCGAGAAAATTAACAACTTGATGAGTTAAGTCAACAATGTTCGTGTTAAACTGGCGACAATTAATCCACAACTGATACTACATAACATTAGATCAATTGCAATAGCATATTATCGCACATACGCACCACAAAAAAAGGAAATCATACACCTACAAGAAATGAGTTTTTTGTAATTGAGCTTCATTCATAAGATGAGGAATACACTTCCATCCTTACCACCACTCAATAGACGTATGAAAATGTTTCTTATATTTTGACTTGAAGCAAAAAAATTAACCCTAACACATCGATGACGTCTCACCCACCACTTCAATCACCGTAAGTAATTATGTAATATGCTGTGTTCAAGAATTTAAATAGTGGGTTTATAGCATTAAATATGCATCCCGTCAAAGAATGCAGCCTATTGACGAAATTAATTATTCATTCGTATTTTTAAGGTGTGTAATTCATAAATCTTCACTTCTTCACGAAGAAGTTTCCGAAAACAATAAAATGAAAGCATTCTGCAATATTATCGTTGCGTAAACACTTAGAAATATTTTCAAGGCTACTAAGAGTTAATAATTCGAATTTATAGTAGAAATCTTGGTATTTATATCCCTTTCTCATCATCTCAATGTGATATTTATTAATGATTCAAAAAATATTTCAAGATTATTTTTAGAATTGAAATGATTCCGATCATGAGATTAATTGGGATTTTTATCAATCTTACCTTCTAATATATAAATTGAATTACCTTCTTGTGCTAATAAATATACTACAAATCCATATCTATATGAAATATCAAGGAAAATTTCATAAAAGTTAGTTGAATGAGCATCTTCGAGAAATATAGTTTCGATTAGATGTACTGAGACGTTGTATATTAGACTGATGATATACAAATGTTAAGAGTAAGTTATATACCGACCAATAAACAAATAGAAAAAAAATTATAAAGTGTTTTCCAATAAGAGGTTTCATTTTGATATTTAAGAAAGGACTATATAAAATAATAAGAAGAGGTTTACAAAATTTGAATATCAATTTAATATATTATCATCAAAAATTTTCCGAATTAAATTAATGTCATTTAACCACAGCCTATATTTAACAGACGTGAAAAATCAAAACTCAATATATCAGGAGTTGGAGGCTAATTAATTGGACCATTTCTCGAAATAATGTTATCGCCAAATCTTTCTTTCAATGAATCAATTAGTACGGTAGTACCATGAGGTGTAGCACCATCTTGTTGGAACTAAAACACTTCAGGATCGATACCATTCAATTTTTGAAAGAAATAATCATTGATCATCGATCTGTAACGAGCACCATTCACCATAACATTAGCTCTAGCATCGTTTTTAAAGAAATATGGACCGATTATGCCTTCAGCGTGTAAAACACACCATTCAGTGTATTTTTCGGGATGCAATGGAACCTGCAGAACTTCTTGAGTATTGTTTTCATTTATACGGCAATTTTGCTCGTTTACATAGCAGTTCAACCAGAAATGGGCCTCATCACTAAACAAATTTTACGATAAAAAAGTGGATCACTCCAAGCTGTTCTTTAGTTCTTGAATCAGTTGGATCTTGTATGGGTGTAGACCAAGATCTTCACGCAAAATTTTCCATGTGGTGGATGCACAGAGTCCAACTTGTTGTGAAAGCCGACGAATAGACAAATTTGGATCATCATTAACACTATGACTTACAGCAGCGATATTTTCTTCTATACGTACAGTTCTTTGTCTTGTTGTTGTTGCATCGAGTAGAGAAAATGTGGTCCGAAATATATCGATAGTTCGACGAATAAGCTGCTCTGATGCTTGATTATGTAAACCATAAATTTCACGAAGTGATTTATATGTTTGGCGAATAGAACACTGATTTTGAAAATAAATTTCAACAATTTGTGAGTCTTTCCATGATAAAATTATAGGAGACTAACAGATTAAACCTGTTTTGATATTCAAATTTTTCAAAAAGGACAATATTTGAGATAAAAAATGCATGTTTATTTTATTATAAGGAGCAGCACCATATCTTTTTTTATGCAATTTTCCATGACCAATTCGCACATTTGCGACTATATGTCTTCGATAAGTTTACGAATTCCATCTCTGAGGTCTTGAATGGATTGTGGAGCATCGTTTCGACATCCATACTCCACACTCATAGCTCAACTTTGACTTTCTTTTCATAAATCACTGGTTTTACCTAAGGATATGCTTTCATGAAGAACCATCCAACCTAGATTTGTTACAGTTTTGTTCCTTTTCTATCTAAAAGTTACTGAACTCCCCTCGTACGAACTTTCGACATTAATTATCTTCGAAATCCAACTAATCACGTCTTGCAGCCAATCAGTTAAGCCGTATGTACATTATTGTGTATATCTTAAGACTGGTTGCTTCAGAAGTGCAATTAAAGGTGCTTTCTCAACAAAAACAATATTTGCAAGTCAAGTGGTGTGTAATCAGAGTAGAGTATAATTAATCTAACGAGCCAGTGATGAAACTAGACTTTCTCAGAAGCAGTACGGCACAGTTTTTTTGCTATGAATATCGGATATCGAGAACGTCTAGTCTACATGATTTGAATTAGCGAAATAATTAATATCTTTAGATCAGGCACGTCGTTCGAAAGGTGATCGTGCAAAGAGTGTTTTTGTTCGAGGCGGAGAATTTAAAATTGAAAAAAAAAACGCAGAAATATGTTTCTGATATGAGTGAATTGAATATGTTTGACAGGCAATATCTGAATAGGATCTAGAGCATCTGGCAGCCACATCTACTGAGTATACAGGTAACGAAAATAATTTTCGGAATATTGGATTCACCATGGATCTAAAAAAGGACCTATCAAGCCAGTCTCCCAACACTAGAATTACTTCACTTCACGTTATAAATGGTGACTAATTTTCAACTGGATGGCTGTTTGAATCTTCCCCCACCCCTTCACATTGCCTAGCATTCTGCTGCAAGCTTAACTCGGACGTCAGTACGAAAATGTTAGAGCGTTCTTAAAATAAATGTTTCAATTTTTTTGCCATAACGACTTTCAGAATGAAATGAATTCTACGAATATAAAATAAATTTTGATAAAATATAATCGATTCTAAAAATTATAATAAAACCGAACAGAAGCTCACAAATTCAATGTATTAAGGGTTTAAATAATGCACCATATTGAGCTAAACAGTAGCCAAATTTTTTATCAGATATGATGACTTATCAGAGAAAAGTACATTCTGCAAGAAACAACTATTTTCATTTTGTCTTTCCATCATCGTGGACCTACGTAATCCACACTAGACCTGGATCTGAATGATGTCCTGTGCCGGTGCAAAGCGATGACTCCTTACACACTCTGGGGTAGATATAATCTGTTAGTCTCCTATAATTTCAATTTAAAAAAAAAATATTCAAAAATTTTTAGCATTAAATTAATGTCTTATAAGCACAGCTTATATTTAACGAAAGTATAAAATCAAAACTCAATATACAATATTAAATAGAATAAATAAACCAACAAAAATAAATCGTCAATTAAAATTAATAAATAAATATTTGAGGGAGGCAAAATTTTGTTTCTGATCTTACAATTATGAAAACTGATTCCTTTTCAAAAATAGAAAACATAATTGAAGGACTCAGAAAATATGATTTATTTGAAATATTTAATATATTTGAATAAGTTACTTCAAACATCTCTCAAAACATTTATTATATCTTCAAAAAACAATTAGAATTCCGATAAGGTCCTCATCGGTGCTACTTCACATTTAAAAAATCAGAAGTAATCAACAACAAATATTACTTACTTAACAAAACTGATATCCTTGATTTGAACACATAAAACATTAAAATCCAAGATATTCTATGTTCGTCACAAAAATCACAGAAAGCTGTAAGGTATGGTTTTCTTTAAACCACCTGATATTCCATACTGAGTTTTGTTCAAACCTGGTATAATTATATATAAAATAAAGTAATAAGAAAAGGTTTTTTTACTTAATAGAAGGAATATTACAAAATTTGAATATCAAAACAGTTAGTTAGTTGTTAGTCTCCTATAATTTTAATTTCAAGAAAATTGTATTCCTTTCAAATATTTATTTATTAATTTTAATCCACAATTTATATTTGTTGGTTTATTTATTCTATTTGATATTGTATATTGAGTTTTGATTTTATACGTCTATTAAATTTAAACTCTGCTTATGAGACATTAATTAAATTCTAACAATTTTTTAATAAAATTTTTTTGAAATGAAAATTATAGGAGACTGACAGATGAAATCTGTTTTGATATTCAAATTTTGATTGTCCTAAGCTGTAAAGCGTAATCTGACAGTCATATATTCTTTGCAATACATTAGGCTGTAATTCAATAACCTATCGAATGTTAGCTTCAAAATGCACAATTATTCGTGGTTTGTAGGAGTTTATGTTCCCAGAGAAAAAGAACTAATAGCGGCAAATCTCAGGAACGTAGTGGCCGTGAGGAGATTTGAAATAGCTTCAATAAGAAAATTATGGCCACTCCAAATTTTCCCTAGTCTCAAGTTCGTCTCTGGATTTTGTACGTTTTCAATATATTGTACTATCGTTTTGATCAAATGTCTGTACTGAGCTGAATTTTTCAATAGTTTCGAAGAAAATCGAGACCAGCATAAATCTATTGGAATGGGAAAAAAATTAAAGTCATCTAGAAGAGGTACGAAAAAGACCGTCGGAAACATAGGAAATTCAATGTTAATATAAAAAAAGAAGAATGTCCAGTGGAGCGGTGGAAGAATCAAAACCTTAGCGCTATGCGATGACGAACAAACAACTGTTCTATCTCAATTGATGTTGTGGAGATGCTCGATCGAAACGTCCAGAGTGCAGTGGATGGAAGATTCAGCACTTTGGAAATAAGTTTTCAATATCTCCCAGTTTAGTTCAAGCTTTAATAATAACAACAAGTTCAATAGTGGAACCAATATGCAGCATCTTCCAATAAATTCACGAAAGTCAAGAAACTCACAGGAAAGCACCAGTCGTATCTAATTAATTGGGCGTTCGAAAGGAAGACCTGGAGATGGTTAATAACATTTTATTCACCCAGTTTCCTCTGTTTTGAAAATTCGTCCGACCGTTTATGACACGCCGTGATTCCTTCAGCACTTTATTTCCGAACGAATGAAATCCATAAATCCATTTCAGCGTGAAATCAATTAGACAGAGAAGTCCGAGTTAATCTCGACTCCTCTGAGCGGTCTTTGGGTATCAGATGTCGTTTCTAACGTTCCGGAATGAACTTATTGACTTAGCATATTGTCGTAGATAACAACCACAATTTCTTTTGATTAAACTTGCCAAGATTAAGTCTGAAATATGAAGATTACACATCTATCTGGTTTCTAAATACCCAGGGCACGTCGTCTGCTTGGGCGGCTGACAAGCGGAGGTTAGAAAACTCGACTGATCGAAGACATTGACAATTCGAACGGCAGCTCGATATCAATCTCCTGGAATTGAAATGTTATATACTCAAAGACGAAGAAATTGCAACCCATGACGGAACTGATGCCGGTTGTTTTGAACATATGATGATTGTAATTATAGGAAGTATATTGCTAGTTAAATTTTAAAAATCAGTAAAAAGAACCAACAATTTATCCATTTAGAAGGAAAGTTTAATATTGAAAATAAGAAAGGACATTTCTGAAAAAGCTTCCACTTTATACAGGGTTATCCATTTTGTGCTTCCGAAAAAAATTAAATAAAACACTCATTTAGAATATCGATCGCCGAAACGAGAAATTACACGTCCTGGAAATTTTTCTTACATTCTTTTCTTAAATAAAGCCAAGATAGGTCGTGTTGTGTGGCTTGTTGCACCATCTTGCTGAAACCACATCTCTTACAATTCCATATCATAAATTTCAGGTAAAAAAATCGAAAATCATTTGGCTATAGCGATGAGAATTGACGGTTTGAGTGACACCTTCTTCAATTTCAAAGTAGATAAACGATACATATTGTTAAAAACATTCAACTAAACTTATGAGGATAGACATCACAGTTCTGTTCGACATATGACATTCAAACAGGGCTGTGAAATCCGGCTCACGAAATGAATTAAGATCAGAACTTAGAGAGTACAAAGATTGAGAGTTGAAAATTGTGCTACTGAGAAATTACAGTATAAAACTTTCGGAAGGAGTGAATTTGTATCCTTTATATACTATAAAAGTGTAACACCCTAAATTATCTGAAAACAACTGTGAACTATCGAATCATTCATCACAGAAAAGCAGATATGGTCGAAATTTCCTTATAAGTTATTATTAAATATACCGTGAAATCATAAAGAATGAGCATACAATTTACAAAACATTCTCTTATTCAGATATCAGATTCTACTTCAAGAGTTCCAGAAAAGACGAACTAAGATATAAACACCCCAGATGTTATGGAAAGACTCACGCCGTAACAACGTTTAAAAAATGTTGAAATTTATTTTCAAAATCAGTGTTCTATTCGCCAAACTTATAGAGCACTTCGTGAAATTTATGGTTCACATAAATCGTCCATCAGAGCAGCTTATTCATCAAACTATCGATAGATTTCGGACAACTATTTCTCTACTCGATGCAACAACAACAACAAGACAAAGAACTGTACGTACAGACGAAAATATCGCTGCTGTAAGTCATAGTGTTAATGATGATCCAGATTTGTTAATTCGTCGACGTTTACAACGAGTTGGACTCTGTGCATCCACCACATGGAAAATTGTGCGTAAAGATCTTTGTCTACACCTATACAAGATCCAACTGGTTCAAGAACTAAAGCTACTTGACCATAATAAGCGTCGTTTGTCGTTTGCTGATTGGGCCCTAGAACAGCTTGAAGTTGATCCACTTTTTTATCGTAAAATTGTGTTTAGTGATGAAGCTTATTTCTGGTTGAACGGCTATGTAAACAAGCAAAATTGCCGTATATGGAGTGGAAATAATCCTCAAGAAGTTGTGTAGGTTTCATGGCATCCTGAAAAATGTACTGTATGGTGTGCTTTACAAGCTGGAGGCATCATCCGTCCATATTTATCTAAAAATGATGGTGGAACTAATGTAACAATGAATCGTGCTCGTTACAGATCGATGATCAATGATTATTTGTTTCAAAATTTGAATGGTATCGACCCAGAAGTGTTTTGGTTCCAACAAGATGGTGCTACACCTCGTGCTGCTACCGTAACAATTGATTTATTGAAAGAAATATTTGGCGATAACATTATTTCGAGAAATGGTCTAATTAATTGGCCTCCAAAATCATCCGACATAACTCCACTGGATTATTTTCTTTGGGGGTTATGTCAACTTATTGGTTTATGCTAATAAACCAGAAACAATAGACGCTTTGGAAGCCAACATAACTCGTGTTATTGATGAAATAAGGCTTGAATTACTCAAAAAGGTCGTCCAAAATTGGTCTGGTCGAATGAGGTTCCTCAGAGCTAGTCGTGGTGGTCATATGCGGAAATTTTTTTTAAAACATAAATGTCTTAAAATTATCTTCCAAGTAAAATGAAAATGTGGCTTAAATGTGTTTTATTTCAATTTAAAGTTCTATAACTCTAAAAAACACATCCGATAGTACTTTGTTTGGTCATCTAGTATAAATTCGAATAGAGTTCCAATGTCTCATAGATAATTCAAAGATAAAGCATCCACTGGACTGTTATAATGACTTGCCAAATTTAATAAATCACCTTCAAAAGTGGAGCAAAGATAATTAAATAATTTATTCTGATTCTATCTGAAGAGTTTGAGCATTAAATGAGTGAATTAACCATAATGTGACTAGTCCATTCGTATCTGCAGCTGACAAGATACGGACAACTTGATGTTATGCATAGAGTGAACTGTTATCTAACGCTTCGCATCAATTTAAATTGAACTTCTCTGTTGATCTTGACGAGTGACATGCTTTTCCGACTGCTCTGGTTACCTGATAGGTTACAATTTAGGAAAACCTTTCAAGGTTGTGTTTTGCAGTTTTTTCGAATATAATCAAATAGATTTCCCATGTCTTGCGAAATGAAGACTTGGATCTGACCTGCCGTATTAAGAATGATCATTCTGTATATCAGTTTTCCAATTCTGCGTCAGTTTTTTTAACCGAAATATTCTAGCGTCAACGGTACACGAGTCATAAAGCGGCGTAAAAAATGGATCACTCAATTTAGTTCAAAATATATTCCGTCTAGAAAGTATCCGGAAAAATAAAAATCAATTGTGATTATTTAGTATATATTTTTTATTCTTGAATTAGGAAATTATAAACATCAAGGTACACCCCAAAATTAGATCACCTTCATAATTTTCGGTGTCAGTAAAACTGACTGAATTAAATCAGCTTTATTTCATGGCGCTGGTCGTTCAAGTTCCATCTTCATTAGTCCCCATATGTCTTCAATGAAACTAAGATCTGGTGAAGCTGCTGGCCATGAAATGGTTGTCACTTGGTTTTCTGGCATCCAAGCTTGCGGCCGAAGTATATCATCTTGCATTATCCTGCTGAAAACACCATACCTCCTGATATAAAGCATACGCCGTTTCAAGGAAAAAATCGTTTAGAATGCCACAATACTTTTCACTATCAATAGTACCATCAGCTATAAAGAGTGGCATGGCACCACGCTGAGATATTACTCCCCAAACCATTATGTTGGTGGGAAATTTGGACGGTTACAGATTGTTTTAATAGGATTTTTAAAAGATTTCCATCAAGTTGGAAATAACTTTCATTAGATATAAAGACATTATTAAAATTATTTCCGTTGACAAAATGCTATCCTTCGTTCCTTTTGTAAAGGTGTCATTATAGGGATTTTTTTGGTTATCTTGATATGTAGCCTTGTCTTTTCAGTGACATAGAGACCGTTTCTGACATACTTTTATATTTCGTGGATTTCCAAATCTGCGAAACCTTAGGCGCGGTTTGTGTCGTCCTTAGGCCAATGAAGCGTTTAAATTGTTTCCTTTAATCTTACGCAGCTTTCCTGCCACTGGTTTATACCTCATATCCTTGCCATTTTTATCCTCTTCATTGTCTCGTATACCGCACTTTTTCCCAGTTCAGTCAATTGCACCACTTGTTAACGTTTCTAAAAACTTTTCTATATGAATATTCTACCTGTTTTCTTTTCTCTAGTTCCATAAAAAATTCAAAATAACTGCGAAATCATTGGACTGCAATTTAATTTTACTTTCATTTATTATAGTTTAATATTCAGATCAATTATTTTGCGAAAATGTTCAAAAAATAAAGATGCGTCAAATTGGCAAAGACAGTCCTACTACGCCTTTACTTGTGCGTCCACCGAGGCAAGCTTTGTCGGTTTTCGCGCTATTCCCTAGAACAAACGTGCAAAACACAGAAGCCAAGTTAATGTAATATTACTACAATTTCAAAATGGAATCAACAAAAAGTGATGGTAAACGTACTAACAACGCCATATAACAATGTTGTCAATTTAAAGGTCATCGATTCTAAAATACTCGTAATATAATCAGTATAAGGAAATAATGATCAATTTTTTGTTCTCTAAATTTATTGTTTGTTCCGTTGACCGACCTTCGATAATGTTTACCAAACTCTTCATCGTTTAACAATAAATAATAAGACAGTGAATGTTGGACTTCCATAAAATAGGATTCTTGAAAGTGAAGTTAAAATGGAAGGACGTTCACATGTTTATTGAATTTCAATAAAGGGAAGCCTTCAAGCTATGAATTAAGTCAAAATTATGTTTGATCATAAATTATCCTTAAAATTTTATTTATTACTCAACGATTACCTAACAACTTCTCAAGAGTTTGATGCATTTAATTACTCCTTACTGTGAAACCAAACCCACTTCCCACGAAGCTTCATATGAAATTAACATTACACGCGTGACATTTTAATGCCAAGAAGAACCTATGTTGTGAATCTCAAAAAAGGATCAGATCTTTATTGTTTATTATTTAATTTTTCCTGATATATGGATGTGCTACTTTTCATTGTTGATCATAATTTTTCTATTGTATACCTAAGAAAATAGAGATCGTTGGAAACCAATTCAATTAAACATCAATGCTTAACATCTTTACAATGAGATAAACATCCATTGATTTCTCTCTAAATATATTCGTTTTTTTAAATATCAACTTCATAAATTTAAAAAATTCCGAAATGTTATTCAAGGATGTTCAGCTTTGAAGATTTATTTATTGAGGTCCATTTGATCGTTCGATATTATTTGTTTTTTATTGTTTATATTTTTTTAGAGTTTCCAGAGGAATGAGTCTATGACTTTTATTTTGAATATAATTCTGTCAAGAAAGTACCGGGCATTATCGATTTAAATCTGGCGGGGCAATGAGGCAGGTAAAAATTTTTTTTCCTAGGTTGGTACCACTGTCCTTAATTACTATGCCAAGCTTGAGCGGGATCTGTCAACTAGTGTGTTTGCAACAGCTGATTAAGTCAGTCGATGTCAGAGTGCGTGCCGATTTTTACTATGGGTGATTACGTTGAGCAAAGAATTTGTTTAATGTTTTGTGTTGCAAATGAATTTTCGTGTGCCGATGCATTGAAAATGTTGCAAAAGGCCTTTGGTGATAATGCTCTATCGAAAACTGGTGCATATCAGTGGTACAGAGCCTTCAAGGAGGGTCGTGAAGTGGTCGCCCATCGACGGCTTCCATCGAAGATAACGTCGATAAAATTATGGAAAGGGTGCTGGAAAACCGTCGTACCAGCTTGAGAGAGATAGCACATGATCTTAAGATATCCCACGAGTCCGCACGTACGATTTTGATTGATATTTTGGGCATGAGAAAGGTGGCCGCATGACTCGTACCGAAAGACCTGAATTTTCTTCAAAAACGTCATCGCGAACAGGTTGCTTCAGACATGCTGGATCGCTGTAATTCCGATTCTACATTCATGGAACGCATTATAACTGGTGATGAGACATGGGTCTACGAGTACGATATGCAAACAAGCCAGCAATCATCGGAATGGGTGGCAAAAAATGAGCAGAAACCGAAAAAACCACGCCAAAGCCGCTCGAAAATGAAGGTGATGCTCATTGTTTTCTTCAATATCCGTGGCGTGGTGCACTACGAATTCGTTCCAGAGGGTCAGACGGTAAACAAGGAGTATTACCTAGGCGTTATGAAACGTTTGCGTGAGCGTATCCGTGAGAAGCGGCCAAATTTGTGGGCGAACAATTCATGGATTTTGCATGACGATAACGCGCCTTCTCACCGAGCTACGATTGTGACTGACTCTCTCACCAAAAACTCAACAAACGTGCTTCAGCAACCACCGTATTCGCCGGATTTGGCTCCCTGCGACTTTTTCCTCTTCCCAAAACTAAAATTGCCCCTTCGTGGCACCCGTTTTGAGTCGATTGAAGCCATAAAACAAAATTCGGCGCGAGAGCTAAAGTTCATCCCGGAAAGCGCCTATAAAAAATGTTTCGATAATTGGAAGTGCCGTTGGCATAGATGTATTGGAGCAAATGGAGCCTATTTTGAAGGCGACCCAATAAATTTTGACGATTAAATGTAAAAATGTTGTTTTAATTGAAAATTCCCGGTACTTTCTTGACAGAGTAGTATAATATTGTATAATAATTCAAAAAAGAGCAAGTTTCAAGTAATAAAGTATAATTATTATTTTCATCACATATATGTCCCCTGAGACATCAAGAAAGTTCTGGAAAAATGTGACTTGATAGACCCAAATTTTTCAGATATTTAAATGAAAACTATTCATTCAATATAATTTCAAACCACATATGTATAAACTAAGGGGGTTGTGATTTCATAAATTTCATTTCATAAATGTGATCATAAAATAATTCACACAGTTTTTATGTTTCACAATTTATTCAGAATCCAGACACATATTTCGATCTTTCGACCATCTTCACGGGAGTACAAAAAGGTACTAAACTTAAAATTGAAAAAGGTTCTTTTATTACACTTAGGACATCTGTGTATTGTGTTGGCGAATAGTATTTGGGAAATTGGTTAAATTCACCTTTTTCTCAACGGCTCTTTTGATTGAAGTAATCTCCAAATAGTCGATCTATTTACCCTTATTAACATTTTATAGTAAAGTGACATCTATCTCATTAAAAAAATGATTATTTTCTATACAATGTTCTACAAAACCGGTTGATTTCTAGTTTTTCAAAATAGACATTCTCTGTTCTTTGATTCTTTGCTGTAAACATCAGCTTGTATATCCTATATATGTAGCATTATAAGCATCACAATTAATTTGATGAATCCCTAATTCGGAAAAGTTGCGGTTCCTTTCTGTATTTTTCAACAAAATCTTAGCCAAATTATTTCATATTTGATAGATTCGGTCTTTACTTGGTGGAAACTCATTTTAATTAAAAAAATGTATATGAGACAGTAATTTATTTCTACAAAAATGTTTGTACTACTACAACAATTGTTTCACCACGATGTGGCGATAGTACAATGTAATACCTGAAGAAGCCACATCGTGGTGAAACAATTGTTGTAGTAGTACAAACATTTTTGTGGAAATAAATTACTGTTTCATATACATTTTTTTAATTAAATTATTTAACTTTACTGCTGAAAAATTAATTCCTATTTCATGAAGACCACTAGATATGCTACAGCTGAAACCTTTTATATAAGCAATTGAAAACCATTTTCTTTTCTTCATAAGGATCATTTATATTGATATAAAATTTTCTTAAAATATTGTGGTAAGTTTACTTATTAATCATTCTATCAATGATTTCAGTTCTATAGCTATTCTTCACCGCTATAGTTTTAATTATATTGACTTCTTTTCGGAAATTGAGTTCAACGGGATGTTCAAAACTCTATGAATGAAACTACGAAATTATTTCATTTTAATTTGCCATGACTGATTGGATTTTGAATGGATTATGGTATCACTAGCTGATGCATTTATATATGAAACAACAGGTCTCATAGGAATGTGTTCTTTATGTAATTTTGACATTCCATAAAGAACAGGTGCTTGTAGGATTCATGACACTTAGAGTTTTTAACACTAAAATTATTCTTGTAATAATTAGACAATTGTTTCACCGAACTATGTGAATTATTTCAAATAAAATTGTTATAATGTTTCACCTAGACCCAACCGCATATTCCATTCATGTTAGAAAATTGTGATATCAAGCAATTTTGTTTAAAAGTGTTATTAAATAGGAACTCTTTTATAATGGCCAGTTTTACTATATAGGATGATGAGAATTCTGTAGAAACCAAATAATGACGCTATCTGGCGAGCGGAAATCACGTTGCTCTTGCTGAAAATTTGCATCTGATTAGGTGTTCAATAAAAATATTGATGGGAAAGGAACAGGCAGGTAAATATGATAGATAAAATGTGAAGGATTTATTACAAGGTTAGACGACATCGATCAGGATGCATTTCATTTCGACATGACGTCAGTGTCTGAGACTAATTTTTGATGGTCCAATAAATGGAATTGGAGGGTATCAACTCGAAAACATTTTAATTTTATTGTATGAAAAGTTTTAACCCTATTCTCTTTTTAGATTTTAACAGGAAAATATATAAAATATCCTGTTAAGAAATATAAACGCATGTATAATGCTTAAAATTTAATATTAATCCAAAGCAATATACTCCAGTTTTTCTTCCAGTCATGCTCAGTGATGAAAAAATAATTATTTGACCAAGTACAACTTTTGTTTTGTCAAAGCACCTGAAATTATAATCATTAAATGAAATATTTGAAAAATAACCATGAATATCCATAAATAAATGGTCTCTTAAATCGCAGGAATGGAGCGAATAATTTATCGGTCCATTCCTTGAAATAATCGAATCACAGAATTTTGTTTTCAATAAAGTCATACAGGACGCTTAAAATGCTTCATCTGTTGGTATAAATTCTTGGATTAAACAATTTTGTTTGGATGTGAATCAAGGTCTTTTCGTAGAATTCGATACAAAGACGTCTGGGAGATGTCTACTTCTTGTGAACGTCGAGAAATCGATAAATTCTGGTCTTCGCGAAAACTTTCACGTACGGCAGCAATATTTTCTTCACTCCTTGCGTTTCTTTGTCTCACTGGCACTGTAACATCATGTAAAATTTGTTTTAAACTTCTTCACTTAACGTTCAACTCTTCTTTTATCCGGACAATTATAACAACCAAAAATTGGATTTAAAGCACGTAAAGTTAGAATAACAGATCGCGATTTTTCATAATAAATTTGGATTGTTTGTAAACGTTGGTGGAGTGTGTACCTTTCCATGATTAAATGGTAGATATTGACATATACAACTGTCAATATCACAAATAAACAATGGCTGCCATGCCTGAGTAATGCCAATTCAAAAATGGGGCATTCCCATTCAAATACCCTTCAGTAGATTTGATGCACATTATTTTGAGTGATAATGAATGTATCAAGAATTCAGACGAAAAATGGAGAAAACAATTGAAAATAAAAATTTTTGGCTTACATTAACCATTGGGAAATGATCAATTCTGAACGAGTAACAGTTGAAAATTTCAGTAATTACATTCTATTTATATGTCTTGAAATTTTAACACTTCAGAAGATTTAAAGATCGGGAAAAATACCTGAGTTATTGTATTTTTTTTGAAAACTTTTCATCAAACTTCATTTGGCAAATATTCAAACTTATCTGGATAAAGAATCAATTCTATCGTTTATTTAGTCTATTTTAAAATAATAAAAGGAGAGTGTTTACCTGATAGAAGGCTCTTTGAATATTTTAAATATCAAACAGAGTACTTATGTTATACCTCGCTCTCTCAATTTTATGAAATGTCTTGAGAACTTTTTTTTGAAATTGAATTAAATCAATGCCTTAGAAAACACTGTTTCATTTCCAATTTACATAAAGAATTATTCATTACACAGTATCAAAGGAGATAAAGGAATCTGAAGAAAACATAGAATATTGATCGAATTTACTCAAAAACCATTTAATGGAAACAACACTGCCTCATTACGGTATTATGAAAACAAAATTCCAGACTTTGGTCTCAAGGCTTTTGAAGTTCAGTTAACACAAGAACTCAAGCAGGTTGATCATCAGCAATCTTCGCTAATTGGGTCCTTGAAATGCATCAAAATGATCCAGATTTTCATGGGGCCCATCTTCACCTCGAAGGCTACGTTAATAAGCAGAATTGTGGCATTTGGGGCTGGGAAAATCCAGTGATTGTAAAAAAGCCTCTCCATTCTCGAAGTGACACTCTTTGGTTTTTGGGCTGGCAGTGTGATTGGATCTTATTGATTCGAAAATGAGGTTGGTGTAACTGGATGCATTCCACCACCGAGCTATGATTTATGATTTTTATGGCCGGAACTGAAAGATATTAATATGACAAGAAAAGCTTCCTGGCCTTATTTCTTGAAGAGGTGACCACAATTGGCCACCGAGATCTTGTGATTTAACACCTTTAGACTTTTTATTTGGGGCCACGTGAAAGATAAGGTCTATGACAATACTCGTTAAAGATAGAATTCGTGAAGTCATCGAGGACATACAGAAGCAAATGTGCGAATTGATCATGAAAAATTTCATGAAAAGGATATAAGCTACAACCATAGCCGTGGCGGTCATTTGCCTGATATCGTTTACCATTGTTAATGACTTCCTCTTTATAATGAGATAAACATCCATCGATTTCTTTTAAAATAAACTCATTTTTTCAATATCAAAATGCAATCTCTTATTGGAAAACCCTCTACGATATTCCAGAAGTGAATTTCCAGCAGGGCCATAGCCAACTCCGCGTTTTCTTTCCTTGATTAGTTTTTATCAATCAGTATTCCCCCCAAATGGTCGTTTATCTATAAAAGCGTTTCTATCTGAAACTGGTATTGTGAAACTTTCAGAGAGGGATTTCAATTTTGCCTGGCTCAATAAAAACGAATAAAGGCAGAGTCAGTTAAACCGGAAGCAACAGTTGTTGGGGGCAAGTGAGCTCAGACAACAGGTGTGTTTGATTAAATTCAAAACACTTGTCGTTCTCAGCCATTTGGCTAACGGATCACATTTCTATAAAATAACGTATACTTGATAATTTTCAAACAATAGATTAATTATCTTCCTATTCTCTCTAATCCGAAAGACGTGACTAGTTTTATTCGAAATGGCAACAATTTTCATTGCCAAAGCTGCACATTAAAACCCATATGGTTCCAAAGCTAACGGTTCATTTTATTTCTTGAACATCTGATATCCCCTGGCATTCACTTTCTGGTGCTAATTTTAATCCTGATGTGGAAATAGCATCTCACTTTCATTATCACACACCAATATTACTGTTTTTAATATTCAAAATATATGTTTAAAGAAGACCTTCAAGGTTATAGACTGAAGGCTGAATGAAAGTAAATCAATAATACCTGTTATAAAATTCCGTCATAACAAAGTGTCCCAGTCCGAACGTGATGATATACTTAATTCCTAACCTTTGTCTATTGAAAAATAAACGCCTTCAGGTTTTTGCTCTCGCTAGATTTCGAAATGTAGCTGTAAATCATGTAAATCAAAGTTTTTAATTCAACTTTATATCCCTAATAACATTGTTGTTTTTTGTTATGTTAATAGGTGAAAGATGTTTCTGCATTGCGAAAGTATTTCATATTTTTTGCTTATGAAATATGCAAACTTTGATGATTGATTCTTAAATATCTTGTCACCTCCTTTTAGGAACAGCAGTTGTTATGGTGTTGCATATTCAATGGATTATATCGGGTGATTTTTTTAGAGTAACAGAATTTTAAATTAAAATAATACACATTTATATTAAGATTGAAGCCAATTTTTTTTATTAAAAGATAATTTTATGACATTTATGTTTTAAAAATAATAAATAATAAGTTCTGAGGAACCGCATTCGACCAGACAAATTTTGGACCACTCTTTCGAGTAATTCAGGCCTTATTTCATCAATAACACGAGTTATGTTGGCTTCCAGAGCGTCTATTGTTTCTGGTTTATTAGCATAAACCAATGACTTGACATAACCCGAAAGAAAATAATCCAGTGGAGTTGTGTCGCATGATCTTGGGGGCCAATTAATTGGACCATTTCTTAAAATAATGTTATCACCAAATCTTACTTTCAATAAATCAATTGTTACGGTAGCAGCATGAGGCGAAGCACCATCTTGTTGGATAAATAATCATTGATCATCGATCTGTAACGAGCACCATTCACTGTAACATTAGCTCCAGCATCGTTTTAAAAGAAATATAGACTGATGAAGCCTCCAGCGTGTAAAGCACATTGCATTTTTCAGGATGCAATGGAAGCTGCAGGACTTCTTGAGGATTGTTTTCACTCCATAAACGGCAATTTGGCTTGTTTACATAGCCGTTCAACTAGAAATGAGCTTCATCACCAAAACACAATTTTTCGATAAAAAAAGTGGATCAACTTCAAGCTGTTCTAGAGCTCAATCAGTAAATAAACGACGCTTATTATGGTCAAGTGTTAAGTCAAGTTGTTATGGTGTTGCATATTCAATGGATTATATCGGGTGGTTTTTTTAGAGTAACAGAATTTTAAATTAAAATAATACACATTTATATTAAGATTGAAGCCAATTTTTTTTATTAAAAGATAATTTTATGACATTTATGTTTTAAAAATAATAAATAATAAGTTCTGAGGAACCGCATTCGACCAGACAAATTTTGGACCACTCTTTCGAGTAATTCAGGCCTTATTTCATCAATAACACGAGTTATGTTGGCTTCCAGAGCGTCTATTGTTTCTGGTTTATTAGCATAAACCAATGACTTGACATAACCCGAAAGAAAATAATCCAGTGGAGTTATGTCGCATGATCTTGGGGGCCAATTAATTGGACCATTTCTTAAAATAATGTTATCACCAAATCTTACTTTCAATAAATCAATTGTTACGGTAGCAGCATCAGGCGAAGCACCATCTTGTTGGATAAATAATCATTGATCATCGATCTGTAACGAGCACCATTCACTGTAACATTAGCTCCAGCATCGTTTTAAAAGAAATATTGACTGATGAAGCCTCCAGCTTGTGAAGCACATTGCATTTTTCAGGATGCAATGGAACCTGCAGGACTTCTTGAGGATTGTTTTCACTCCATAAACGGCAATTTGGCTTGTTTACATAGCCGTTCAACTAGAAATGAGCTTCATCACCAAAACACAATTTTTCGATAAAAAAAATGGATCAACTTCAAGCTGTTCTAGAGCTCAATCAGTAAATAAACGACGCTTATTATGGTCAAGTGGCTTTAGTTCTTGAACGGATTTTGTTTGGGTGTAGATCAAGATCTTTACGCAAGATTTTCCATGTGGTGGATGCACAGAGTGCAAATTGTTGTGAACGTCGACGAATAGACAAATCTGGATCATCATTAACACTATGACTTACAACAGGGATATTTTCTTCTGTACGTACAGTTCTTTGTCTTGTTTGGCGAATAGAACACTGATTTGAAAATAAATTTAAACAATTTGTAATACTTCTATCGCTCTAAAAAAAACACCCGATATTAGGAGTATAAATGATATCGTGTGGTTTTTCTCGAGAAATTAAGCTTTTTTTTCATATACCGTAAATATGACTTTTTTGAAACAAATATTGCATCCTATCCACCTTGAGTTATTCATCGTTCCATAAATCTCAATCCATAAAAATCGACTCATTCTTCTTTTTATGTCAATGATTCCGATACAATTGAAGAATATAATGAATTCGTTCAGATAACAACCATTGCTCAAGAGCTATTTTCCCACAGTATGGTCATGCATGACCTGATTGTCCATAAGGACACAATTTCCAGTTCAGTTGTTTCATGGGGGTTTAGATTACATACGTAATTTTCACGTCTCATCATTATGCTGTAATATTCCCAAGCTTTCAGGGAACATTTGAAATTAGTTATTCTGTCTGATAAAGTGAGTGCCACATATGTTAGTAGCTCTATATTAATCAATGATATTCAGTTTGTTTTTATCTCTATTATGTGAACATAACATTCATTTCAAAACAATACTCCAGTAGTTTCTTCTCGAGTATTTTCTTCAATAAAACATGATGCTTGTTTCTCACTTGTTTTATACAGGATGTTCCTTAATTGGAGGTACAAACGAAGAGGAGATTCCTTGAACAATTTTAAGAAAAAATGTCCCATAAACATGGGACCACAAAGTTTGAACTTTTTTCAAGTTTTTTTACATAGTATCAGCATTTCACAAGATATTCAATTGAAATTTGGCGTAGTTAATAAAATTTAGAGTTTACACTATGTGACATGCCAATTTCGATTGGAAATTTACAGTGTGATATTTATTCTCGAACACTGTCCCACTCCAGAACTCTGATGTAGTTTTGTCTGCTATCGATTTCGTGAAGAAAATTTTGAACGATCCTCTCGAAATCCTCTGGAAAAGCCACATTGTCAATACATCCAGTTATTAAGCTGCGGTGAATAAATTCATTACCCCTATTGAATGTTTTCTAAAATATTCTCGGCATTCCCAAAGCATTGTAAAACTTCCTTCATCTCCTCTATTTTTTGTTATGCAACCTGTAATATATACAATATATTGTACGCCTTGAAAGTATTCGGAAAAAAAACGAAGCAGTCTCTCTTGAAACTTTTTTGTTAGTAATGTTTTTACATATCCTCAGATTTTCTAAAAAGTAACTCAGTTAGATATCCAACAATATTAAATATTCTGAGTAAGATAGTTTTATGATGAAATTCTTAGGATTATGTTAAACATTTTTGAAAGATATCTGTTTTCATAAGAGGGATGTACAGAAACAAACTTTTGTCTACTCAAAATATTTAATTTATAGGATTATTTTCAACAATTTATATTTATTGGATTTTGTTATCTCATTTGGATGTCTTATAATGAATGTTTATTTTATATGTCGTTTGATATGAGCAGTAACATTACATGACATTAATTTAATTCCTGAAGTTATAATATTAAATATAATTTTATGAAATTAAATAGGTAGAAGGCTAACAGAATATATCTGTAAATATTAAAATATTCAAATAATTTTATATACCTTCTATCGAGTATAAACCTCAATTTATTTTACATTATTAAAGTTATCTTCTTGAAATCGTTGACAAAATTCTATCCTTTATGGTAAAGGTGTCATTATAGGGATTTTTTGGTTGCCTTGATATGTGGCCTTGTCTTTTCAGTGACATACATACGGTTTCTGGACAGACTTTTACATTTCGTTGATCTCCAGTTCTGTTAGTCAATTTGGGAAACCCTAGGCGCGGATTGTCGTCCCAAGGCCAATAAAGCGTTTGAATTGTTTTCTTTAATCTTACACGTTCTTCCTGAAACTAGTATATGCCATTTTTTATTTTCTTTATCTTTGTCTCATATACAGCACCCTTTCCCAGTTCAGTCTATTGCACAAATTTTTAACGTTTCGAAAACCTTTCCTATACAAATATTCTATCTGTTTCCTTTTTTCTAGTTGTGACATTATCTTATAAATTGTATACCTGTTGACAATCAACAATATTTGAGCAATAGTGTTGCCATGCAACTTTGGCGATAGTCGACTATCTGCACAACCTTCTTATACATTACTTTTGTCTTGCGATGTTACAAAGAAGTAATTTGAACGTGAGTCAATACTTGATAGAAGTAAAATTTAAATGACTTCAAATTAAGAATCATATATTCTAACTTCTACAATATATATTGAAACTATATACAAACACTATCAAATTGATATCCTTATATATAATCAATATGAAATATTTTTCAATGTCTCGGAAAAACCTTTTTACATCCCGACTTGAAATGTATTAATACAAATGTATTAACAAAAACTATATAAGTATGTATATTAACATACAAATACAAGAAAATCCACCATTCCAAAATTATTTTTATTTTGTTATTGTTTTTCTGTGTTCCGAGTACAAATAGTTATAGGTTATACGTAAAAATACGTTGATCATTTCTGTTTTATTTCGGATACTTTAAAGCTTACTTCAAGTGTATTCGTTCCATGTTTTATCTTATTTTGGTAAGTTGAATTTTGATCTTGTTATATATTTGAATCTGAATTCAATACATTTCTGATGAGGTCAGATAAGCCGAAATAGCTATCAAATGTTCGAGTTCTTGTTCAATTATTTTTATTTGATCCTTTATTTTGATAATTTTGGAATAGTGGATTTTCTTGTATTTGTATGTTAATATACATACTTATATAGTTTTTGTTAATACATTTGTATTAATACATTTCAAGTCGGGATGTAAAAAGGTTTTTTTCCGAGACATTGAAAAATATTTTATATTTATTATATATAAGGATATCAATTTGATAATTTTTGTATATAGTTTCAATATATATTGTAGAAGTTAGAATATATTATTCTGAATTTAAAGTCAAAGAAGAAGTATATTAAAATTACGAAAAATAATAAATTCCGGATACTTTCTAGATGGACTACATAATCATTATCTAGTAGTTCTCACTTGATGAAGTCATGGTATGACGATACAATCGTTGTGAAATAAAATATTATCGGTAATAGAATATTGTTTCTTATTCATTTTTTTTTCACTGAAAAGTATCGAGAAACTGAAACCTATTAATTATTCCCTACATCATTTGTATTGACTGTTATTAATTATAGAAATAATCCTTAATGATTCACCCTATTTTGATTTCTTCGTAGAGGAAAGATGTATATTCTAGATTTTACAGAGTAACTTTTAACTTTAATCGAACTACGAGATATGCTTCATATTTTCAATGAAGCAGACAGCATACTCAATTTGTTTTAGAGAATTGGTAGTAGATTAAAATCTACTACTTGCTTCAAACTCCCAAATATTTGTCACTACCTTATCATGAATTCATTCGACTACTCAATTATTCTTTACGCAATGAAACATGGTATTGAATAATTGAAGATCACAATCTATCAAATATAAAACCAGCCTTCGGCCGCTATTGATTTAAATTCTTTCTTGCTGTTATTCTTCTATAGCGACACTCCTCTTAAATGTCATGGATTTCAAGCTCATAGCTACATGAAACAATAAACGCGAGGACCAAGAGTTTGTGGTTTATCAATGTTACAATTTCTCCTCTTCCTGGAAGGTTCTCCCCAACAAGAATTTTTATTGCTGCACTTATCAATGTTTTCTTTGGCAAGCAAAGAGACCTAACAATGATGTGGGCAGGTTCACAACACTTTAGGTGCTTTTTCGATGACTCATAATGAATTCTTTTGTCACTTTGACTGAGTTGCCATTGTCATAAAAAAGATTTAGTATTCAAAACAAGTCTGGGTATAACACAAGAAATATTAAGTTCGAGCATGAATGTTCTACCACACGTGGAAGCGAATAATTATCTTAAACTGCAAATGGATATATACTTGTGAACACCAGCAGAACTGGAATTCCGTAGTTTCCGGTAGCTTTAAGGATCTTAAGAACTTTTGTCGTTACTCAAATGAATCTGCGAAGTACATGTGTTATGCAAAGGAATGCTCCTCTTATTAGAGCATTTGATGAAAACAACTTAATTCCAGAGAGACATCAGAAGAGTTCAACAACTGGTGTTATTTAAATGCGTTGAATTAAATTGAATTGAAATTTTTGATTCACAAAGATCAGTATAGACATTCTACGTTTTCGGATTATTTTTGTTGTGAAATAACTTAGACTTTCTGTCTTTAAAGGTAGAAGATCTGCTTATTTTGGCCCTATGTAATTGTAAGCGCAAGTTGAACATGTTAACCCAAAAACTCCCCATCTTTGTATGTTTTAGGTTAATTGTTTGCATTGAATAATAAAGATAATATACAAAAATAAAAGATGGACTATCTAGAGTTTGGATTTTGAAGTAGTGGTTATTTTGAGTTTGATGATACTTCTTTCATTCGTGTTTTGACAGTTCAATATTTGACGTTAACGATAGGGGTCTATTAACACTTGAAGAAAACTGGGAAATTTTTAAAACTTAATTTCAAACTGTTTCGATTCAAAATTTATTAATTAGTTTTTAAAGAGAGGTTATTTGGAAGGATATTTTAGGTTTTATGTTGGGCATTCTCGAAGTCGAATTTGTTTTCCCAATACCCGTATAAAACACATGTTATTGAAATTTATAAGCTACTTTTTACAAGTATTAAGTAAATGTTATGCGTTGTAAAAAGATATCTAGAAGTTATCTATAGGGTGTTTTTTTACATTGATAGAACTTTCGATAGGGATAACTGTGATTTGACAGAAGTTAGAAGCCGTATTGTTTGGACATTTCTGTTCAGTAGGCATTGAAAAATTATCATGGAAAGACTCACGCGCCAGAACGTTTACAAATTGTTGAAATTCATTCTCAAAATCAGTGTTCTATTCGCTAAACTTATAGAGCACTTCGTGAAATTTATTGTTTACATAATCGTCCGTCAGAGCAGCTTGTTCATCGAACTATCGATAGAAGAAAATATCGCTGCTGTAAGTCATAGTGTTAATGATGATCCAGATTTGTCTATTCGTCAACGTTCACAACAAGTTGGACTCTGTGCATCCACCACATGAAAAATTTTGGGTGAAGATCTTGGTCTACACTCTTACAAGATCCAACTTGTTCAAGAACTAAAGCCACTTAACCATAATAAGCGTCGTTTGTTTGTTGATTGGGATCCACTTTTTTATCGTAACATTGTGTGTAGTGATGAAGCTTATTTTTGGTTGAACGGCTATGTAAGCAAGCAAAATTGCAGTATATGGAGTGAAAACAATCCTCAAGAAGTTATGTAGGTTCCATTGCATCCTGAAAAATGCACCATCGGTCCGTATTTCTTTAAAAACAATGCTGGAGTTAATGTTAAAAGTTACAGTGAATAGTGTTCAGGTTACAGATCGATGATCAATGATTATTTGTTTCAAAATTTGTATGATATCGACCGAGAAGAGTTTTGTTTCCAACAAGATGGTGCTACACCGCATGCTCCTACCGTAACAATTGATTTATTGAAAGAAAGAATCGGTGATAACATTATTTCGAGAAATGGTCCAATTAATTGGCCTCAAAGATCATGCGACATATCTCCACTGGATTATTTTCTTTGGGGTTATGTCAAGTCATTGTTTTATGCTGATAAACCAGAAACAATAGACGCTTTTGAAGCCAACATTACTCGAGTTATTGATGAAATAAGGCTGAATTACTCGAAAAAGTGGTCCAAATTGGTCTGGTCGAATGCGGTTCCTCAGAGCTAGTCGTGGTGGGCACATGCCGGAAATTATATTTAAAACATAAATGTCATAAAATTGTCTTTCAAATAAAAAAATAATTTGGCTTCGATCTTGATTTAAATGTGTTTTATTCCAATTTAAATTTCTATCACTCTAATAAAAAATACCCGATACATTAAATATACTTTCTTACAATACTTCAATTGAAGACAGTTGGCCAAGTCTTTTCTGTACTCTTCTTATTTTGAAAGGGTTTTCTGCGAGCTGATCTATTAGGCTGTTTTCATGTTCTTCCAGATTGGTATTTTCTTGAACGTTTTCTGTTTTCATCACTAACGAAGGGGATCTTCAAATCATTATGTATTGTCAACATAGAAACATACCATGGTGCCTTTGTTAATGAATGTATTGTTTGAAGTCTCTGTATAATTTGAATATTGTAAGTCCATACTGTTGAATACCGTATGTCCATATTGGTTTTATAATGGCTTTATAGATCAATACTCTATTCTGGAGATATACTTTCGATTTTCTATTAGGAGCCATTTTTGGTACTATTGTCCCAGTTAAGTCGGATATTCTTGAAGGTTTTTAGGAACTGTTACTGCAATCTCATGGGATGTCAATGTCGGTATTTCTATATATGTATGTATAATATAAATAATTTTTCACGTTCCATCAACTACAATTATGTTTTTTTATAAGAAACCATTTGAAATCATTATGTTTTACTACCAGAAAATTGATATGTTGACATTTGTTCATATTTTTTGTGACCGCACTTTTCGAAACTTAAAATAAAAGGTACAGAGTATAAGTGTAGAGTACAAAGTACGATAACAAGAATACAAGTAATTAACTGGTGTTATTTAAAAGCATTCAATATTTTTGATTCACATAGGTCAGTACGGACATTCTTTATTTTGGACTATTTTTATTATGAAATAATAGTTAGACTTTCTGCCTTTAAAGTTCTGCTTATTTTTGGTCAACTTGTATTGGATTAAAGCCCTATGTAAAGGGTCTTTCAATAAATGGGAACGCCTCATTTTTGAATTGTGGGCAAATGATTTCACGGCCGAAGATGAGCATTTTTCCTATGGCAGAAAAATCATCTTTAGCGATGATTTTCCCAGAAAAATCATGAAGTTCATTTTCATCTCGAAGCATTATTTTTTATGGGGGTCCGTTAAGGACAAATTTTACGGTATCCATCCAGAAACGATTAATTTATTGAACTATACTGGTACTCAAATTTTAATGAACTATACTGGAACTGTGAATGAAAATTAATTACATTAGGTGAAAACCTGCTTAGAAATTCAATATGGGAAAGTTAACGAAAAAATAGTAATATATAATAATAAAAATAAAATAATATTAATAGCTATTACATTTTGTAAAAGAAACTGATTCGAATTCATTCCGGTCTGAAAATTTTCGTAGGAATAAATAATTTTTTTATGTTCATCTTTTAACTCAGACAAAGAGAACGTGTCTGAATTTAACAAGATCCTTATCATCCTCGCTAAATACCAAATTAACCCATCTTTATAATTAAAAATTCATCATTCGGAAACAAAAATCAGAGATCCCCGAGGTCGTTATGGTATCTCGCCATCTTCATTTGTTCTTCACTTCACGCTTTCTACTTCAGAAACCACGATTCCAGTATTGCACATTCTATGGTACACACCGTTGCTCGCAAGATTTAAACAGCAGGCACTTGGTCTAAATTGGAATTATTCAGATTCAGGGAATCAACAGAAATGGCGGTTGTTGATCGCCAGAGTGGAACCATAACCGTCTCTCTGGGGAATGGTAGGTTCTGCTCAGCTGATTCCTAAGACCCCTTGCCGCTAATTTCCACCTTTTGTTTGGTAACAGGTGCTCTTTCGAAAACGTCTCGCAGGTGATTTCGATTTTGGTCATCCTTGGGGTTTTAATACTTGATTGGTTTCAGATATCATCTGGAGTATCACCTGCGATTTGTTAGGGGGCAAATGTTGAAAGATCGTTGATAAATGCGCGGCAAACCGTTGGAAAATATTGGGATCTGACGAAACTTTTATTTGACTTTGCAAATTTCGAAGAATTTGTTCAATACACTCAAACGGAAAAGTGGGTTACATTGTAGATATTTTCATTTGAGTATGATTTGACTATCTCTTATTCAATTAAACATTTGGCGTGGAATATTCGGCAAAGAGAAATGAAATAATAATTTTAAAAAATTTTAATAATAGTTGGGGGAAAAATTCATTATTTTGCGTGAACTTCAATACTTTATCTAACAAGTTTTGTATTGTCCAATTCTGGACAAATTTGAACCATTTTGTTCTATAATTTGTTTGTAAAATATGACAAGAATACTGCCTATTACTCTCCATATTTAAAAAGGCACCAACCAAAAACTACTGCGTAGAAGTAACTGAACTTTTTCACACTTGAGCCTTACTATGTCAGCTCTCAAATCATATTGTGATTATGCATAAGGTGTTTGAATAAGAGCACAAGATTTGAATTGCGCGCCCTGTTGTCACATAATTTTAACGTGACGGATCGAAAGTTGACAGATGTGAGTTAGTAAACATGGAGCAGTACAGGATGAAACAACGCTTCCTGATTGTCACAAATTATTATCAAAAAGGAGAAAGTTCAATTGCCACTATTCGTAAACTGCGTCCAATGTTAGGTCGAAATAATGTGCCTAATTCATCTACTGTGAAAAGAATAATCAAAAAATTTGAAAGTACTGGTTCGGTCAGTGATGTGAAACATTCGATACGAGCTCGTAGAGGTCGTTCAGAACAAAGTGTGACAGAAAGGCCAGAGACGCCAATTCGCCATCGGGCACAAGAATTGGACATTTCAACAGGCACTCTTCAACGAATTCTCACTAAAGATTTACAGCTACATGCCTACAAAATCCAACTGACTCAACAACTTCTGCCAGTAGACCATGAAAACCGAAGAAAATTCACCAATGGGATCCTTGAGCAACGTGCTATTTTTGCAAACAAAATCACTTTCATGGATGAGGCCCATTTTTACCTCGATGGCTTCGTTAATAAGTAAAACTGTCGCATTTGGGACTTAAAAAATCCACGAATGATTCATCAGAAAGCAATGAATCCACAACGGGTCACTTGCAAACAAAATCACTTTCATGGATGAGGCCCATTTTTACCTCGATGGCTTCGTTAATAAGTAAAACTGTCGCATTTGGGACTTAAAAAATCCACGAATGATTCATCAGAAAGCAATAAATCCACAACGGGTCACTGTATGGTGTGCATTATGGTCTGGAGGCATAATTGTACCGTTTTTCTTCGAAAACTAAGGAGGAAATGCAGTAACGATGAATGGCGAACGTTATTGTGCTATGATAACACAGTTTCTTGTGCATCACTCGGAAGCTCGTGTGGTCTTAGCAAGACGGTGCCACATGTCATACCGCCTGTGAAACATTGACGATCTTACCCTAGTTTGCTCCTGGTCGGGTTATTTTGCGATTTGGTGCCAGAATTGGCCTCCACGCTCTTGCGATTTAACGCCTTAAGACTTCTGGCTGTCACAGGTTTATGTCGATAAGCCTGCAATCATCGAAGCATTGAAAGCCGAAATTAGACGCTGTATCAATGAAATACCACCACATGTATTTAATAACGTTATTAGAAATTTCGTCAAAAGGGTACGCATATGCCAACAAAACAAGATATTTTGTTTCATAAATAATTCCCAAATGTATATTTTCTAAATCAATAAATATTTCAATACTCTGCTACAGAAAACCATGTTTTATTGAACACTGAAATCTTGCGCTATTATTGAAACACCCTTTATCTATCTAAAAAAACAGTGTTTCCGAGATATTAATTCAATTTAATGTTTTTTTAATTTTAGAGAAATTTCGGAACTTGAAATCTGTATAGAGGTTCAACAGAATATACTATCTGACAAAGAAACTGCAACACCCAGAAGGAGCTGTTTAAATTTCATATTTTTTTTCGTAAAACATAGATAGTATAGCAAGGAGTAAATGATTAAAATTTGGAGAAAAAAATCGTGAAGGTCTTTTCATGTGAATATTTTTTGTTACTTAAATATATAGTCGTTTTTTGCAAATTTTTTGAATTTTACAACAAACCAACTGTTCGGGGAGATGCATCCAAAGTCGACGTTTAGTTGCTATTAAAATGTCTAGAGCCCGTGTGCACGTGTACGCGGAATTTATCGCCAGCTAAGTGAATTTGAAAGAGGTTGAATTATTGGTCTAAGGGAGGCGGGGTTGTCATTTCGAGAAATCGCTAACCGTATGGACATAAATCCAACTACTTTTATGATATGTTGTCAAGGGTGGTATGATAATGCCCAAAGTCGAAGAAGAAAAGGCACCCGACGTCTAAGGGACACAAATGAAGTTCACGATCGACGTCTAAGACTTATAGCTATTAGAGAACGATTTGCGACAACTCGATCGACATTTGGCTGATTAGTGGTTAGGAGAACAAGGCCATCCTGTAACGTGAATTCTACCAGGTTTTCGTATTGGCATACGAGCATAGCCCTTTCACCAAGTGACTACTCAGCAGTCTCCACAGTCCACCCCAAGAGGTGGAAAGTGTGATAAGGATTACGCCATATCATCACGCGAAGCGAAGCGAGAACCCCTCCGAAGAGACGAACCCACCAGCTTCAGATTTGGGCCCCGACTCGAAAGCCAGAACCGTCTGACACTATCCAACCCCTACTGGCTAAGCAGGTCAGTACCCGAGTTGGTTTGAGACGCAACTCACCCGCCGGAGGGAATTATTATCCATTCACCCAAACGCAGTCTCATGAACTAAGATAAACTCAAGATTGACGACTACAATTGATCCTGGTACGAGCACCGTCTAGCGGCCTGTACTTTCTGACTCACCGAACCCATGTGAGGTCATTTGATCGATCCTGGCGTCAAGCACTAATGGCGGAGCCATTTCGTCGAGATCCACAAACCCTAAATCGTTACGCATAGATCCAGGGGCCAGGACAGGCCGGTCGAACCGTCAAGTCCCGTTAAACCCCGAGTCGTTTCATGAGAATATCCCGAACATGGGGGTCTGCGAATAGATAAATGAAATACCCCCCTAGTCCAGCATGCGGACTTTCAACCACTGCCCATTTGAGTCCAACACCAATGGGGTGGCCTGGTGGTACAAGTAACACCTATGGGCAACATTGGAATATGGAATGGCATCAGGTCGTCTTTTCTGATGAATCTCGATTCTCCTTGGGTTCACATGATGGCCGAAGAAGGGTTAGACGGAGAGAAAGACGTGAACCTCAGTTTGATATTGAGCGTTATGTACACCTGTACACATGTCATGGACAGTAGGCGTTATGGTATGGGGTATTTAGTCTTTATTGGAGGTAACATGACAGCGCTACGTTAACTACAAGAAATAGTGGAGCCATATGTTCTCCCTTACCTTAACCGGCTCCAGAATCCAATATTTCAGCAAGATAATGATCGACCCCATGTTGCCAGAGTTAGTTTAAACTTTTTTGAAGCGACCCATGTGAATCTTTTGCCATGGCTACCCAGATCCTCCGATGTTTCGTCCATAGAGCATGTTTGGGACATCATGGGTAGAAGGCTTGGAAATTTACCCCAGCACCCACGGACTTTGGCAGCTCTGAGACATGAACTACAGGTAGCTTGGGATAGTATCCCTCAAGAAGAAATAGACCATCTTATTGCATCAATGCCAAGAAGTGTTGGGGAGTGTATAGATAATCGCGGTGGACAAACACATTATTAACAAATTTATTAAAAAAAATTGTAAAACACTCGTTTTTTTTCTTCAAATTTCTTTCATTTACTCCTTGCTCTACTATCTATGTTTCACCAAAAACAAACTGAAATTTAAACAGCTCCTTCTGGGTGTTGCAGTTTCTTTGTCAGTTAGTATATTATGCTCGACTGAAATGAAGCCACATGTCTTTTTCTTGAATTATTCAAGTCCATTTCCGTCTCAAAACGCAGACAATTGAGCTGTGAAATAAATACCTCTTCGAAAACACGAAAACTCAATACCGCAACAGAAATACCTATGTCGGTTCATAAAGCTAAGCATCTGGCGACCATATCTCTTCGTTAACAACCTCTCCCTCGCATTATATAGAACCAGAAGCAAACATAGTAGCAGCTCGGGAAGCTTTGTCCGTTTCATAATTTCCCATAGCCACAAGGAAAAAAGTAGTTACTACCAACTCGTCATAACACATGTTTACGCTGCAATTTGGACCGCCGTAAAGTATATTCTTTCATGAAACATTGATATATTTCTGCGTTTCTTCACCAACCTCTGGTCGTCCATTTCGGTTCGGTGGAGAAGTCGACCGAATGAAATTGCTACCGTAATCTATATTTATCCCCACGTGTAATTATGATGAGAGGGATTGCCGGCACGGCAACATAAATAAGACTGCTTCTGTTCTTTTAATTTTTGGAAGCATTAAAATGAAATCAGGAGTATATAATTACTCGAGTCGATCTCTTTCCGCTTACGCCGTGTACGCGGGCTGAAAACGAAACTTAATGAAATCCGAATTCGTGAAACAACGGTGCATGTTTGCCTTGTCTGCCGGGTGTTTAGAAACGAAGTTTCAATATTTTGGGAGCTGATTATAGACCCCAGAATAAGTGAAATATTTCATGTAAACATGAGCAGTTTTGGGTGATAGAACTTTCGATAGAGATAACTGTGATTTGACAGAAGATAGAAGCCATGTTGTTCTGACATTCTGACAGTAAGCATTGACAAATTATCATGAAAAGACTCACGTCGCAACAACGTTTAATAAATTGTTGAAATTTATTTTCAAAATCAGAGTTCTATTCGCCAAACTTTATGGTTTACATAATCGTCCATCAGAGCAGCTTATTTGTCGAACTATCGATAGTTTTCGGACAACATCTTCTCTACTCGATGCAACAACAAGACAAAGAACTGTACGTACAGATAAAAATATCGCTGCTGTAAGTCATAGTTTTAATGACGAACCATATTTGTCTATTCGTCGACGTTCGCAACAAGTTGGACTCTGTGCATCCATCTCATGGAAAATTGTACATAAAGATCTTGATCTACACCCATACAAGATACAACTGGTTCAAGAACTAAAGCCACTTGACCATAATAAGTGTCGTTTGTTTGCTGATTAGGCCATAGAACAGCTTGAAGTTGATCCACTTTTTTATCGTAAAATTGTGTTTAGTGATGAAGCTCATTTCTGGTTGAACGCCTATGTGAACAAGCAAAATTGACGTATATGGAGTGACAACAATCCTCAAGAAGTTCTGCAGGTTCCACTGCATTCTGAAAAATGCACTGTATGGTGTGCTTTACACACTGGAGGCATCATTGGTCCATATTTCTTTGAAAACGATGCTGGAACTAATGTTACAGTGAATGGTGCTCGTTACAGATCGACGATCAATGATTATTTGTTTCAAAATTTGAATGGTATCGTCCCAAGAAGTGTTTTGGTTGCAACAAGATGGTCATGCTGCTACCGTACAATTGATTTATTGAAAGAAAGATTTGGCGATAACATTAATTTGAGAAATTGTCCAATTAATTGGCCTCCAAGATCATGCGACATAACTCCACTGGATTATTTCCTTTGGGGTTATGTCAAGTCATTGGTTTATGCTGATAAACCAGAAACAATAGATGCTTTGGAAGCCAACATAACTCGTGCTATTGATGAAATAAGGCCTGAATTACTCGAAAAAGTTCTATTACTCTAAAAAAACACCCGATACTAGCGCAACCAAATACGATATTCGATTTATTTTAATCTTTCAGATGTCTTATTTACTGAACTTACAATTAAAATGTTTTTCACTCGGTTCATTGAAAAAAAATCACAGCTGGCATCAAACGTTTGGTTTTCCTAACATTTACATACTTTCATTGAGTATTTTGCATCCGATTCGAGTTGTTTACTTTCTTTAACTTTATTGTTAAGGAAAAGTTATTATTCCTGAATTTGAAATGCCGTATTTTAATATTGAAATGAGTCATATGGTTTTCATGTATTGCATACGTGCCAACGGAAGTGCTCCCGAAGCACGTCGCCTTTATGCAGAGGCATATTCCGATCGCCAACTTCCTTCTTATGTGACGTTCAAGTTTTTCGACGATTGAGGGTAATTAATTCCTTAAAAAAACGCTCGTGACGTTCAAGATCTGTAAGTACTCCAGAAGTTGAAGAGCAAATTTTAAAACTTGTGACTGAAAATCCCGGTACAGGTGTAAAAAGAATTTCAGCGGAAGTAGGAATAAGTGGCCCCTTCGTCTGGAAAACTATGCATCAACAACTTCTCTATCGATTTCATATTCAACTCGTGAAAGCTCTTAATCCTCCTGATCATCAAGCCAGAAGGACATTCTATCAATGGGTTTCAACAAAGATTGCTGAACATCCGCATTTTACAGCTGATATCCTTTTCACTGATGAAGCTGGCTTTACCAAAGATGGTATTTTTAACTTTCATAATAGCCATATTTGGGCGGATGAAAATCCACACGCCATTCATGAATCCAGGCATCAACAGCGTTTCAGTATAAAATCTGGCTAGGTATTTTAGGAGATCGTTTATTAAGATCGGTAGTTTTACAACAGAATTCAACAGGAACTTTCTTCAAAATACCTTGACCGATTTTCTAGACGTGGTACCTCTAAATCAGTGCATAAATATTTGGTTTATGCAAGATGGAACCCCCCCACATTATACACTTGCTGTTAGGGAGCATTTAGATCAAACATTTCCCAGAAGATGGATAGAACGAGGAGGCTCAGTGCCATGTCTCGCTAGATCTCCCGATTTAAATCCTTTGGACTTTTGTATTTGGAGTTATTTGAAAAGTTTAGAGTATGCAACGTCAGTGAATAACATCGAAGAGTTGCAACATCGGATTGAACTATCCTGTCAACGATCCTAACACTACCAGGTCTTTTCGAAAGAGTACGTAATTCATTCATGCGACGATGTACTTCCTGCATTGAAATGGACAGCAGTCATTTGGAAAATCTTCTGTGAAACACTAAATGTCAAAAATAAATCTAATTTCTTCTGTAATTTACCGTATTTGGTTGAACTAGTAGTTAATCTTTTGAAATCCGAAAATCGCTCATATCTCCAAAAGGGCCCATTTGCGGAGCCATGTTTATATGAAACTTTTTCCTTATTTTGAGGTTCATATTCAGCTTTCAAAATATTGAAACGTTGTCATTTGACACCCGTTATATTGCCTTCAACTTTACAATCATTAAGAACTTAAATTATGAAGGATTTTCCAATAAGAGGTTTCATCTTGAATTGCCCGCTATCTAGTCGCATTTGAAGCTGTCATCTTTTTACATTCGACAAGTAAAAACTACGCCATTACTAAAAATGAAACGACGTACGCTTCAACAACGTATTGGAATTGTTAAAATTCACAATTTTTTCACTGTATTACCAATTGTATAAAAACGTACCTACTAAAGAATCATTGTTTTCGTAGTAAGTTTTCACAATTTTCACACGTTCAACAGTAAATAAACGATCCATATTGTTAAATGGCTAACCTTCAACTAAACCTATTAGGCTTCGGATCACAGTTCTATTCGACATGTGTTATTGAAACAGGGCTGTGAAATCTGGACCACGAAATGGATAACCTGTTATAAGACTTAATTGAAATTTAATGACAAGATTATGTTTCAGCGGAATTTTGAAGAAAAAATTTCATTTTCCATTTCCTGAATCAGTTTACTAGATAATTAAAAGCTATTACATTCTAGACTTCATATATACCACTGAATGATCCAACATATTTCCTAGAAACCTTTCAAAAAGCCTATCCCTTGATCATATAGTGACGTAGATAAAGCACTTCTTACACTAAGGAAATACTTATTAACAGGAATAGAATAGCTACATTATACTCACTAATTTGAAGAATAAAATCGGTTACTCAATACAATCATTCACTATTCAATTCCAATTTCATGGGATACACGTCGTATTCCAAATACACGGCCATTCAAACAATAACTCTGGTACTAATTACATTTAGAAGACATTTCTAAATGAATCAGCTGTTCGCTGGCTACCAGCTTCAAAGATTCAACTTCCTTGTTTTTCGCTAATAGATTTTTAGCTGTTAAAATTGCATAACATCCATCGACGGCGTTAAATTGACATGGCGTTGAGCAAACACTTGACTGCATATTAAATTGAAAATTATTTGAGCGATTAACACTACTTTTCTGATGAAATAAAATCAAGAAAGCGAAAATGCCGAAGAGAATGACTGCCTGTTGAGTGCATTCCTTTCTCGTAATGAGTGTGATTTCTATTATACTTTAGGCTACTATAAACTCAATTTAAATACCTCTCATTATAATGACGCTAGACTTCAATTCGTTACACATAAGTTATATTTTATTCATCTGTTAGTTTCATTTTGAATCTCATAAATTTTCCGCTTTCGAAATATTCTAAATTTAGAGTAATTAAAATATCACAAAGTACTTGGTGGGGAATTTTCATACATAGTATATCAGTTATACCATATGTGTTTGATTGATTCGGTCTTTACTTGGTGGAAACTCATTTTAATTAAAAAATCTATAAAAGACAGTATTTTGATTTTCACAAAAATGTTTAAAATACAACAATTGTTTCACATTAGAATGTAGATACCTGAAGAATCCACATAGTAGTGTGGTAATTAAAATTCTGTTAATATATAATAAGTAAATTAATAATAATACTATTAAAATACTAATATACCATATGTATTTTTGAGTCAATATTCATCTACATTCTGCACAAACCATTCATGATCATTTGATCCTTCTCTTCAAGGTTTCTTTTCAAGAAATAATAATGAAGATTAGTTTCTACTATGAAATAGAGATGCTAGAATTTCTGGATTCAAAAGAAGCTTTTAAAAGAAAATATATTCTACTAACGAAAATTTCTTTAAGTGTAATTCATCACTCATGGTTCAATAAGGGGTCATCAAGGGTTGCATTTTTCTACTTGGACTATAGAGATTTCAATAGTGCGTTAAGCGACAAACCATCAACGATCCAAGTATAATAATTCTCTTGATAATTCAGCCACTTCTACCAAAGTTAATGAAAAATCATACAAATGAAATAACTAATTTCAATAAAACATCAAATTCAATTAGGAAAATATTCAATGTACACTGAACGTGTCAATGCGAAGGTTATCTTTCATATTTACACCAGTTATCGGGAAAAAACAATTGCATTATATTTCCATCAAGTTTATCGAGGAAAATGAAAAAAAGTTACAGTTGATTCATGAGATTGAGCCCCAAACAATCGAGAATGTACTGAAGAATTTGATTGATCGGATGGAGTAATGCAGCCAGTCATGGCAGTCATTTGATTAATATTGTTTTTCATTTGTAAATGCCAAAGTTCAACCTTTCTAATAAACTTACAACTTTGAAAAAATATTCGTTAATTTTTCACTTAAATCCGATCAAAAATCCATGTTTGAATGTCTCACCACTTACTTTACCTTCCATCTTCTAAGTGGAATTTCCTACTTGAACTATGGAGATTTCAATAATACGTTAAGCGACGAACCATCGATGATCCCAGTGCATTAATCCTCCCCCTATAATTCAGGTACTTCTACTAATATTAATGAAAAATCATACAAATAAAATAACCATTTTCAATTAAAAATCAAATTTAATTAGAAAATTATTCAATTACACTGAACGTGCCAATGAAAAGGTTATCTTTTATATTTACACTAGTTATCCAGAAAAAGCAATTGCATTATATTTCCATCAAGTTTATCAAGGAAGATTAGAAAAAGTGGCAGTTGACTCATGACATTGAGCCCCAAACAAACGACAAAGTACTGATTTGATTGATTGGAGGTAATGCAGCCAGTCATAGCAGTCATTTAAGTGATATTGTTTTTTATTCGTAAATGCTGAAGTTCAACCTTTCTAATAAATTCATAACTTTGAGAGAATATTCATTAGTTTTTCATTTATAGCCGATCAGAAATGCATATTTTAAATGGCCCACCCCTTTCCTCACCTTCCTTTCATTTTCAAAGTGGAGATTTCATTAATAGGTTAAGCGACGAACCATCAATGATCCAAATGCATTAATTCTCTCGATATTTCAGGCACTTCTACTAAAATCAATGAAAAATCATACAAATGAAATAACCAATTTCAATTAAAAATCAAATTCACTTAGAAAATTATTCAATGTAGACTGAAGATGAAGAAAAGGTTATCATTCATATTTACACCAGTTTTCGAGAAAAAGCAAGTGCATTATATTTCCTTAAAGTCAATCAAGGAAAATGAAGTTGATCTTCACCTCTTACATAATTTATCCCAAAAATTATCCAGACAATAAAGTCTAAAAGCTTTAAAATAAGTGAGATAAGATCCAAATTATTTCGTTGAATTTATAATCTATAATAAAATTCTGATATATAACCAATAATAAAATTTCCGCGAAGCTGGTATGGTTCCACATAAGTGCTTTCTCGATAAATAATAGAGACATTAAAAAAATTGTCATATCCCTAAACGCAGTCCGAATATCTCGACAAAATATTCAAATATTAAAGTCATACCTTGCTTGATTTATGTATAACTGAAATATGGTCATGGTCTTGTTTGGAATACAAATAGTTTAATGCGTAATATCCTCATTTCACCGCATATGATTTAGAATGTATTTCAGTGCTGTTAAATTTTCAAGCTTATTGTTTTTTTTTATTTTGAAATGTTTGTTGCCTGCGTGGGTTTGTCTTCGAAACATTTTTGGTGATTTGATTACAATTGGTACCGGAATATAATAAAAAAAAATATATTCCTCTCCCCGTTTTGCCATAGCTTGGCCATAGTGATAAACTGAAGGGTGACCAAGTTTGCATAAAAAAAAAGGTTATTTCGAGTCCAGCAAGACGTCTGTCATTAGTGTAATGACAGAAACGTAGTTTAATATTTGACATTAACGAAATGGATCGATTCACGCTTGAACGAAACAAGGAAATAATAAAAACTCATTTCCATAGTGAATCCCCTATCCAAACTGTTAGAAATTTACGTAGAAGCCCCAAACAATCGAAAATGTACTGAAAAATTTCTTTGATCAAATGGGCCAAATTTCAAGGTAGAACCTTCCTAATAAACTCGTAACTTTGTGAAAATTTTCATTAGTTTGTTATTTATAGCCAATCAAAAATGCAAATTTTAAATGGTCTACCCCTTATTACCCATTTTCAGCGCTGCTAAGCTTTCATTAAAATGTCTTAAGTACTTCTGGCAAAATTGTGATTTTTCAATGTGAAATTTTCACTCCCTGTATTCTCATAACGAAATATTTTTGAGACAGATTTTATAAAATAAAGTCAACTTTATTTCAGCAGCCAATTTTTCTCCTGAAATGAACTTACTTGATAAATATCCTGTATATAAAATACTTTGTATGAAATGCAGTAAGGTCGTATTGAAAACACACGAAATGTTATTAAATGATGACTCAAAAAATCACTTATATCATCGAGTTTTTTTGGTACTCAACTGATGGGTCGACTTTCGCTTGAACAAAACTGGAAAATATTAAAAACTTATTTCCAAAGCGGTGAATCTTCTATCCTAACTGTTACAAATTCAAGTGGAAAATTAAATAGAAATGGAACAGCATTTTGGGGATCAATTTGTGAAGCGAGTTAGTGAAACTGGATCGATATTTAATAGAACAACCTGTTCAAGTTCTCGTCCAATGAGCATACCTGAAAATGTTGCTGGTGTCCCATAATATGGCTGGAGACAACATTTCTCAAACTTCTCTGAGGAAAATTTTGCATAAAGATCTGGGTATGAAGGCTTAAGAAGTTCAACTGGTCCAAGAAGTGAAGACTCGTGACCATCGAATGCGCTTCCACTTCGCTCAGTGGACTAAGGATCGCTTGGCTGAAGATAAGCATCTTCCCAGAAAAATGATCTTCAGCGATGAAGCTTATTTTCACTTCTGAGAACTACTCTTTGTGGAGATCCGTTAAGGATAATTATTACGCAAACTATCCCGAAACGATTGATGAGATTGAGCCCGGCTGGGTGTTGAAACACAGGGCGCTCACCCATAAAACTGGCGTGGCTATACCCGATTGCAGGTATTCTGTCCATAAGGGCGAGTACTTCAGAATTAGATCTGTGCTAGTTTTAAGGAGAGGGATACTATGACGCGTTAGTTTTCTTGAGTTCGTGGATTCTGGCATCGAGTTGAACCATTCTTAGGGACCGTTAGGCTTCAATGGCTCCTTTTGGAAGCAAGACTACCACGGGAGGGTGGATCGGCCATGGTTTCTTGGGAGCCCTGGATCTTACATTACTGACAGGTGTGGCATTCCTGTATTACCCTAACTAGCTTCAGCAAGACCTGGGTTTCCAAGGTCTTAAATTTGCAAAGAAATGCGTTTGCGAAGCAAGTCCCAGCAATATTGTCCATAGGAGGAATCCTGGCCGCTCAACTAGAGGATAGGTTTGGTGGGGGCAGTGGTTGAAACCCTGCATAATTGACTAGAGTGGTTCCATCTACTCGACGTGTGAGTTGAGTTTTTCAACCCAGGAGCTAACCTGCACTATCTAAACCTCAGAGATGGTTTAGATAGTGCTTCGCCCCAAGCCAGTAGGAGATTAAGTCTTGGAAACTGAAGCCAAACTGAAAGTTACGATTCTATCGTGGGGCTCTGATTCAGTGTATCCTAATCCCGCGCCCCTAAGGACAGGTAGGTCACATAAAACAACCTTCGCATCCTTCCTAACAATGCATAGCCAGTAGAAGAAGGATAGTGTTTCGAAGCTACTAGTCTATACTGGAAGCAAAGGAAGACTTTTGTTTCGTTTTGCGCGCTGATTGGGCATTAGTCTTTTATTTATACCCGATCAAAAATGCAAATTTCAAATAGCCCACCCTTGATCTCTGTGAAGAGGAAAAATAAGTGATAATTTGAGCTCTTCATCAATCTGTCGAGCTGAATTCTCTATTTCGATCCAAATGCATACAATGTTACGTGTCAAATAGGGAAAGGATCTGAACTGTACTAAACTGACGGCAATCTTCCGCGCAACAAGAATGTGGAACAATATTTGAACAAACACGCTCTTATCGCACGGTAAACATGGTTTTATCCAGTTGAAATATTTTAAATCGACCTGTTCTATCTATAAAATTGAAATTTTATTGAGCAAATTGCGAAAGGTGAAACCATTGTAATAACAAAGTTGTTTTACGATAGTTGTTCATGTCGAATACTTTTCAATCATTTATTGCGTACGTGGATAAGCACGTTCAGTGCCGTCTCGGATCTAACGGAAAATTCTCGAGAAAAAACCGTGGAATGCGTGAGTATAAAATGATTTTATGAAACCTTTGTTATCCTCTGAATTGATTAACAGCGAATAAAAATTTTTAAGCTTTACGAAGAAATTTACGAGAATCCGGTAGATAAACTGTATGGGAATTCAACGATTGCGAACTAATTAGTCAGGAAGTCTTATTGGGGCACCCACCCTGGACTAAAATATAAAACTAACCACAACGCTACGGTCGAGGGGATATCCTGGGAACCAAACGAAAATTAACTATCTTTTAAGTTCCGGTTTAGCGACCAAATAGTGAAGCGTAAAGTTATCACTGCCTATTTAACAACACATAATTTTTGGTTTGCTTAGGAAAATATAACAGTTGGGGGACGAGAAATCCATTATTTTTTCGGTACATGGATGTAGTGATCGATGCATCGATCAAACAATTTCAGACTTTTACTGGTTGTCACACTAAAAAAGTCTTTCGAAGTTTTTTGTTTGGTCCATTCAGTTGTTACAGGGTTTTTGGAATCGAAGTCAACAAAGAGAAAATTCCGTACATTTTACAGATTTTTCTTTGATAAATACGATAATGTAAGCCAGGCGGCGGAAATTGTGAATGGAATCGAAAACGATCGTGGTCAAAACGTGATGAAGCAGCTCAAACGGTGGCCAAACCTGGGCTCACGGCTAAAGAGATTCTACTGTGCCTTTAGTGGGACTGGAAAGGAATAATTTATTATGAGTTTTTTGCATATTACTAAACACTAAATTCCTATCTCTACTGTCAACAACTGGAGAACAACTGATCGTTTTTTGTCAGTGCAATGTATGCTAGTGAATCCAAATCTGTCAAGTATCTATATTCGCTATACACAGACACTCCAAGATATTAATAATTAACTAACGCCATCTTGAGTATGCAAAACACATACAAGACATATCTTTGAGAGTTAATTCAAGTAAAGAAATATTTTCTCAAAATTTTCACGCTACCAACACAGAATAAACTTTCCTCATGCTCAAATCCGACCATAATTCGCCGAAATGCTAAAAAATTTGCATATTCATATTAAAATAAATTAATTCGGCTGATCTGTACCAAAAATCTTTAATAAGAATCATGAGCTATGGTAATAGAAAGTTATAGAAATCCAGACAATGTAACATACATCTGTATAACAATTCTATTCTCAAACAAACTTGACAAGTAAAATAGAAATTGGCTTTTTACTTGATAGAAGAAATATAACAAAATTTGTATATGAAAACAGATTAAATCTGTTAGTAACAGATTTAATCTGTTTTGATATTCAAATTTTGTTATTATTATCAAGTAAAAAGCCTTTTTCTATTTTATTTTCTTCATAATATATAATTATATTTAGGCTTCAATAAATCTCATTATGGAATGTCAATGATTTTAAATATAACCTTAAAAATAACTTACACTGTTCTGTGATTTTGTTAGAACATAGACGATCTTGAATTTTAAAGTTATTCTTTTTGAAGCATCCATCCTTAACACGTGTGAGTTGTGATATAGTGATAGTTATTTGATTTTGATATTTGGAATATTATTTAGGATCGAAGAAGAGATTACCTAGAAATATATTTGTTTTTTGAAGATATAGTGCATGTTTTGAGAGATTTCTGAATTAACTTATTCGAATATTTAAATATATTAAATATTTCAAATACATTATATTCCTTGAGAAGTCCTTAAGTTGTGTTTTAGTTTATCAGCATAAACCAATGACTTGACATAACCCAAAAGAAAATAATCCAGTGGATCGCCACATCTTTCTTTCAATAAATCAATTATTACGGTAGCAGCATAAGGTGTAGCAACATCTTGTTGCAACCAAAATACTTCTGGGTCGATACCATTAAAATTTTGAAACAAATAATCATTTATCTTCGATCTGTAATAAGCACCATTCACTGTAACATTAGCTCCAGTATCATTTTTGAAGAAATATGGACCGATAATGCCTCCAGCGTGTAAAGCACACCATCCAGTGCATTTTTCAGAATGCAATGGAACCTGTAGAACTTCTTGAGGATTGTTTTCACTCCATGTACAGCAATTTTGCTTATTTGTATAGCCGTTCAAGCTGTTCTAGGGCCTAATCAGCAAACAAACGAAGCTTGTTATGGTCAGGTAGCTTTAGTTCTTGAACTAGTTCGATCTTGTATGGGTGTAGGCCAAGATCTTTCCGCAAAATTTTTTATGTGGTGGATGCAGAGTCCAACTCGTTGTGAACGTCGACGAATAGACAAATCTGGATCATCATTAAACACTATGACTTACAGAAGCCAAATTTTTCTTCTGTACGTACAGTTCTTTGTCTTGTTGTTGTTGCATCGAGTAGAGAAAATGTTGTCCGATAGTTCGACGAATAAGCGGCTTTGATGAACGATTTTGTGAACCATAAATTTCACGAAGTGCTCTATAAGTTTGGCGAATAAAACACTGATTTTGAAAATAAATTTCAACAATTTGTAAACGTTGTTGTAGCGTGAGTCTTTGCATGATAATTTGTCAATGCTTACTCAATAGAAATGTCAAAACAACATGGCTTCTACCTTCTGCAAAATCACAGTTATCCCTATCGAAAGTTCTATCACTCTAAAAAAAAGCACTCGATAGTAATGGTTAATGAGTAAATTTAAAAAATCTCTACATTATTGGAAAACTTCACAATTTTTCAGCAAGATGCTGGGCGTCATTAATTACTACGTTGAAAGTAAAATGATTTTTATCCATTCCCAATAAACGAAACATCCACAATTTCAATTTATCGAATGTACGCAAAACGATACCTTCTTTGTATTCCCAGATAAGCCAATTCATGACAGCGTTCAGGTTAACTGTAAAAGTTACCCACACAATGCAGAATAAAATCCAAATAAATTAATGCATATCAAAATGCAAAGCGAAGCTCACAAATGAATTGAGAATATTAATAACGAATCATTTTGAAGAAACCAGTTTCCGAAGAATCCAATTGAATGTTTTGTTCATTCAATTCATCGATTCATAGAATTTACATTTTTTATTTATCGTGTTATGGAACGATTCCTTTGACGCTGGAATGAATTCATTAATATCTTGGCTCTGCTAATGATTGACAAGGTGTCGCTGAAATTGAATAATATCGATTGGTTTTGAATGAATTTCAATCGAAATGAAATATGGATGATTGACGCTTTCACTTTTAGGTGACAAATATGTATATGTATGTAGTACGATAGGTTTCAAATGAAGAAATAACATGTCATACATACAAGTGAAAATAGTGAAAGTTGCGAATATCGAATATTCAAATTTTTATTTCGAGAAATCATGTTTTCACGGTTTTTTCCCGTGTTTTTGAGCATTTTAAGGTCGCCTATTCGAATTCAAATGTTACTTTCTTGTGCTAAGTTTCTTTGATACGAGCATATTCCTCAGCTTAGGGTTGTAGTAAAAATTGATTTTCTTGTCGTTTAATGAGTTCTCGAAATAACTTCGAAAAGGCGAACAAAACTGTGTTATAACGAGTTAAAAATGAACCAAGGTAGATAGAGTTTTATTTAAAAAAATAATCATACAATTCTCATAATTTTTTTCGGGAAAAGATTTGCACAAATGGATTAATTCCTGTTTGAATAATGAACAAAAAAGACTAATCTATAGAATGTTTAAATATACAGCACCAAGCTGGGATTGAAACTCACCAGAGTTTGATCTCGAAATTAGTTTGCTCTTTCGAAAATTTCTGCACTGACGCATATAACAAACATTACGAGAACTACCTTGGATGTAATTAAGCTTGTGATTATTTCAATAAAAACTGCGAATCATCAGTCTCAGGCACTATCAAAAGCTCCCGACTGATCTGCATTATGACATATCAAAGTAGAAACCATTAAGTTTCCGTTATGAACGAGATTCATCATAGATTTCTGATGGCTTAATAATTGCCTTGCATTCAGAGATGAAGTGAAGTCATACCTACCACGGCTGTTCAGAAAAGTAAAAGTTGGAATCGAAATTTTATGATCTAAATTATCTATTATTGTATTACAAAATATATAATTGATCGTACTGTAAAATTCAAGAGTTACCTGTTGATGGTTCTTTATTTTCGGTTAGCATTGACCCTAATTCTATGGTGATGAACTACTAGTAGTGAACATGTTTAAAAGACTGGGTTCCCAAAGTTATGCTACTTCCAATATACTGATAACTTATTGAATAATAACAATTCGTAGGTCTGAATAAAAGGTGAACCGGAAAGTAATGTCGATTTTTAATTTAAATTCAAAGGTAAAATAATAGGAAGAGACTTTTTACTTGATAGAAGGAATATAACAAAATTTTAATATCAAAGCAGATTTATCTGTCAGTCTTCTACTATTTAAATTTCGAAAAAATCAAAAATTTCATTCAAAAAACATTTAGAATTAAATTAATGTCTTATAATTAGCACTGCTTATATTTAATAGACGTATAAAATCAAAATTCACTATACAATATCAAATGGAATAAAAAAACCAACAGAAATAAATTGTTAATTAAAATTGAAAATTGAAAAATAAGTAATATTGAATGTTTCGTTCCAAACATGCGCACCTGAACTCGTCAGACGGGCGTGGTGCGTATGTTTTGACTGTGTTTAGTTTCTGGACTTATATTTATGAAACTCTCAAGGCCGTTTCCAGATATGTGTTCAAATTCGATAAAGCTACAAGAATAACTGAAGTATAATTGATTTAATTGAAATATTTCGTGAAATCAAGAAATGTTAAATTGAACCATCAACATTTCGACCATGTGTTATATGAAATTTTTTGTTGCAAATAACATGGTATGATCTCCCCTTGAAGTTTTGCCCTTTCAGAAGTAGAACCCTGTATATGTGTATCATTTAATTGAAGTGTAACATGGATTTCTATCAAGAAAAGGCCTACATGATTCGAAGACAAATATTTTCTCTCAACAGTTCGAATCAACGAACACATGAATATAAAACGATTTGCGCTAGCGAAAGGCTATTTTATGCCAATACCCATAATCAATGACACTGATAATTACCTTAAACGTACCATTTTGTTTTATTATCTCTTTACGACAGTTTAGGTTATATTTGTGTTTCCTTTCCAGGTGCGGCAAATATACTACTAATCAATCACGGGTTAGTTTTCTCTTCGCTTGAGAGCAGCTGTTAAGTACAAGCGCATTAACATGTCGACGAAATTCTCAATGTCAATTGACGCAATATAAATTAATTTGTCTTTCGATAATGAGTTATTGAAGATGAGGATGATTTTCCATTTTTATTCTGTTGAAGTGTATGAACGTTATGATTATGATTCATTTTCATGTTTTGTTTCAGGACTGACATTTGAAGAGCACAAAATCATATGGTAAGTGATTGACTTTGTTCTAGTTCTGATTTGAAAAGGTCATGATTGTAGAATGATATTTTATGCTAAAGATATTAATAAGGTAAACAAATATACTTGGCTTAAGTTTCACAAAAGGTTAAATTAATGTTGTTCACATATGGCAAATCTGACCATAGTGTCCTGGCTTCTAAATTACAATTTAGTTCTCCCACCCCATCTCACTCTATACCCAAAATAATACGCAAAATAATCCGCAAGACAAACTACGAAAGATGATGAAGTAGAGGTGATGCTCAAGTGACCAGCGGTATACCTCAGGGTGCGGCCATCGGCCCTATTTTGATCCTCTTGTTTACATCAGATTACAATTTTTATATTTTTTGGACAACAGATGGAAGTGACGAGGTTTTTTTTATTTGATGTTGTTCATAGTAAGCAATAAGCCTGCTATCAACTTTCTGCATTGTAAAAATATATTTTGTGCTTCTTATCATCATCATCGAAAGTATTTAGAGACCAATGAAGAATTTTCTCTGGAGCGGAATGCTTATCATGAGGAAAATTGGAAATAGATGTGACAGAATCAGGAGCTAGTAAATATCACTGAGGTGGCATATCTACCAATATTTAAAGTTAATTCAGCAAAAAAACACAAATGGAACGCTTATAAAATCATTTGATTTTATGAGCACATAAATCTTTCTGAAGTATAAATTTTTTCTCAAAATATTTCTACTGCACTTCAATTCTACACATTTCCCAACTTCATCAAATTGAATGAATTCACGTTTATTATTCAGAGGCGTAAAATAACTTTAATAGCAACCAGTAAATTGTTCATTTGAATATTTATTCGGAACTATCGAGTTATGCCAGCAAAACATATTTACCTTCATGAGGTAAAACAATTAAATACCCCATTTCACTAACTCATATGTAAATAAATCTATACGATCTTATGACATGGAAAATGAGTTGAAATTAATTTCTCTATAATATATTAGTGTTCTGATGGTATGATCCTCGGGAAATTCTGCAGAAATATGCATATCATTATGTTAATTATGGCTAGTCAATAGCGCGACTATACTCAAACCTGTGGAAGAAAAAAGTATTATGCCCTTTTTAAAGTTCTCTTCTTATATGTGATCAAAATATATTCTGCAAATATCAAGTTATTCATTAAAAATCTGGTCATTTTAACTGTTTGGTTAGACGTACTGTCAGAATTAAATTTAGATATGAATTATGGTGCCATTTATTGAATAATTCTCAATCCAAAACTGCCCACTAAAATCTCTATGACTACAAGTCATACAAGAGTGGTATTGAAAATATGAAAAATTTAGTAGATTCTCATGAAATTGTTGGCTTGATTATTAACACTAAAACAAAGAAAACATATATATTGAAAATTTACTAACATATAATTCAACAAGGCCTTCTTTATTTTCATTTTTTAAAAATATATATAACATATTCTCCAGAGAAAGAACCTGATGAATTGGGACCCAAATCTCTTCAGTAAGGAGTTATTTATATACCTTTTTCGGCAGGTTATGTCACAAAAATAAACAATGAAAGAAGATACGACTTACACTCAGCATTAGATGTGTGTTAATACAAAGAAATTTCTCAATTATTAATATGTTTATTGAAAATTTACTATCAAGAAGTATTTGAATATTATAGATAATAGCTGAAATTAATTCTCCAGAACCTCTATAGATTTAAATCTAAAAGAATCTCATGAAAACTTTTAGAATTAAATTTTTAAAAAACATGTCCTAGATAACACTGTTTCACTTTATAGACATACATATTATCATAACATGTGATGGTAACTTCATAATATTCTTCTATTTCTATTACCCCTTTTTTTCAAACACTGGTATTACAATTTCGAAATATTTTTTTCAATTCTTTTGAATAGATATTTCCGATTTTACGACAACGTTCTACTAGATTCTACAAAAACCATCCACATTTCTTATTTTGGAATTTATTTCGCGAAGTAGACCCCACAAACCTCATTTCTACGAAAAGCTCTTAAATGTCATGCAATGGTGTAATAAAATATATAGTGTTGCATTTGAAAGAATCGAGTTAATTCAGTTTGTTACTTGTCATTTAAAAAACAATGTAATAGGCCATATAACACCGACAATCAAATTTAAGCCTATTTCAAAAGATGGACAGAAGCTTAAGGAATCAACTAGAAAATAGATGATTGAATTATGTTGAACGGTTCCGAAGTTATGACTTTTTCTGTGAGACGCTTTTTCGAAATATAAATTGACATAGCTCAAGAACTAACGCAGATAAATCAATGAAATCTTGGTGCGTTTATTCGACAGTTAAGTGGCAAATCTAAAGATGTACTACTCTATCAAGAAAGTACCGGGAATTTTCAATTAAAACCAACATTTTTACATCTTATCGTCAAAATTTATTGGGTCGCCTTCAAAATAGGCTCCATTTGCTCCAATACATCTATGCCAACGGCACTTCCAATTATCGAAACATTTTTCATAGGCGCTTTCCGGGATGGACTTTAGCTCTCGCGGCGAATTTTGTTTTATGGCTTCAATCGACTCAAAACGGGTGCCACGAAGGGGCAATTTTAGTTTTGGGAAGAGGAAAAAGTCGCATTGAGCCAAATCCGGCGAATACGGTGGTTGCTGAAGCACGTTTGTTGAGTTTTTGGCGAAAAAGTCAGTCACAATCGTAGCTCGGTGAGAAGACGCGTTATCGTCATGCAAAATCCACGAGTTGTTCGCCCACAAATTTGGCCGCTTCTTACGGATACGCTCACGCAAACGTTTCATAACGCCTAGGTAATACTCCTTGTTTACCGTCTGACCCTCTGGAACGAATTCGTAGTGCACCAGGCCACGGATATCGAAGAAAACAATGAGCATCACCTTCATTTTCGAGCGGCTTTGGCGTGGTTTTTTCGGTTTCGGCTCATTTTTTGAGCATGTCTGAAGCAACCTGTTCGCGATGACGTTTTTGAAGAAAATTCAGGTCTTTCGGTACGAGTCGTGCGGCCACCTTTCTCATGCCCAAAATATCAATCAAAATCGTACGTGCGGACTCGTGGGATATCTTAAGATCATGTGCTATCTCTCAAGCTGGTACGACGGTTTTCCAGCACCCTTTCCTTAATTTTATCGACGTTATCTTCGATCGAAGCCGTCGATGGGCGTCTACTTCACGACCGTCCTTGAAGGCTCTGTACCTATGATATGCACGAGTTTTCGATAGAGGATTATCACCAAAGGCCTTTTGCAACATTTTCAATGCATCGGCATACGAAAATTCATTTGCAACACAAAACTTTAAACAAATTCTTTGCTCAACGTAATCACCCATAGTAAAAATCGGCCCGCACTCTGACATCGACTGACTTAATCAGCTGTTGCAAACACACTAGTTGACAGATCCCGCTCAATCTTGGCATAGTAATTAAGGACAGTGGTACAAACCTAGGAAAAAAAAATTACCTGCCTCATTGCCCCGCCAGTTTTAAATCGATAATTCCCGGTACTTTCTTGACAGAATGTATGAAACATAGCGGTTTGCCATTTAAAAAAACCGAACCTATGTATGTATTTCATTTTCAGACATCCGTAGATGTAGATGAAACTACTTTCAGGATGTGCGGATTGTACCAACTATCGTTTCGAAAAAACAATCAAGTTGATAACTTGAATATTAACGAAGTTATCGACCATTTACGCACCTCTGTATCACCCTGCATATATCGGGTATTTTTTTAGTCATAGAACTTCAAATTGAAATAAAACATATTTAAATTAAGATTGAAGCCTGATTTTTTTTATTCGAGAGATAATTTTATGACATTTATGTTTTGAAAATAATTTCGGCATATGTCCACCACGACTAGCTCTGAGGAATCGCATTCGACCAGACCAATTTTGGACCTCTTTTCCGAGTAATTCAGGCCTTATTTCATCAATAATACGAGTTATGTTGGCTTATTTCTGATTTATCAACATAAACCAATGACTTGACACAACCCCAAAGAAAATAATCTAGTGGAGTTATGTCGCATGATCTTGGAGGCCAATTAATTGGACCATTTCCCGAAATAATGTTATTGTCAAATATTTCTTTCAAATAATCAATTGTTGCGGTAGCAGCAAGAGGTGTAGCACCATTTTGATGGAACCAAAACAATTCTGGGTCGATGCCATTCAAATTTTGAAACAAATAATCATTCATCATCGATCTGTAACGAGCACCATTCACTGAAAAATTAGCTCCAGCATCGTTTTAGAAGAAATATGGACCGATGATGCATCCAGCGTGTAAAACACATCATACAGTGCATTTTTCAGATGCAATGGAACCTGCAGAACTTCTTGAGGATTGTTTTCACTCCATATACGGCAATAACGCCATAACGCTAATGACAGAAGTGTAGCCAGACTCGAAATAACCACTACTTCAGTGCAAACACTAGATAGCTCACCCTTTGAAATTCCATAAATAGAATCCATAACAATGCACACTCCTAGCTTATCGGATTTTCAATCAAAGCGTTCTTTGATCGATTTTCAGATATAAAGCTTCTCTGGGTCTCAATGAAACAACATGAATTAATTGAATCGTTACAAATGCAGAATTGAACGAAGGGAAGGGCAATCAGTTGTATTTCCGATGCTTACACGCCTTTCCACCCATATGGGCTCGAAATACCACACGACTCGAACATGAATAACATAACTTCGTCGATTACTAATGGTAAAACTGAAATAATCCAGACAATAAACTTTTACTTTTTCCACCACGAGTCTTTACGTGAGAACATAGATCACGAATTCGCTCTGATAAACCTATGCATCAAGAGTTATGACGCATTTTTCTTAATGGGTGGGAGTGGACACTGAAGATCGTGATCGAATTTTTCATTTTCTTTATTTTCATCGCTTTCGATTTGCTCGACAACGAAATGAAAGGAAAACTTATTCCTATTTGATATTACGTGAAGACTTTCAAGCGCGCAGGATCAAGTACATTTCGAGCATTCAGATTAGAATGTATATTTTTCACTTTAAAAAGATTCATAAATACCTGCTAAAAGATGGGCTATCTAGACTTTGCATTTTGAAGTAGTGGTTATTTGGAGTCTGGCAACACTTGGTCATTCTTGTATTGACAGAAAGCTAGTTTATTATTTGATATTTACAAAATGGGTCGATTTACGCTGGAAACAAAACTGGAAAATATCGAAATTTTATATGAAAATCTCGGTATGAAAGGCTTACAAAGTTCAACTAATGCAAGAAGGGAAGCCTTGTGTCCATCCAATACGTTTCCACTTCGCTCAATGAGCTAATGATCGCATGGCCGAAGATGAGCATCTTCCCAGAAAAATCATCTTTAGTATTGAAGCTCATTTTCACCTCGGAGGACTATTTTTTGTGGGATCCATGAAGCATAAGTGTTAAACTAACTATCCAGAAACGATTGATGCCTTGTAACACGAAATCGAAGTGGCATTCCTGAGATTGAGCCCCAAACAATTAACAATCTACTGAAAATTTAGGTTGATCGAATGGGGTACTGTAACCCGTCGTAGCAACCATTTGAATAATATTGTAATGTCAAGGTTTGACCTATCCAATAAACTCATAACTTAAAAAAATATTGATTAGATTTTGATTTATAGCTAATCAGAAATGCAAATTTCAAATGGTCCATCCCTTATATCATATTCGATACCGATAGCGATCACAGGATGCTGAGACCAACTAGCACCAAAACCAAAAGAAGGGCACTTTTAAAAAGACAACGAATTCACCCCATAACATCATGAAATATGAGATGGAATATCAAAATGATCAAGTCTCAGAAGTCGATGTTGTACATCGTTAATTCTATCGGTTAAGTTTCTAGCGTGTGAGCATATCTCTTTCACTACTCGGCAGGCTTCATAACCTGCCCAGGAAGCAGAAAGTGATAAGGGTTACGCCTTAACATCGCGCATTAGCGAGAACCATTCCGAACAGTTGAATCTACCAAGCTTTCAGTTTCGGCTTCAGTTCGAGAACCTACACCGTGACTGGTAGCAGTAAAGCACCATCCAACCTCTACAATTGATCCTGTGTTCAAGCACCAACAGTCTAGCCGTATCTGGTTCAGGACAGGGTCGGTCGAACCGTCAATTCCCGTTAAACCCTGAAGCATTTCTCGAAATATCTTGAACATGTGTTGCTGCGAATAGATAGCTGGAATACCCTTCTTTAGAGCCCCATTCGGTCGAACTTCATGAATAACGAAACAACAACATGAATAACAAAATTACGCAACAAGCAGTGCAGAATAGAGATGACATAGTTCTTGTAATATAAAGATAAACATCTTGAATGTCGAAATTACAGGAAAAAAGAAAAACACAAATGAAAGATAAAAGATGCCCAGGGAAAGATCGAGTGACCACAGAAATGCTGAAGTGTGGTGGAATAGAACTTAGAGAAAAAATCTCAATACACTTGAACAAATGCCTGATCCCTTCTGTTTGGTGTAGCACAAAAGTTGTGCTTCTATTAAAGAAGGCTTAAAGTACATATATAGAAAACTCTAGTTCTATATCCCTATTATCCCTATTATCTATATAAACTTTCCACCAAAATTATATCAAACCGCTAGACACGAAAACCAAATTTTTATCAACCTCTAAAACAGGCAGGATTCAGAAAGGGCTACAGCACAATCGATCACCTCTACAGGTTTCGTACCCTCACAGAAATGTTTACCGAGTACAAAGTTCCATTAAACCTGGCCTCTGTTGATTTTAAGAAGACGTTTTACACTATCGAAATCAGTGCTGTCATTGAAGCTTTGCAAAATGATAGAGTCGGTTCTAGATAAACCAGTATCATCAAAAATAACTATGAGAAGGCAACGATGTAGATCAAGATTTATGCTTTGACTAAAGTTGTACGCCAGAGAGACACTACCTCGTTTGTGTTATTCACGCTGGCTCTGGAGTATCTATTCAAACAATTGAAGTAGGACACCAGAGACACAATTGTGGATAGAGTTAAACTTAGCCACCTAAGGTTTTCTGACGATAAAGTGCTCATAAGTAACAACCTCACAGAGCTAAAAAAAATGTTGAATGAATTAGAACTGATAAACTTCAACATAGATCTCAAAATGAATTTCAACAAAATAATAAACATAAGTCCAGAGAATCAGAGGTTAAGATTAATAGCATCGATTGCATTAACGAATATGAATACTTTGGCCATAATATCAAGCTAGGAATGGGCAATAAACATGTAGAGATAACAAGACGCATAAGGTTGGCATGGACAACTTTCGATGAACTCATTCTAAAAAACAATACGTCCTATAAATTTGAAATGCCAAGTATATAACTACTACTACAATACTACAACTCTTAACAACTTAAAGAACAATGAAATGTCATATGTCAATTATTGAGAGAGAGAGACAAAATAAAGAATGAAAGCATCAGGGAGTGATCCTAGTTACTAACGTACTTCAAGAAGTGATCGAGATGAAGTTGAATTGGGCTAGCCAAAAACAGATGGAGACCTAGACAAACCATAAGAAGTATGGGACGCCCACAGAAACGGTCAGTGCACAAGACAGAGAGACATGGAAGTGGTTTAGAGAGACCTATGTCCAGCAGTGGACGATTATAAGTTAACGAAGAAGAGCAGAGAAGTGGCTGAAAACGAAATAAATACATACAGACACATCGTGGATTACCTGGCAGAAAATCTTGTCGTGTCCTTCATACACTTCTGTTGTTATACGAGTTACTATGTAACATATAGATACTAATTGAATTCTTCTTTCCAAAAGGAAGCAAATCTCATCAGTCTGTTAGAAACATTATTTCAAAAGAATATATTGAGCATAAAGGAAAAAATCCATAATAATCTTCTTTAATATTTTAGGACAGTCGGCGCGCACTTAATGCTTCTGAAGAATTAATGACTTATATTCGACGAAACTACTTTCTAACTAGCCAGTCCTGATTCATGGGCATTAAGAATTGTAATTGCAACCGAACAAATCTATCAAAATATCGTGCGACCATCCCACTTCTCAGAAGCTTTTAGAAATTTGGACGCGTCTTTCACAGTATTAATTTCTTCCGAATCAAAACACACAAAACGCCTGGTGCGAATGAACCAGATATTAGATTTTTATCTACACGAATCACGTTTTCGGTCCTTAATCACGGAATCATGTCAGCAATTCCCGTTCGTTCTACGAATTCGGACTTGTAAATAACAATTTGTAGAACCACAAGAAAACTAAATAATTATTACCGCCGTAATTATGAAAACATGCTGAAGCACACGTAAGGCTATCGGTTCAAATGGCCACAGCAAGAAGTTATCGAGCACATAATGACGCGATTTCCTCTTCAACATTCAGTTTCGAGCCTCGATTTGACATAAATAGGCCGATTTCTTGGGTTATTTACGAACATCGAACGGTAGCGAGAAAATGACAAGTTTTTGACGTTTATGGTTGTTTATAGGTGTTTGTGTCAAATGATACACGTATCCAGTTTGAGACGTCGATGACAATTTGTAAGATACTATTAGCCAATTAGGGTAATGAGGAATGAGAGGAAATAGGATAGCATAAAGGCAGATATTGGAACGATTTATGTTCGCAATTGAAGCTAGCGGGACACTTTTGGAAATCCACAACAGCGTTTCTCGTTTTCTGGTGAAACGAATAGAAAATGCAACAAATTTTTTCTTTATAAACGTACAGCGTTTCACTATTAAAAAAGTAAAGGGTTTTCCAATAAGAGGTTTCATTTTAATATTGAAAATAACGAGTATATTTCAAGAGAAATCAATGAATGTTCAATTCATTATAAAGAGGAAGATATGTCATTAACAATGAAAAATATATCAGCCAACTCGCCTCCAAGTTAAGGTTGCAGCACCATATACTTTTCAGGAACTTTTTCATGACCTATTCGCACATTTTTGCCTGTATGCCCTCGATTACTTCACGAATTCCATCTTTAAGGACTTGAATTGGTTGTCGAGCATTGTCGTAGACCTCATCTTTCACGTGATTCCTAAAAAATAAGTCTAAAGGTGTTAAATCACAAGATTTCGGTGACCAATTGTGCTAACCTCTTCGAGAAATTCGTTGCTTGTAAGGCAAGTTGCGCCGTTTTGTTGAAAATAAACGCCGCCGACATTAATATCTTCTAATTTAGGCTATAAAGATCTTTTATCATAGCTCGGTAGCGCAATCCATTCATCGTTACAGTTGCAGCCTCATTTTAGAATAAGTAAGGTCCAATCACACCGCCAGCCCAAAAACCGCACCACACAGTAACACCTTGAGAATGGAGAGACTTTTCAATAATCATTCTTGAATTTTCCGAGCCCCAAAAGCGTCTTTTCTCTTCATTAACGTAGTCTCCGGTTTTTCGATGAAAACCCGGATTATGTTGATGCATTTCAAGGACCCAATCAGCAGAGTACGACGTTGCTAGTAATCGATAGGCTTGAAGTCGTGTATTATATATATATCCAAGTCTTCTTTGATCGTGCTCTCTTGCGCCGTTGCATAGAGATCCATTCCAAAGCTTTTTAGGAAGTCTACGCTCATCCATTCGCTGCAGGTGTCCATACCAAATAAGTTGTTTTGCTTCCACATCGTTGTGGAGCGATTTCAACACTCCCATCTGCCTTCGCATCCCCTCATCCCTGATCTTTTGAAGGCATGATACTCCCAGTGATCTTCTGAGCACATCCATCAACTGTATCCAACCGCCTTTTATTTTCTTCTGTTAGTCTCCAAGTTTCAGCGCCATACAGTAAGTTACTTCATCACTGAGTCATGTATTGCCAGTTTTCGTTTCTTACTAATGTGAGTGCTCCAACGTATGCTATACTGGCTTATTCTGTGTCCGATCTTTCTGTTTTCGCCTTCACTTGAATCAAACAGTACGGTCAGGTATGTATACTCGGATACTACACAGACTTCTTCATGATTTTCCAATTTGATGTTGCTTGCATCATGTATTGCCATTTTATGAAGACCATTCGAACATTACTGCTGAAAACTTTTATCTAAGCCATTGAAAACCTGATCTTTATGAAGAAAAACAAATTGTTTTCAATGGCTTATATAAGAGTTTCAGCAGAAGGATTTCGAATGGTCTTCATAAAATGGGAATTAATTCTTTAGTAGTAAATAGAAATAATTTAGCCACGATATTGGTGAACAATCAAGAAAGGAACCCCAACTTTTCGGAATCAAGGATTTATCAAATCAAATGTGATGATTGCAATGCTACATTCCTATATAGGATAGACAGGTCGATGTTTACAACATAGAATCAAAGAACATAAGATGTCTATTTGGAAAAATCAGAAATCAACATTGTATACAAAATAATAAGTTTTTATGAGAACGATGTCACTTTGCTACATAATGTTGAAAAGGGGAAAATTAATGGACTATTTGGAGATTCTATCAATCAAAAAATCCATTGAGAAAAAGCAGAGTTCAACAAATTCCCAAATACTCTTTGGAAACATCCCTATATTGGATGCTGTGGTTTCCATGCGCCATAAAAATGCACAGATGTCCAAGATGGTCTTTTGAAGATGATGGAATGACCAAAAAACGTGTCCGGATTCTGAAAAAAACTGTGAAATAAAGGGTAATTCATTTAAAGGTACTTTTGTGGTTGGGATTTAAGTGCAGATTGCGCATACCTCGTGTTATCTGAAGTGCCCTTTCTGTTCAGTAATATTTGACAATTCATAATGGAAAAACAGTGTTTACAAATGGCTCAACTTTATTACGAAAATGGGCTTTCTACGAGGAATGTGTATCGGGAAAGCTTGTCAAGATCCCAACGACTAAAACGGAATCGATTCGGAAGGCCATTCGGCTTCAGTTCTTGCACTAGTTGAATTTTGTAAGCTTTTAAAGAAGGATCCTTACGTAAAATACGCCAAGTTGTTAAATATGACAGGTGCAGCTGTTGAGAACGGCGACGAATCGAGACTTCATGGTTTTCGCATACTCTCTCCGCTACCGCCCCTATATTTTCTTCACTACGTGCTGGGTGTGGTCTATTTGGTCGAATATTATCCAATAATGAAAATTGGATCTCAAACTTACGGATGGTAGAGCCAATTGTGCGTTCGCTAGGCCGATTATGTGGAGCATAAGTTGCTCTAAGCTCCCGACACACATTCCTCGTAGAACGCACATTTTCGTAATAAACTTGAACAAATTGTAGACGCTGTGCCGGGCTAAGTCTTTCCATTATGAATTGTCAAACACTACTCAACAGTAATGGCTCTTCAGTTAACAAGAGTCATGCACAATCTGCAATTAAATCCCCACCACAAAAAGTACCTCTAAATGAATCATTCTATATAGAAACTGCGTCAATTTTTTAATTAAAATTCTACAATTTTTCGCAATCAATGGTGAAATATAGTTTTCATCCACGGTTGCGAAATGTTTAACTTTTCGGAACTAGTTACGAAAAGTGAAAGGTTTCAAAACGTCAATGAGTTTTGAGAGATGTCACTTTGTATGTCAAAATTAGAAAAATGCAGTTTTACCTGATTCATAGTGATAAATTCAGCCGATTTAACAACATCTACTTAATTCCACATTATCATAGGAATCATATGGAATTATTCTAATGGCTAAATTGCTATCTATTCATTCAATTCAATTCATTTATTCATTCTTATTACTATACCAACAATTACTATTATTACCAATGCAATTGTTCTTTTGAAACACACCCCTAACCTGAAAAATGCCTAGAAAAAATCAACATGAGGAAAGGATGTTTGTTTGCAGATAAACGTTTATTATTAGGGAATGTGGTAAATAAGATAGTCGTGAGTAAGGAAAGAAAAACATTTGTTTCGTTTACGGGCACGTGCCTATTGCTGGCCGCCTACGATGTAGAGGTAATATTCACCTGGAGGCCGTCACGGCAACATCTATGATCTTTATCATGACTCTCTTTGATTTCCTTGCGTTTTGCCCGACTTGGACCTAGTTTTGGTAACAGAGTCGGCTGCAGTGAAGATTCTTCAATTCGGCGTTGAAATGAATGAATCTCACAATTAAAGATTATTGTCGACGTTCTTCGGCGTACTAAAATATTTTCTTGAGAGAAAATAGGATTAAAAAACAAATTTATTAATTGTTTCTGATTAAAGTTCAATGGGCCTTGTGTAAATTATACAGAGTGTCTACTTTTAAGGGGACCAAACTTCAAGGGGAAATCATACAGGTTATTTGCCTCAAAAAATGTCATATAACACATAGTCAAAACGTTGATGGTTATTCTTCAATTTAACATTACTTGATTTCAAGAATTATTTCAAGTTTTTCCATAAAATCAATTATACTTCAGTTATCCTTGTAGCCTCATCAAATTTAACCACATACACACATCGTCAAAAGTCTTTGCCCCCCTAGGTTTCTCAAGAAATAAACAATCAAAGTTCTGGAAATGATATGAATATTTTCCTCTATTTTAACTGCAATATATTAGATAGAAAATCTTTGTTCGTTACTCTTTGCTTTAAGCAGGATGAGACAAAATAGGAAAAAAGAAAAAAAAATCTAAATTTATCGATTATTTATTTTTGATTAATCATAGTTATTCCACAACTGAATCCAAATTCAATAGTCTTCTTTCAATCAACTGCCCAATACGCCTAGGCATCCAACGAATCAGTTTTTAATGAAATTTCAAGGCATATGTTTCTATTCTTCCAGCAGGGTTAATCTCACTTCCAGAAAAGTTGAAGATGGATTTTGGCAATTGAATATTGCTCTCCCTAAGTAATCCCATGCGTGCTCAATTGGATTCAGGTCTGGTGAGTTTGCTGGCTAGTTCATTCTCTGGATATTGTTCTCTTGAAGAATGTTTTGAACCCTTCGTGTGCGGTGTGGTGAGGTGTATCATTCTGATAAATGAGATTATCCCCAAATTCGTTGAGCAGAGAAACAATGATGATTTCTAGGTAGATGGCACTAGTAATTGTTGGTTCAACGATAATTAAAGTGATACGGCGACAGAACATTATAACCCCAGCATATTATTGATCCGAATTGAAAGGGCACAACTTCCCGGGCGAAATAGAGACGCTCTAGTCTGCCTGGACCTCTTCACCCCCCTTTCTCGTCGACTATCACTTTGTAAACCGAATCGTGACCCGTCCGAAAAAAGTACGTTGCGCCATTGTGGTGAAAGCCAGTCTTGGTGGTGTTCTGCCCATTGCCGACGCGTAGCTCTATCTTCAGGTGATAGCCGAGTTACTCTTAAAGGTCTTCTTGCCCTTAAATTTGAGGAATACAACCGCCTCCTTATGATACTGGTTGAGACTACCCGTCTATAGGTCCTCAAAAAATGACTTCGAAGGGCTGTTACAGATTCCGTTCGATTCTTTCGAGTAAAATTTGCGATATAATGGTCTTCCCTTGCAGATGTTACTCTGGGTCGACCAGGCACCGGTCTCCGGGTAACGCTGCCGGTTTCCAGTTAAAAGGCCACTGTGCACCTTAGTGAAGTCCGTGGAATATTCAAACGTTGCGCAATCTGGTGATTCAACAAAGCTCCTTGATGTAGGTCTACTATTCTTGCCTGCTCAAACTGAGAAATTGGATGTCCCGGCATTTTCCACGAAATTTTCTCAAAATTACAACTCCTGTTATTCGCTGAAAACTGATTAACTTCGAATACACCTTTATTCTCTCGAACAAGAAACATTTTTTGCTAGTTTATTGTTTTCATTTAAGTGATCAGACATTGAAGATTCCCCACACAAAAAAGACTTTTGACTATGTGTGTATGCGGCATAGTAATTGAAAATTGGAACATTCGAATTCGTTCCACCGTGAGAAGTCACGGTAGACATTTGAAAGATGTTATATTCTATACATAATAGCAAACACGTATCTTTCAAATAAGCTTGTTTCATTAATTTTCGTATGCTTCCCGGGATTCTCTGCGATTGGATGAATAGTTTCCTCACCAACAGAAACATTCATGTGGTCGTGGATGGTGTTCGCTTCCGTGGTTTTACGATGGAGTGCCCCAAGGCTCAGTTTTGTGGCCCACCCTCTTCTTGATCCATATAAAAATGTTCTTAGTACGACCGAGAACCACATTGTAAGCTTCGCGGATGATAGCACGCCTATGTATTCTTTCACCAGTGACAAACCTTTGACGCCCGTTGAGTCTCACCTCCATAGATGTCAGCTAATCGATTCCCTGAACGCAGATCTTAAAGAGGTGAACGAATGGGGCCACCGAAATCTGGTGCTACCTAGTGTTTCGAAGATTTATAACGATGGAAATTCAGGGTCTTGAGCCTAGTGATTCCATGCATCTTCTCGGCGTGACTGTTAACTCCTCGGTATGTTACAGGAACATGTAACTGACATTGCTAATTCTGCTGCAAATAAGCTGGAATATTTGTTCAAGGCTAGGAAATATTTCTCTGCAAATAAGATTCTCGTTATTCGTTGAAAACTGATTAACTTCGAATACACCTGTATTCTCCCGAAGAAGAAACATTTTTTGCTGGTTTATTGTTTTCATTTAAGTAATAAGATAGTGAAGATTCCTCACACAAAAAGTTGAGAGTTGATAGGGGAGAGCCAAGACTTTTGACGATGTGGTTATCTGGAAACTAATTTAAATTTGCTACAAGATGGTGATGATTGGTACACAGAACGTACCAAAAAATTCTTATTGCGGGCGTGGTAAGAAGATGAATATCGCAATTCTAAAGTGAACAAAATCAGTCAATGGTTTTATCGATGAAGAATTATAAATTATGGACATGTCTTATTTTCAGCAAAAATACCTCATTTAGTGTGCTTTCAAATGACATATCAACTTTTGCGCTAGCTGCTTGTCCTCTGCCATAATATCATGACTAAGAAGATAACAACGGAAAGTTGAAATATCCCAAAGCTAAATTTGCTCTATCTTGATGCTTCTTGTGATTGAATATCAAAATTAACATTGAATTTAAAATATGGAAGTTTCTGTCGCTTAATAATTTTAGGTATTAGTACGTTTTCTAGAATCTAACGAATTAACTCAATTTATAATAAGTATTCTAGAAAAAATCGAGAAAATCATGCCTGTTTTTTCAACTATCGAATATCTGGATATGTTGTTCATTTATGTATTTGCGAATGAATTGCTCGCGCAGCAGTTCAAGAGTATGGTTTGCGATTTCCCAACAGACGACAAACGAATAGAAAGAAATTTGTATAAGTATTCAGACGATTAGGTGAAACAGACTCATTTGGTGGTTTCCGAATGAGAGAAGTTGGTGCATCCGCTATACTTCAAACTGTCCGGGAGGACACCACAACAAGTGTTCGTCAAGTTGCTTGTATATTGAGGATTCAGTCTGTAAAAAAGATGCACCAATTCGCCCAGTTGTTTCCTTCATTAGTAGCCCTACCTATAAAATAGAAAAAGATTTGAATCGAATTTTTTAAAAACTTACTAACTTCACTCCTAAATACACAATGAAAAATTCTATAGAATTAACAACGAAATAAAAAAATTTACTACCTAGTGTGCCTGGATGTAGACAATATGTTTCCAAATATACCGAGAAATGATAGCATTCATTTAGCTTCAGAAATTCTTGAAAAATCACATGTAAATCCCGTGGTACACAGTGATTTAATCACCCTTCTAGAACAATGCCTGCTTAAAAATTATTTTCAATTTAACAATAAAATATACGAATAATTAACCGACCTATCTACGGGCTCACCACTGAGTCCACTCCCTGCAGATATATTTATGTCCGAAATAGAAAATAAAATCTTTGATTCAAAGTTACCCGTGAATATTCATTTCTAGTACAGATACGTAGACAATACACTCACATGTATTTCTGGAACATCCAGACAACTGAGTCTATTTTTGAATATCTTAAATAATATTCGCCCAAAAATTAAATTCAAATTAGAAAGAGAATCAAACAATAAAATTACAATTTTAGACCTCTGGATATCACACTCGAATAACAAATTAGAATTTAACTTGTTCAGAAAACCCACATCCCCTGATATATGTATTCCTCTTGACTCCAAACACTCATATTCACAGAAAATGTCAGCATATCAATCGATGATCCATAGAGCTTTCGCATAATCCTTATCAAAAAATAACCGCGAAGCTGAAGTCCAAACTATTAAATCCATAGCCGCGAACAACGGTTTCAACCCCAATATAATAGATAATCTAGTTCGACAAAAACAATCTAAAATAGCTATAAACGAAATTTATCCATAATAAAAACTAAAAAAAACAAAAATTCATTTCTTTATCGTACTTCGGCAGCATAAGTCAAAAAGTGGCGAACAGTTTTTCAAAATTAGATGTTAATATTGCTTTCAAAACACAAAATAAATTATCATCCGTATTATTTAATGCAAAGGAGCCAACTCCAAACATACATAAATCGGGAGTTTATGAGTTATCTTGTTCGACGTGCAGTAATAAATATTTAGGTCAGACAGGACGTTCCTTCCAGACGAGGTTCAACGAACATAAAATGAATTTCATCAAAAATAAGCAAACTTCTACTTTTGCCACTCATTGTTTAGAAAACGGCCATCCTTTTTGAGGATTCAGCATTCTACAATGGGGTTCTTAAAATGATCAATATGCTATATTTTCTTGAATTAATTTAAAAGGCGGAGAATAAGCTGACACTTCTCATCGGCAATAACGCAAATCTTCAACAAAAAAACGTTCAAATAAAAAAAATTGGGACCGAATATACCAAGATTGGTTTTGTACTGAATACAATTCTGTTCCAGAATTCGACCGCCTCAGTATCGTAATAAATCTCTTTTCGGCAAAAATATTTAGAATCGGTCCTAGACAATTCAAAGCTGATTGTGAATATTAATTTCTTACACCTGGAGCAATCGCTATTCCGTTACGGTCCCAAATGAGAAAAAAATTGATGCACACTCATCTACTTTCCAAATAGGGCACAGATAGGAACAATAACATAAATCAAAAAGAAGCCGTTCTAGTAGTACCTCAAAACAATGAAGCAATAATGAACAATGTAAATAGTCGCTCGAAACTGGACGGAAGATCTATGAGGTTTCTATTGTTTTACAATTAAAGGAATCAAGTTGTGACGTTATATCTCCAGTAACCATAATAAATAAATAATTAGTATCTTAAATATGAAACAGAGTTTGTTGTACCTAAAAATTTTAATTTCATGAAATTCCTTGAAAATTTTTTGTAATTAAATAAGTACCTTAGAAACACATTTTTTCTATCAATTTTAATTTATCGTAGTGTTTACTACATTTTCAAGCTGAATAAAACACTGTATCTTAACTATTATTAAAAAAATCTGAATATCAAAACAGATTTAAACTGTTAGTCTTCTACAATTTTAATTTCAAAAAAATTTTTATTCAAAAAACTTTTAGAATTAAATTAATGTCAAAAATAAGCATCGCTTATATTTATTAGACGTATATAATCAAAACTCAATATATAATGTCAAATGGAATAAATAAACCAACAGATATAAAAGAGTCATTAAAATTAATAAATAAATATTTAAAGGAGACAAAATGTTGTTTCTGATCTCACCTTTAAGAACACCAATTGCCTTTTAAAAAACATGAACACAACTTAAGGACTTCTCAAAGAATATAATTTATTTGAAATATTTAATATATTTGAATATTCGAATAAGTTAATTCAGAAATCTCTCAAAACATGCACTATATTTCCAAAAAACAAATATAATTCTGGGTAATCTCTTCCTCGGTCCAAAATAATAACCTTAAAAATAACTTACACTGTTCTGTGATTTTGTTAGAGCATAGACCATCTTGAATTTTAAGGTTAGTCTGTTTGAAGCATTCATCCTTGACACGTGTAAGTTGTGATATAGTGATAGTTATTTGATTTTGATATTTGGAATATTATTTTGGACCGAGGAAGAGATTACCTAGAATTATATTTGTTTTTTGAAGATATAGTGCACGTTTTGAGAGATTTCTGCATTAACTTATTCGAATATTTAAATATATTAAATAATTCAAATAAATTCTATTCTTTGAGAAGTCCTTAAGTTGTGTTCATGTTTTTCAAAAGGCAATTGGTGTTCTTAAAGGTAAGATCAGAAACAAAATTTTATCTCCTTTAAATATTTATTTATTAATTTTAATGACTCTTTTATATCTGTTGGTTTATTTATTCCATTTGACATTATATATTGAGTTTTGATTATATACGTCTATTAAATATAAGCGGTGCTTATTTTAGACATTAATTTAATTCTAAAAGTTTTTTGAATAAAAATTTTTTTGAAATTAAAATTGTAGAAGACTAACAGATTGAATCTGTTTTGATATTCAGATTTTGTTATACTTCTTCCATCAAGTAAAAAGCCTTTTTCTATTTTATTCAACTATTATTATATTCGTTGAAGGCTTTCTTTTGTGAAATTTCGAGAAGTGGGTTGCATCAAAGGTCCGTCTGCTCATTTAACACTTTTATTGTTGAAACGTGCTGCTTGTGCTTAAATATTTCAATGGATTTCAGGATTTTCCAGTTTTTTTCTTTTCGCTTTCAGGTGTAATATTTCAAGATTGTTCAATTCTAATAAGATATGATTGAATTCGAAAATCTGTTTCGCAAAATTAGAGATATCTTTTTGGTTTCTAAATGAAGACTGATGTTCTTCGAATCTTTTTTGGAAAAATTTCCCCGTTTGTCCTATATTTACACACATCGGCCCTTCAGGAAGAATGGAGCGATATGCCTGAAAATTTCATTAATGACTTGATTCGTGGGAGGCCTAGGCGATTTGTGTAGTTGATTGAAAGAAGAGGTGGTAATATTGACTATGAAATTTGGATTCAGTTGTGGAATAACTTTAATTAATCAAAAATAAATTGTCGATAATTTTAGATTTTTTCCCATTTTTTCTATTTTGTCTCATCCTGTATAAAGCAAAGAGTAACAAACAAAGATTTTTTATCAAATATATTGCAGTTGAAATAAAGGAAAATATTCATCTCATTTCCAGAACATATTTCTTGAGAAGCCTAGGGGAGCAAGACTTTCGACTGATATGCTACTGCACTTTGGACAACCTAATTTATACTCCAAAATTACTCAACATCTAAAACAAATATGGATCAGAATATATTATTGGAATACATATGAAAATGATGACAGAATATAAAGAATAAAATAGAAAATTTCAACATTCATTCTGTCTTACAAAAATACTATAAAAAATCAGACAAAGAAACTGCGTCATTGGCAAATGAAAGAAAGCTTTGGATGGACATTCCCTTTGTAAATGAAATTACCATATCTGCACTGTCGCTGAAATAGTAATTAAAGCGACAATGATTTATCAATCATTTTCTTGTCTATAATTATAACTTCGATCACACGGCCAAAGTAAGTGATATTTATTCGAAAAAATTGAAATTCAAGGATTACCTCTCTAGGTAAAATAACTGAAAGCCTTTGACCTTATTTATCGAGTACAAAACTGCTATAACCGCGAGTTTGTTTTTCCTATGAGCAAATAATAAATCGTTTCTTATTTTCATAATTAAGATTTTTTTCCGAATATAGTGCATATAATTTTGCATACTTTTCATAGCCGAGATTAAATTTTGTCAAGGATCAGAGATAATACCAATGGAAACATTTCGCTTATCATTACTGGAGTGCATGTTGAGATATCTGAAATAGTTATTATCTTTAAAGTTGGCTACACTAGATATACGAGTGAAGCATAAACCAGCTCACACTGGAGATGAATCAATTGGAAATATACAGTGGTCAGTCGTTTCTTCTGACTCGACCATAAAACAGCTCATAGTTAGAGCGTATATTCCACGTTTTGACGATCTGAGTTAAAGATGTATTTAGATTTCACTTACAAATTTTTCTTATTGAAATTTTTTGGCAGTTGTTGAAATTGGTGGACTAAGGAATGAATATCATTTCGTTCATTCAACCGCCGATTTCTGATTTCAAGACTCTGCGCAGAGTGTCGTTTTAGTCTAAGAGAATCAATATATTATCATATAAATTTGGTTCACGACAGTCATCGCCCATAGAAACCATCGACATCGTGAAATTAATACAATTGAATCAATGTCAAGCATTGAAAGGGGAAAAGACTAACGTGAAGTCAGGGGCTTTTGCGAGCTAGTTTATATCATTCACGATCTTCAGAAAATATTTTTTCTGGGTCTTACAACTATGAGATCTTTACGTAATTTTGAGCTAGCCTTCTTTTTCTACATGTGAATACTTAATTTAAACGCGATTGTGGTATTGTTGCTATGGTTTCTATAAACGCTGCTCCGCCCACAAAATGTTTGTCTTTGTCTTGAATCTTTTAATCATATAGTCCGTCTAGAAAGTATCCAGAATTTCAAATTTAATGTATAAAATAGGTTGTGCAGAGGGTCGATTATGGTCAAAGTGGAGTTATGAGACAATGAAGAGGATAAAAAATGGCATTGATATGAGGTATAGACCAGTTTAAGGAAGACCACGTAAGATTAAAGGAAACAATTTGAATGCTTCATTGGCCTTAGGACGACACATTCGCGCCTGAGGTTTCGCAAATTGGCTTACAGATTTTAAAATCAACGAAATATCCAAGTATATCCAGAAACTTTCCGTATGTCACAGAAAAAACAAGGCTACATATCAAGGAAACCAAAAAAATTCCTTAAATGACACCTCAACAAAAGGAACGAAGGATATAATTTTGTCAACGTTTTCAAGAAGGTAATTTTAATAATGTCTTTATATCTGATGAAATTTGTTTCCAACTTGGTGGAAATCACTTAAAAATCCTATCAAAACAACTTGTTACCGTTCAAATTCTCAAAGTTCCCACCAAAATAATGATCTGGGCAGCCATTTCATGGCCAGAAGCTTCACTGGATCTTAGTCCCATTGAAAACATATGGGGACTAATGAAGATTGAAGTTGAATGAGCAGCGCCATGAAATAAAGATGTTTCAATTCAGTTATTTTTACAGTCCTGGACTACTATCACCAAAAATTATGGAGGTGATCTAGTTTCGGGTGTACCTTGACTTTTAAGTACATAAGATGAATATTTTGTTATAATCTTCTCATTCAAGAATTAAAAATATATACTAAATAATTAAAATTGGGCTTTAATTTTTTCGGATACTTTCTAAACGGACTATACAATCATCATGAAATTTTATAGGAATATGTCTGTTACTGTTGCCCTTCGAAAGAATTTTTTCGGGAAGCTATAAAAATAAATGGCGCAGAAAACGTTATTCAGTATTAAAATCACCGAAGTCGAGACTACGTCGCTCCTTTCGAAAACTCCTAAAAATATATTTCCCATAACTTAAAAAGAAGATAATTAAGTAGATGGATATCAAGAAATACGTTACCCTGATAATAGAAAACTCAGTATTGAAATCAAGTATAATACAAGAAAGTCAAAAAAATAATTTAACATGGTTGGCTGGCTGGTAACCAAAACGTTTTAGAAGGAAACAAGTGGACTTAGTGACAAGTTGAAGAATTTAGTTTAAGCGGAAAATCCCCTAAAATTGAATACGGGTACAATATAGGGAACAAGAATTAACTGAAATTGATACTTACCAGAAAGATACATCGACCATTCGACCATTTGTGTCGAAGTAATTTTTCTTGTATAATCCATTGCATCTTTAAAGAATTCGAATAAAGTTTAAGGTTAGATTAAGTAGAATATAGAAGTAGGTTAGTTCACACTTCTTGTATATCAAATAATTTTCTCTTAAATATAGTTTTCAGAAAATAAATTGGAAATTAGAACTCTTCCTATTACATCAAATCAAAACTTGCAAAACGGAAAGATTGACAGTGAAACTGTCAATCAACCAGAATTTTCGAGAGGAAGAGCTTCCACACATGTTATGGAAAACTATAAGAGAAAATTTATTATTTTTATAAAATTTCCTATTGAAATGCTGACACGTTCAAAACACATTTTCCTATATTAACCTCAATCATCTATGACCGTTTAAATGGACGACAACTATAAGAGTTACCGTAATTTACATTTTCTATCTCATTTGTACACGGAGACGTGTTCCACCAATCAAATGGGTGAAACCCATTGATTATTCTTAATTACGATCATATTACATTTCGATAATTGGTTGTTTACGAACGAGTAAGCGCGTTGCAACTGATTAATATTCAACGTTTAATTTGGACCATGTTTTATTATACATTACACGAGAATTGCTCTAGAGTCTAGACAAATGGCGTCAATTACCGCGTGATCAGAAGTAGATCCTAGTAGATCTGCAATATTCAATAAAAAACTATATAAAAAACAAGACGTTGCGTCAGCGCTAGTGTATATGTCTCTGACAGGTAGGGTCTAACACCTGTTGAATTTCACCCATTCTGTGTGAATATTCAATTTTTCCTTCAGTACTACAGAACAATTTCACTATTCCTACTATTGAAATAAGTCGAGCATTCGGTTGATTCTGGATATCCATGAAAATTTTATTCCCTTATTATTAATAATATAGTCCGTCCCCAAAGTATCCAGAAAAAACAAAGCTCAATTGTAATTATTTAGTATAATTCTTTTTATTTACTTATGCAATCTTCATTCAACTGTAAACACTTGAATAAACGTCGAGGTACACCCGAAACTAGATCATAGATTTTCGGCGATGGTATTCCAGGACTGTAAAACTGACTGAATTAAATCATCTTTATTTCTTGGCTCTGCTCGTTCAACTTCAATCTTCATTAGTGCCCGTATGTTTTCAATGGAACTAAGATCTGGTGAGGCTGCTGGCCATGAAATGGTTATCACTTGGTGTTCTTGCATTCAAGCTTAAGTATGGCATCTTGCATTATCCTGAAAACGCCACCCCTCTGGATATAAAGTGTGCGCCGTTTCAAGGAGAAAATTGTTTAAAATGCCACAATACTTTTCACTATTAATGATATCAACTATACAGAGAAGCGTAGACGCTGAGATATTACTGCCCAAACCATTATTTTGGTGGGTCTTTGGGAATTTGAACGGTAACAGGTTGATTTGATAGGATTTTTAAATGATTTCCACCAACTTGAGAACAACTTTCATCAGATATAAATCTATGGAAGATCCATTTTGGCGAAAGCTCTGTTGCTTTTCACATATTACTACTTCAAGTTTGATTTTTGGGCTAATATCTTTGTGCAGACATTTGTGCTTGATTCCTGAAAATTCATTTTAAAATGTAAGATATTATTTTCGGAAAGAATCCCTTTGAAGGCGATATACTAAATTGGGATGAGTAATACATATTTCGTGTTTTATTGGCTTATTCCCAGTACTTTTTCACACTATAGTATCAATATACATGTGTTCCTTAGACTTATTGTTATTTACGTTTCGTGTTAAGCAATATTTGATTTGATAATTTTCCAATCTTCAGAATTAATCGAAACGAAACAAAGAATATTCTTGCTGTACGATTGCAAATGAAGAACCAGATCATATTTTTTGAACGGACTAAATCCAACTGAATCCACGACATGATTTTACCTCTCACGCCGCTGCGTTGATTGAATAAAGTCAAAACAAATTACTTTCAATTAAATTAAAGTAATCCCCTATCAATTTCGAAACTGTATCAGGGACGAAATTTGCATGTTTTATAAAATTGCATTGGCAGGTTATGCAAAACACCCAATGAATTTATGACTTAATTTGATTTAACAACATATTTCTGTTTACGACTTACCTAATGAAAATGTCAGTGTTGTAAAGCGTTGACAGAATTATTTATCTCAAGCCTTATCTATCAAAAAGTGTGGACTTTGTCAACTAGCATTAGCATAATGATTTTCCTTGAATGATATATGGAAAAATAAAGATATTTTGAATGTGAATATTCATGATCGAGATATTTTTCATCGGAAGAGAAAATTTGATTTGAATATAGGAGCTCATAATACTAACTGATTTGATGATGAATAGTTTGAAAAAAATTATAGATTCCTCATATGAATGGAAAGTTGAAGCTGACAATTTCAACATTGATACAGAATATATTAACTTTTGGAAAAAAGATCTTATAAAAAATAGTCTCAATTATACAAACATTAACTCATCAAAAGTTAAAGAATAAGACGACAAAATCATTATTATACTCATGGAATAAAATTCTTTCCTTACATTAGAAAATTGTAAAGAACACTTCACACGTTAACACGTTAACTTTCACATACAATGGTGCGCTTTTTTAGCATCTTTAAATATACTGATTGACTCGCGCAAGACCAGTATCCTCTTCATTTTAACAACCTGTATATTTTTATATTTTGGAAAGCTTCCTAATAACCTTATTTCAACAAACTATGTCATTATGGTTTATTATAAATAATACCGGGTAAAATAATGGAATTAATAATTTATCACTACTTGAATATAATCAACTAAGTGGGGAAAATTTCAAAATCCATTCTCGATACGCCCATGTATCTGAGATTTACATTGAAATTGTGAATTCCTTATTGGAAACGGTTTTTTTGGAGAAGTTATAATGAAATATTTAACTGAGACTCAACGAATTGGAATCTTAATGACGATCGGTTAAGGAGATAATTGCAGAAGTCAAGTTAAAGTGGAAAATTTATTTAATCAGAGGTCTAATATTTCACAAGGTATTGTGTCTAAAATGTATGCACAATTCAGAGAACCTGGACATGTGAACCATTAAAAAGAAAACCGCAATTTGTTGAAGATACTGTAAAATCGGATAGTTTGGTCAGTGTTGCAGAGCATCTAACGACAAGTACAGCCAGGTGCCCGTACAAATGATGAAAGTCATACAACTGTTACAAGGTGTCTCCAACAAGGAAATATTTCATCATTCATTTAGTTTTATTGAGTAAAATAAGTGAAATCGCTAACAACGACCGTATGAAAAAAACTGTTGTTTGTCCAATCAATGATTAATTCGGGTATCCCACGAATTTCGAATTCTTCCCATCAGTACGTATTCTCAAAATATTCAGGTTAGAATGCAAAAAGAAGTGTGAACGTAGACGAAGAGTTTATAAGTATCTTCCAGGCCTCAACCCAGTGACCTATGAAAGTAAGACGAAATTACGGAAGATATCTTACAGTACCATCGTGTCGGTGAGTTCCACCGATGAAAGAGAGGCCAGCTTAACAACTGCCCTTCGAATCTGAGTTAATCTTTTATGCCTTGGCGAAATTTCAAGGAATACATTGAAACTGCATGGCCTTTTGCTTATAAGCAAGGTAACTCTCGGAAGAAAAAACTTGGAGACTTGAAAATTACTGAATAAGTTCAAAGATATGATAATACTCAATTATTTTTACAAAATACTCTAGAATAACCAGAAATATTATGAATATAGTCGGCCTTGAAAGTATCCGGAAAAAACTAAGCTCAATTGCAATTATTTAGTATATATTTTCAATTTTGGAATTGGAAAATTATAATAAAATATTCATCTTATTTACTTAAACAATCTCCATTTAACTATAAACACTTGACTAAACGTCGACGTACACCCGAAGCTGGATTACCTCCATAATTTTTGGTGATGGTATTCCAAGACCGTAAAACCGACTGAATTATATCATCTTTATTTTGTGGCGCTGCTCGTTCAACTTCAGTCTTTATTAATCGCCGTATGTTTTCAATGGGACTAAGATCTGGTGAATGTGGATCAACTTCAAGCTGTTCTAGGGCCCAATCAGCAAACAAACGACGCTTATTATGGTTAGGTGGCTTTAGTTCTTGAACCATTTGGATCTTGTATGGGTGAAGACCAAGATCTTTACACAAAATTTTCCATGTAGTGGATGCACATAGTCCAACTTGTTGTGAACATTGACGAATAGACAAATCTACATCATCATTAACACTATGACTTACAGCAGCGACATTTTCTGCTGTACGTACAGTTTTTTTTCTTGTTGTTGTTGTTGCAACGAGTAGAGAAAATGTTGTCCGAAATCTATCGATGGTTCGACGAATAAGCTGCTCTGATGGACGATTATGTAAACCATAAATTTCACGAAATGCTCTATAAGTTTGGCGGTTAGAACACTGGTTTCGAAAATAAATTTCAACAATTTGTAAACGTTCTTGCGGCGTGAGTCTTTCCATGATAATTTGTCAATGCTTACTGAACATAAATGTCAAAACAATATGGCTTCTATCTTCTGTCAAATCACAGTTATCCCTATCGAAAGTTCCATCAATCTAAAAAACACCCGATACAAAAGTTTACATATCTTATATAATTCGTAATGTATATAGTGGAAGAAATTTTAAATTATAACTTTCAGCAAAATTCATATTTTATATAATTATTCAAATACTAGTAATGATAAATGTTTATTGTTACAACAACGGTTGGTAACAAAGCATTGAAGAGTTCAGATTTCATCATTTTGTCAGTTTACCCAGAGTATTTTTTACGATTTCAAAAATATAGAAGAGAAAATAGGTCTAAAATTCTGCATTTCGATTCGAATCCTGACTTTACTTTCATAAAATTCGTCTTAACTGGAAATAAGATATGAGTTTACTCAAATAACCTTACTAGAGAAAAGCTTTCATGATAAAGTGTGATCTCGTGAAATACAGTTGCACTTAATTGCCTTAATTCTATCTTTGCATGATTATAAATTAAGTATTCAAGAAATATATGGTACAAAGCTGAATAAACTTTACTTCAGTTCAACCTGATATTTCATGCAGATTCATTATAATGTGAAATTCTAATATTGTAGATGAAATATGATGTTGTTTAGATGACCTTTGTCTTCGGGTACAATTTACCCTTTCACTTGTATCATTCTGCTATAGCCATATCACTTTCTGTTTTTCTGATTACCAGAACTATCTTAGCATATTATACACACCCTGTGATGATTTTTGAACTTCTGTTGCTACAATTGTTTACTTTCCTCAAATTTAATTTTCCTATGTTATCCCGAATAGTGCTTCTGTAACCTGTGATCTTCAATTCTAAGCCAATTAAGCTTGGAAAATAATGTCACTGTTTCCGAACCAAGTATTTAAAATTAATATTTCGCACAATTTTAACTGACTGTACTGAAAAAGAAACTGTACTACATCAGTTTGGCAAATTACTTTGAAAGTTAGCGCATTTATTAGGGATTCTAAAATGGTATAATACTTACTACATTATTTCCTATATCGGTCAAAAAAACGGTCTCTTTCTTAAAGAAACACAGTTTCGAACAATTTCTTCGAACTTTCTAAAAATGATTCTAATGCATCCACTACTTTAAGAATCTGGTTTGAATGAGATGGGGTGAGTCCGTCCATAAAATGTGAGTGAGACAGATAGTGACGCTACTATTTGGTATTGGCACACGTAAACGCAATACAGATCAGTACGCTACGCCGCTTGGTCTACTGCGCATCTTTCCGTATTTGATAGTGTTATTTGTGTACTTACAACTTCTGGCTTCGTTTAATAGATTTTTGATCTCTTTACGACGAACTTTAATTTTACCTGGACTAACCTGTGACTGTGTATTGCCATCATGTCTGTATATACCACATAGAAGTAATGGCAACATGCACCTCATTTATGGTGAATTCAGATGTAACGCTAGTACAGATCATCGAGTTTTTACGTATGTACACCATCTACTCTTCACAGCGGGCCGACTTCCAAACAAAGTGCATGGTGAAGGAAGAATTTCCTTATCTTACGATGATATTGTGCTTCAAACAGTTGAGGAAGGTCCAAGTACTTCGCTACGTGAAATTCAGCGAAGCACAGGAGTGTCCAAAAAGTACAGCTCACCGACTATTGAAAAAACATAAGCTCCACCCATGTCATGTACAGCGAGTACAAGCTCTGTTACCTCGGGATTGTGAACCTCGGGTTGCGTTTTGCCAAACCATGCTACAAAAGAACCGGGAATACCCACAATTCTTAGAAAAATTTTGTGGTCGGATGAATCAACATTTAAAAAAGATGTTTATATGAACCTACACAATTTACACGAGTATTACGTAGAAAATCCGAATTTAATGAGACAAGGTTGATCTCAATATCGATTTAAAGTGAACATGTGGACTGGAATTTAGAACAGACGAGTTATAGAACCTTTTGAGTTGCCAGAGGTTCTAAGTGCTGAAATTTATTTAGATTTTTTACGAAAACAGTTGCCAAATTTATTTGAAGATGTGCCAGTAGGGAATATCTAAATGAAAAATATCCGGGCAGATGGATAGGGCGATTTGGTACAATCTCGTGGCCAGCCCGTTCACCGGATTTGAATCCATTAGATTTTTTTTACTGGGGAACAGTAAAGGAAAAAATGTATTCGAAATAAATTGAAAATATAGCTGAGCATCGGGAGAGAATTAGGGAAGCTATGCAATTTGCCAGTAACGGAGGATTCGACCATCTAATAACCCGATCTTTTTCAAGAGTATGTCGTGCATGTATTGCGGCTGAAGAAGGGCAGTTTGAACATCTTTTGTGAATTTATTAAATCTTGCCATAAAACGAAACTGAATTTCATTAAAAAAAACCTTCTTTTGTCCAACCTAAAAAAGAATGTAGTTAGTGTTATAGCATTTTAGAATTCTCATTAAATGTGCTAACTTTCGAAGTAACTTGCCAAACTAATATAGTACATTTTTTTCATTGCAGTCAATTCAAGTTGGGCGAAATTTCAATTTTGGATACTTGGTTCGGCAAAAAGTAACATTATTTTCCAAGCTGGAGCAATTGGCTTAGAATTGAAGATTACAGCTAACAGAAGCACTATTTGGGATAACATAAGAAAAATAAAATTTGACAAAAGTATAAAATTGTAGCAACAGGAGTTCAAAAATCATCACAGGGTGTGCATTTTATTGAATAAAAGAAAGTGCAATATAATTTGAAAAATACAGGACTTAGATTTTCTTTTATATTTCTCTGATGACCTATTATTACCTGATTCCGGGTTAACGTCGGCTCTGGGTCACTCTGTATGAATCCGCTTTCAATTCTCAAACATTAAGTAATTCGATTTTGTTATCAAATTCGTTCTAACACATTGCAAATTTTCAGATTATTACCAACCGTCAGGCATGTTTAACGAAACGCCATTCTTCTCCATTTCGAATATTCAATGCATCATTAAATTTCATCTTCTTGGAGGGTTTCATGTCTATGGTAAAAGTTGCAGTATTACCTTGATGCTGTCTGAATAGCATCGACTTCTCCTTCGTTCAACTTTAACCACTAATTTACCTATAATCACCATATCCTGACTATCTTTTAATTTGAGATTTCACCGAAGTGAAACAGTAGCAAAAGGTAAACATCAGGCATCGCGTGTCTTGGTCCAAGGTCATGGATGAGCCTCGCACTCTCGCAATGGATCAAAACGTATAATATAATGGATTTTCACAATGTTTCGATAAGAAGCAATGGTCACCTCAAAATTCACATGATAATTCCTTCTACTATTTGATATTTTGGTGTCTAGTTTGAGTGAATGTTTCATTATTTCCGAAAAAACTTAAAATTTGAGCTTCCACTTAAAGATTACATATCATTTGGATTTCATTCTGGTATATCATTGAAGTTTCATAATCTAAAACGATTAAACAATTTCTAATTTTCGTTGCATGCAACAATAATCGCTGCATATCTTTCTTGCATGTAATAATTATATATTACTAATTTTAAAATTCCAAGCAATTATAATTCCGGAAAACTTTCAACATTCTAAAAGCCAAATGAGTCGTAAGACGATCATTCTATTGATTAGAAACACGAGGATATATTGAAAATTTTTAATACGCAATAGTCTCCTCTTCGTTGAATATATTTATTACAATAAACTTGCAACGCCTCTATCAACCGCAAATTTTTATCTGCGAACCAGTTTCTAAAGGATCTTTCATTAAATGCTTCCTATCTTCAAGTGTAAATAAAACAAAGAGTGTGTGAGATATCATCGAAATTTTTCATGTCATTATGTAAGGAATATAGCATCTTGCAAATGTCCGCCGAGGCTTCGCTGGGAGGCACGTTTCCAAAACGTCCAATTTTCCATCACTTTGGCGCGTAAATCTGGTCAATTTGGATTTCACCCTTGCACAAATTCCCAACAAGCTGAAAGTTTGCATGAACATTAGGGACACCATTATAATGAAATTCTGAAAAGTCCTCATCGATCCCATGCGTACAAAAAATTTGATTCAAGGTCAAATTTCACAAAAACGGTGTTTTTGGATTTTCCAACGAAACGGTCAGTTTTTGATGAAAATTTTTGAGGCGAAGATTGTAGACTATGCAATTATCTACAAAAATTGTTCCTAAACTTGTTTTCATAACATTAACCATTCCTGAGAAAAAGCGATTCCAAAATAAATTTTAGTTGTATTCTCTATAATTAAGATTAAGATTTATTACGCAAACCTCCAAACAAATTTTAATTTTATGAAAATTTTTTCTCAAAAACTTTTTGAAATTAAATTAAATAACGGCCAGTTTCATAAACAACATCAGAAGGCTCCTTTATGAAAAAGGATCCTTGAAATGGGACCATCAGTTTCATAAACGCACATCGACCGTCCTTTACTTAAAGCTTCCTTTAATGCGCCGGTCATATGTTTTCGACTGTTGGCTATCCTGAGAACTAGTGATTTCACGAATATAGTTGGTGATATTCTGTAAAAATTGTGAGTTATGCGTCGAAACTTGTAAAAAGAAAAAGAAAAGAAGCATAAATCAGTCTTTGCATAAACATGGTTATGTACAGAAGACAGTAAGTAGTATTGGAATTTATTACGTGCGAATTGCTATATTTTAATAAACAATTTCCAAACAGTTGAGCCCAACAGTTACGAACCCACTTGCCGAAACGAAGGAGATGTATGATAAAACAGCTCTAGTAGAAGCTCAGATAGTGGCTATTAAGGAAAAGAATAAAAGAAAAGAAGAGGAGCATTGCTTAAGATATTATTAGATTTTCAAATTGTGGAGATGAAGAGAAAACTAAATAATAATAATTCAATCTTTTTTCATTTTGAATGCACTTTCTGGGAAAAGCGGTATTAGAATTCTATCAGCATTGCTGCAGACTATAAGATCCCCTCAAATTTTAATTAAAAACAAATTTCAATAACACATATTTTTATTCCTTTATTCTCTCTTAAAACTTTTTCAGATGTTACCTAAAGTAAAACAATGAATCAGAAATACAAACATAAAAACCTATCTAAATACATACCTTGTAAAATCTTATGAAAATTATATAAAATTTGGACATGTTGAAGACACAATTTGAATATGAAGAACAGTTTCACAAGCGATAAATAAATTTATTTTCAATTATCATACAAATATAAATTGTAAAGTAGCAAAATGTTCATTAATTATCAACTGTTTCATTTAATGAGCTGCATCAAATTATATACATACCTTAAATAAAATCATATGAAAATTATATGATGTTTTTTCATGTTGGCACAAATTGAATATGAAGAATAGTTTCACAAGTGACAAGAAAATTTATTTTCAATTATCACACAAATATGAATTGTAAATTAGCAAAATGTTCATTAATAATCGACTGTCTCACTTGACGAGCTGCATTAACACTAGTTGAATTTGTTTGTAAGTCCTCTTCTTCCTGCACATCATGCAATCATTAATTTGGAAATATTTGTTTTATATCTACAGTTATATTGTGCAATATAGCGGTAGCAACAATAATTGTCCTTATAGTCGTTAACTTAACACTCATTTCTTCAGAAAGTATAGGAAAACGACGTTTCCAAACTCCATACTTTCTCTCCACCGCATTTCTAGTTCATATAATTCACTTCTTATATAAATTTTCAGCTGCAGTTATAGCTTCCGGTAACTCTGTCATAAGATAAGTCTGCAAACTATAACCACTATCACCAAGTAACAAATATGGTCCAAATTTACCAGTCTCAAATTGTCTCTTCAAGACACTGTTATTAAAGATGGTTTGATCATGTGACGAGCCAGGTAATCTAGCTACAGTAATTCTGATTCTCAAGTCTGAATTACACACGGTTTGAACGTTAAGGGTAAAATAATGTTTTCGACATCAAAAGATCTCTGCATCATCACCACTCGGAGAAGTGGTTTTAATTAATGTGCAATCTATCACACCAATGAGCAAACAAACTATTATTATTATTAATGACACTTGGAAAACTAGCAATTGCATACAAATTTTCTGCTGCTTGCATTTCATGATCACCTTCACACATGTTTATATATTGTGGACACAGGGATGCGACTGCAAAAGAAACTCCTCGAATAATTCTAGAAGCAGAAGGTTTAGAAATTGCCATGAAATCTCCGGCTGTTTGTTATACTGCCTCTGACAATTGTCAATTCAATGATTTCGTATGCAGAAAATTATATCAACAAAATAATAAATAGAAATTTGTTTACCTGTTAGATGGAAAGTACAATTGATATGCAATTTTTTGAAGCAAAGATAAAACAGTTGGATTTGTCAGGTGAAAACGATCGAAGAAATCTGGATCATCTAACGTGTAAAAATGTTGTTTCCTTCGTCTGTAAATTTTTGGTCTTCTTACAATTATTTCTTCATCATCTGATGAAGAACTAGAGCTTGAATCAGCATTCAACATTTGGTGCAACATATTCCGCAGTACGCTTAAATCAAATGAAATGGGCAAATTTGATAGAGGAAGGTTATATCCACTGTTATGCACCTGCGCAGTGTCGAGTTTCTCCTAAAAGTATCCTTTTCCAGCCGTAAAGGGCCGATTTTCTCACTTTAAGAAAAAGGACGCTTTTAAGTTCCCCTTAACCTTAAAATTTACTAATGAAACACGTTCTATCATTGAAGGAGACTTTCTGGGAAAAAGGAGGCTTCAATTTCGTTTATGAAACTGGCCATTAGACAGTTTCAATCTAGTAGACATAAAGAATCAACAGTCATTACTGGAAAGGAATTTGATTTACATGATACCTTTATGAAACAAACGTTTGTATCCTACAAGTATTTATTCAATAATTTTAATTAATATTCTATATTTTCTTTGGATTCTTTCATTCCTTTTGATGCTGTGTGATAAGTGTTAATTTTATATGTCTACTTAATTGGAAGAGTGTTTTCTAAAACATTTATTTAATTTAATTTTAAAGAGTTCTCTAGAAAAAATATTATTTAAAATTAAAATTTGTAGTCAGAAATTGACCTGTGTGATTCTTAAATAACTCTAAAAGCCTTCCATCAAGTAAAAACCACTTTTTTATTATTTTAGTTCTGTATAATGAATGCAATTTCAAGAACAGTAGAAGGTATACTAGACATTATAGTCTCTGATTAAACATAAGTTAATTTTTTCAAGTAAACATCAGGTTCATTACACGTGGAATATATTCTTTCCATCACAGATAAAGAATCCTTAATTATAATTTCTTTATTACATACATTTTATCCTTCTCTACAATGCGGAATAGTGTAGAGTCGTTCTCACTCCCTTAATTAATTTCAATATATTTAATTGAATTTAATTGCGATTAATTTATACTGGCAATCATATAGTAATGTAATGCATTATCTTTGATTATTCATCCATATCATGTTTCCTTAAAAAAGGATATTTGCAAATATCATTTACCGGAGTTTGGATTAATGAGGAAACAAATCTGAAATCTCCATTATGTTGATTGCCCCAACAAGATATTTCCTGATATGAAAAACTTGGAAGGCTGTTTAAAAACAAGACTTATCTACGTACGAGCTCAAAATTGGACATCAACCAGAATCCAGTAACAAATACTTCAACAACTCGGCCTATTTAAAGTAAGAGCGTACCACCATAAAAACAATAAATGCGTGATAAATTAATTCGATCAAAATAGTCGTTGAAAAAACAAGGAAATTATGAATATATTCATCTATCAATATTACGACCTTTTGATTAACATAGCACCAATTAAATTATAGTGTGCTGTTCTAATTCTGTAGCTGCTCGTTAATATCTTGTTCATTTTCCGTAGTCATAACCAATTAGGTAACTTGGGTTGGTCTTGAGCTGGTGATTTACCGGATTGTTGAAGTAAAAATTATTATTGTGGAAGGATTGTTGCTACGTTGTTCATATTCCTAATATATACTTCTAGTTTTTTTATGAGCTATTCTACCGAGATAAACAAACGAATAGTTAGCTAATGAGGTAGTTTATACTTCCTTTTGTTCTTGAGCTCGTTTTTTTCATTTCATAACTGTCTTGATATATTTTAATACAGCAGCAGTGGACACAATATTTACATTGTGATATTGTTTTTATGGTTTCGCTGATAAATTGATACAGTTAATTAGAGGAGTTATGTCTTCTGAACTATATTTTTATCAATAGAAGATAAAAATTAAGAAATCGGAGTTAGTTTAGATGTTTTAACTTGCCATAAAACGGGGTTTTGTGCAAGAAGTTGTTCTGGGAATTCCAGTTTTTCATTCAAATGACGACTATTCGCAAGTGCGATAACTTTTAAATATTATAGGAAATAAAGTGTCTTTCAATGGGAACGCCCCATTTTTAAATTGAGATTACTCACGCAATGCAGCCACTGTTTATTTGTGACATTGACAGTTGTATTTGTCAATGTCTACCATTTAATCATGGAAGGGTAAACACTCCAACAACGTTTACAAATAATACAAATTTATTATGAAAAATTGCGATCCGTTACACTAACATTACGTGCTTTTACTCCAATTTTTGGTCGTTATAATTACCCTGATAAAAGAACAGTTGAACTTTTAGTGAAGAAGTTTGAAACAAATTTTACACTTCATTATGTTACAGTGCCAGTGAGACAAAGAAATGCAAGAAGTGAAGAGAATATTGCTGCCGTGCGTGAAAGTGTTCGTGAAGACCAAAATTTATCGACGTTCACAAGAACTAGGCATCTTCCACACGTCTTTGGGGCGAATTTTACGAAAAGACCTTGGTTTACATCCATACAAAGTTGTTTTAACACAAGAACTCAAACTAACAGATAATTTAAAGCGTCGTGTATTCAGTAATTGGTGCGAAAAAATCGTAAATGATGCAGGTTTTCATAAGAAAATCATTGTCAGTGATGAAGCTTATGAGGCGGTAACTGTCAGTTGAAATCGTTATCGTTCAATGTTGACTGATTTTTTAAATTTCTTGAAAATTCACAAAACACCCCCTTTTCGAAGGCGGTAATAAATTGAATTAAATGTTTAAATAGATAGAATTTTCTCTAAAAAATTCACCCGCATCTCGGTACACCCACAATGAACCAAGAGTATCATTTTATCGATTATCTACCGTTGTTTACGTTTGTTTTTACCGAGAAATGATCCGTTGTTAAGTATGCCATAATCTTCGGGCAATAAAAAAGCCATTTTGGCCTTTCTCAACCTACCCGCCTACATGATAAAGAACGATGGTTCCAGTTTGCAAAAATTCTCGAGTCATTTTTATCGCTGAATTTATGTTGAAAATTAATGTTGTTGTGTATTGTGGGATAAAGTGGAGTCATTTTTATCGTTTCTGAAGTGGGTCACAGACTCCACCTCTGCAGGAAGAAGTTATGATTGCCGAAATCATACGTAGCAGTCCGTGCATCTGAGATGGAAAAGATACGATTTATCTGATTATGTTCGGCAAAACTTATTCGACGAAGACACCAGAGGGAAAATGAACGATTTTCATGATAAACTTGATATCTCCATTCGATTTTTGTTCAGAAATCCGTCCTATACGCTTATTTATAACCTTCAAATCATATTCAGCTATTCAAATACTTTAATATTCACAGATATATTCTGTTAGCCCTCTACATATTTAATTTCAAAAAATTTTATTTAATTTAATAATTAAAAGGAATTAAATTAATGTCATATAAATACTACTTATATCAAACGACATTTAAAATAAACATTCATTATAACAATCCAAATGAGATGACAAAATATAATAAATATAAATTGTTGACAAAAATTTTATAAATTAAATATTTTGAGCAGACAAAATTTTGTTTCTGCTCATCCATCTTATGAAAACAGATTTCTTTCGAATATGTTTAACACAATCTTAAGAATTTCATCATAAAACTATCTCACTTAGAATATTCAATATTATTGGATATCTAACTAAGTTACTTTTTAGAAAATCTCAAGATATGTAAAAATATTACTAAAAAACAAGTTTTAAGAGAGACTTTGCTTCGTCAGTACTCAATCATATTCATATTCAATAAAATATAACATCATTCACCAAAAAATATTTATTCTCTTAACAATTCAGAAAGCATCTTGGCAAATGAATACTGAACATTTAAATGGAGTGTAATGTTGACTCGAAATAAATAGTTCTGTGGTTTACCATTGATCTTAAAGATTGAAAGGCAATTTAAAGGCCTCTGATATAGTACAAGGACCATCTGTATAAAGAATGTTATAGAAACCAAATAATTATATATTATGAATAAAAAATAATAAATGGAGGTTTATACTTGATAGGAGGTATATGAAATTATTTAAATATACCTTCTATCAAGTGTAAACCTCCATTTATTTTATCATATTCAGCTAAATTATAAAATCATTCTTGCATACTCTCAAGTTAATAAACTTACTTTCAAAAGTGCATCTTGGAATTTGTTTTGCGGAGATCGGTTAAGAGTAAGTGCTAAACATCCAGAAACGATTGATGCCTTGAAACACGGAATCGAAGTGTCCATTCATGAGATTGAGCCCCAAACAACTGACAATGTACTGAAAAATTGGGTTGTTGGGATGTGTTACTATATCCAGTCCTGGCGGTTATTTGAATGATATTATGTGTCATTCCTGAATGTCAGGATTCAACTTTTCTAATAAACCCTAATTTCGGAAAAATATTCATTAGTTTTTATTTATAACCGATCAAAAATTGAAATTCATAAGGGGTTGGGTCAACCCTTTAGATATCCACCTTCCAGCTGCAGTCAATATTATTCTTGTACATCTCACAGAAATGTGAGAAACCTATTCACTGCTTTTGAAAATTTTCACTAGGAAGGTTCTCATGAAAACGCATTACTTTTATTCGGAGTATATCAGAAGAATTATGATTACTTAACGTGAGACCCTGAATGGTTGTAAAGGAATTTGGATGTCCTCTCCAAATTACAAATAATCGAATCCTCTAACAGATTGCACCACCTAAAAAGGTTTTTTACGTCATAGTTACTGATAAAATAATAAGAAGCGGTTTTTTACTTGATAGAAGGATTATTACAAACTTTGAAAATTCAAACAGATGCAATCTGTTAGTCTTTTTGTGTATTTTTGAAAAAGATTCAGTTTTCATAAATACAAGATCAGAAACAAAACATTTTTTCACGGACAGACATGCGCCTGTCTGAAGAGTATATATATATATATATATATATATATATATATATATATTTGTTGGGTTTTTTATTCCATTTGATATTGTATAATGAGTTTTGATTTTATACGTCTATTGAATATAAGCAGTGCTTATAAGACATTAATTCTAAAAGCTTTTGAATAAAATTTTTTGAAATTGAAATTGTAGGAGACTAACAGATTAAATCTGTTTTGATATTCAAAGTTCATAGTTACTGAATTGAACTGCACAATAAATACATTTGTGAATTCACTGATATTGTTGCACGAGAAATCGTTCAGAAAAAGTTTTGAAATTTAATTTGTTATCTTGAATACTCGAAAATCCTTCCATAGTGGAGGTAGATATCTCGACTTTATTTCAATTTCTCACATGTTACTTTCTCATTAAAAAGTGTTGCCTAGTATAACCTAACTTTGCTATGTATTACGCAAGTTTACCTTAAAATTGATGCATTTTCAAAAGTAATTTCTTCCATAGAAGGAAGAACTCATTAAAATACAACTAACTGAGCACAAATGTACTTATGTTTGATTGATTCGGTCTTTACTTGATGGAAACTCATTTTAATTAAAAAATATATAAGAGACAGCATTTTAATTTCCACAAAAATATTTATAATACAACAATTGTTCCACCACGATGTAGCTTCTTCAGGTATCTACATTGTACTGGCTGATAGTGTCCAGTATAACCGAGTTTAAATATGATGTTAAGTACGTGACAAAATAATGGAAGAACAAGTCATAAAATTTAAGGTGTTTATAGAAGTTTGCCGCTAAAAAATGCAATTAGGGAAAGATATTCAGTAATGTAGACTTGTCAACATATGTTTGTTCATTCAAACGGATTTACGGGCATATATATTATTATTATCCTGATGCTCCCCGATCTTCTGTGAAGATCTCTTAGAAGCTTTTTCAGCTTGTGCGAATGAAGGGCTCAGTTGTGTTCTGGGTAGGCTTTGTTACTGCGATCTTGCGCCACTTTAGATCACAGCACTGTAAATTTTTGATCCAACAGTGAAATGGTGGTGGATTTCAAGAAATTCTTTAAGTGTTAATCTAGAACTTTTGCTTCCGACGTGAATAATTTCATAGTTATTGTTGAAATCATGCCTGAATTCCTCAAGATGATTAGCATATGTCGAATGTACGGAATCCGATATGTAACTCTCTTGTTGTACTTGGATTCTTTTCTTGAATGATCTACCTATCTGGCCAATATATACTCAAGGGCAATCGTTGCAAGTCAACTTGTAACTCCAGATTTATTTTCTTTATTTGTTCGATCCTAAACAAATAAAGAAAATGAATATGGAGTCTTGAGGTCAATTTTCGGAAAGAAGTCAATATATTTAAAACTATAGCGGTCTACGATGGCTATAGAACTGAAATCATTGACAAAATGATCAATAAGAAACTTACCACACTATTTTAAAAGAGTTTTATATTAATTTATATGATCCTTATGAAGAAAGGAAATTGTGGTTTTCAGTGGCTTATATAGAAGGTTTCAGCAGTAGGATCTCTAATTGTCTTCATAAAATGGGAATTTATTCTTTAGTAGTAAATAGAAATAATTAAGCTAAGATGTTGGTGAACAATAAAAAAGGAATCCCAACCTTTTAGAATCGGGGATTTATCAAATTAAATGTGATGATTGTAATTCTACATATATAGGACGACAGGCCGATGTTTACAACACAGAATAAAAGAACATAGGATGTCTATTTTGAAAAACCAGAAATCAACCGGTTTTGCAGATCATTGTATAGAAAATAATCATTTAATTTATGAGAAATATGTGAGTTGACTATATAATGTTAATACGGGTAAATTGATGGACTATTTGGAGATTCTTTCAATCCAAAAAGCCATTGACAAAAAAGAGATTTTAACAAATTCCCAAATACTTTTTGGCAGCCCTATATTAGATGCTGTTATTTCCATGCGGCATAAAAATACACAGATGTCCTAAGTGTATTAAAAAAACCTTTTCAATTTTAAATTCAGTTTCCAATTTGTAAAAGAAACACGTTTCAGGATTCTGAATAAATTGTGAAACATAAATACTGTGTGAATTTTTTTTTAAATAAAATTGTTACAGTGTTTCGCCTAGGGCCTATCGCATTCTCCATTCGTTCAATTTAAGATATTGAAAGAACCTTCTATTATGTAAAAAAAAACTTTTCCTTAATTTGATACATAAAATAAAAGAAAGGTTACGGTTGAATCCTATAGCACTTACATTACTATAAACTCATCGTGTATACCAATTATGAACACTAAATAAACAGTTGTCAATCGCACAGTTCAAATGACAATGGAACGGGTATTGATCTCCTCAAAGGAAATATTTAGTTTTTACATATGATAAATTTCTCTTGCTTATTTACCGGATATCAAAGATTAAATAAGCCTGTATTCCCAATTAGCACGAGAAGATACTACTGTTTGTAGAGACTTAACTCGTTTGGAAAAGGAATTTCTCATCAGGCTGGTAATCTTGTAACAAGTTTCCATAAATTATTTATTAAAAGTTACATTTTTACGCTAACAGTGTTTCTGTATTGAGGCAACCCGACGCGTTTGAACTCTGGAAGATTCTTCATTTGCATTTTCTAGCTAATGTTAATTATTCAGCTCAATCTATGAATGAGTTGAAGGAAGTAAAGTAAGGTCAGGGTCTAATGGCTATTTTCTATAATAAAATGCGTTACTCAGGAAAACTTGACAAAAATTTATTTTAAATGATATATCAGCTGATGAAGCATTTAGGAATATTTAAATTTTGAAAAACGTTATCTTAAATAGCTCAGATGAAGGAGGTACCAATACTGCATCTTATCTGATCGAAAAATAGAGCGCCGAGACTTAATTTATGATAATATATGTGTAAAGTGCTGGAATAAAGTGAATAAATTCATAATAATTAATGATTCCAATTCGAAGTTATAGAATTATTACTTGGAAAAACATGAAAAATTTAATTTAGAACATATGGTACGATAAATGCGGAAAGTTTAATCTTGCTCGTCGAACTCCAATCAAGGATTAATTGAAAATTAACTAATAAAGAATCAAAAGAAAGATAAAATAATGACCAAATTATTTAGACATCCCCTTATACATCTATGTTTCGATTGAATGTTAAATAATCACAAGTTTCATCACCAAAAAATATTCAACATATAATTCAAAAATGCCCTTTTTTATTTTCCTTTTTTAAAGAATATATAGCGTATTGTCCAGAGAAAGAACCTGATAAATTCAGACCCAAATCTCTTCAGTAAGGAGTTATTCGAATAAACAAAATAATCACTAAAAAACTTTATCAAAATACCTTTTTTCATCCGATATTTCTACAACAACTAACCAATTTTTGGATAAGTATGGCCTATACGAAATTTAAGTTATATCACAGAAATATATAATGAAAGAAGATATGCATTATAAATTGAACATTTTTTGGTGATGGAACTTGTGATTCTTCAACATCCAATGGAAACACATACGTATAAGATGTTGTCTAAATAATTTGGTCATTATTTTATATTTTTTTTTGTTTCTTTATTAGATTATTTCCACCACATGTGATGATAATATATATGTTTAAAAAGTAATAAAGTATATCTAGGACATGTTTTTTAAATATTTAATTCTAAATGTGTTCATGAGATTTATTTAGATTTAAATCTTTAGAAATTCTGGAGAATTAATTCTAGCTATTATCTGTAATATCAAATCAAGGATATTTGTAGAAACGTACCCCCTGTTAATAAATTTTGGATACGAGTGGATAGGTCTTAGTGAACTGATTTGTTGAAAAATCAAACACAAAAGGCAAAAATTTAAAAAATAATTCAGTGTATTCCTAGACTAGTTCTAGAGGTGAGTACCTCATAAACGACTTGCAGGCATTGGTGCTTTGAAAAAGTCGGAAATGATGCAGATTTTCATAAGAAAATCATTCTCAGCGATGAGGCTCATAGCTGGTCAAACGGACTTCTTTCTTTTGGGTTACATTAACTCATTGGTTTACAGGAATCATCCAGTAAATTTAGACGATTTACAGATCAATATTGAAATTGGGTTCAACGACTTCATTCCTGCAAGAGTTTCCGTGGTGGACATTTAAATGATGTTTTCTTTCATAACGAATTGTATCCAATGTAAAGGGCATTTCAATAAGAGCGCAATATTTGAATTTCGCACCATGTTTGACAGTCATAATGTCAGATGATGATGACGTGACAGATCGAAAGTTGACAGATAGGAGTAGTAACATGGAGCATTACACGGTAGAACAACGCGTCCTGATTGTCATAAATTATTATCGAAATGCTGAAAGTTTAACTGCCACTATTCGAAAATTCCCTGAAAAATCTCAATTTTATCACGTTTTTTGTTAGTCTAAGTTGTATTTGTCACCCGATGAAGTCAATATGTAATTGACGAAACAATTGTTGTGAGCAATAAATGTAACCGGAAATGAAGTGTTTTACTTCAAATCATTTACCAGATATTTTGTTTCATACATAATTCCGAAATGTATATTTTCTAAATCAATAAATATATCAATACTTTGCTTCAGAAAACCATGTTTTATTGAACACTGAAATCTAGCGCTCTTATTCAAACATCCCTTATTCAAACATCCTTTATAATGAAATAACAATTTCAACAATTTTCAAATAAATAATATGTTTTATTCACAAAACAAAATAGGGCTATGGTAATGAAAGACCCTTAACTTCTTTCACTGGTTTCCTCTATAAACAAAGTACGAATTGTTTTCCTGAAACATTTCACTTTCAAAGCATTATCTCACTCTTCCGATGCCTTGAAATGATACACTTCCACTCGATGGACAAGATCTTAAGGCAAAATATATGATCAGAACCTCATTTCTAATCAATCAACCATGTACTTTCAATTATGAGAGCGTCAATAAATATGAGAACCATCGTCAAATTCCCACCACGTAAACGATAGACCGGAAACACGTAGAATTATTCTTGGGTATAGATAAGTCTCACACTCCGGTATCCATTCATTCATGAAAACATTTTGATGGAATACTAAATTGTCTGAAAGTTATTCGAATAAGTATGGGAGTTTATTGTCGTTTCCTTGGAAACATGGACGTGAAAAGTTGTTGAGAATACCTTAGGTATCGAAGATTGGTCGATTATGATGGAGGAACCATCTCCGCGTATAAGATCAGAGCGGTTCGGAAGTTCATTGGGTTGAAATCGACCATGTAAGTTACATCGAAGAAGATCAAAGTGTCATGTGTATTGATGTTGATTGTGTGTGCGGTATATTAAGACTTGTGTTTTCTATGGACTGGATATTTACTAAATGAATGAAGTATGCGGTTGGCTCAAGGTGAAACTTATAACAATTTTATTTAACAAAATTCACACAATTTTTATGTTTTTCAATTTATTCAGACGCGTTTCGGTCTTTCGAACGTAAAAGGATCTAAACTTAAAATTGAAAAGGGTTTTTTTATTACACATAGGACATCTGTGTATTTTTTTAGCGCATGGAAATAAAAGCATCCAGTATAAGGATGTTCCCAAAGAGTGTTTGGGGATTTGTTAAATTTTCCTTTTTCTCAATGGCTTCTTTTTTAAAGAATCCATCGATTAACCATTATGAACATTATATAGTAAAGTGACATCTTTCTCATTAAAAAAACTATTAGGAGTACAAATAAGTTTCCGCCGTTTTATTGTAGATGGCGCGGCACGGAGTTTCGGTTAGCTTTCGCAGATGATAACCGGCTTAAAAAATAGTTTCGACATTCAAGAACAACATAACCTATTAATATCATTGATTTCATATTGGTAAAATATAATTTTTATAAGTTGAAAATGTCAAAATTTGAGCCAAGTAAGCGTCATTTGCGGGAAATATTAGTTTACTTCTTTAATTTAGAGAAATCTGCTGCTGAGGCGCATCAATTGCTCGTAGAAGCATATGGTGAGGGTGCTTTGAGTGAGAGAACGTGTCGAGAGTGGTTTCAAAAGTTTAAAAACGGTGATTTCGACGTAGAAGACAAAGATCGCAGTGGAGGGCCAAAAATTTACGAGGATGCAGAATTGGAGGAATTATTGGAGGAAGATTCATCTCAAACACAAAAAGAACTTGCTCTAACATTAGAAGTCACTCAGCAAGCAGTCTCACATCGTCTTCTATAATAAATATTCAATTTGTGTTAAAAAACGGCGGAAACTTATTTGTACTCCTAAAATTATTTTCCATACAATGTTCTGCAAAACCGGTTGATTTCTGTTTTTTGTGAATAGACATCCTATGTTCTTTAATTCTATGTTGTAATCATCGACCTGTCTGTTCTATATATGTACCATTACAATCATTACATTCAATTTGATTAATCCACGATTCAGAAAAGTTGGGGTTCCTTTCTTTATTGTTCACCAACATCTTAGCTGAATTACCACATAGAAAATTTTGCGTAAAGATCTTGATCTACACCCATAGAAGATCAAACTGGTTCAAGCCACTTGACCATAATAAACGTCGTTTATTTGCTGATTGGGCCCTAGAACAGCTTGAAGTTGATCCACTTTCTTATCGTAAAATTGTGTTTAGTGATGAAGCTCATTTCTAGTTGAACGGCTATGTAAAGAAGCAAAATTGTCGTATATGGGGTAAAAACAATCCTCAAGAAGTTCTGCAGGTTCCATTTGATCGTGAAAAATGCACTGGATGGAGTGCTTTACACGCTGGAGGCATCATCGGTTCACATTTCTTTAAAAACGATGCTTGAGCTAATGTTACAGTGAATGGTGCTCCTTATAGATCGATGATCAATGATAATTTGTTTCATCATTTGAATGGTATCTACCCGGAAGTGTTTTGGTTCCAACAAGATGGTGCTACACCTCATGCTGCTATCGTAACATTTGATTTATTGAAAGAAAGATTTGGCGATAACATTATTTCGCTAAAGGGTCCAATGAATTGTCCTTCAAGATCATGCGACATAACTCCATTGGATTATTTTCATTAGGGTTATGTCAAGTCATTGGTTTATGCTGATAAACCAGAAATAATAGACGCTTTGGAAGCCAACATAACTCGTGTTATTGATAAAATAAGGCCTGAATTACTCGAAAAAGTGGTCCAAATTGGTCTGGTCGAATGCGGTTCCTCAGAGCTAGTCGTGGTGGACATATGCCGGAAATTAATTCAAATGTGTTTTATTTCAATTTAAAGTTCTATCACTCCAAATAAAACACCCGATATAAAAGGTTTCAGCAGGAGGATCTCTAATGGTCTTCATAAAATGAATTAATTCTTTAGCAATAAATAGAAATAATTCAGCTAAGACATTGGTGAACAATAAAGAAAGGAAACCCAACTTTTCTGAATCGAGGATTTGTCAAATTAAATGTGATGATTTAAATGCTATATATACATGACAGATAGGCCGATGTTTACAACATAGAATCTAAGAACATAGGATGTCTATTTTGTAAAACCAGGAATCAACCGGTTTTGCAGAACATTGTATAGGACTCACTTTTTTAATGAGTAAGATGTCACTTCACTATATAAGGGTGAATTGATGGACTATTTGGACAATATGTCAATCAAAAAAACCATTGAGAAGAAGGTGAATTTAACAAATTCCCAAATACACTTTGGCCTATATTGGATGCTGTTATTTCCATGCACCATAAAAATACACGGATATTATAAGTGTAATAAAAGAACCTTCGAAGGTGGTCGAAAGACCGAAACAAGTATCAGGATTCTAAATAAATTGTGAATAATGAAAATTGTGTGAACTTTTTTGAATAAAACTGGATATTTACTTTGAACATCGAGTAAATGCACTCTTATCCTATATTTTTAAATATTCAGTTAAATCGGTTCTTATGTGATGGAAACTCATTTCGAAAGTTGTATGGATGATGTGATTTGAAATTTTTATATATTAATTTGAATATCACAATTCTTTTACCACAGAGTAGCTTCTTTAAATTATACACACAGCTCCTTTACATTTAAGTTGGAGAGTGAGTCTTAAAATGTATCAATTATCTTTACTTAACCATTAATCGATATAATAATTCATACACATTTTTGATATATCATGTAACCTTTTATAAAAATGTAATTTCACACAATAAATCATACTATCCTGTCCGTTAAATACTTGAACCAAAGACTCGTTTATACTAACATCGATCAAGTTAATTATATTTTAGAACCCAATATTATTGAACAAATAGCAATTAACTAGAAAAAGGCCTAACCGAAACAAAATTGCTCTTTTCCATCTTTGCGGTTGTCATGGAAGCTATTCTTTTACTAATATATATAGATGAGGAATTAGGGGTGAGCCATTTAAAATTTGCAGGTTTGATCGGCTATAAATAAAAAACTGATGAATATTTTTGAAAAGTTATGGGTTTTTAGAAAGGTTGACCTCAACATTTACGAATGAAAAACAATATCATTCAAGTGACCCAGTTTTTCAGTACATTGTCGATTGTTTGGGTCTCAATCTCATATGATGATTGCCAAAAAGTTTACATAGGACAAACAAGCATAAAAAAATCTAAAAACATCTCAATAATTATCTCAATCTGAAAAATACTTCCACTCACTCGAATCGCATCAGAAACTATCATAATTTCATTATTGAAATTTGCAACATCAGTATTAGACTAGTTAGAATCGAGATAAAATAAAATTATCGAACGCGATCCATATAAAAACACACTTTATATAGTTTATTTTCGGTTCTAAAGTAATTAATATATCCCGGTTATTGTCTGTAGGCACCCGAGTTGTTCTTTAACAATGCCCTAACCATAGATTCATTAGGAGTTCTGTTTGATACCAGAAATCATTTGAGTTACATCGAAAAGTTGTTGATCGACAAATTACTTCCTTGTCTAGCGGAATTATATCCTCAGGAAATAGGTTTGAACGTGTTGTTTCAGCATTATGTGTTACCCATTTAATATTTTTTCGATGAACGTGAAATGAGTTCATCGATAATAATAAACGAAATATAGTACCTATTAGAAGTCTATTGGAAAAATTAACAGAAGTGCATTCAAATAATATATTGGAATCAAAAAAGGGTTCTATGTAAAAAAATTTTGAAGGGGACCTAGGTTTTGATTTCGTTTCTTCCATTAACATTATGCATTTTCGGAGATTTTTTGGAACTAAATATTCATTTTTGTTGCAGATACGGAGATAAAAATGATGTGGCTAGAGGACACAAAAAATACAGCAAACATTGAAGACTCAGACAGTGACGAGAGTGATTGTAGTACAGAAGAAATTCCTATTTGGGTGAGGGGTGAACAAAGATGGGTATCAGGGATCATTCCAGAAACGACATGTCAAGAGGTTGTTCAGGTTCTGATACAAAACGAAAAACTAAAGGTGAGTAAGATGAAGAAAATTTTCTTTAAGAATATCTTGATTCTATTCGTTCTATATGAAATCAAATATAACAGATATATGACTAAAATTGTAGTTGCACAATCATCTATTAAGTTTCCTTTATCACATCCAAAAATAATGACAGAAAAATTTTTGGGAATTTGAATCATTTACATCGTTGCCCGTTCTTCTGTATTGTGATTTGACTTTCTCCAATGTATATTTTAGTTTGAAAACTTTGAAATTAATAATTCATATCACATTAAAGATTGGTCATAACAAACAACAAAGCACTAATTAAATTCATTAAATTAATTATAATTAAATATAATTATATTATATTAAACTAATATAATATAATATAATATACTATAATATAATATAATATAATATGATATGATATGATATGATATGATATGATATGATATGAATCTATATCAATTGTCATCTATATCAATTGTCATCACGTGTAGACGTATAGTTCGCGCTCTTCGGTTAATTAGGAAAACGCTACAAGAATTTCGTTTCTTTCGAATTCTGTACATCTTCTATAGACTATTTACGAAAAGTGAATATTTTCTTACGTAAAATTTGAAACCGATCTAAGAATTATTGATGTGAATCAACAACAATATATATCAATTTCAATATCGTAAACACCTGTTATCATCAGACTCTTATCGGGCGGCACATTGATTCAGCGTCGTTGTCACGTTGACTGGTTTTTCCGAAGGTTGAAGTTATTCAGGAGGTATGAATCCTACTCAGTGCCACTGCTGCAGGAAGCAATTTGAAACACATTTGTTGCTTAAATGTGCTATATGTGGTCACAAGTTTGGTAATAGCTGCGTTGGAATGTCTTCTTCGGATATAAGGGTGATAAACTCGAAGAAATCCCTTAGTTGGAGTTGCAGAAGCTGTGAAGGCATCGGAAATGATGTAAATGCATTGAAGGCTGTCATAGTATCACTGCAGGAGCAGATAAAAAAACTTCATGCGGATGTTCAATCGGTTATGGATGGAGCTGCGGGGTCATCGGGTTTGGATGGAAAACAGTTTGAGGAGGTCGTTCAGGAGATTGAGGATCGTATGCAGAGGAAAAATAATTTGGTAATTTACGGCTTACACGAACTGCCTAGCGGACAAAGCAGGGATTGTAGATTAGCGGAAGAGGCTAAAAATGTTGAGAACGTCTTGAAGACTTTAATCCCAGATTTTTGTATCGATGGCCACGTCCTGTTCCGCTTGGGCAGGTTCAATCCGGCCGCTACCAGGCCTCGTCCGGTGAAGTTAACTATGAGCAATAGATCACAGGTGCTGGGTTTCTTGAGGAAGTCTAAACAGCTAAAAACATATGCTGATTATTCGCATGTGTCGCTCTCCATGGATAAAACACCAAGACAGATGAGGTATTACGACGAGATGAAGTCCGAGGTGACGGTTCGCAGGGCCGGAGGGGAAGATGTGGGGATTCGGTTTATTCGGGGTGTTCCAACAGTGAATTCTTTAAACCGGGACGGCCCAATTGCAGTAGTTTAATTTCCTGTTATTACCAGAATGTTCGTGGGTTGAATTCTAAAACTGATCAGTTTTTGTGTTCCGTTAGTAGTTGTGACTTTGACGTGATCTGTCTTACTGAGACATGGTTGCAGGATTCTGTGGGTGAGGCTGAACTGTTTCCTAATAGCTACAATGTTTATAGACACGATCGCGATCTTGATGCAAGTAAGTGTGCCACCGGTGGCGGAGTTGTGTTGGCAGTTCATGAGAAGTATAATTCAGAACGTATTGATCTAACAGATGTAGAAAGACTAGTTCCTTGTATTGATGTTGTGGGTTGCAGGGTTATTCTCCCTGGTAATGTATATTGTATAGTTGTTGTTTATATACCACCAAATATTGACATGATTTCTTTTGAGTTGTTTTTGGACTCGTTACAATGCCTAAATGCTTTACACGACACTAAGCTAGTTATCGTTGGAGATTTCAATTCTCCTTCATATGTTAACCCGGAATCTGTGGACAACAAAAGTTTGGCTGTGCGAACGTTTGCTAGGATTCTTGATTTAAGACAGTTCAATGATATTGTGAATGCTAACGGTAGAATGCTTGATTTGTTGTTCTCTAACTTGAATTGTCGTGTGTGGAAAGATCAATTTTCTGCCGTGCCCGCGGATCCTCACCACCCTCCGATGCACTTCATTTTTTGTGGTGTCCAGCCTGACAGGAGAGCTCCGCCATTAAACGTAGACAGAGCCACAGAATACAACTTCAGAAAAGCCGATTTCCCCCTGCTTTACCGTTTGATATTTGAGAGTGATTGGGGGTCCATGCTTTCGGGGGTTTCTCACTCGGACGAGGCGTGCAACAGACTATATGCTGTACTCAATGCGATTTTTGAAAGAAGTATTCCCAAAAAAATTATTAAAAACCGTCGATTCCCCTTGTGGTTCACATCGGAGATCATAGATTATATATATCTGAAAGAGAAAGCATTCAAGAACTTCAAATCGTACAGAACAGAATTTTACTACAATAGATACAGATCCTTGCGTTGTATTGTCAAGTCTAAAATATCTTCCGCCTATCGTGATTTTCTTTTGAAGTCCGAGGAAGGCTTCTACGAGGATCCCAAAAGCTTTTGGGCGTTTATACGAGCTAAAAAGGGTTCATCCAGGTTGCCGGGGCGTATGCGGGATGACGAGCGATGCCATGGGAACCCACAGGATATCGCGAATGCTTTCGCCAGATATTTTAGTTCGGTGTTTGATGGGACTGATGTGGTCGGCAATGCGTCGGATGTTGCCCTGTCGGTTGAGTCCGCTATAGTAGTTGGTGTCATAACTGAGGACGATGTAATGAAAGCCACTAGGAAGCTGAAGGGTGGACAGACGGCCGGACCAGATGGTATTCCGGGATTCCTCGTGAAGGATACTATTGGTAGATTGGCTGGGCCTCTTGCAACAATATTCAACCTGATTGTCCGTACATCTGTTTTTCCCACCATGTGGAAGGTAGCAAAGATCATACCCATTATAAAGACTGGTGATAGGGCCATTATATCTAACTATAGACCGATTGCATTGTTATCCAACTTTTCAAAGATTTTCGAGATTGTCCTTTATAATAAAATTTATCCATCTACTCGAAGCATAATAAATCAAGAACAACATGGTTTTATGACGGGACGATCCTGCATCACGAATTTAGCTTCTTTCTCTCAGTTCCTCTTTGAGGTGTTGGATGATTCTGGGCAGGTTGATGTGATATACACAGACTTTCAGAAAGCTTTCGATAAGGTGAACCATCAAATTTTGCTCAGAAAGTTGAGGAGTGAATGTGGATTCAGCCCGGGGTTGACGAATCTTCTGGAGTCCTACTTGCATCATCGTAGGCAATATGTGGTGATTGACGGATTTCGTTCGGTTGAGTATGTGTCCGTTTCCGGTGTACCTCAGGGATCTAATATTGGACCATACCTTTTCTTATTATTTATCAACGATTTAATCGATAATATCTGCACGTTTAAGTTGGTGTTTGCGGACGACTTCAAACTTTTCCATCGAATTGAATCTATGCACGACTGTTATACTTTGCAGAGTGCTATGGACGTTTTGCTGGATTGGTGTGGTGCGAGCGGTTTGACTCTGAATGTATCTAAATGTAGTGCCATATCGTTCACAAGGAAGCGTGACCCACTCATTTATGAGTATTCTTTTGGAGGGGGCGGTTTGCCCAGATCGGAGGTGATCAAGGATTTGGGAATACTATTTGACAGCAAGCTTACATTCGTTCCACATGTTAACAACCTGGTGGGCGCCGCTTCAATGTTGTATGGTTTCATAATCCGCAATGGAAGGCACTTTTCGAATTCGAAAACGCTAATTCTCTTGTTCAACGCCTTAGTGAGATCCAAACTTGAGTACGCCTCTTTCATCTGGCAGCCTATTTACTCCTGTCACAAACAGCGCCTGGAATCGATTCAGCGCCGACTCTATAAATTCATTGCCTATAGAGAGGAGGGAATCTACCCTCCTAGAGGTTCCGACCATACTGAGCTACTACGTAGATTTGACGCACTGTCACTGGATAATCGGCGCAGTTTGCAGGCAATTTCCTTCCTGTACAGTCTTGTTCACAATAGAGTTGATTCTCCATATCTTTTAGCAAAAATTAATTTCTATGTACCTGGATCAGTTATGAGAACTAGACCTCTGTTTTACCTAGCTCCGCGTCGGACTAATTATATGCTACGAGCGCCTATGCATTTTATGTGTGCATTGCTCAATTCCATTTATGAAGGTTGTGACATTTTCCATGACTCATTGGCTTCGATTAGAGAAAGATATCTAAATTGTATTGGGTGATGATGATAAACTGTATTAGATGATGTTGATAAACTGTACTAGGTGATGATGATTGTTCTATATTGTATCTTTTTATTTTGTAATATTTTCTGTAATTGGGTTTAACCTGTAGAAAATAAAGGGCTTATTATTATTATTATTATTATTATTATTATTATTATATGATATGATATAATATAATATGATATAATATAATATTATATTATATTATATAATTTATTATGATATTTTATTACATGAAATAATATAATGAAATATACTATAATATATTGAACAAACTTTCACAACTGTTCGTAGAGTGAAATTTTAGATATTATATTAATCATTTAAATATGACAAAATTTGATGGTCCTAATTTAGAGCTGAATTTCAAAACTCAAAACTTCTTCATCTTTTTTTAATTTTTTAATTTATACGGTAAAGGACGATAATATATTCCTTACTTAACGCCATAACTATCTTCGAAAGTCAAAATATTATGTTTTCAACTCAGACACAATTTGCGCTATTTTCTTAAAATATCTAGCATCTTCATACAAACACCCTTTAATTTGATCCATGCTTAATTCCAATTAAAATAAGCAAGACAACTTAGTGTCATTCGATTATACCAAATAAGTCAATGAAAATGGAATAAAATGTAGAATATTTTATTTACCACAATTCTTTGTCGATATCTCAATATCTTTGCTTAGTAAGCAATTTTTGACATTATATTTTATTTTAATTTTTTGGTTTCTGATAACTGGATGTTAATTGTACTATGTTTCTCAAGTTTTTCTCAGAGGATAGCACAGTGTTTGGCGAAACAATCGTACTAAATTTAATAAATTGTGAACATATTCTTTATATTTTTATTTAATAAAAACTAATTTCCATCGAGTAAGAACTGATTCAATTAAATTAATGAAAATTATTGCATCTGACTAAATGCGAACCTCTTCTTAGGGCAAACATATTGGAGAGCCAGAAGAGTACCATATCACAGAAAGATGGAGAGGTGTTGAGCAACCACTGGATCCAAACTCACGTATCTTGGACATTTGGAATGCTTGGTCGACAGCTCAGGAAGAGGTGAGAATATTGGCAAGAATTCAAAAACTTAGTTTTGCTATGTCGTGATTCTTTATAATTATAGAACTTTCTTATAAGCGATTCTCCTTGAAGGTATAACTTCTTCAAGTACAAAATAGTTTATATTAATATAAGTGAAAATGATTTTTTCTATGTGCTACCACATTCAATACTATAAGGTTATTTTACAATAATGAATAATAATAAAACGTTTATTGTTACAACCACAGTTGGAATAAAGATTTCAGATTTAGGGAAACCCCTTTAACTCTCCATTTAGTAACTAGATGGCATTAAACGCAATAATACTACACGAAACGTCGAATTTAAAAGTTTTTTCGATTAATATATTTCAACAAATCTATAGAATATGATTCAATTTCCATTTTAACAAGAGTTTTGCTTCTATGTTATAATATAAGAACATATTCTTCTTTCTGGTTGACTTCCAGGTATCAAAAGTAAAATAGAAATAATTTTTCAGATCAAAATATCTCTCAGAAGAATTAAAAGCGAAAGGACCTGCAACAGAAGAATGAGAAGAACCGATTCGGCCACATGGTCGGACAGGAATTCGTGGAAAACTCTTCATCCTAAAAGACTAGCGACTTTACAAAATGAAAAAGAACCGTCCAACACAGAGGAGTTACTGAAATTGGTCTTAGCACAAGGGGAAGTAATAAGAAGGCAACTGAAAAAATTGAGGTTAGTATTTTATCTCCCCCGTACTGATGAGTAAAATTACTTTTCAGATAGTGGATCAGCCCCTTGTTTTCTGAATATCTATTTTTCAAAATCAATTTTCCCTACATTTACGTTTCTTTTTCATTTTCTAATGTTACTTTTTTCAAGTAACTCCACCTAGTTATTTAAGCAGAAAGTAAGATTGTCACCGTTTTTGCAGGCATAGTGAACATCAAATTGGATATCTTGAAGAAAAAACACATAGAGCGCGGGTTAGGAAACATGGCAGCAACTACCTCCTTGAAACTTACCTGAAAGGGCTTCCTGATGCTGTCAATCCAGATCAGGGGGAACATGTTATAACCGATAAAAATAGTGACAGTGGCGTAGTCACTGAAGGTGATAGTGAGCAGTCTAACAACGTGAAGAAACCTAAGTCAGAGGTAATAATTAAAAATTAACTGTGTTCATGTAAAATGAGCCAGTCCAAGTACAATATTTTCAATGAAGTTATTGATAACGTTTTTCTGCCTATCAAGTTTTGAATTCAACTAATGAAAACATGATAAACGTAGTATACAGTGGAAATTCCTGGATACCAGGTATTTAGTAGAATGAAAGGTCTAATCAGAAAAGACTTTTTAGGAATTTTCTCTCTTAACATTAACTATGTCTTCAAATGGCTTTGTAAAGTACAACATTATTATGCAAGTCAATAGAATCATTTTTTACTTTCATATTTTTGCTTATGCCAACTGTGTTATGCCACTTTCAGCTGACAGCTGACTTTCAGGATTACAAACTGACTCTATCTTTCTTTACTTGCATTATTCTTATAATTTCTCTGTAACCAATAAGAAGATTTGTTTCGTTCTTTCAGTCCACCTCCAAATGGACCTTCCAATCAATTAGGTTAATTTCCCTCTTTTGGTTAGAAGGGATGCATCGAGCACCTCTAACGTTCAGTCTTTGAAAAGCCTGTAAAATTATTATTATTCGGGATAATCGAAGTGTTCGCATGTAGCCCTTGCTACATCATGCATTATTATTCGTGATAATCGAAGTATTCGCATGTAGCCCTTGCTACATCATGCATTATTATTCGTAATAGTCAAAGTGGTCCGTCGCATGTAGCCTTTGATACATCATGCATTATTATTCGAGTAATAGTCAAAGTTGTCGCATGTAGCCGTAGCTACATTATGCATTATTCTCCGAATAGTCAAATTGTTCGTCTGTAATTGTACAAGCTAAACGCGATTGCTGTAAACGTAGCAATCCACCTTACACTTGTTTGTAGTGTAATTGTCATCACATTAGCTTGGTATCATATATAGTGATACCAAAATATATCAGTTTGTTTTGTTATAAGTGTTTTACTTCAGTTCCTCATCATCGTTGTGGTTTATCATTATTAGATAAAGGAAGCTGTAAACCACCGCACATAGAGTGTTCTTTGAAGTCAAAATCAACGCTAATAATCAAAAATACAGTCCACTAGAAGCTATTGAAATTAATCATCGAGATTAATTAATTTGCAATTGTCTATTATTCCAAAATACTGAAATAATAGGCAAAAACTGTGGTAAACTAACCGTGATACGAAACAACCTGTCACTTAAAATAACCCTATAGCCAGAAGTCCGAAGGCGTTAAATCGTAAAAGCGTAGAGGCCCATTCTGGTCACCAAATCGGGAAATGGCAGGATTAGGAGCAAACTCTTGCAAGATCGTCAATGTTTCACCGGCGGTATGACATGTGGCAACGTCCTGCCGAAACCACATGTTGCCATGTTGCATCAATAGCTTCCAAGTGAGGCACAAGAAACTGTGTTATCATAGCACGATAACGTTCGCCATTCACCGTTACTGCATTACCTTCTTCGTTTTCGAAGAAAAACAATCCATTTATTCCTCCAGACAATAATGCACACCACACAGTGGCCCGTTGTGGATGTATTGCTTTCTGATGAAACATTCGTGGATTTTTTAAGCCACAAACGAGACAGTTTTGCCTATTAACGAAGCTATCGAGTTTGTGAATTCTCTTCGCTGTTCATGGTCTACTGGCAGAAGTTGTTGAGCCAGTTGGATTTTGTAGGCATGCAGTTGTAAATCTTTAGTGAGAATTCGCTGAAGAGTGCCTGTTCAAATGTCCAATTCTTGTGCCCGATGGCGAATTGACGTCTCGGGCCTTTCTGTCATACTCTCGCGAACTCCCGTGTTTTGTTCTTAACGACTTCTACGAGCTCGTATCGTATGTTTCACATCACTAACCGAACCAGTACGAATTTTTTTATTATTCTTCTCACAGTAGATGAATGAGGCACATTATTTCGATCGAACATTGGACACACTTTACGAATAATGACAATTAAACTTTAGCCATTTTGATAATAATTTTTGACAATCAGGACGCGTTGTTCTACCTTCTAATGCTCCATGTTTACTAACTCTCATCTGTCAACTTTCGATCTGTCACGTCATAATCATGTGACATTCTGACTGTCAAACATGGCGCGCAATTCAAATCTTGCGCTCTTACTGAAACACCCTCTATTAAATTCGGAGGGTCGTGTTGAATTAGCAGCGCGATCACCTAGTTCCATCTGATCAAGAGATGGAATCCAATGGTGGAGATGTACTCGCTGTCCTTTAGTTCATGACATCTTTCTTAGATTTTTCGAGCCAATATGTGAATAGATGTTAGTTATAGTTTCGGTGGAAGAAAGAGAGTCTGTGCTAGTTTTCGGTCTGGAAATATATGTTGGATGAATTAAAAGAAAACAGGCTTCGCTGTTCGACTTCTTAACAACTATTACACGGTTACAATAAAATATTACCATCTATAGAATTGAAATCACCACATTATTCAAGGGTAACTTCGATATAATTTTGTTAATCTGTTAATATTCACACCGTCTCAAAAAATTAGAATCTAATAAATGAATTCTTGTCTTTTACAGAATACCATGGAGAGATTTTCACCATCATCGGAGGAGTTCGTCCAAGAAGACATCAAAGATGACGATTCTTGTTCAACAGTTAGCGTTTCGGTATTGAGAGAACATCGCGAACTACTCAAAAAAATGTCTAAAGTGAACAAGCAGCTGCTGAAGCAAGAAGAATGCCTAGTGCGGTTAGAAGTAAATTTGAAAAAGTACGAGAAATACAAAAATGTCAGCGACGATGTTACCGATTCTTTGACGACTCTCAGAACAGAAATGGCGAAGAGTGCTTGTGAAATGCAACATAACGAGGTTGTTCTGGAAGAAACGAATGAACTTATCAACAGCAGAAGACATTTTCTAGAGAATCTCCATAAAGATATCATGAAGGAAGAACAAGAGCACGAGATGCTTCAAGCTTTGCTCTTCAGTGCAAAACATCAGAGGCATCCTGCACCAAGCAAAAATTACGTTCCCCATTCTTACAACTTTAGAAACCACAATACCAAAGAAATGTTAGATACCTTAGTTTAAGCAAAAATATATTTATACCAAAAATGTTGTACCTAAAACCCCAATGTCATTTGTTTTATGTTGACGAATAAGATTTATAATAAATGTTTTCCTTAATTTTGAGTTTTACCATTTCCTCCTCTAAAGATGCAGACACACCACCAAAAAACAGATCTCTTTCACTAACATCACATTAATGTTGGAGAATTATAGGCAAACTACAATTCCCCAACTTGTATTATGGGTTGCTGACCCTTCTATTGTTATGATTTAAATATTTGTTTTACTTTTACGCCTAAAAACAAGTAAATACTATATGCTAGCGGATTATTATTATTATTATTTATGGCGAGCGGGCGTCTGTCCACCCTACCACTGCGTTCGCATGGACTATTGTGGTCCACCCCTAATTTATATCTCCCGACGAGATCCAGTTTTTGGATAAAACCGATAATCTTATTCAGGGGTAATTTTTTCAGTTCACTGTGAGCTGTTAAAGCCTGGCCAAAGACCTCGAATCTGATGCGACTCACCGCTGGGCACTCTGAGACGATGTGCATGGCTATTTCAGTGTCCTCAAGACACAGCCTGCATTCATGGTCTTCAGTCAGACCGATTTTGTGCAAATGCGCTTTCAGTCTGCAGTGACCTGTCATAATTCCGACAAGTGTTCTTAGTTTGGGCCTATCCAGACCTAGCGCTAGGTTCGCCATCTTTTTGTTCGGAGCTGTTCCAAGGAACAACTTCGAGTGTTTCAGGCCAGAATGGCTCCACCAGAAAGACTCTAGCCTTGAGTTCATTCTGCCTGTTATCGCCTCGTTAGCCACGTCATGTGGTATTCCCAGGAATGATTCCGGTCCTACGAGAGGCAGCGCAGCTCCAGCAAATGCCAGCCGATCCGCCTCGTCGTTACCCAAATAGTTTGAGTGGCTCGGTATCCAAACCAGAGTGACTCAGTTATACATACCGAGCCTGTTTAAAGCCGTGCGGCATCTCCAGATTGTTTTGGATGTAAAACAGCTGGATTCCAGAGCTTTAAGCACTGACTGACTATCAGCAAATATTTTGATTTTACCGTGGTGGATTTGCCGTTTTATCAGCAGTTCCGCCGTGGTCTCAATGGCAAATATTTCTGCCTGGAATATGGTTGCGTTTTGACCGAGACTCAATGAGATGTTAATTTTTGGTTTACTCCCATAGACTCCCGCTCCTGTTCCGTTCGTCGTTCGCGAGCCGTCTGTGAACAAGCCAAGCCGTCTGTGAACAAGCCAAGAACCACAGCATGCTATGCTAGCGGATACTCTGCAGTCGAAATTCAAACTTTAGTCTTGAAAACCATACAAAAAACTTCTTCTCTTTTCATGGCACCTCTCTTAGGTTTTTCTATAACAACCAATGCCACCTAAAAACTAGGAGTATTGTAACAACACATTTTAATTCTCACTAATGCACATTAGGAGTTGTGCTTCAAGCTAGAACGTACAACCAGAGTGTGTCGATATGGAAATTTAAGATAAAAATTACTCAAGTGTTGTTGCTTTATCTTTGTTCAAGTTCGACGGCTAATTTAAGCCAGAAATAGCCCAAGTGTAAACATCAAATAAATTTGTTAACTGTTACTTCTATTTTATCCACCACCCAGTGCCAATATGATACATCCAACTCAAACAAAGCCACAAACCAAGCTGGATAGATCTAAAAGTGATCTGTCTAAGTGTTGAGAAAAATTCTCAACATTTCGGGATCTCCTAAAAATCCGTCATTTTTCGTAAGAATTTTAATGCGATATTAGTCACACAGTCGCAGAAAGGCTTTAACTCACTTCTCTTCGCCCAAGTCACTTAAAACCCGTATCTCTAGAATATTAACAGAAAACACACTCCAGTTCAATTGAAGAAGTGTTCTCTCACAATAACACAAAACAGTTTTATTACGCAAGGATCATTTTCTTTCACCCTTTAATAATAATACAAATTCGAAATTGAAAAGCCTCAAAGTGAATATGTTATCTTTGAGATTTAGATTTATAATTAATGCTAATGGAATTTGTGAAGTGAACCCAAGTGAACAACAGTGGAAAAACTCATAAATCTACTCTCCTACGAGCAAGAAAAAGTTTTACCACAACTGCAGATAAAAACGCCACCCCAATAATTCCCTTAATTTTGGGTAAAACAACCCAAAATTGTACAGTGTACTATGTTATTTATTGGCTATAATAAATTTTCTACTCTAGGATTACCTATATTGCCTTCGAACTATACTTATTCTGGAATTTGTATACTAATCGAAAAAGTATATCAACATACCAGGGAATTCTCCAGTAACCATTGAACAGAATTGTCAAATTCGGATATCTTTTTCTTGGAGATAAGATGATTCGAATGACATCGTGGTTTACTATCAGACATTTTTCCAGATCAGTTAGATTTGGTGGTCAGAGAAAGGAATTTTATCAATATTGCTACATAAAATGAAGCTTCGAAAACTATAGATTAAGTAATATGACATGGTTTTCCTATTATGTGTAATAATACTGATATTTCATTTTTCCGAATAACGAAATTAATTCTCCAAAAAATTGAACCTTCCAAAGATAGTTGCAGGAAGCTTGGATGATTAAATAATTAAAGTTATAAAGTTGAATATTTTAAAATCTGTTCAAAAGTATGTATGAAGGTTAGGTTTACTCAGAAAATGTCATTTTGTAAGATTATTCTGTAAATTCTAATAGAATTTAAATGAGTTAGTCTCGTTTTTTCCGTTCTTAACCCTAATTTTCTGAAAGGTGGGTACAGTTTTGGAGTTTTAGAAGAACTTAAGAAATATAAATTGCATACTTTGGGAGAATAATTTTGATTTGTTCATAGTATATTTCATTTTAATTTGAGAGGCTCTTCCGAATTTGTAGGAACCAAACCTAGCGTTTTCTTGAAATAAATTATCCACCGAGAAGTGAAATACTTTGGAAATGGTTCCAAAGTGCTCCCAATTTTATGTTCATTTTCATGGAATCATGGTTTTTATTTATCGAGTCTATCATAATATAAATTCTTCGACATACAAGCAAAAGCGATTAAGCCCGATGAAGAAGCTCCTATTGCTTATAGCGCAACTAGAAATGAACAAATAATTCTGAGAGCTTATACTCTACAAATATCAAATGAACATGTTGACTTAATTTTCTAGAAAATTTGTCAATAAGAAAGCTGGTTTCGAGCGTAGATCGATTATTATAAGTCTAAATCGAAAACATCATAAGCTGAATGGACTAAAATCGGTGAAACTTGCCCAAAGCGCCGAAAAGCGCGAAAGATTGCTGGCAAGACTATAGAGTCCATATTTTAGGATGCGTACAGTATTTTGTTTATCGAAGAAGCCAAGATAAATATTAGCGATTGCTACATGGCCCAAATGGATAAATTGAACGAGGACATTGTGGAGAATTAGGGACTAATTCTTCACAACAACCATGTATGACTGTGTATCGTACCACAAGTAGTTAGATGGCAAAATTGCACGAATTATCCATAGAATTACTTCCACACCCACCCATTTTTTGCAGATTTGACCCCCAGTGTTTTTATCTGCTTGCAGGCATAAAATAAATGCTTTCCGTAAAGAGATTTGGCAAATTGGGAAGTGGTCGCCGAAACAAAAGCCTAGTTTGAGGTCAAAGATGAATCGTTCTTCAAGAAAGGTATCAAAAAATTAAAGAAGCGCTAGAATGAAAGTATCTTCCTCTTGAGGAAGACTATATTGATGAATAAAATTAAATATGAGCAAAATTATTGGGTTTTCCTCATTAAACTGGAATGCCGATGTGTTAAGTAGATTATTTGATAGTTTATTAAGACTGAATTGATGAGTATACGATACCCTTGTTGATTTCTTGAGAATCAAATTTCTGTGTTAAAAAAAGCCTTGTTTTTTCAGAGCATAACGGTATTTATTGAAATGTGCTGAAATTATGGATTCCTGGGGTTGGTAAACGGGCTCACTAACATTTCTTCTGTCAAGTTATTATTTTCATTAATTGTTGGTTATAAACTTCAACTACCGGGTGTTTTTTTTAGAGTGATAAATCTTTCGATAGGGATAACTGTGATTTGACAGAAGTTAGAAGCCATGTTGTTTTGACATTTCTGTTCAATAGCCATTGACAAATTATCATGGAAAGACTCACGCCACAACAACGTTTACAAATTGTTGAAATTTATTTTCAAAATCAGTGTTCTATTCGCCAAACTTATAGAGCACTTCGTGAAATTTATGGTTCACATAATCGACCATCAAGGCAGCTTATTCGTCGAACTATCGATAGATTTCGGACAAGATTTTCTCCACTCGATGCAACAACAACAACAAGACAAAAAACTGTACGTATAGAAGAAAATATCGCTGCTGTAAGTCATAGTGTTAATGATGATCCAGATTAGTCTATTCGTCGACGTTCACAACAAGTTGGACTATGTGCATCCACTACATGGAAAATTTTGTGTAAAGATCTTGGTCTTCACCCATACAAGATTCAAATGGTTCAAGAACTAAAGCCACCTGACCATAATAAGCGTCGTTTGTTTGCTGATTGGGCCCTAGAACAGCTTGAAGTTGATCCACATTCACCAGATCTTAGTCCCATTGAAAACATACGGCGATTAATAAAGACTGAAGTTGAACGAGCAGCGCCACAAAATAAAGATGATATAATTCGTCGGTTTTACGGTCTTGGAATACCATCACCAAAAATTATGGAGGTAATCCAGCTTCGGGTGTACGTCGACGTTTAGTCAAGTGTTTATAGTTAAATGGAGATTGTTTAAGTAAATAAGATGTAAATTTTTTTTTATAATTTTCCAATTCCAAAATTGAAAATATATACTAAATAATTGCAATTGAGCTTAGTTTTTTCCGGATACTTTCAAGGCCGACTATATTCATAATATTTCTGGTTATTCTAGAGTATTTTGTAAAAATAATTGAGTATTATCATATCTTTGAACTTATTCAGTAATTTTCAAGTCTCCAAGTTTTTTCTTCCGAGAGTTACCTTGCTTATAAGCAAAAGGCCATGCAGTTTCAATGTATTCCTTGAAATTTCGCCAAGGCATAAAAGATTAGCTCAGATTCGAAGGGCAGTTGTTAAGCTGGCCTTTCTTTCATCGGTGGAACTCACCGACACGATGGTACTGTAAGATATCTTCCGTAATTTCGTCTTACTTTCATAGGTCACTGGGTTGAGGCCTGGAAGATACTTATAAACTCTTCGTCTACGTTCACACTTCTTTTTGCATTCTAACCTGAATATTTTGAGAATACGTACTGATGGGAAGAATTCGAAATTCGTGCGATACCCGAATTAATCATTGATTGGACAAACAACAGTTTTTTTCATACGGTCGTTGTTAGCGATTTCACTTATTTTACTCAATAAAACTAAATGAATGATGAAATATTTCCTTGTTGGAGACACCTTGTAACAGTTGTATGACTTTCATCATTTGTACGGGCACCTGGCTGTACTTGTCGTTAGATGCTCTGCAACACTGACCAAACTATCCGATTTTACAGTATCTTCAACAAATTGCGGTTTTCTTTTTAATGGTTCACATGTCCAGGTTCTCTGAATTGTGCATACATTTTAGACACAATACAAGAAGACAAAGAACTGTACATACAGAAGAAAATATCGCTGCTATAAGTCATAGTGTTAAAGATGATCCAGATTTGTCTATTCGTCGACGTTCACAACAAGTTGGACTCTGTGCATCCACCACATGGAAAATTTTACGTAAAGATCTTGGTCTACACCCATACAATATCCAACTGGTTCAAGAACTAAAGCCACTTGACCATAATAAGCGTCGTTTGTTTGCTGATTTGGCCCTAGAGCAGCATGAAGTTGATCTACTTTTTTATCGCAAAATTGGTTTAGTGATGAAGCTCATTTATGGTTGAACGGCTATGTAAACAAGCAAAATTGCTGTATATGGAATGAAAACAATCCTCAAGAAAATCTGCAGGTTCCATTGCATCCTGACAAATGCATTGTATGGTGTGCGTTACACGCCGGAGGTATCATCGGTCCATATTTCTTTGAAAACTCAAGTCCAACAATAGCTGGAGCTAATGTTACAGTAAATGGTGTTCGTTACAGATCGATGATCAATGATTATTTCCAGAAGTATTTTTGTTCCAACAAAATGGTGCTACACCTCATGTTGCTACCGTAACAATTGATTTATTGAAAGAAAGATTTGGCGATAACATTATTTCGAGAAATGGTCCAATTAATTGGCCTCCAAAATCATGCAACATAACTCTACTGGATTATTTTCTTTGGGGTTATGTCAAGTCATTGGTTTATGCTGATAAACCAGAAACAATAGACGCTTTGGAAGCCAACATAACTCCGGTTATTGATGAAATAAGGCCCGAATTACTCGAAAAAGTGGTCCAAAATAGGTCTGGTCGAATGCGGTTCCTCAGAACTAGTCGTGGTGGACATATACCGGAAATTATTTATAAAACATAAATACCATAAAGTGATCATTCAAATAAAAAAAAATTGGCTTCAATCTTAATTTAAATGTGTTTCATTTCAATTTATAGTTCTATCACTCTAAAAAAGACCCGATATAAAAGATATAGGTTCACAGAGAATCAATTGTACTCAAAAATTTCTTATATTCCAATCTTTTGTATTTCTATCTTTTAGAAAGTTCCAGTTCGAACAAAATATCGGCCAACACTATAACACCAAAACAAAAACATAAAACCGCGCAAAAATAAAATATCTGTGATGGAATACCCTCATCACTCCAGTGTTTGTATGTTGCTCCTATCTTTTTCTGAATGGTAGATAAAAATGATTCATTTTTCATCCTGAAACAAATTGATTTATAGTATTATGCGAATTAGGTATCAAATTAATTTCCACCTTTTAAAAGTTTCTTCGTTCGTCGCATTTTCTTCATCAGAATCATCACAGCCTGTTGTATTCTTATCACTTGGCGAATCAGAAAGGTCATAGTTATTCTCATCCACCATTCCTTCCTTAATTTTATTCAAGTCTACACTCAAACTGCAAAAGAAATAAATATGTATCAATCAAAATGGTAAGACATTTTTTTTAACAAATATTCTCATTAATCATTTTGACTGCCATTTCGATGAAGTTCCATTTGTTTTCGAATGCAATCGACTCTTCATTGTAAATGAAGTTTCATTATTACATGTTTATAAAGGGTCTCTCAATGTTAACGCCCCATTTTTAAATTGACATTATTCACGCATGGCAGTCACTGTTCATAGGTATTATTGACAGTTGTATTTATCAATGTCTACCATTTAATCATGGAAAGGTACACACTCTAACAACGTTTGCAATTCAGTATGAAAAATCGCGATCTGTTACTCTAAATTTAACTCCAGTTTTTAACGTACGGCAGCAACATTCTCTTCACTTCTTGCATTTCTTTGTCTCACTGGTACTGGTATATCATGAAGTGTAAAATTTGTTTCAAACTTCTTCACTAAGCCTTTTTACTGTTCTTTCATCCAGAAGATTATAACGATCAAAAATTAGAATAAGAGCACCTAAAGTTAGAGTGACAGATCGCGATTTTTTATAATGAATTTGGATTATTTTTAAACGTTGTTGGAGTCTGTATCTTTCCATGATTGAATGGAAGACATTGACAAATACAACTGTCAATGTCACAAATAAAAAATGGCTGCCATGCGTGAGTTATGTCAATTTAAAAATGAAAGGCCCTTTATATTGAAACAACATAAAATCTAAGAGATATTACGGCAAACTCCTCTGAATTCGTATATTTTTAATTAGATAAACGCAATGGTAGAACAAGAAAAATATGCAGAAGAACTGAATTTGCCAACAAAAACGTAAATTCAGATTTAAAATATGAATATATTTGTATCCCAAAGTATCATAGTATTGATTCCAAAATGATGGCGTAGATCCTTAGAAGTTGATTAGGATTTCATGGTAACATTTCTCTGTTATATGTTTCTGAATAAATGCTGAATTTTTTTATTCGGATTTTTCATTTTTTTCGGTACTGTGCAATGTTGCATAATTCTATATGTGTACTTAAAAAAGACAGTGTTTTTAAGATAATTTCATTTAAAGTTTGAATATCAAAACAGAATAATCTGTCAGTCTTCTACAATTTCAATTTCAAAAAAATTTTTAATCAAAAAACTTTTTGAATTAAATTACTGTCTTATAAGCACCGCTTATATTCAATAGACGTTCAAATCTCCCCATACAATATCAAATGGAATAAATAAACCACCAAATATAAATTGTCAATTAAAATTAATAAATAAATATTTGAAGGGAACAAAATTTTCTTTCTGATCTTACAATTATAGAAACTTATTCCTTTTCAAAAATACAAAACATAATTTTGGGACTTCTCAGAAAATATGATTTATTTGAAATGTTTAATATATTTGAATGAGTTAATTCAAAAATCTCCCAAATAAAAATTATTTGAAATTAAAATTGTAGAAGACTGACAGACTAATTCTGTCTTGATATTCAAATTTTCTTATATTCCTTCTATTAAGTGAAAAGCCTTTTCCTATTTTACTTTTATTCAATTTAATTTTCAGGAAATTTTTTAAATTGAATTTGCAGAAATATTCTGCTCAATATTTATTATACACCTACAATTGTTTTCACAGGGCCTATATATGATCAAAGGAGCAAAGTTCATTTTTTATTTATGTTCATAAGTTGAAGCTGCAATATGCTCGGGAACCTGTGGAATTTACAGATCGAACGCATATTGATGGTGAGTATATATTGAAATCGTTATAATTTAATAGACATATAGCCTGGCAATTTCATAAGAAATCAAACGTACGTCCAATAAAAAAAATACTAAGAATAAATAAACTCAAATTTACGTCAATGTGAATTGACATAGGAACGAATCAATTAATGCAATTTAGGCAGGCTTCTTCTTGAGAAGTTCATAAATTTATAGGAAATATCCATGAATAAATGAAATTTAAGCTTTGTCTTACTCCATTCTACTTGGTCTGGCGGTCTTAGGTACTGCACTCGTTCTGAAAGATAACTCTGAAGTCCTCCTCAGGAAACTTTTATCCGAATTTCTTTGATCTGGTAGAGTTGCGAGTGCTATACTGGCTCTTCTCTTCGTTGAAAACTGTGGATGTTGAGGTCCTTTTTTGTCCTTCGGCGAATGATCACCCTTAGATCCCGAAGTTTGTAACATTTTTCTGAAAACAATTATTTTTATAATAAAAAATGTAAAAAATCTTAGTTAAGAAACATTAAGAATTAAATTAATGTCTTTATTTTATTCTTTAATTTAAAATAAATTATATTTTTTGAGAAGTCCTTAAGTTGTGTTTTATGTTTTTGAAAAAGAATTGGTGTTCATAATGATAAGATCAGAAACAAAATTTTGTCTCCTTCAAACATTTATTTATTAATTTTAAATGACTTTTTTATATTCGGTGGTTTATTTATTCCATTTGACATTGTATATTGAATTTTGATTATATATGTCTATTAAATATGAGCGGTGCTTATTTCTAAAAGTTTTTTGAATAAAAATTATTTTGAAATTAAAACTGTGGAAGACCGACAGATTAAATCTGTTTTGATATTCAAATTTTGTTATATTTCTTCTATCAAGTAAAGAGTCTTTTTCTATTTTATTTTATACATAATCGATAATTATATTTAGGCATGAATAAATCTCATTATGAAATGTCAATGGTTCAAAGAAAACCTTATAATACCTTACAGTTTTCTGTGATTTTGTGACGAACATAGACTATTTGGATTATTAAAGTTAGTCTGTCTAAGCAAGTTCCGGTTACACTTTAGGGTAAGATATACTGATTGTTAGTTGATTTTGATATTTTAAATGTTATCTAGAGCCGATGAAGAGATTATCGGAATTCTAATTGTTTTTTGAAGATGTAGTGCATGTTGCGAGAGATTTTTGAATTAACTTATTTGAATATTTAAATATATGAAATATTTCAAATAAATTATATGTTTTGAGAAGTCCTTAAGTTGTGTTTTATGCTTTTGAAAAAGACTTGGTGTTCATAATGATAAGATGAGAAACAAAATTTTGTCTCCTTCAAATATTTATTTATTAATTTTAAATAACTTTTTTTATATTCGTTGGTTTATTTATTACATTTGACACTGTATATTGAGTTTTGATTATATACGTCTATTAAATATGAGCGGTGCTTATTTATACATTAATTTAATTCTAAAAGTTTATTGAATAAAAATTTTTTCGAAATTAAAATTGTAAAAGATTGAATCAGTTTTGATATTCAAATTTTGTTATGTTTCTTCTTTCAACTAAAAAGCCTTTTTCTATAATATTTTATTTTGATACAATTCAATTACTACATTTCAAACTATAAATACACTGCTCAAAAATTTAAGCGGATATTGGGGAGAAAACCGAATTTTTGCACTTAAATAAAAATTTCAGGTTTGGTGAACATGTGAAGAGGCGTATGTTTCCGCAGTACATACACACGAAATATGATCCTCATGGCACTGAATGACTTAATTACAAAAAATCGTTTCTTGTAGGTGTATGATCTTCTTTTGTGGTAATGTGCTCTTGCAATCGATCAGGTGTTGTATAGTATCAGTTGTGGATCAATTGTCACGAGTTTAGAAGCCGTCCAACTGGAACAATTATTGTTACTGAATTGTTTCAGCCGTTACTATTTGGTAGTTGATCATAATTAAAACAAATTGTAGAAATTACTATGTTTTACTACCAATAAAAATATATTTTACACATTTTCTTGTGACAAGTCACAAGAAAATGTGTAAAATATATTTTTATTGGTAGTAAAACAGTAATTTCTACAATTTGTTTTAATTATTGTGTTGGTTAAACGAAAGTTTAAATCAACAAGAAGTTGCTAACCGTCTCCGGGTTTCGCGAAGTATAGTTAGTAGAACGTGGAATCGCTATGGTATTAGCAGAAGTACTCATGGGGATGAAAGAGAAAGAGCTACAACCGTCGCAAAAGATCGGCTAATATGATTAACTATACGACGAAATTCCTTCTTCACAGCATCTCAAATTAATAGCCCATTCCGGCAAGCTACCGGTAAGATAAATTCTGCTCAAACAATCCGGAATAGGTTGCATGGTTTTAATTTGAGGATAAGAACAGTACTCCCGATTGAGTAGGAAGCATCGGGTTGTAAGATATCGTTGGGCTCTTGTACATGGAAACCGCATAGAAATACATGGCATTAACCGAATTGATTGGCCCGCTGTCTCTCCAGGCCAAAATTGTGTTCTCTGGTCTGCAATGTCATAGCAATTACACCGCTCACATGGCCCACCTCAAACATTACAACAGCTTACCAATGCTTTGACAGACATTTGGCAAAACCTATATCAAGCTTTCATTGATAACCTCACTGACACAATGCCGAATAGAGTAGGAGCACTACGAATAGCTAGAGGAAGCCTCACTTTAAACTAAACCGTGATTTCAAAGTGTTTCAACAGAAGGAGCGTTTTTTTAAGCCTGTAGACTTTACTAGGTCCGAATCTTCATTTTGTTTATTTCTCTACTGTGTTGTAGTTTTAAAACAGTTCTGCTTACTGTTGCCATTTCAGGCAGGTTAATCTCATACCTAATACATATCGGTACATATACAAAATTGCTGTTTATTTCCCCTTATATATACACATCGTCAAAAGTCTTCCCCCCCTAGATTTCTCAAGATATAAACAATCTATGTTCTGGAATCGAGATGAATATTTTCCTATATTTCAACTGCAATAAAATGAAATAGAAAGGCTTTTTACTTGATAGAAGATTTTGACGATGTGTGAATGTACGCAGATTATCCACTTCAAAGTTTAAGCTGTGTATAATGAGGAATTAGCGGGCAGTAAGTAGTAGCTAGGAAATAATAAAACAACTATGTACATGAAAACGTAAGGTGTAAAATTTTGAGAGTTAGTAAAGAACTAAATAGCTTTTCTTTTTGAAAAAGAATCACTAATATCGAAAAATATTATTGGAATTAGGCTAGAGAAATTTCCGTTGAATCAGGTTCAAAGATCACTATCAGGTTATTTTCTCATACAAAAATGTATACCATTGTATGTAGCCTTTGTTATATTAATATTCAAATTAACTCACTTTGTGTATTGGAGTTGTTTCCGGCTCAAATCCCTTTGCTGCTTCAGCGAATTCACATGATTGATCATCAGCTGCACTGCTTCTGATAGTCTTTGTTCGTGTTGTACAGCCCCGTACCTTTCAGCAGAAGATGAAGCCAGTGCAGAGGCGTTTGTCACAATATCTATTTGCGCCAGTAACGATGCAAGCAGTTCTGTGGTTTCCATGTTCACGCATAATTTGGTCAATTTATTCACTCTCAGAATCAGTCTTTCGATTTCCTTGGCTAAGTTGTCTTCTGTTTGGTTCCTGTACCTCTTTTGTCGCTCACATCTGTCTGTTATTGTATTTGAATCGATGGAAAAGGCCAAGGAGAGAGTGGCGAACTTTTGTTCCAGTTCATCCTCCGTTTGCAGTCTCCTTGAAATGAAAATGGTACTTTTGACATTAATTTGAAAATAACAATTCTCAATTTCCGCTATTTGTTAATTTCTGAATGATTGTTTTGTCATACCATAACAGCATCAAGTAGGTATTGCTACTAATTATAAAATTCAAAAAGATGATTCTGAATAAATTAAACAAATAAAGGTGAAAAGCACTGACGTAAAGACAGAAAAGCTTTTGCGCGCTTGTTCAACAGAAATGACTTTGGTTAATAATAATGATAGTTGCGGATTTTATTTAGGATAATAGAGATTTACTAACTTAAGTTCTTCAGAATCAACAGTTCTTCCTACCTTGCTTGTTCACTGGTAAGTCCCATTTCTTCCAAGACATGATCTGGTAAACTTGGAAATATATCTACTGGTTCTAACTCATTTAAATCTTCATCAAAAGCAGAACATGAATTTGATCTTTCATCTCTACTGTACTCTGGAAACTGAAAAAGAGAGGATTGAAATTATTTATAGTTGAAACAAGAACAAAAATATGGAACCAACAGTCATTTTGTTGGCAATAAGAGTATCGGGTGGTTTTTTAGAGTAATAGAACTTTTTGTAGGGATAACTGTGATTTAACAGAAGGTAGAAGCCATGTTGTTTTGACATTTCTCTTCCGTAAGCATTGACAAATTATCATGAAAAGACTCACGCCGCAACAACGTTTACAAATTGTTGAAATTTATTTTCAAAATCAGTGTTCTATTCGCCAAACTTAAAGAACACTTCGTGAAATTTATGGTTTACATATTAATCCATCAGAGCAGCTTATTCGTCGAACTATCGATAGATTTCAGACCAAATTTTCTCTACTCGATGCAACAACAAGAACAAGACAAAGACGTACAGAAGAAACTATCGCTGCTGTAAGTCATAGTGTTAATGATGATGCAGATTTGTCTAGTCGTCGACGTTCACAACAAATTGGACTCTGAGCATCCACCACATGGAAAATTTTGCGTAAAGATCTTGGTCTACACCCATACAAAATCCAACTGGTTCAAGAACTAAAGCAACTTGACCATAATAAGCGTAGTTTGTTTGCTGATTGTGCCCTAGAACAGCTTGAAGTTGATCCACTTTTTTCTCGTAAAATTGTGTTTAGTGATGAAGCACATTTCTTGATGAACGGCTATGTAAACTACCAAATTTCCGTACATGGAGTGAAAACAATCCTCAAGAAGTTCTGCAGATTCCATTGCATTCTGAAAAATGCATTGTATGGTGTACTTTACACGCTAGAGGCATCATCGGTCCATATTTCTTTAAAAACGATGCTGGAGCTAATGTTACAGTGAATGGTGCTCGTTATAGATCAATGATCATTGATTATTTGTTCCAAAATTTGAATCCAGAAGTGTTTTGGTTCCAACAAGATGGTGCTACACCTCATGCTGCTACCGTAACAATTGATTTATTGAAAGAAAGATTTGGCGATAACATTATTTCGAGAAATGGTCCGATTAATTGACCTCCAAGATCATGCGACATAACTCCACTGGATTATTTTTTTGGGGTTATGTCAAGTCATTGGTTTATGCTGATAAACCAGGAACAATAGACGCTTTGGAAGCCAACATAACTCGTGTTGTTGATGAAATAAAGCCTGAATTACTCGAAAAAGTGGTCCAAAATTGGTCTGGTCGAATGCAGTTCCTAAGAGCTACTCGTGGAAAATTATTTATAAAACATAAATGACATAAAATTATCTTTCAAATAAAAAATAATTGTCTTCAATCTTAATTTGAATGTGTTTTATTTCAATTTAAAGTTCTATCACTCTTAAAAAAAAAAACGATAAAAGCTTCAGTATCTAGTCTGGTGCTAAGTTTGGAATTTACTCTATATAGAATATGTGAAATAATTCAGAACATATTACATTGCTAAATTGTTGATGCACATGCAATAATATTCATGTCTGTCTTAAGTCAATCAATGTAATTAAAAGTTGGTATTCCTAAAGTTTATTTATTTCCCAATATTCGACAATAAGTCAGCATATTGCTGAGCAGTTTATTAATTACAAAATTTTTTCACATTTGGTCAAAAAATTAATTCAAGATTATTTTTGAATATTTATTTGAATCAGTCTTCACTTGATGGAAATCCATTCGGAATGATATTTTAAATGATGTTACTCTGATTTCCACATTTCATAAAAAAACTTTTAAATATGTGAAAATTAAAATTACGTTATTCAAGATATTCCAAAGTTCTTTGGAATTGAAATTTCTGAATTTTATAGAAATTTATAGTGGAGCACTCGTAATTAAAAACATTAAATTATAAAATTATTATTAATATTAATCATAATGAAATAATGTTTGGCAAATTAAAATATCAACATTCCATAGTTTCATTCATAGACTTTTGAGCATCCCGTTGAATTTCCGAAAAGGAGTCAATATAATTAAAACTATAGCAGTGGACAATAGCTGTACAACTGAAATCATTGACAAAATGATTAAAAATAAAACTTACCACACTATTTAAAAAAAATTTATATCAATAAAAATGATCCTTATGGAGAAAAGAAAATATGGTTTTCAAGGGCTTATATCGGGTGTTTTTTTTTTAGAGTGATAGAACTTTCGATAGGGATAACTGTTTAACAACGTTCAAAAATTGTTGAAATTTATTTCAAAATCAGTGTTCTATTCGACAAACTTATAGAGCACTTCGTGAAATTTCGGGCTTACATAATCGTCCATCAGAGCAGCTTGTTCGTCGAACTATTGATAGTTTTCGGACAACATTTTCTCTACTCGATGCAACAACAAGACAAAGAACTGTACGTTCAGAAGAAAATATCGCTGCTGTAAGTCATAGTGTTAATGATAATTCAGATTTGTCTATTCGTCGACGTTCACAACAAGTTGGACTCTGTGCATCCACCACATGGAAAATGTTGCGTAAAAATCTTGTTCTACACCCATACAAGATCCAACTGGTTCAAGAAATAAAGCCACTTGACCATAATAAGCGTCGTTTGTTTGCTGATTGGGCCCTAGAACAGCTTGAAGTTGATCCACTTTTTTATCGTTAAATAGTGATGAAGCGCATTTCTTGATGAACGGCTATGTAAACTAGCAAAATTGCCGTACATGGAGTGAAAACAAACCTCAAGAAGTTCTACAGGTTCCATTGCATCCTGAAAAATACACTGTATGGTGTACTTACACGCTGGAGGCATCATCGGTCCATATTTTTTAAAAAACGATGCTGGAGCTAATGTTACAGTGAATGGTTCCCGTTATAGATCGATGATCAATGATTATTTGCTTCAAAATTTGAATGGTATCGACCCAGAAATGTTTTGGTTCCAACAAGATGGTGCTACACCTCATACTGCTACCATAACAATTTATTTATTGAAAGAAAGATTTGGCGATAACATTATTTCGAGAAAATTAATTGGCCTCCAAGATATTGCGACATAACTCCACTGGATTATTTTCTTTGGGTTATGTCAAGTCATTGGTTTATGCTGATAAACCAGAAACAATAGACGTTTCGGAAGCCAACATTACTCGTGATATTGATGAATTAAGGTCTGAATTACTCGAAAAAGTGGTCCAAAATTGGTCTAGTCGAATGCGGTTCCTTAGAGCTAGTCGTTGTGGACATATGCCGGAAATTATTTTTAAAACATAAATGTCATAAAACTATCTTTCAAATAAAAATAAATTTAAAGTTCTATCAGAAAGCAAACACCCGATACTTTATAACTCAATTTTTAAAAAGAGAATTTATGCTTCATCTGTATTAAAAATCGGCAGTCATTTCGGTGGGCAACCCAAATACAATATCCTATATTAAAAATACTTCACAAAGTCCTTACGTATAAATCATCCATTTCTTCCCTCATCAGACTATGAATGAATCGTCTCTTTCTCATTTCAAAAATTGATTGTTTATAAAGTAACACTCCTTTCATTTCAAATTGAAACTTCAACTTCCCACTACACATTGACAATATTCAGAACCGTGAAACCGTGACTCGTTCTCACAACAATGGATTACCATGGCCAAAGAAGTGGATTTGCTTTTTTCATTTCAACAAGAACGTGAATATAATCGCTAAATATTTGAATTATGCAAGCGCATTATTTTTCTTAATATCCATCATACGTGAAAATAGATAGATTCCAATCTAAAATTGATTGAGTAAACACATCTAGAAATTCTGACAGACATTGAACTTGCTAATAGAAGGTTCGAATAATAAACAGAATAAATTTCAGGCACATCCCAAATTCTGGCCGGCTAAAATATTTCATCCAATTTATTTATAAACTATTAGTCTGATCCCTGATGACAGATATCTTCTTGCATGGAAGATCAAAGTGCAGATTAATAAAATTAATGAGAACGGGAATGTCTTCATGTCTATTCATCAGACTCTTAAAGAGTATGAGTACATTCATTCCGCCTTCTTAGGAAGAAACATTTTAAGGCACAATTGTCTAGCTGAACAAATCTGCGAAATAAAAATAAAGCTGATGTAGACAAAAATTCCTCAACTTATTACAGATAATTCTACGGAACCTCTTCAGATTTTAATCCAAATAAATCTCTTGAAAACATTTAGAATTAAATTTTAAACATACCCTAGATGACAGTGTATCACTTTATATACATATCTCGGGTGTTTTTTTAGAGTGATAGAACTTTCGATAGAGATAACTGTGATTTGGCAGAAGGTAGAAGCCATATTGTTTTGACATTTCTGTTCAGTAAGCATTGACAAATTATCCTGGAAAGACTCACGCCGCAACAACGTTTACAAATTATTGAAATTTATTTTCAAAATCAGTGTTATATTCGCCAAACTTATACAGCACTTCGTGAAATTAATGGTTCATGTAATCGTCCAGCAGAACAGCTTAGTCGTCGAACTATCGATATATTTCGGACAACATTTTCTCTACTCTATTCAACAACAACAACAAGACAATGAACTGTACGTACAGAAGAAAATATCGCTGTTGTAAGTCATAGAGTTAATGATGATCCAGATTCGTTCACAACAAGTTGGACTCTGTGCATCCACCACATGGAAAATTTAATGTAAAGATCTTGGTCTACACCCATACTGGTTCCAGAACTAAAGCCACTTGACCATAATAAGCGTCGTTTGTTTGCTGATTGGGCCCTAGAACAGCTTGAAGTTGATGCACTTTCTCATCATGAAATTTTGTTTAGTGATGAAGCTTACATTATTAATTTAATATTGCGTACAGGTTATAATTTCATTATATACCTCAGCGATGTATTCAGTTTATTTAGCCAAATAAACTTTATTATTATTATTATTATTATTATTATAGCTCATATCTGGTTGAACGGCCACGTAAACAAGCGAAATTGCCTTATATGGAGTGAAAACAATCCTCAAAAACTTCTGCAAGTTCCATTGCATCCTGAAAAATGCACTGTATGGTGTGCTTTACACGCTGGAGGTATTATCGGTCCATATTTCTTTAAAAACGATGCTGGAGCTAATGTTACAGTGAATGATAAATGTTATAAAATTATTTTTGTCTTTAATCTTAATTCAAATGTGTTTTATTTCAATTTAAAGTTCCATCACTGTAAAAAAACACCCGATATATTATCAACACATGTGATGGTAATTAACTAATGAAGAATGAAAGAAAATATCAAGTATTGACCAAATTATTTAAATTCATCACCTAATACAAATTGTTCCGATTGTATTAGGAGTACAAATAAGTTTCCGTCGTTTTATTGTAGATGGCGCGGCACGGAGTTTCGGTTAGTTTTCGCAGATGATAACCGGCTTAAAAAATTGTTTGGACATTCAAGAACAACATAACCTATTAATATCATTGATTTTATATTGGTAAAATATAATTTTTATAAGTTGAAAAAGTCAAAATTTGAGCCAAGTAAGCGTCATTTGCGGAAAATATTAGTTTACTTCTTTAATTTAAAGAAATCTGCTCGTAGAAGCATATGGCGAGGGTGCTTTGAGTGAGAGAACGTGTCGAGAGTGGTTTCAAAAGTTTAATAACGATGATTTCGACGTAGAAGACAAAGATCGCAGTGGAAGGCCAAAAATTTACGAGGATGCAGAATTGGAGGAATTATTGGAGGAAGATTCATCTCAAACACAAAAAGAACTTGCTCTAACATTAGAAGTCACTCAGCAAGCAGTCTCACATCGTTTAAAATCATCAGGAATGATTCATAAACAAGGAAATTGGGTTCCGTACGAATTAAAGCCGAGTGATATTGAACGCCGATTATGCTTAAGTGAAATGCTGCTAGCTAGATATAAAAAAAGGGTTTTTTACATCGTATCGTAACTGGTGATGAGAAGTGGATACATTATGACAATCCAAAAAAAAGAAAATCATGGGGATTACCTGGCCACGCGTCAACATCAACAGCAAAACCGAATATTCACGGAAAAAAACTTATGCTGTGTATTTGGTGGGATCAGCTAGGTGCAGTGTATTGTGAGTTGCTTAATCCGAGCGAAACAATTACTGGATCGAACACAATTGATGAGTTTGAGCCGAGCTCTGAAGGAAAAACGCCCTCAATACTATTCTAGACACGAAAAAATTATTCTTCTGCATGACAATGCTCGTTCACATGTTGCGGCTCCCGTGAAAAAGTACTTGGAAACACTTGATTGGGAAGTGTTACCCCACCCGCCATATTCACCAGACATTGCACCGTCCGATTATCACCTGTTCCGGTCCATGGCACATGCTCTAACGGCGCAGCGGTTCACATCTTATGAGGATACCAAAAATTGGGTTGATTCGTGGATAGCCTCAAAAGACAAGGAGTTCTTAAGACGTGGGATTTGAATGCTGCCTGAGAGATGGGAAAAAGTGGTTGCAAGGGATGGGCAATATTTTAAATAAATTTATATTACCGTTCTTCTATAATAAATATTTAATTTGTGTTAAAAAACGGCGGAAACTTATTTGTACTCCTAATATATTACGGAATAACAAGTTCAATTGCCAAAAAATCGTCTAGTATCTGTTGACCAATAAATATTATTACCATTGTTTTGTTTTAACCGTTAAGACAAAAATAAATATCCAACTCGAGTTCAAATCCATGCGGGTTTTTTATTATTCGAGATATAACATCCGCTTAAAAAACGTCTACAGATAAAAGAAATACTGCCGATTCGATCGCAGATTCTAAAATTGTTCATCGTGGAAACCACTATTTCCGGTCTTAAAACGTTGCATAAACTGGGCTCATAAAATAAGCCTATAATGTCCCAGAGTTAAACTGAAATAGATGAATGATATTTAGGAATCATTTTTCTACTACAATGCATTAAAAATTGTGTCGTTGTTTGATCTTCACAAAATAATCTGCAATTAATAAGGATTATTGGCCTAAGTTCTTCAACTATTTGGTCTGTTTACTACTATTTTAAAAGCCATATGAGAGATATTATTCAAGAAATATCAGAAAGTTATACTAATAAAATCGCAGAACTACGAGTATAAAATTCATAATGATTTTGATGTTTGATATCTATGAATTAATGTCACAGATTTTAATTTTTTCCCCATCGAATTTTTCGATAATTATATTGGATGAATATCTTTATAAATAGATCTAATTCTTTCACATTTTTATAATAATTTTATTCGCAAAATTTTGAATTCAACTGTCATTTTTGCGTGCTTGTTACAGGGAATACTAAAATAATTAATTTTAATCATTTATCGTGATAACAATACATCAGTAAAAAATTATTTCAAAAGTGGTTCCAGTAAAAACACGGAAAGGTTCTGTTCATAGCATAATTTTCGAAAATAATTAGATAAAATTAATTATTTCCATGGCATGCTTGCTGTGAAGTATAAAATTAAATGGGTACATTTTCATGATAACTTTCCAGACACAGGAATATAATTATTGTCATGTAGCTAATGAAGATATTAATATCAGAATATCCCACTTCAAACAAATATTTGCAAGAGGATTATCAAGATATGTATTGTTCCAAATCCTTTATTGTTTGGAAACAGAAAATAATAGAGAGTTATTATCCAAAAATTCAGGAATACACTAATGGGAAACAATGAGGTTAATTTATCAGAGCAAATTTTACTTCATTTACCGAATGTATCAACAGTGTTGTACACATTTTGAAAACTAAAGCTTTTATTGGATGAGAATGAAACGTGATATAATCCATTATATAACTTTCAATGGAACACTGGTTTTGAGAATAAATTTCAACAATTTGTAAACGTTGTTACGGTGTGAACCGAAATGTCAAAACAATATGGCTTCTACCTTCTGTCAAATAACAGTTATCCCTAACGAAAGTTCTATGACTCTAAAAAATCACACTAAAATTGTAGAAGATAAACATATTTCAATTTGTTTTGATATTCAAATTTTGTTATATTTCTTCTATCAAGTAAAAAGCCTTTCTATTTTAATCACCCGATATTTGATTTTGTTTAATACTCCTCTAATAAATAACATCCCATTCGGTGAATAGTCAGATATTGCTTAATATAAATTATGGGGGCTAATATAAAAAAATTCAACAAAATTTTACATTTCGAAGGGGGCAATGACCTGTATAATATTTATAGTATTCTCAGACATCGTGATGAAATTTGGATTCTTAGGATAATATTGTATTTAACAATTTGCATGAATTAACAAAGGTTCATTTGATGAACGTTTTAATATTGAGAATAACGTCGCATTTTCATTTAGTCGATGTTTTTTTCAGTACAACGTGCTAAAATTCTGTAGATACGAAAAATCGACTGATATTATTCATATCGATATTCATAATCCGGGATTTACATTGCATAATGTATTCCAAAACGCGTGATGGTAATTAATTCAAACACAGATTAAAAGGTCATCACTTATTTACTGCAAGACGTCTCAGATTAATTTAATAATTTTTTACCTCCTAATAAGATCGTTGAGATAATTAATATTTATCCATCAGGTTACCGATATCATTGGACTTAATAGTTATATTAATCATGTATGTTATGCCCAACAAGTACTTGTTTTTCTCAAATAAAAAGGAATAAGGTTGTCGTATTTATTTTCAACCGATATGGACAAACGAATCCCACGTTTGAAGTGCGAATGATTCTGATTGCAGAACTGAAAGCAGTGCAGAGCCTCGTTTCGATCGAAGCTCTACTATGGAAAAAGAACAGTCGTTTATTCGTCACCGCATCGAGCTGCGGTTTTGATTCTTCCACTGCTCCACTGGACATTTGAATTTCCGGCTGTCTTTTCCATACCTGTATATGTGTATGTGTATCATTTACTAAAGAAACTGGAACTGGTCTTTGTGAAATTCGATAAAAATATTCACATATAATACCTCGAATATCGGCTTCATGTGGTCGATTATTAATTCTTGAATATAATCTGTACGTTATTGCAGAAATCCTTCACAAACGACTGAGCCGCTTATCGGCGTGTTATTTATTGCAATATCAATTGGTTTTATATACCGAGAGGTCACATTAAACTATCCAGCTGGATATTTCCGTGAGTATGAGTTTTTGCGGAAAACGCCGAGACAGGTCAATTTTTATTTAGAGGGAAAATCTTTCGATTCGTGGGTTGCCTATGCGGCACCCTCTCAATCTTGAATGGCAAGTGACATACCATTTTGAAGGTTTTGCAATTATATTTATGAGCATGCTAAAAAAATTCTATTCGGAGAAAAAACCTCGTTGGAAGTGATGGGCGAAGTGCTTTAAGTGGTTTCCTTTGTTGAATATTTTCACTTAGTTAGGTATTCCGGATAATTGACCCTTTTTTTCATATATTCACTTATCTGTAACTTTTTCAAGTTCTTCCTACACCATAGCTATATGAAATGTGAAGTTGTAATTTTTGTAGTTAGTTCAAAAGAATACCTAAAGAAGCCACAGTGTTGGCTGAAAAATTGTTGTGAAATATCTTAAATAACATACAGATTCATTCTGCTAACTCCACTACAAATTTTAATTGTATGAAAATTTTTTTCTCAAAAACTTTTCAAATTAAATTAAATGAATATCCTATAAATCACAATTTCAATTATGTAGACATATAGAATTAGGACTCATTACACAGCACCAAATGGAATGAAAGAATACAAAGAAAATATAGAATATTAATTAAAAATATTGAATAAATACTTGGAGCATACAATCTTTGTTTCGTATCGGTGTATTATGAAAACCAAATTCATAATTTACAATTATATTGTAATAAGCCTTCTATCAAGTAGAAAACCCCTTCTTATTATTTTATTTTAAATTGTTGTGAATGAATAAATTCTTTTTTATTTTTCAACTCAACACAGATAATCGACAAAAATTAACAACTGAAAATATTTTTACAATAGTAATAATAACGACACTAACGACGATTCATTAAAATAGGAATTTTGTAGCGTTATTTGAAAAAATGAATATAGACTATGTTCTACTTTTAGAAAGTTCTCAGTGACTGAGGTAAAGTAAAAAGGGGATTATATCAGGTGTTTTTTTTAGAATGATAGAACTTTCGATAGGGATAACTGTGATTTGACAGAAGGAAGAAGCCATGTTGTTTTGACATTTCTGTTCACTAAACATTGACAAATTATCATGGAAAGACTAACGCCGCAACAACGGTTACAAATTGTTGAAATTTATTTTCAAAATCACTGTTCTATTCGCCAAACTTATAGAGCACTTCGTGAAATTTATAGTTTACATAATCGTCCATCAGAGCAACTTACTCGTCGAACTGTCGATAGATTTCGGATATTTTCTCTATTCGATGCAACAACAACAACAACAACAACAACAAAACAAAGAACTGTACGTACAGAAGAAAATATCGTTGCTGTAAGTCATAGTAGTTAATGATGATCCAGATTTGTCTATTCGTCGACGTTCACAACAAGTTGGACTCTATGCATCCACCACATGAAAAATTTTGCCTAAAGATCTTGGTCTACACCCATACAAGATCCAACTGGTTCAAGAGCTAAAGCCACTTGACCATAATAAGCGTCGTTTGTTTGCGGATTGTGCCCTAGAACAGTTTGAAGTTGATCCACTTTTTTATCGTAAAATTGGGTTTAGTATTGAAGCTCATTTCTGGTTGAACGGCAATGTAAACAAGCAAAATTTCTGTATATGGAGTGAAAACAATCCACAAGAAATTCTACAGGTCCATTGCATCTTGAAAAATGTACTGTATAGTGTGCTTTACACGCTGGAGGCATCATCTGTGCATATTTCTTTCAAAAACGATGCTGGAGCTAATGTTACAGTGAATGGTGCTCGTTACAGGTCGATGATCAATGATTAATTGTTTCAAAATTTGAATGGTATCGACCCAGAAGTGCTTTGGTTCCAACAAGATGATGCTACACCTCATGCTGCTAGCGTAACAATGGATTTATTGAAAGAAAGATTTGGTGATAACATTATTTCGAGAAATGGTCCAATTAATGGGCATCCAAGATTATGTGACATAACTCCACTGGATTATTTTCTTTGGGGTTATGTCAAGTCATTGGTTTATGCTAATAAACCAAAAACAATAGACGCTTTGAAAGCCAACATAATTCTTGTTATTGATGAAATAAGGCCTGAATTACTCGAAAAAGTGGACCAAAATTGGTCTGGTCGTATGCGGTTCCTCAGAGCTAGTCGTGGTGGACATATGCCGGAAATTATTTTTAAAACATGAATATCATAAAATTATCTTTCAATTAAAAAAAAATTAGGCTTCAATCTTAATTTAAATTTGTTTTATTTCAATTTAAAGTTCTATCACTCTAAAAAAAACACCCGATAGATTTATTTCCATAAAGGTTTAGTTTCAGACCCTTATTTTCTTTATGCAAAATCTTAAAACGTTCATCAAATTCATTTTGCTCTTTTATTAGATGTTTCGCATACGTAAAATTCAACTTATTATTGAGGAAGGAACGTCGCTGTTCCTTTATCCTAGTTTCGAAAGATCTTCCTCTTTGGATTTTTTGAGCATGATAAACGGTAAGGGCCTGATGAATGTGATTTATTTCTTTTAAGTTTTGCGTTTTTCAAAAAAAATCCTAAGGAATTGTTGGTTCTATGAAATATGTTTCATCTATGTTATTGAGAATTTCTTCTATTTGTAATAATGGTATATTTCGTTAATAGCATTTTTATATTCTCTATTATTAACGATGAATAACCGTTATTAGTTGCAAGTAAACTCAAAATTTTTATGTAACAAATTCAAGTAATGAAGAAAACTTTCAAGTTGTCTACTGGTACCTTTAAAGCATTCAATGATATTATCTACATATCTGTACCAATAAACTATTAGCCATTTTACTTTTATTTTCATGAATAGTTTTTTCCAAACAATGCATGAAGATATCAGCTAAAAGTGGGCTAAAGGGGCTCCCCATATTTATTCAGAATCCTGACATGTGTTTCGGTCATTCGACCATTTTCAAAGGAGTACAAAAAGGAACTAAACTTAAAACTAAAAAATGTTCTATTTAATACACTTCGGACATCTGTATATTTTTATGGCGCATGGGAATAACAGCATCCGATATAGGGGTGTTGCCGAATAGTATTTGGGAATTTGTTAAATTCTGCTTTTTCTCAACGGCTTTTTTGATGGAAAGAATCTCCAAATAGTCCATCAATTTACCCTTATTAACATTGAAGTGGCATCTTGCTAATTAAAAAAATTATTGTGTTCTATACAATGTTCTGCAAAACCAGTTGATTTATGGGTTTTCAAAAAAGACATGTTCTTTGATTCTATGCTGAAAACATCGGCCTGTCTGTCCTATATATGTAGCATAACAATCCTCTCAATTAATTTGATAAATCTCCAATTCGGAAAAGTTGGTGAACAATAATTGTGAGGATTGTAATACTTCATATACTAACTGACATAGAAACTGCAACACCCAGAAGGAGCTGTTTAAATTTAAAATTTTTTTCGGTAAAACATAGATAGTATGGCAAGTAGTAAATGATAAAAATTTGGAGAATTTGAACCATCTTATTGCATCAATGGCAAGACGTGTTGGGGAGTGTATAGATAATCGCGGTAGACAAACACATTATTAACAAATTTATAAAAAAAAAATTGTAAACACTTTGTTATTCTCTTCAAATTTCAATCATTTACTCCTTGCTATACTATCTATGTTTTACCAAAAAAAATTTAAAATTTAAACAGCACCTTCTGGGTGTTGCAGTTTCTTTGTCAGTTAGTATATATAGGACGACAGGCCGATGTTTACAGCATAGAATCAAAGAACATAAGATGTATATTTTGAAAAACCCTAAATCAACCGGTTTTGCAGAACATTGTATAGAAAACAATCATTTTATTAATGAGAAAGATGTCACTTTACTATATAATGTTAAAAGGGTAAATTGATGGACTATTTGGAGATTCTTCCAATCAAAAAAGTCGTTGAGAAAGAGGTGAATTTAACAAATTTCCAAATACTATTCGGCAACACCCCTATATTGGATTTTGTTATTTCCATGCGCCATAAAAATACATAGATGTCTGAAGTGTAATAAATAGAACCTTCTTCAATTTTTAAGCTTCCAGTTATTTCCATGCACTATGAAAATATACAGATGTCTGAAGTGTAATAAATAGAACATTTTTTTATCTTTTTGTACTCCATTGAAGATGGTCGAATCACCGAAACACGTGTCAGGATTCTGATTAAATTGTGAAACATAAAAACTGTGCGAATTAGTTTAAATAAAATTGAAATAATTTTGATTTAAGCAACTTTTCAGTAAATGGACGTTCTCTGATATTATTGCACGATTCGCTTTATTTTCGAATAGCATTTATTCAATAGGAATGATTACGTCCTCAGATAGTACAGTAGGAAACAAATTTACAACATCAAAAGATAGTACTTTGGTATTGGGTGGTATTTCGATGCTTTCAATTTGGCAATGAGTGTTAATGAATTTTTAATGGAAAATTGTGGTTGAAATTTACATTACGTTCCAGTTTCAACTCAAACTCACCATGTTCAATATCAAAACTTTTCAGAATTATTCGCACTTTTCACTACGTAATACAGAAGGTCGTTAATAACAATGACAAGATATATTTTAATTGCGATTCTTGAATCGGATATTCATAACTGCCAAAAAACAAAAGAGATCCGACAAACTTCAGAATAATATATGGAAATGTTGTAATTAATTCCTTTGTGGAAACAATGGACTGTTATTTCACAAACTGCATTAGTTCCATCCTAACCATCAGCATCCTTAGCTCGAATTTATCAATCCTAAATGCCATTATTTGCTCATTAAGATCTTGAATTCGTAATCGAATCGAACAGAGTGTATGCATTCTTGAACGAACTGGAATATCCAAAGTTCAATGATATTGACTATCTGTTTATTATAGATAATTAGAGCAACGGTCATTTACTAGTTGTTGAGAATTATTCTTTTGGATTAATCAGCAACATGAAAATCGGTGTTAGCAGGAATCCGCTTATTTGTGACAATTTAATGTTAAACAGTCTCAATAAGATTAAAGTGTGTTTAAAATAAAATGATGAAGACTTCAAGAATCCTGCTGAATACAAAAAAGTAAAGCAAAACGAATTTCCATAAACTCAGAATGCACCAGAAAAACCTCTGTGAATCAGCTGTATATTTGTAATATGAGTTTTCCAAAAATTAATCGGTTATCTTAAATATCAAGCAAATTAATTCTGTTACACCTCTACAAATTTCAATTTTAGAAAATTTCTTGAAAATTTTAAAAATTAAAATGACAAAGTCTCGACTTTGACAATGAGAATGAAAAACAATATTATTAAAGTCACTGCCACGACTGGATACAGCCCCCTATCCTATCAACCCAATTTTTCAGTACATTTTCGAATGTTTGGGGCTCAATTTCATAAATGGCAACTTCGTTTTCATGTTTCAAGGCATCAATCACTTCTTTCAAACTCTAGGACCTAAATTCAGTGTTGGAGGTGACTATAACAGCATGTACACTATGTAGGGATCAAGGCTCACAAGAGCCAGAGAACTAGCAGAGCTGATACAAAAATACAATTACTCTTTCTTGTCAACAGGAAAACCTACTTATTTTCCAACACATCCTAACAAAACTCCTGATCTGTTGAACTTCTTCATAACAAATGGTGTATCTACCCTCTAAATGGATATTGTCACCAAACTATGATCTATCATCTGACCACTTTCCAATCATAGCAGTAATAAGTAGTTTTGTAGTACACAAAACACCTACTCCTAAGCTGCATAATCGAAAGACAAACTGGGATGAATATAGGAACATAGTCGAGGAACAGATAAATATCGATATCAGCTTACGGAATACAAATGAAGTGTATGAAACACTAGAAGAATTCAAAAGAATTCTCAAACAAGCTGTTGTTCAAGCTACCAAAGAAAGAAAGAGGATACACAATATTCCAGAAAGTATAAAGAAACTCTTAACACAAAAAGAAAAGCTAGACTGAAATGGCAACGGACACACTCTCCAGGAGATAAAACTACCTTGAATAGGACAACGAACGAATTAAAATTCAGAATTAAAGAAAAAAGGGAAAGTCATTCAATGAATCTGAATAGACATACTTTGAATATCAAAACAGATTTAATCTGTTAGTCTTCTACAATTTTAATTTCAGAAAAATTTTTTGAAAAAACTTTTGGAATTAAATTAATGTCTTAAATAAGCACTGCTTATATTCAATGGACGTATAAAAATCAAAATTCACTATACAATATCAAATGGAATAAAAAAACCCAAAAAAAAATATTGATTAAAATTAAAAATAAGTAATATCGAATGTTTCGTTCCAAACATACGCACCTGAACTCGTCAGAAAGGCACGTGGTACGTATGTTTTGCCCTTGACCAACATTGACATGATAATTCAGTGTGGGAACCCGTAAAAATCTTGAAAAGCCAAAGAAACATATATCACCGTTGCGCAACATAACAGGATCAACGCTGAAATGGACAAGGAGCGACCAAGAAATGGCACAAATATTTGTTGAACACTTGGCTGAAGTATTCACTCCAAATGATGTCATAATTGATGACGATCTTGAAAGAGGGCTGCTGGAAATTCCTGCAAGTACCACACCTATACCGAAAATGACTATGAAGCAAGTTCAAAATGAAATAAAATACCTGAATATCAGAAATGCTGCAGAAAATGATAAAATTACACCGAAAATGATCAAGGAATTGCCCAAGAAAGGACTGTTGTAATTTCTTACATATTCAATGCCATCCTAAAACTGAACTACTGGCCAGAACAACTAAAAGCAGCCGAAATTATACTTGTTCCTAAACCAGGCAAACACCATCACATCCCATCGACCAATTAGCTTGCTCCCAGTTTTGTCAAAAATCTTGTAAAGATGGTGCTTCAAAGAATAAACTCCAACCCAAATGCAGAGGAGTGGATACCAGATCATCGTTAGGATTCTGGTCAAACCACTCCAAAATACAGCAAATTTACCTAAGTAAGTGCTTGAACACAGGCAATACTGTACATCAGCATTCTTCGCTTGAATCAGGCTTTTGATAAAGTCTGGCATCCTGGTTTGCTCTATAAAATCAAAACATATCTGCCTGGTTGTTATTATGAATTATTGAAGTCCTATCTTAGTGGAAGACGATTCAGAGTGAGAGTTGGTAGTGAGATATCGAACTACTTCCCAATACAATCTGGAGTTCCTCAGGGAAGTGTCATTGGACCATTGCTGTACGTGCTGTACACCGCTGACCTGCTTACAAGTCCTCATACCATATTAGGAACTGTCGCAAATGATACAGGCATTCTAGCTGTTAACAAAGGTCCACAAAATGCCACTAATAAATTGCAGAAACATTTAAATGAAATCCAAAAGTGGCTCCACAAGTGGAAAATCCAAGTGAATGGAGTGAAATCTGTGCAAGTGAATTTCACCTTACAGAGAGGCCAATGTCCACCTGTATATATGAATAATGTATCGGGTGTTTTTTTTAGATTGATAGAACTTTCGACAGGAATAACTGTGATTTGACAGAATGTAGAAGCCATGTTGTTTTGATATTTCTGTTCAGTAAGCATTGACAAATTATCATGGAAAAACTCACGTCGCAACAACGTTCACAAATTATTGGAATTTATTTTCAAAATCAGTGTTCTATTCATCAAACTTATAGAGCACTTCGTGAAATTTATGGTTTACAAAATCGTCTATCAGAGCAGCTTATTCGTCGAACTGTCGATAGATTTCGGACAACATTTTCTCTACTCGATTCAACAACAACAACAAGCCAAAGAACTGTAGTACAGAAGAAAATATCGCTTCTGTAACTCATAGTGTTAACGATTATACAGATTTGTCGATTCGCCGATGTTCACAAGTTGGACTCTGTGTATCCACAACCTGGAAAATTTTGCGTGAGGATCTTGCTCTAGATCCATACAAGATCCAACTAGTTCAAGAACTAAAGCTACTTGACCATAATAAGCGTCGTTTGTTTGCTGATTGGGCCCTAGAACAGCTTGAAGTTGATCCACTTTTTTACCGTAAAATTGTGTTTAGTGATGAAGCTCATTTCTGGTTGAATGGTTACGTAAACAAGCAACATTGCCGTATATGGAGTGAAAACAACCCTCAAGAAGTTCTACAGGTTCCATTGCATCCTGAAAAATGCACTGTATGGTGTGATTTACACGCTGAAGGTATCATCGGTCCATATTTCTTTTAAAACGATGCTGGAGCTAATGTTACAGTGAACGGTGCTCATTACAGATCGATGATCAATGATTATTTGTTTCTGAATTTGAATGGTATCGATCCAGAAGTGTTTTGGTTTCGACAAGATGGTGCTACACCTCATACCGTAACAATTGATTTATTGAAAGAAAGATTTGGTGATAACATTATATCGATAAATGGTCCAATAATAGACGCTTTAGGAATCGGAAAGATAACTCAAATTTTCTGAAACATTTTTCAGAAACCAATCATATCTTCTCAGAATTGGACAATCTTGAAATAATACACCTGGAAGCAAAAGGTAAACAGCTAGACGTCCTAGAAACCATAGAAATATTTAAACGCAAGTACGTTTTAGAAATAAAACTATTAGATGAGCATAGGGTTTTTTGGCACACCTCCCTTCTCGAAGTTTTGCACAAGAAAGTCTTCAGCGAATATAATAATCGCTGAAATATAATTTGTTTCATTCAGTTTGAAAATTCATCCAATTTTTCCGGGTGAAATTTGTCTCTTGTAATATTCAAGTTTATTACTTTTCTGTATGCGAAATTTTATCTGTAATGGTAACTGAAAAAGTCAAGAGAATTTCCTGCAATAAAAGAACGCTTACTATTTTGAGTAAAACACCCTCGAGACTTTGTTAGAACATCACACGTTAACGCCTGTAGACAATGGTTGAATTGGTACAATTAAAATCTTTCGCAGTTCGAAGGTTCTAGAGTAATATCACTTGTTGATTCAAGACTCACTTTTTTGATAAGAGTTCAGCCTAATCTACTTGCTTCACTTTTGTCAATATAATCAATGGAATTTAAAAACACAAAAACCAGACAGTATCTATGACAATTCTATCTATATAATTACGCTAAATATTGTTGATTTTGACTTGTTAAATGATCTGGAAGAAGTAGATACTCACGTCTAGGATGTCTCCTCTTGGATCGAAATCTTCCGAAGACCTCCTGGACGAAAAATCCTCACCAGAACAAACAGGCACGTTCGAAGCACCACCAATCAAAGATTCGTTCGAGTCGAACATTTTAGCATTGGAATTGGACTTGTTATTGTTCAATTCGGCGAGGCCTATATTCGATTTTGACTCGTTTAAACTATTATGATCCGATTCCCTCATATTATTCCAATTCGCGGATTTGAATTGGAAATTTTCCGCGCGTTCAGTTGACCGACATTTTTCGTTCTAGCCGGACACGCGTTCTCGCGTTATTCTAGACGTAGGATTGAATACGAAGGAGCGCTGGAATGAACTGCCGCTTATTTTGTTCGAATGTGGATTTCTGACTAACAGGAGGACCACACGCCACCGCATGATGCGATAAAAATCGGTCGTAGCTCTGCGTTTGGGGGGTCAATCTTTCTGCAATATAAATTATTCCCTTATTTTCCGCGATCGTATCAAATAGCCTCATCTATTTATTTATTTTAAAAATTTTAAAATGTAAATGGGACCAAAAGGATTACCACTATATCCAGTATACACTCCTCGAAAATATACAGGGTAGTCCAACGAAAACTTAACAGCTCGATTTTCTGGCTTCAAAATAAAAATGTGGAAATTCGCTCGGACCCATCAATTTCTGATTCAAAGGGGAACAACTTTTCCGCTTTTGTCAACCAGTAACTTCAACCCCCTAACGGGGGTGAGCACAACCCCTTGATTTTGAAAAGGGAGGAGAGGTGTTGCGGTAACTAATTTTGAAGATCGTATCGAGTACTATCTGACCCTAAAATTTCGCTTCAAAATATCCATTGATAATGAAATAACAGCGAAAAGAGTGAAAGAGGCAATGAAAATTTGTAGTTGAATTCAAATGGTGTATTCCGTAGAAAGAAGGGTGGAAATGATAAAATTATTTCTTATAAATAACGACTCTGCGCAAACAACAGTTGCTTTATTCATCAGATGAAAATCCAAGATTATTTCGTGAGGTGCATACTCAGCGTCCCCAAAAATTAAATGTTTGGGCGGGTATTTATGGAAATCACATAATCAGCCCTTTTTATACCCGGTAATCTCATTGGCCAAATTTATTTAGATTTATTGGAGAACGCTATTTATCCAGCCCTCGTGCAAGTATTGGAGAATGCAGAAGACCATAAAAAAAGATCATTTCCCAACAAGATAGCGCATTACCTCATTTCATTCAACCGGTGCGTCAGTTCTTAGATGAAAATTTTCCTCACGTCTGGATTGGAAGAAGGGGACATATTGAGTGGCCACCCAGATCACCTGATCCTGCTCCACTGGACTTTTTTCTATGGGGTCACCTAAAATCCAAGATTTACGCTAGTCAGCCAGAGTCACTGGATGATTTGCGAACTCGAATCATCAATGAATGCCGTCAAATTACACCAGAAATCTTGAGTAACGTACGTGAACGTTTTCAGCAAAACCTACATTACTGCATGGAAGTGAATGCTGCCCATTTTCAGCATTTAATAAACTAATCACAAAAGTAAGTACTCTTCCACTATTTTACCTGTCATTTCGTTATCGATGAAAATTTTGAAGCGAAATTTCACGATCAGATAGTACTCGACAAGATCTTCAAAATGAGGTATCATAAGACCCCTCATCCCTTTTTAAAATCAAGGGGTTGTACTCACCCCCGTTAGGGTGTTGCAGTTACGGGGATGCGAAGAGCGGAAAAGTTGTTCCACCTTAAATCAGAAATTGACGGGTCCGAGCAATTTTCCACATTTTCATTTTAAAGCCGGAAAATCAAGGTGTTGAGTATTCATAGGACACACACATAAAGGGAAATGAAAAAGCGATTTTGTTTATGAACTAATGTATTATGTTAGGTTTCTGTTGCATGAAATGGCAACAGTGACTACATTAAATTGACAACATAACGAATTATCCATTTCGTGTTCCAGATTTCACAGCCCTGTTTCAATGACTTATGTCGAACAGAATTGTGATCCGAAGCCTCAAATGTTTAGTTAAAGGTTAGCCATTTAACAATATCGATCGTTTATCTACTGCTGAACGTGTGAAAACTTACTACAAAAACAATGATTCTGTAGTAAGTACGTTTCGTGCATTACGGGCAGATTATGGTCGACATAATCGTTCATCTGAGCGTACAATTGGTAACACAGTGAAAACTTCAAAGAGGCTGGATCTGTTACTGATGTCTTAAGGCCCATACATCATCGAAATGCACGCTCGACCGAAAATATTTCTACTGTAAATGAAAGAGTTGAAGAAAATCTAAATATATCAATTCACAATATTTGGGCCTCTTTTACGGCACGCTATGGCGTATTTTGCATCTTATAAGGTTCAGTTGACACAAGAACTAAAGCCAGCTGACCATCAAATAGACCTCAAAACTTCCCTGAAAGTTGCAAGGCTCTAACTCTTTCCATTCGGAGGAGCGGCCGGACTGAATTAATTTGCTGAGCTGCAAACATTAAGAGCACTATTGGAGTCCTCGTCTGATCTGGGCCTTTATACAGTAGAAGAACCCGATTTGCAGAGAAATATTTCCTAGCCTTGAACAAATATCCCAGCTTATTTGCAGTTGATTTCACAAGTTACGAATGGAGTTTTTCTGGAATAAGTTGTTGTGTGGATCTTCGAGGCATTGAATTTCACACATTCGTTTATCTTTTTGAGATCTTCGTTCGGAGAATCGATTTGTTGGCAACTATGGAGGTGGAACTCAATGGTGCTCAAAGATTTGTCACTGATGAAAGAGGACATCAGCGTGCTATTATCTGCGAAGCTCACAATGTGGTTCTCATACATACTAAGATCTTTTATGTGGATCAGGAAGAGGGTGGGCGACAAAACTGAGCCTTGGGTCACTCCAGCTTTCACGTTGAAAGCCCGGAGGTCGAAATCCACACAAAGAAAGCTTACTCAGAAGAGCCTTATGCCAGAATCAAAAATGTTGGATATATCCAGAGCATAATTGTTAACAAGTCAGTCCAACCTAGTCGTTTAAGACCATTTTCGGCCCAAAATTCCAAAAATTACGAACATTTGGGCCCAACCATAGAACGCTGTTCCCTGGACGCAATAAAAATCTTGAAGTATATCAAACAAAGCATAACAGGGGTATCACTTCCATCTGTAGAACATTGGTCATAGGAAATGTTAAGATTATTGGACAAATATTTAATAATAATAATAATAATTAAGGGCTTCATTTCCATGAAATAGAAATCCCAAGGGGAAGTTCACCCAGAGGTGTTCTACCACTTATCCCTTGTAAAAACTAAACAAATTGGGCATGACCCAGTAATAAAGATAAAATAACAAACAAAATTGAAAATACATTTCTGAGCATACTAAATAATGTTACATTTTATCCTCGGAGACTGATTTTTAAAAACAACTAGAGACGGCTAAGGAAGTAATTTTTTATGTCTATCCTGAATCGATTTTGAGTGAGCTGTTTCAGGTGTTCAGGTATATTGTCGTACAGTCTATAAATATTTGATCAGAAACTTCTTTGAAAAGTAGATGTTCTGTGATGGGGACACGACAGTAAATTCATATATCTTATGTTGAAACTATGAAAATCAGCTCTATACCTTAGCTTACTAAAGTGATAAGGTGGACATCTCTTGACTATTATTCTATGATAGGTACAGACAGCAATTACATTCGAATCGAAGCTTCATCGGCAGCCAACCCAACTCTTTCAGCTTGTGAGACACGGATCCCAAAGATGAAGCTCACGCAATTGTTCTGAACACGTTGAATTCTGCTGAGAGACTCCTGGTCCAGGCAAAACGCATAAACAGAAGAGCAGTAATTAAACTTTGACAGGACCAAAGACTCACAATGCAGTCTCTTTTTATCGACCGGCAAGTAGGATCTATAAGGGAATATCACTCTAAGAGCCCCATAAGCGCCACAAATTACCCTTTCAATATGTCCCCGGAACCGCAGTGAATCGTCAAAAATCAAGCCTAAATCACGCGCACTTTCAACGAAATCGATAACACAACCAGAAACAGAAGGTTCGAGATTATTCTTGACAAGTTGCTTATCGCTTCTGGAGCCGAAAGCAAGAGCAAATGATTTACGCGCATTCAAAATCAAACCATGCTTCCTCGCTATATCACATAAACTACCCAAGTCCTCGTTTAGTCTAATTTCCGCATCGGTCAACTCATCAATAGAGAAATCCAAGAAGAGTTGGAAATCATCGGCATACATGTGCACTTTGCAGCGATGAATAAACTTTATTAATTGGCTGGTATAAACAATGAACAGTAGAGGCCCAAGAATTGAACCCTGAGGGACTCCACTGGCTACGAGTTTGGACCTAGAAAATCTACAGCCCAGTTTCACAAACTGCGAGCGCCCAACGAGATAAAACTCGAAGAAAGCCAGAGCCGGCCCTACCACTCCACAAGACTCCAACAAGGCCAGAAGAATGTCATGCCTCACAGTATTAAAAGCTCTACTAAAATCGAGCAAAAGTAAAGCAGCACATTTGGAGTCATCGAGTGCCTGCAGAATGTCATCGGTAACATCAAGAAGAGGAGCTGTGATGCTATAGCCTGGTCGAGAGCCTGACTGAACATCGGAAACTATATTATTGGTTCCAAGATAATCCTGAAACTGATTAGACATTATCTTCGTATTAATTTGGACAATCCTGGCAGAATACTTATTGGCCTAAGATCAGATAATTCCATAGGTTTTTTGTTCTTTGGGATAGGTGTAACAAGAGCACACTTCCAAGCTGTGGGGAATTTGGAGTGATGTTTTGCAATATTCCTGGTATATATTAGGGCCATAATGAAACTTCATTTCATTTATCATCGCGTGATTGAAAATCGCATCCTTTGTACGATAATAAGAGAATCTCATCCCTTCTCTATCTATCAGGGAAAATATCTCGCCATTCTGCGTTATTTGGGTAGGATGGAGGCCCTCGGGAAGTATTCGTACGACCTGGCCACTCAATTGGTGTTGGACTCGATGGGGCAGTGGTTGAAAGTCCGCATGCTGAACTAGAAGGGTATTCCATCTATCTGTTTGCAGAAACTCATGTTCGGGATATCTTGAGAAATGCCAGAGCCAGGATCGATCGCGAGACGATTCTGGGGTTTGTGGATCTCGACGATACGGCTTAGACCGTTGGAGCTTGAAGCCAGGATCAATTGAAAGACTTCACAAGGGTTCGTAGGTCTTGACGTATAGGCCGGACTGAGAGCGCTCGTACCAACATCAATTGAGGCATCAAATCTTGGGACTATCTTAGTTCATGGGACTGCGTTCGGGTGGGTGGATAAGAAGCCCCTTCGGCGAGTGTATTGCGTCCCAAAACAACTCGGGTCGTGACACTGCAGAGCCAGTAGAGGTTGGATAGTACTTCATTGCTACCAGTCAGTATTACCATAGCTCAATTAATGATATGAGACTATAATCACTGAGCTTCTTTCGGTTACAACTTCTCTAAATACATTACATTGACACTTGTTTAATTATTAGCTGTTGATCACTGCATTAAAATAATAAAATTCTCTCATCCCACTATCATTAAAAGAAAGAATCAAAAATTAAATTCATTTTTATTATTTTCAAATCACAACAGAACAAAAATGCTTAGAATAGTTAATTTCATTCATACTTATAAAAGTGATGGTAATTTAATAATTCGAAATGGCAACAATAGTTCTCCTAGAAAGAGTTCATATTAATATACACCCTAATTATTGCGAATAAAACGTTATACGTACATCATTTGGTTTCTCACTGACTTTTCTCGGATGCATATCTGTACAAATATCAATTTTCGCAATATGGTATTAAATATCACAGTTCATTTCTTATAATAAATTATGATTGAGCTTAGGTACTCTAGTATTCAATATCTCTCCTATTCTGAATTATAAAATAAGAGTTAAAGGTGGTTCTGAGTCAAAGGTTCCTCATCTTCTGTACCTTTCCATCCATGTCGCACAGTGATGAATGAACCTATAACCAGAAGAAGTCCACCTATACCTATAATTCCATAGGCTGAATAAATGCCAATATTCGGTAAAATGATTAGTGTCTTCGCAAGGCCGGCTAGATTTTCTGTTATAGCTGCATGCTGATGGAACCACATTACTGGCATCATTGTGGTTTTCACATTTTCGAAAATGCTGCAAAGTAAAATAAAGTGTCGTGTATAGGAATATTTAATACAATTGAAATAACTCACCTTATTCCGTCTATTTGTTCCAAATATAGACTAAGTTGTAAAGTCGCGTGCACTTTAAGAGGTAATCCAGTATTTGGTTCTAAGGCTAAATAAAAGTTGTGTTTATTAGGATCTGGAAGCATTCCTTCCACTGCTTCAGAGTATGAAGGATCAGCCATATAAAAGTGAGGCAGCGACATAAATGCAGGCGCTCCGAACCTGGGATTATAACAAAAAAATTCGTGAAAGAACCTACTTAACGTAAGCAGAGCATTATTTATTTATTTATTTTTATTTATTTATTATTATCCTGATACTCCTAGATCTTCTGTGAAGATCCCTCAGAAGCTTTTTCAGCTTGTACGAGTTAGGAGTTCAGTTGTGTTCTGTGTAGGCTTTGTTACTGCGATCTTGCGCCACTTTAGGTCACAGCACTGTTAATTTTTGACCCAACAGTGAAATGGTGGCAGATACCCGTCCAACTAGAAAATTTCTTTTCTACCTGAATAGGATTCGAACCCTGGACCTCCCGGTCACGAGTCCGATGCTCTCCCGCTGAGCTATCCACACTCATATTATAAATACAAGTTTCACTGCAAAACTTGAAATAATTCCATATTTTTGTGACTTCAGTTAAGAAATAATCAAAATTTTTTCATTTTAAACATATAAGTAACTACAATACTTACTTGCATTGTGAAACGTTCCTCACTCCACTGGGTAAATGTACCCCCGGACTGAAGCAGCCCATTTCGGGATATTTAGTACCATTATCAAACAGACGCTCAGTTTGAGCATATATGTTTCCTGCTATGCCAAAGGTAGAATAACTTCCGTTTCGTTCAAGTGTTAAGGTACTGAAAATAGTGAATAAAGTTAAAATCCGAAGAAAATAGTTGTAGTTGGTATGATGTGTGAATGACAGACAGAACAAAAATTGTGCCACATGTAGTTATTCAAACTTACGGTCCATCCCGAATGTAAAAAAGTTCATAAAAGTTCAGATGATTAAAAATCAAGCCGAAGAGTTTTGACATTTTTTACCTGCAGGTATCTGGTGTGAATATCGAAATCTTTTCTGAATCTTTTAATGGATACCATAGTTCTCCTGATGTTCCATTAACCATACCACAATAGCTGGGATATACCGGTGACCTCGGACTTTGATTCCATCGTGTTAAAATCCCTAATTTCTGGATATCATCTGCTCCAGTATTCATCGTAAAATTTCCATCATAAGTACTTGAACCATTTCTCTGTAGTGTTTAATTGAGACATGAGTTATGAAAAATCCAATAAATATTATTGCGCTACATACATTGAAAAACCATCCAAATTTATCAAAGGGGATATCGATACCCTTGGGGTGTATTTTCTTCAAAAGGGTCAATAGAGTGTCATTATAACCCTCGAAAAGAAATTCTTTGGCAGTCTTCGTCACAGTCAACTTAACCCGTTTTTCCTCCAATAAAAAGTTCACAGCTCTCCTGACAATTTGACCTTTATGCTTAACTATGTTTCCAACAGTCTGTAACAAAAATGTCTTATACTACTCTGTCAAGAAAGTACCGGGAATTTTCAATTAAAACAACATTTTTACATTTAATCGTCAAAATTTATTGCTCCATTCAAAAATAGGCTCCATTTGCTCCAATACATCTATGCCAACGGCATTTCCAATTATCGAAACACATTTTATAGGCGCTTTCCGGTATGGACTTTAGCTCTCGCGCTGAATTTTGTTTTATGGCTTCAATCGACTCAAAACGGGTGCCACGAAGGGGCAATTTTAGTTTTGGGAAGAGGAAAAAGTCGCAGGGAGCCAAATCCGGCGAATACGGTGGTTGCTGAAGCACGTTTGTTGAGTTTTTGGCGAGAAAGTCAGTAACAATCGTAGCTCGGTGAGAAGGCGCGTTATCGTCATGCAAAATCCATGAGTTGTTCGCCCACAAATTTGGCCGCTTCTTACGGATACGCTCACACAAACGTTTCATAACGCCTAGGTAATACTCCTTGTTTACCGTCTGACCCTCTGGAACGAATTCGTAGTGCACCACACGGATATCGAAGAAAACAATGAGCATCACCTTCATTTTCGAGCGGCTTTGGCGTGGTTTTTTCGGTTTCGGCTCATTTTATGCCACCCATTCCGATGATTGCTGGCTTCTTTGCATATCGTACTCGTAGACCCAGGTCTCATCACCAGTTATAATGCGTTCCATGAATGTAGAATCGGAATTACAGCGATCCAGCATGTCTGAAGCAACCTGTTCGCGATGACGTTTTTGAAGAAAATTCAGGTCTTTCGGTACGAGTCGTGCGGCCACCTTTCTCATGCCCAAAATATCAATCAAAATCGTACGTGCAGACTCGTGGGATATCTTAAGATCATGTGCTATCTCTCTCAAGCTGGTACGACGGTTTTCCGGCACCCTTTCCTTAATTTTATCGACGTTATCTTCGATCGAAGCCGTCGATGGGCGACCACTTCACGACCGTCCTTGAAGGCTCTGTACCACTGATATGCACGAGTTTTCGATAGAGCATTATCACCAAAGGCCTTTTCCAACATTTTCAATGCATCGGCACACGAAAATTCATTTGCAACACAAAACTTTAAACAAATTCTTTGCTCAACGTAATCACCCATAGTAAAAATCGGCACGCACTCTGACATCGACTGACTTAATCAGCTGTTGCAAACACACTAGTTGACAGATCCCGCTCAAGCTTGGCATAGTAATTAAGGACAGTGGTACCAACTTAGGAAAAAAAAATTTTACCTGCCTCATTGCCCCGCCAGATTTAAATCGATAATTCCCGGTACTTTATTGACAGAATGTATAACACTAATATATGAATAACACCTGAAACACCAACCAACACATGATCTGCTAATTTTTTTATTTATATAAACAGAAACTCCAAAAAGATTAATCTAATTATTCTACAATAAAAGAAACCAATAAGTTTTTGATAAATATTTTTCTAAAATTGAAACCCTTAACTTTCAACCCCTATTTAATTGGTTTTATCGAAAAGCTTGAAGGATAGCAGACGATTTTTGTGGCAAGTTTCACATTTTTATTTATTCTTTTGTGGCTGTATGTCCACAGATTCAGAGACAAGTCTTGGCATGTACAAAAATCCCTTGAGAATGTTTTAATCTCGGCATAAGGTCAAATGACTCAACTATAAGGCAATTCAATTCCTGATTAACCTTTGATATTGTTGAAAAGAACTCGGTAAACAATGCCAAATGACTCATTGCTTTTCTTTATCATTTATTTGTGCAAACTGATTCACTAAGATTTTCTAAAATACACGTAGCTATTATTTATCTTTGCATGTTGAACAAAGCCTGGAAGTTCTAAAAATCATATGCGTATGTAAGAATTGAGAATACTCTTGAACTAAGAGTCAAGAGGTTGCAAGTTCAAAGCTAAGAGATGAGTTTTTCTCATTTTTGAGTTCCGCTAGAGTTCCTGAGATTATTTATATTCTCGAAATACTCACCAAAGCTATAGCATTCAAGGTTGTTATATTGTCATCCAAGGAACCTCTTGTTTTTTCGGGTACAAAGTGCCACGTTCGTATGGTGTTGAAGTTAACAGTATTATTATCGTTATATTTAATGTTGGCTCTAGAGTGATGCTCTTGGAAGGTATAAGGCCCCAATTGTTGAAATTTCGGTTTTTTGGTCCATAATTCTCCCTCCTTGAAATCTGCAGCATTTGTCCAATTGAAGAGATATATTTCTAGAAACATAGGTATCGGCGTCTCTTTCCAAAATTTGAATTGCTGCGTGTTTTCATTTTCTAAAGAAAGTTGCTGAAATACATTTTATATCTATCAGTCTTGTCAAATTTGCAAGTAAAATTTGTAAAAATCAGATACATTTTTATGTCAGTTTGTGTATATTTTCAAAAAAAATTTAAAGAAGTTTTTAGATACTTTCTTTCTACAAAAAATTAAGTTCCATTTGTTGACACCCGCTCTATTATCTTTGTTTAATTTGTCTTTATTATTTTTGATGTAAGTATCCAAGTTGTTAGTGGCTCTAAAAGCTGCTATATAATTTAAAGTTTTCTCAAAATTATTGCCTAATTTCAGTAAAATAGAAAAAGGCTTTTTACTTGATAAAAGAAATATAACAAAATTTGAATATCAAAACAGATTTAATCTGTTAGTCTTCTACAATTTTAATTTCAAAAAAATTTTTATTCAAAAAACTTTTAGAATTAAATTAATGTCTACAATAAGCACCGCTTATATTTAATAAACGTATATAATCAAAACTCAATATATTATTATTATTATTATTATTATTATCCTGATACTCCTAGATCTTCTGTGAAGATCCCTCAGAAGCTTTTTCAGCTTGTACGAGTTAGGAGTTCAGTTGTGTTCTGTGTAGGCTTTGTTACTGCGATCTTGCGCCACTTTAGGTCACAGCACTGTTAATTTTTGACCCAACAGTGAAATGGTGGCAGATACCCGTCCAACTAGAAAATTTCTTTTCTACCTGAATAGGATTCGAACCCTGGACCTCCCGGTCGCGAGTCCGATGCTCTCCCGCTGAGCTATCCACACTCATCATATTAGGACTACAATTAAGTTTCCGTCGTTTTTTAACACAAATTAAATATTTATTATAGAAGAACGATGTGAGACTGCTTGCTGAGAGACTTCTAATGTTAGAGCAAGTTCTTTTTGTGTTTGAGATTAATCTTCCTCCAATAATTCCTCCAATTCTGCATCCTCGTAAATTTTTGGCCTTCCACTGGGATCTTTGTCTTCTACGTCGAAATCAGCGTTTTTAAACTTTTGAAACCACTCTCGACACGTTCTCTCACTCAAAGCACCCTCACCATATGCTTCTACAAGCAATTGATGCGCCTCAGCAGCAGATTTCTTTAAATTAAAGAAGTAAACTAATATTTCCCGCAAATGACGCTTACTTGGCTCAAATTTTGACATTTTCAACTTATAAAAATTATATTTTACCAATATAAAATCAATGATATTAATAGGTTATGTTGTTCTTGAATGTCCAAACTATTTTTCAAGCCGGTTATCATCTGCGAAAGCTAACCGAAACTCCGTGCCGCGCCATCAAAAAAAAACGGCGGAAACTTATTTGTACTCCTAATATAATGTCAAATGAAATAAATAAACCAACAGATATAAAAAAGTCATTAAAATTAATACATAAATATTTAAAGGAGACAAAATTTTGTTTCTGATCTTACTACTATGAACACCAATTGCAACTTGAGGACTTCTCAAAAAATATAATTTATTTGAAATATTTAATATATTTTGGAATATTATTTAGGGCCGATGAAGAGATTATTAGAATTATAATTGTTTTTTGAAGATATAGTGCATGGTTTGAGAAATTTTTGAATTAACTTATTTGAATATTTAAATATATTAAATATTTCAAATAAATTATATTTTTTGAGAAGTCCTTAAGTTGTGTTCATGTTTTTGAAAAGCAATTGGTGTTCATAATGGTAAGATCAGAAACAAAATTTTGTCTCCTTTAAATATTTATTCATTAATTTTAATGACTTTTTTATATCTGTTGGTTTATTTATTCAATTTGACATTATATATTGAGTTTTGATTATATACGTCTATTAAATATAAGCGGTGCTTATTGTAGACATTAATTTAATTCTAAAAGTTTTTTGAATAAAAATTTTTTTGAAATTACAATTGTAGAAGACTAACAGATTAAGCCTTATTTCAGTTTAAGGTACCATATTTATCAAAAATTCCTGTAAGTGTCAAAATTTTCAAAAGTTTTGAACTAATGCTTCTACCTAAGAAGCATTAGAAATTAGGCAATAATCTTAAGAGAACTTTCATATAGCAGCTTAATTATAGTGGCTCTAAAAGCTACTATATAATAATAATAATAATAATATAGTTTATTTCTGTTAAAATAAACAAATTATATCACTGAGGTTTATAAAGATAGATATTACAACCAGTGCGTGACATTAAATTAATAATTATTCTAAAATTGTTCATTAAGAAGAAAATTAACAATAATACAGGTAAGTGAAGAACTCTAGGTAGCAGAAAAAAAAATATACATATATAATCTCATTTTTCTGTCTTTCGATGAAAATAATGAAATTTAATAATTTGGCAAGTAAATTATGTCTAATCAGGTAGGTATCAGTCACTATTTAGATAGATATATAGATATAGACAATATATACAATTTTCCAATATATATATTCTGAGATTTTACAATCCTGTATAGAAGTTTTGTCTTATCCGGTATTTATTTATTTATTATTTTAGAGATCAAAATATTGATGTTTTAGCTATTATTTACTACGTTATTTATTAAAATTCTTGTGTCACTATTCATCCAGCATTTTATTCTCTTTTTAAATGTTTTAGTAGTTTTTATATTTCTCAAGTCTTCAGGAATTATATTAAAAATTTTTGGTGCAAGATAGTTGTAACTTCGTTGGCCTATACTTTTGTAGCATCTAGGTGGTTGGTAAGTGAGATCTCTTTTCCTGGTTGTGTAATCATGTTTAAGTGTGTTCACCGATATTTTCTTTGAAATAATGCTTGAAAGAACGTTAATAGCGTATAACTGCCTTATATCATGTACTTCTGCTATCTTGAATAACTCTTTGCTTGAAAACGTAGGCTTTTTTTTATGAATTATTTTTAAGACCCATCTCTGAATTACCTCTAGAGGTTTTATATGGTTTCGATAAGTACCACCCCATCCCACTATGCCATAGTTGATTTGTGACTGTATCAAAGCTAGGTAGAATATTTTTAAATATTTCATATTGGTCAGATATTTACGCAAGTATTTGAATTTGAAAAGCAGACTTCTTATTTTATTCACCAAATTTTTTACGTGTTTATCCCATTTTAATTGTTGGTCAACTGTAATTCCTAGATATTTAATAGCATTTGATTCCACTATAGCTGTTCCGCTGTCAATTTCAAGTTTTCCCCAATTTGGCAGATCTGTAGTATGAGAGCTGAAAACCATATACCTTGTTTTATCAATGTTTAAGGTGAGCTTATTACTTTTGAGCCATTTATTTATTTCAATGAATCCAGTTTCTGCTTTTTTTTTCAATTCTTCCCAAGTACTTCCTTTGAACTGAACAACAGCGTCATCGGCAAAACAAATAGCTTCCTCACATTCCTTCATTTTTAGTAAACTATTTATGTAAATTAGAAATAGTATAGGTCCTAATACAGTGCCTTGCGGTACTCCATACGTTATGATCTCCTCTGAGCTACTGGACTCCCCGATTTTTACAACTTGACGTCTATTCGACAGATAGCTCTTTAGCAACCTATAAATGGGTCCTCTGAATCCGTATGTTTTCAACTTCTTTAACAAACCAACATGGCACACAGTATCGAATGCCTTACATAAATCAACAAATATACACACAGAAGGAGTTTTTTTTTCGAGGCAATCGTACAATCTACCTGTTAATTCTCTTATAGCATCTTCTGTGGATTTTCCTTCAAGGAATCCATATTGTTTTTTGTCAATTAACCTATATTTCTTCAGATAATTCATCATACGTATTTTCACTGCTTTTTCAAAAACCTTCGCCAAGGTCGATACCAGAGAGATAGGCCTGTAGCTTGTAACCTGCGAACGGTCCCCGCTCTTAAAAAGTGGTTTGATAATCCCCATTTTTAATTTATCAGGAAAATATCCGTCTTCAAAACATTTACTAATTAAATAAGCTAACGGTACCGATATCTCATGTTTGATCTCTTTCAAAGTTTCAGATCTGAGAGAATCAGGAACTTCTGCTTTTCCAGATTTGAGTCCTGCTATGATGTTTTCCAATTCTTGAGGCTGAACAGGAATCAAATAGAAGGAATTACATTGTGTAACATCATGAACTTTAAAATCTTGTGGACATTCAATTCTATCAGCGTAAATATTACCTATGTTGCTATAATGCTTATTAAATACATTCGCCATTTCCGTTTCATCCTGTATGTGAATTCCTTCATGATTTATATGTTTTATCTCTGACTTAGAGTTGTTGGAATTTCCACATATATTTCTCATGCATCCCCATACACCTTTCGAGTTATATTGATTAGTATCGACAATTTTTTGTACGTAATCTTTCCTTGAATTTTTTATTAATATTTTGACTTCATCTCTATATTTAGTATATTGTGATTTCAATATTTCGTCATTTGGACTATTTTTTGACCGTCTATAGAGTTCATTCTTTTTATTAATTGCTTTCAATATAGAAGGGGTGATCCATTTTTTACGAATGACTTTATTTTTTTTTAGTTTAACTGATTGTGTGTTATTTGCTATATGTTGTTTTAAAGTTTCAATAAAGATGTTAGTAATAATGTTTATATCGTTTTCCCCATACATTCGTGACCACGGCTCCCTCTTAAGATCCTCTATCAATCTTGAGTAGTCAATATAATCCTTCATTTTCTTTCTCCCGTCCCCACGTACGAAATTTTTATTGACTGAGTCTATAGTCAACACGGTCGGAAAATGATCGGTTATTAGGTATTGTAAAATGTAACCCTTTACACGTTCTAATGACTTCACAAGGTGTTCTCTTTTCAAAAATATATGATCTATGCAACTATTTCCTCCTGGTCTTGTGCACTCATTTATTATAGATATGAATCCAAAAGAATATAAGATATTTTTATATTCATCAACATACTCGTCATTTGATAGTAAATTAATATTCATATCTCCTATCAACACGTGATTTTTATGCTGGTACATATTTTCCAGATAAGTGTAAAGATCCTTACTAAAGGACCCCACACATGTTTGGGGCGATCTATAAACAGCTGTCAATTTGAGGCTATTTTCTCCGACGATATCAATTTCTACAGACTTACTCTCACCCAAAGTTAATATTCTGTGATTATACCCCATATTTTCTTTCAGGTAAACTAAGACGCCATCGTTTTTATTCAATGATCCTCCACTATAAATAGTTCGGTATCCATTAATGTTGAAAATTTCTAAATTAGCTATTTGAAAAGTTTCTGACAAAACAATTATATCAAATTTCATAGAAATTCTTTCCAACAGGACCAATAATTCATCAAAATTTTTTGAGATACTTCTAATATTCATATGAAATATTTTAAGTTCTTCATGCATACTATTTTTCCCAAATGTACTGACATCCTCCACTATCTTTGTCTGATAACTTCCCTCCCGATACTCCCTGAGAAATGGATCCATGATCCCATAAATGAACAAACAAAATGAAAGAAAAACAATCAAAAACACAAAACAAATGAACTACATACTATTTCTACCTCGTCGATCCAGTTCTAAGTTTCAATCCCAATTTGGAGTCCTTTCTGTTAGGTGATTTTTTCTTAGGTAGTTTTTGTGATTTTGGAAGTTTCGGCGATTCCTCAGGATTTAAATATTTTGGACCTGCAGCCTTAGTTGTTGAGCTACTTCCCTCTGTAAATACCTCCACGGTTTCCCAACCGATTTCGTCTCCACTTTCTTCGGTTTCCCCAGTATTTCTTGGCTTTTCAGAAATTGAAGGTGTTGATGGTGCGCTGTGAGGCTTCTTTTCTAGATGTACGTTCATCAGGTCTTTCACGCTATATTCCTTATTGCCAATAATAAGACGGTTTCCTCGTATAAATGATTTACGAGAAGTATTACTTCTTGCCTGACGAAGATTGGATCTCAGTATCTCGAATTCTTTTCGTTGAACTTCAGTTAAATCGTTTGCTATGCTAATTGGCGTCCCCTTCAACTGTTTGACCTTGGAAAACATAGCTCTCTTCTTGATATTCGAAATCAACTCTACCTTGATAGGAGAAGTTTCAGTTTTCCCAAGCTTATAGCAATCGTTGATGTCCCCTTCTTTCAACTCCACCCCTAACAGGCGATGTAGTTCACCACTTATTTTCTTTGGTATGTCTTCTTTAACTGATGTTTCCAATCCAAAAACGATTATATTGTTCCTTCTATTTCGTCGGTCTATGAATTCGATTTTCTCTGTGAGACTGAGGTTTTCTCTTTCCAATTGATCAATTCTATTTTTCAATGAGTGAATTTCTAATACGAGTCTAGCTTCCGTGGCCGCGATCGAACTCTTGACTTCCCTCCTGTTCTTAATAATTTCCTCATATAGTTGTCTTAGGCTGAATTCCTTGTTAATGTCAGCTGCAACTTCAAGCGACATTACAATGTAGTACTATAGAGTGTGTTCCTCTTTAGGAAGAAGTGACTCCTGCAGCTGTTGTTTGGCGTTTGTCAACTTGAAGAGAAGTTAGAATTAATTTCTCAGGTTTTTAGTTTGTGATGCTTGATTTTTCCAATTATTCTTGGCCAAGTAGCAGCATGCCCCAGCATAGACCCAATACCACAACTGTTACGAATTTTCTGCACTATTTTACCACTAAAACTTGTAGAATATTTCGGAGCACAATTTAACGGTGTTTATCTTCTTAGAACATATTGATTGATGAATAATGAATATAATTGAAAGTTTTCTCAAAATGAATGCCTTGTTTCAGTTTTAGTTACCATATTTATCAAAAATTCATGTAAGTGTCAAAACTTTCAAAAGTTTTCACTTCTAAGACTTCTATCTTAATAATAACCAACCTGTGAAAATGATTAGATTTTTTCAGGTTATATCATATTACAAGTTTTTCTATGCCAAAAGCATCTTAGATCCTACTTCTTGCATATAATTTTCAACATTATTGTATGTGTACACTTTTCTTCCTTAAATTCATTGAATTTTGTTCTTTTTGGCAAATTTTAATTGCTTTGATAAGTTTTGTGTTATTGAGCTTGCATATTGTCAATAGTTTTACTAAAAGTAACATATGTTCCATGTTAATAACAAAGTTTTCAGTCGTTTTCTTTGATAGTTTCAGAATGGGTATTAAAATTTAAATTTTTTGATTTTTTAAGACTTTGATTCTTTAAACATTGTATAATGGTAAAATGAATACTCCCTTTCTATGCACATTTTTTAAGATATTTTCTGATTTTACTAGCGTTTCCTAGACTGGTTGATGTGTACTCCAAACAAGTTCTTTCTTCAAAATCTTGGCTTGTAAGTGTTTTAATAGTTCTGTCAGAATTGAGTCAACTTATATATAGTCTGTCTATAAAGTATCCGGAAAAAACAAAAATCAATAATATTCACTATATATTTTTAATTCTTGAATAAGAAAATTTTATGAAAATATTCATCTTATTGACTTATACGACCTCCATTTAACTGTAAACACTTGACCAAACGTCGTGGTACACCCGAAACTAGATCACCTCCATAATTTTCGGCGATGGTAGTTCAGGACTGTAAAACTGACTGAATTAAATCATCTTTATTTCGTGGCAGTGCTCGTTCAACTTCAATTTTCATTAGTCCCCATATGTTTTCAATAGGACTAAGATCTAGTGAAGCTGCTGGCCATGAAATGGTTGTCACTTGGTGTTCTTGCATCCAAGCTTGAGGCCGAAGTATGGCATCTTACATTATCCTGCTGAAAACGCCACCCTTCTGGATATAAAGCATGCGCCGTCTCAAAGAGAAAATCGTTAGAATACAACAATACTTTTCACTGTTGATGGTACCATCAACTATACAGAGAGGCGTAGCACCATGCTGAGATATTGCTCCACCAAAAAAATGTTGGTGGAAAATTTGAACGGTAACAGTTTGTTTTGATAGGATTTTTAAGTGATTTTCACCAAGTTGGAAACAACTTTCATCAGATATAAAGACAATATTGAAATTATCTTCTTGAAAACGTTGACAAAATTTTATCCTTCATTCCTTTTGTAAAGGTGTCATTGTAGGGATTTTTTTCGGTTTCCTTGAATTGTAGCCCTGTCTTTTCAGTGATATAGGGACGGTTTCTGGACATACTTTTAGATTTCGTTGATTTCCAATTCTGTTAGCCAATTTGCGAAACCCCAGGCGAGGATTGTGTCGTTCTAAGTCCAATAAAGCGTTTAAATTGTATCCTTTAATCTTAAACTGGTCTATGCCTCATATCCATGCCATTTTTTATCCTCTTTAGTGTCTCATATACAGTAGTTCAAGTGCACTAATTTTTTAACGTTTCGAAAACCTTTTCTATACAAATATTCTACCTGTTTTCTTTTTTCTAGTTGCGACATTATTCCATAAATTGTATACCTGTTTGCAATCAACAATATTTGACAAATAGTGTTGCCATGCAACTTTGGCCATAGCCGACTACCTGTACAACGTATTTTATACACTACTTATGTCTTAGAACATTACAAAAAAGAAGTATATTAAAATTATGAATACTGGATACTTTTTAGACGGACTATACAATGATAAGACTTTTCCTTGACATTTCGGTTACATATGTCACATTAGTTCTTTTTAACGAGCCATAAAATATTAAACGGTAGGCTGTTTTCAACTAATTATTGTTTTTCAGTAGGACTAGGAATCTTCTAACATATTAGTCATATTATTTGGTGTAAAGGGTTTTATTATCTGAAATTCATGACAGTACCTATTCATACATAAGATGCTATGTAAGATTTAACACCTAATCAGTTCAGATGAAGAACTTGAAGATACAGCGTAGTGAAACAATTGTTGTTTATTAATAAGAATTTTGTGGAAATTATTTTTTTTTTACTATTTATAGAAAATGAGTTCCATCAAGTGAAGATAGAATTCCTCAAATGTTAGAGTTTGCCTTTTATTATTAATTTTCGAAGGTTTATACCGGAACAAATAAATATGTAATTTTTAGACAAAGTAAGAATTATCAACTTAGTTCAACTTACCGACTTAACGATGCCGTTGTAAATAATCGGCCAAACGAGTAGCAATACAACACCAACAACTATTAGAATTGACGAAATGACGAAAAGAGTTACCTTCCGGCATGTTTTTGAACAAGTCATATTTTTCTGAAAAAAAAAACACAAATCACTTCACTCAACGACCAATCCAGATGAAGGGTAACAATAACAACAACCGGAACAGTAAGTGAACATACGAAATTGCATCTTCATCAGAATAATGGTGATTCATTCGGGAGATCAATAATAGAATACGGGGCCTTATCTAAAGCGATATGGTGTAAAAATTTCAATAAACAACAGAGCATGAAATATTACATGTTTTCTGAATAGGACAGAAGACCTTTATCAGCACGTATTAAAATGATATCATACGAAATGACCGCATTGATCTCGCATGAGTTTGAATTCCTGTTTAGGATACGATCAAGCAGTCCATGACATTCTAGATTCGCTGAAAAATAACCAGAATCGAGAGCTTATTTATACCTACAGTAAATGTCATATAGGTAACGAATGTAATTTTCGAAATATAGGATTAGAAATTATCTGCAAGTTTCAAAAAACTTTCAATAAAAGTGTTCAAGAGTTTAGTACCTGCGAGGCAAGTGATTTTCATTTTGGTGCATTATTTTCAAAAATTATTAGAGAAAATAAAAAACGAAGCAAATTTTGAACGAGCACAATCATTTTAGACTAAAAAATTCATCTATCCAATTAAAAAAATTTCTCAATCGAATAATGTTCACTCAAGAAATAACATGTTATTTATATGCATCTAAGGAATAATTGAAATGAAATATTCCTTTATGAGTAAGTGCAGTTTTTTTACACACAACGTTCTATACGGAATTTCCGTTTAGAACAGCAGAATAATGTGATTCATAAAACCTTGGGTCAATTTCGCATCAGGTTATTATTTAATAAGCAGATCAACAAGAATTTAACTAACATTCTTAAGTATCAATGAACACTGTTATAGTGAATATCTTCTAACTTTAATCTATTACCAATAGAATAAAAATAAACTTTTCAAACGAAACATCTGGAAACCCTTCCAAGTTATTTATATTAAAATTAATACATATCGGGAGTTTTTTTAAAGTAATAGAACTTTAAATTGAAATAAAACACATTTAAATTGAAGCCATTTTTTTATTTGAAAGTTAATTTCATGACATTTGTTTTAAAAATAATTTCCGGCATATGTCCACCACGACTAGCTCTGAGGAACCGCATTCGTCCAGATCAATTTTGGACCACTTTTTCGAGTAATTCAGGCCTAATTTCATCAATAACACGAGTAATGTTGGCTTCCAAAGCGTCTATTATTTCTGGTTTATCAGCATAAACCAATGACTTGACATAACCCCAAAGAAAATAATCCAGTGGAGTTAAGTCGCATGATCTTGGAGACTAATTAATTGGACAATTTCTCGAAATAATGTTGTCGCCAAATCTTTCTTTCAATAAATCAATTGTTACGGTAGCAGCATGAGGTGTAGCACCATCTTGTTGGAACAAAAATACTTCTGGGTCGATACCATTCAAATTTTGAAACAAATAATCATTGATCGTCGATCTGTAACGAGCGCCATTCACTATAACATTAGCTCCAGCATCGTTTTTAAAGAAATATGGCCAGATGATGCTTCCAGCGTGTAAAGCACACCATACAGTGCATTTTTCAGGATGCAATTGAACCTGCAGAACTTCTTGAGGATTGTTTTCACTCCATATACGACAATTTTGCTTGTTCACATAGGCGTTCAACCAGAAATGAGCTTCATCACTGAACACAATTTTACGATAAAGAAGTGGATCAACTTCAAGCTGTTCTAGGGCCAATCAGCAAAAAAACCACGCTTATTATGGTCAAGTGGCTTTAGTTCTTGAACCAATTGGATCTTGTATGGGTGCAGACCAAGATCTCTACGCAAAATTTTCCATGTGGTGGATGCACAGAGTCCATCTTGTTGTGAACGTCGACGAATAGACAAATCTGGATAATTATTAACACTATGACTTACAGCAGCGATATTTTCTTCTGTACGTACAGTTCTTTGTCTTGTTGTTGTATCGAGTAGACAAAATGTTGTCCGAAATCAATCGATAGTTAATTCGACGAATAATCTACTCTGATGGACGATTATGTAAATCATAAATGTCACGAAGTGCTCTATAAGTTTGGCGAATAGAAAACTGATTTTGAAAATAAATTTCAACAATTTGTAAACGTTGTTGCGGTGTGAGTCTATCCATGATAATTTGTCAATGCTTACTGAACAGAAATGTCAAAACAACGAGGCTTTTACCTTCTGTCAAATTACAGTTATTTCTACCGAAAGTTCTATCACTATAAAAAAAACACCCGATACTATGTCTACAAAGAAATTCAATAATATGAAAAATCTATTTAACACTATATAATCAATAAGAATCAAGAAATTGAAATTCAGATAAACTAAATCATAGTTAAGACAGTGTTCGTTCCTCAAGAAACTCATCTCTTACCTTCAGTACTCAGAAATCTAAATATTTTAAATTTTGACTCACTAGAACGTGCACAAATGGAGAAGAACACATAACGAAACTTGTCCAAAAATTTCAATTATAGCACGAAGTGAATGTCCATAGAAAACAGACGTAAACAATATGGTTTAAAATAAATTCTGAATCAGGTATGCCCACCGATTAACAATTTCAATTTACCAAGAATTTTAAAATTCATACCACTCTTGCAAACAGCAACATATATTGCCACTGGTGTCTTAACTTTTATTTAATCAAAGTTCTTAATTTCTTCTTTATATATACGTAGATATAATATATTTTATTATTAAATGGAAAAAGTATTTCCAAGGAATAATATTAATTTCGATATTAAAAATTCTTTGAAGGTTTTCTGAATTTTCTAATTTTTAATTTGTCAATTTACCCTGTATCAATTAAAACTCAAAGAAATTAATGAAAAATTTCATAAATTCATACAAAAAATTTTAAGTTTAATAAACTTTATAAGGAAGAATATTATTTCAAAATAAAGTCCATTTTATATTCAGATAAACACATAGTATCAATTAGAAACATCAAAACTTTTTAGTGAATAAAACTATACAACAATTTTCACCTTATCTCTGGGCTTCCACGTAATATTATCGATCGGAAAACGCACACTGTAATTTTGAACTGATATCTTAAATGAGAATTACTGTTTTTCACATTGAGTAATATTGACAAATTAACAACCACTCTGAGATTAGATGAAACAATAATATTATCATCTGTAAACACTGGATATGGTGATGTTTAAAATCCAGAACACTCTTGAAGACCACCAGAAAATGTTCGATTTCTGGCAGTAATATTCGAAGTTGAAAAATATTGCGAATAGTGAAAGAATTCAATGCCAAGTCGTGTAAAGTTAAAGTATTACGTAAAATTACACCAACTTAAAACACTAAATGGCTTTCTATAATTCATGACCTTGAATCTTTAGGTAATATACTCGGTAATGTCCGGATTATTGCAAAAGGTGGTCGGGCATTAGAAAATTTTAGCAATCTACTCACAGGCAGTGAAATTTTTTCAACACTTCCAAATATTTCCACATAAATATCTACGACTGTTAATAAATTTCGAAACAATTCAGGTACGGGCTTGAAACATAATTTTCCAGATCTTATTACGAATTTAACGAGCTATTAGAAATATTTCAATTAGCAATAGATATAATCAGCCAATTTCTCAACTTGAGTAACCGTCCAATAAGATGAAAATATTTTAACTATGAAACAATTTAATCAACTCTGTGAGTGGTTCACGTTTTTATTCCTGAAAAATTCCAGAAATTTTTCCAATTAAGGAAGAGACGTTTTGTCAACGTTAATTAAAAAAAAATGAGAACTGGATGTAGAAAAAAGTACAGGGAATTAAAAAAAAATGAGAAATAAAGAAGATACAGCTGACGCGACAGCAAAAGTGAAAAAGGATGAATAGAGATTTATGAATTCTTGAAAAAGTATCTTAGATTGAAAATAAGGGAAACAGTAAAAAGGGAAAACGCTCTTAGATAAGCACACGCAGACAGCAAGTATAAAGCAACGTGGCAGGTGATACGACGGAAAATAAAGGAAACTCAACCAAGAAAAACAGATAATATATTGTTCATAGCAGAGTAAATCGATAGGCTTCTTCACTGTTGTCCATTTGGGTTCAATGAGTTCACTTCACGAATTCACTAACCTTAATTACAAGTTTAAAAATCAAGATAATACGTTCACTTTCAAGCTTGAACTAAAATGTTCTTTAAACTGCTATTGGAGTGGCTATTGTCGAATAAAGATTTCTAGAAAAACTGCCGGAATTTTAGAAAATTGTTTTGACGATCGCCTTTGTACAAAGGGTACGATATTGTAACGGAGAAAGGGCGTAGAAAGCAGAGCTGCGCGAGATTTTATACTTGCCGAGTAAAGATGGATAATATATTGTTCATTTTCGAAGAAATCGAACAAATAATTTAGCTAATATTATCTCAATAACTCCGGTTAGGCACAGTTCGAGCCAATGATATATGATGTGATCACAACCTATTTGATCTTGTATCTTAAATCTAATACCATACTTATTATTGCTAAACAAAATTTGAGTCATATTCTGAACATCATTATTTATTATTATCCAATTTTCATATCACATCAATTTTTCATTGTTTATTTCCTAATCGTTATCGACAATTCAAGGCAGCGACCATTATTTCGATAAATTGGACATTTAAAGAACTACTTTTTCCCGATAAAATTTATCAACTGGTACCGGACTTCGCCAGTTTGAACATTCGTTAAATAATATATATAATTTTTGAGTAAAACGTTGTTAGTATATATAGACATACAGTTGGCACTTTTCAATTCTTTTCAATCAGGTTAAACTATCCCTGATTGAAAAGCGCAAACTGTATATCTACATAAACTAACGAAAGAATTGAAATTATTGAAAATAATTAAAATTTCATCACTTTTAATAATTTACAATCATTATTTTCAAACAGGGATTAGTCACACAGTAATAATAGTCACAGAATAATAGTTTTACTTATATTATGCGTTCAGTGTTCAGTAAAGTTAATTTTAGAATGGCTTTTTCTCAGACATGGTTATTGTTGTGAAAAAAAGTGTAAGGACAGTTTTTGTAGATAATTGCATGATCTACAGTTTTTGTTTCAGATATTTTTATCGTAAAATTAACTGTTTCACCGAAAAATCCAAAAAATTCATTTTTGCAAACTTTGATATCCAATAAAATTTTTTGCACACATGGGATCGATCATATTACAGGGTGTTCTGGAACAAAAGAATTTTAGCGTAGCCAAATAAGTCTTTTTAGATTCTCTACACTTTCTTGTATTAATATTTTCAGTTTGATATTACTTCATTCTGCAAAGTGTTAGAATGTCAAACAAACGTAGTGCAATTTTGGAGCTGTTTCGTCAAGGTAAGCATCAATGCGATTTTGTTCCTTTGTTCAATGTCCCTCGACAGCTTGGCCATAAAGGTTGTTTTCCAGGAAGTGGGAGAAAACGCACTGTCAGTACGCCTAGCAATCGCAACATCATCAAGAATCGAGTCAATCCAAATTCGAGGGTCGTAACATATACAGGGTGTTTCGAGAATTATTGTACAGGCTTTCAGGGCAGATGCAGGACATTTTGTTGAGTCTGAATCAGTGCTCGAAATATGTCCTAACTGCTACTCTGTCAAGAAAGTACCGGGAATTTTCAATTAAAACAACCTTTTTACATTTAATCGTCAAAATTTATTGGGTCGCCTTCAAAATAGGCTCCATTTGCTCCAATACATCTATGCCAACGGCACTTCCAATTATTGAAACATTTTTTATAGGCGCTTTCCGGGATGGACTTTAGCTCTCGCGCCGAATTTTGTTTTATGGCTTCAATCGACTCAAAACGGGTGCCACGAAGGGGCAATTTTAGTCGCCAAATCCGGCGAATACGGTGGTTGCTGAAGCACGTTTGTTGAGTTTTTGGCGAGAAAGTCAGTCACAATCGTAGCTCGGTGAGAAGGCGCGTTATCGTCATGCAAAATCAATGAGTTGTTCGCCCACAAATTTGGCCGCTTCTTACGGATACGCTCACGAAAACGTTCCATAACGCCTAGGTAATACTCCTTGTTTACCGTCTGACCCTCTGGAACGAATTCGTAGTGCACCACGCCACGGATATCGAAGAAAACAATGAGCATCACCTTCATTTTCGAGCGGCTTTGGCATGGTTTTTTCGGTTTCGGCTCATTTTTTGCCACCCATTCCGATGATTGCTGGCTTGTTTGCATATCGTACTCGTAGACCCAGGTCTCATCACCAGTTATAATGCGTTCCATGAATGTAGAATCGGAATTACAGCGATCCAGCATGTCTGAAGCAACCTGTTCGCGATGACGTTTTTGAAGAAAATTCAGGTCTTTTGGTACGAGTCGTGCGGCCACCTTTCTCATGCCCAAAATATCAATCAAAATCGTACGTGCGGGCTCGTGGGATATCTTAAGATCATGTGCTATCTCTCTCAAGCTGGTACGACGGTTTTCCAGCACCCTTTCCTTAATTTTATCGACGTTATCTTCGATCGAAGCCGTCGATGGGCGACCACTTCACGACCGTCCTTGAAGGCTCTGTACCACTGATATGCACGAGTTTTCGATAGAGCATTATCACCAAAGGCCTTTTGCAACATTCTCAATGCATCGGCACACGAAAATTCATTTGCAACACAAACTTTTAAACAAATTCTTTGCTCAACGTAATCACCCATAGTAAAAATCGGCACGCACTCTGATATCGACTGACTTAATCAGCTGTTGCAAACACACTAGTTGACAGATCCCGCTCAAGCTTGGCATAGTAATTAAGGACAGTGGTACCAACCTAGGAAAAAAAAATTTACCTGCCTCATTGCCCCGCCAGATTTAAATCGATAATTCCCAGTACTTTCTTGACAGAATGTATAACACTAATATATGAATAACACCTGAAACACCAACCAACACATGATCTGCTAATTTTTTTATTTATATAAACGGAAACTCCAAAAAGATTAATCTAATTATTCTACAATAAAAGAAACCAATAAGTTTCTGATAAATATTTTTCTAAAATTGAAACCCTTAACTTTTTACCTGCCTCATTGCCCCGCCAGATTTAAATCGATGATTCCCGGTACTTTCTTGACAGAATGTATATTCGTTTAAGAGTTACAGTATTGTATTTTATCAAAAACTTTCAATCGGCATACCTCTTGAACTCCTGCATGGATCTCCATAAAAACTTGAGGGAATGAGTATAGAGTAATACCAAATACTTGCTCATAATGACTTATCGTTAGCACAGGTCCGGACTGAGAAAATTACATTCTTTATCCCACATCTTGTAAAACACCCTGTACAACCAATTTTCAAAAAGCGAAATCTCTTCAGAATATTCAATAAATACTCTTTCAAACAATCCTATTAGGATCAATGGCACACTTCGTATCATCATTTTATGAACCGTTGAATATTAGGAATTTTCAATTTATAGTAAACTCGGACCTGTGAATCTACGAATAATGCGTCCATTCATATTGAATCGATTGAAATTATCAGTAACATGACTTAGGTATTGTGCTGCATCTTATTCCATCCAATACATGAATGTAGGGGTAACATCAAGTATTTTTTGCAAAACTAAATTTAACCGAAAACTCGAATTAACATTGAACATTTAATTGGACTATTCTAAAATGGACTTAAAAATAAAAATATAAAATGTATCTAATAAACATGTGTGAAACTGAAAAAAATTGACAACAAATAAGAGAAAAAATTATAACTTGTTTTCGAAAATATCCCCTCTCTCTTCTAAACATTTTCTAGCTCTTGTAATCAAATGAGCTACAGCTTTCTTTAAAATTTCCGGTCGATTTCGTTTTGCTTTATATGTAGCTTGAATACGATTAATTAGATGCTCCCTCTCTATGATTTCTTCAGAGTAAACTTCATTTTTAAGTTACCCCAGAGAAAATAATCCAAGAATGTAAGATCTGAGGATCTTGCAGACCAGTCATGAGGTCCCTCTTTACCAAACCAATGATCTGGATAAACTCCATTCAAATACGCTACAATTTCACGGATGAAATGTGCCGGAGCTCCATCAAGTTGGAACTACATTCCTCTTGGAATATTGCTTCCATCATTCAAGAGCCCTGGCAAATGCTTGATTAAAAACTGTAGATATGTCACTCCATTCAGCCTGTGTGGAAGAATATATGGTCCAATTAGGCGATTATTGTAAATTCCACACCAAATATCGACTGAAAAACGATGTGGTGAATTGCGTTTCCTAGTCACTTTCGGATTTACTTTGGACCAAATATGTGCATTGCAAACATTCAAAATGCCATCTTTGGTGAAGGTCGCTTCATCAGTAAAAAGCGTTCTGAAGATAGCTCGCTGGTTCCGCGAAACCCATCTGCAAAATCGCATCCTCGGTAGTTCATTGCCTGGCTCCAAGGTTTGGACGGAGTGTAAATGAAATGGATGCCACTTTTAACGGTGCAGAACTCGCCAGACCTGATAATGTGGCAAACCTAAAACTGAACCAAGACGCCGAGTGCTGGTTGAAGGATTTTCTTGTACAGCTTCGATTATCTCTTCATGGTTTACCATCCAACTTGCTATTTCTCGTTTACTTACTGACGGATGGTGTCCAGTTTCACGAAGTGAGCGATTAACATGTTCGAATGTTTGGTGGTTAGGAATTCGACGATCCGGATATAGCCTTCGATATTCCCTAGCAGCTTCACGACCATTGCACTGCACATTGCATTGATATCTTAAGCTTCAGATCGATTCAAGCAGCATGTGAGAAGATAAACAGTGGACCAGAAGAAAGGCTAAAGAAAGCTGCAGAAAATTCAATACAAGAACTAGCAGGTTTCAAAAAGAAATAGAAAATTTTCGAGTAAAAATCACATATGAAAATTGATGGGGGAAGGAGTATAAAAGAATTTATTTGCGAAAGTGTAAATAAGATGTCGAAAAGTATTTCATTTTGTATGCGTGTGTCTATGAATGGAAAATTCCAGAAATTCAATAGCTCATAAAATATTGATGCGAAGTGTGCCATTATTTCAAATGAGCTTGCTTGAAAGATTATTCATTGTAGATTCTGAGGAGATTTTCATTTTTCGAAAATTCGATGTACAGGGTGTTTTACAAGATGTGGGATAAAGAATATAATTTTCTCAGTCCGGACCAGCGCTTTCGACAAGTGATTGGGTGCAAATATTAGGCAACGGCCTATACTCATTCCTTCAAGTTTTCATGAAGATCCATGCAGGCGTTTTGATAAAATACATAAAACATCCAGTAACTCTAAAACGAATATAGTTAGGACATATTTCGAGCACTGATTCAGACTCACTAAAATGTCCTGCAGCTGCCCTGAAAGCCTATACAATAATTCGTGAAACACCCTGTATAACAATACCAGATTATACTTTGCGTTCAGTTTTTACTTTTGATAAATGGTAGAGGTATTCGTTCTTAGTTCAAGATATGCATATTCATGAAAAAAATCAATTTCAAATAGCAAAAATCTCTAATTTCAGATTCGTACAAACCTCACGATAAAGTTAAATCACACAAGAAGGTTAAAGTAGCACACCGCACTTCTCACACCCGGACCGATATTAACATTGAAGAGATTCGACGATCGTGCTTTTTTCTCGAAGTTGATCTTCGTTCGAAAAGTAAAAGCCAATGAATTCTCCGAGTTCCGATCGGATACTGTGTAGTTATAAAAATTAATAAAATATCTCCCACTTCAAGTGGTGCTGATACAGTCTCCGATTCGATTAAAAAATGGAGCGCATTATCAAAGTGCAGAACTTCAGTTCATGAGAGTTTTCACGAATTTCGGTCATTTCCTTTGAATTTATCAACTTCCGGGTATTACTTGAGTTCATTAGTCTTTATTTCACTTGACGGGTTGTTTCCATTGTTATTCAAATATACAGGGTGACAAGAAAAAGTTCGGACAAATTTTACTGTGTTCTGGAACGAAAGTATACTAACTGACAAAGAAACTGCAGCACCCAGAAGGAGCTGTTTAAATTTAAATTTTTTTTGATAAAACATAGATAGTATAGCAAGGAGTAAATGATTGAAATTTGAAGAAAAAAAACGAAGATTTAACAATTTTTTCAAATAAATTTGTAAAAAATCTGTTTGTCAACCGCGATTATCTATACACTCCCCAGCACGTCTTGGCATTGATGCAATAAGATGGTCTATTTCTTCTTGAGGGATACTATCCCAAGCTACCTGTAGTTCATGTCTCAGAGCCGCCAAAGTCCGTGGGGGCTGGGGTAAATTTCCAAGCCTTCTACCCATGATGTCTCAAACATGCTCTATGGGCGAAAGATCGGGGGATCTCGGCGTCCATGGCAAAAGATTCACATGGGTCGCTTCAAAAAAATTTAAACTAACACTGGCAACATAAGGTCGAGCATTATCTTGCTGAAATATTGGGTTCTCGAGCCGGTTAAGGTAAGGGAGAACATATGGCTCCTTTATTTCTTGAAGGTAACGCAGCGCTGTCATGTTACCTAGAATAAAGACTAAAAGTGACTTACTTGCATGTGCAATAGCACCCCATACCATAACACCTACTGTCCGGTATACATGACCCTCAATATCAAATTGAGGTTCACGTCTTTCTCCCCGACGTCGTCTAACCCTTCTTCGGCCATCATGTGCACCCAAGGAAAATCGAGATTCATCAGAAAAGACGACCTGATGCCATTCCACATTCCAATGTTGACGTTCTCTGCACCACTGTAATCGTTGCCGGCGATGCTCAACCGTCAGAGGTTTCACAAGATGGGGTCGATAAGTCCAAATGACCTTAACCGGCGGTAAACCGTTCGGACAATTACAGCCATACAAGATCCAACTGGTTCAAGAACTAAAGCCACTTGACCATAATAAGCATCGTTGGTTTGCTGATTGGGCCCTAGAACAGCTTGAAGTTGATCCACTTTTTTATCGTAAAATTGTGTTTAGTGATGAAGCTCATTTCTCGTTGAACGGCTATGTAAACAAGCAAAATTGCCGTATATGGAGTGAAAACAATCCTCAAGAAGTTCTGCAGGTTCAATTGCATCCTGAAAAATGCACTGTATAGTGTGCTTTACACGCTGGAGGCATCATCGGTCCATATTTCTTTAAAAACGATGCTGGAGCTAATGTTACAGTGAATGTTGCTCGTTACAGATCGATGATCAAGGATTATTTGTTTCAAAAATTGAATGGTATCGACCCAGAAGTGTTTTGGTTCCAACAAGATGGTGCTACACCTCATGCTGCTACCGTAACAATTGATTTATTGAAAGAAAGATTTGACGATAACATTATTTCGAGAAATGGTTCAATTAATGGCCTCCAAGATAATGCGACACAACTACACTGGATTATTTTCTTTGGGGTTATGTCATGTCATTGGTTTATGCTGATAAACCAGAAACAATAGACGCTTTGGAAGCCAACATTACTCGTGTGATTGATGAAATAAGGCCTGAATTACTCGAAAAGTGGTCCAAAATTACTCGAAAAGTGGTCGAATGCGGTTCCTCAGAGCTAATCGTGGTAGACATATGCCACAAATTATTTTTAAAGCTAAACGTCATAAAATTATCTTTCAAATAAAAAAAAATTAGCTTCGATCTTAATTTAAATGTGTTTTATTTCAATTTAAAGTTCTATCACTCCAAAAAAAAAATCCGATACATTCTCGCGTTTACCAAGTGGAAAGTCCATGGTTTAACACCAATTAAAATTGAATCCAAACAGATAACAAAACAAAGCGGCAATTATCCTATTTCGTAAAAATCAAGAGAGTCATGAAATCTTACATTTTCCTGTTTATTTGGCACATTTGGTGTTTTAGGAGTTTCATTAGACTTCGATTCATTGAACTCGTTCTCAGTTTGATCGTTTTCCAAGCTACTACCATCACCTGCCATCTCGGATTTTAACTACATGTGTTCATGGAACTTAAATCGAGCGAAACCGAAATTCTAAATACTTGTTTTATGTGCGACGGTCGATATGCGAATGAGCATTGCATTGAATAATTTAGCATTACCAACACTTGTTACTCATTTATTCACGCAAATGTCATAATAATAATAATCGTTATTTATTCGAGACAAATGAATCCCGAAGGGTCAGATGATATTTATCATCTTTCTGGAACTTGAACTCGCATGAAACATATACTAAGTGACACATACATTTATTTAATTCAATATTGTTCAGGAATATTTTTACTTACAAAGGACTAAAGGATTTCCCATAATCAAACCTTTTTCAGGTTTTACAAGTCCTTTATTAGCAGAAATATTCAGGAACAATATTGAATTTAAAATTCATCGACATCCCCTTATGAATTTTTTTTATATTGGTATAGATATGTAGACGATATTTTCTGTTGCTTCACAGGTATAGACATACTACTAAAAATATTATTTTTGTTTATCAACGAAATACATCCTTCAATATTATCCACCATGGAAACCGAACATAATAACTCTATTAATTTTTTTGATTCAACAGTGACTAGAATCAATAATTTACATGAATTTTAAATACTTTTCGATTAATGGTTGTTTCACTCAATCCAATTGTTCATTAACTGTATTAACAGTTTTTCCAGGTTTCAGCACTTTAAAATGAACAATTCATTCCTGCTTGATCCATATGCTAAAAACTCAAAATGGCAGAATGGTTTCACCTCCTTTTTCATGATTCATCTCGTATTTTAAGAGTAAGGATAGGTTGACATGACCGTAGACTTTTTCACATATAATAAAAGATACTATTTTCAAAATAATTTCAGAAACAAAAAAGGGATGTGAATACATAAAATATAACATGTCATTATTCAAACTTCATTTTGACACATTCAAGTTACTTCTTAAGTATATGACATGCAACGAAGATTGAACTAAAAAGTTTCATAATTCACATGAATTATATAATTTCTCCAATTTTGAAAGTTTGAGTAACGCAGAATCTTTAAAGCTACCTTAAATCTTTTCATGATAACCTAGGAAACGGAATAATTGCAGATGAACAAAATTTGGATAGAAGAAACGAGTAGAGAATTTTAGCTCATAACAAAATAAAGGAATATGGTTCAGCGTAGAAAAAATTCAACATATTTCACCGAGAAGAATAAAGGTAATATATAATACATCATAATTTATACATATTGAATTCTCAATGATAAAATAAGATTAGCCAAACATTTTTGAAGGTGAGCTTGGTTGAAAGCGTTACGAAGCACCAATCTTGAGAAAAAAATTTTATGATATGATTCATTCTAACAGGGCCACTGATTTTTTATCTCAAGAAATTAAGTAGAAGCCTATTTTGACATTTACTGGTAAAATGACATTTGTTTGTTACTTTCTTCTATAATACATCAAAAACTTATGTAAAATGAACCCCTTCACCTGAATGAGGATATCATACGGCTGAAGTCATAAATATTTAGGAAATACTCTAGACACTAAGCTTCTACTAGGGAATTATAATGTTTAATAGATTGCTAGCAGAAATAAGAGTTAACCAATTGAGTCTTCAAGAAGAATAAATAAATTATCGATTTCAAATGCTTTTTACCCTATAGGAGAGTTTTTGAGTAAGTATTTCTTGAAATGATTATATTGAGGCATCATGTAAATATTGATAGCAATAAAATATCATTATTATTAACCATGATGAGACTGCTACAAGGAAACTTTGATACAATGCTGGAATCTGGGAGAACAGGAGAAATTTGGAGGGGTTGTAACTCAAAAATACTATAATAATGAGGCCCACAATAAATTATGAGACCTTATATCTTACATAAAAAGATAATACTCATGATTTGTAAAGTTATTGAAAACTACAATTTTCCTTCAAAACATCATTCTTGAAAACTGCAGGTTATTTAAATTATTTATAGGAAATTGATGACAGACATGAGTTAAAAGGATAGTTAAATTCAATAATAAATGAGAAATCTACTCACTTTTCAAGTAATTCAAAAATGCTGCAAATTCGGTAACATAACCATATAACAGCAGATTGTTCTTGTTATCGGGATTGATCATTTAAATGAGTAATAAACAGCAAGTATTTTTTTGACTGTATATTTGAATCAAATCTCATTTATAATTCACTTCGATGTCATAGGTCCAATTGTTAACCTCAAATGAAAAACAACTGTCATATGGAAGTGAATATTAAAGACTTGTAAGAAGTTAGCCTCGAATTTCCAGCCACGATTTATGACGCGCAGTGGGTCGATCCTGGGATAGAGGCGAAGCGACAAGTGACGAGGCCAACTCTGAATTTAATCTTTAGTCTAAAATTTGTGCTATCCCATGAATTTTTGTAGTGTTGAAGTATTGAACCGGGAAATAATGATTTCACGAATTCCCGTCGACGGTCCAAATTCATTTGAACGTTGATTATTTTAGAGCATTTCAATGTGAACATTACAGTGAAAAAGTCATCAATTAACAGTTCCTACTTTTCGAGATATGTTTTCCTCTGCATAAATGAAAGACTCGCGAAAATTACATGAATTATTTGATGAATTTTCAATTTTTTGCTGTGTAGATAATTCTGAAGTTATAAATCTCATTCTTTCCCGATTCAATGCACAAACCACCAGTTGTCTAGGTGGTGTTGATCCACAGCATAGATCAATAAGACTATATTATATATTATTGTTAATCTATGATCCACAGATTACTGTCAGCTTAGCATAGAGTCTATGGAGATTATCTATCGTTGAGTTTTCTGTGGTGTGATGTTGCTCCCTACTTTTTCAAATTTGATATCCATCCTAAGCTAGGGTTTTTCCCGCAGTTCACAGAAGTTAGGTTACGTTTAGGAGTAACTTAAAAGAATTAAATTATGATCTTGCTACTTAAAAATTAGTTCTCACACCAATTCAGTCATAGATATCTAAACATCAAAAATTACCCGGTTAAAAAAAAATTTCGTTGATTACAGTGCTTCGTTCGTTCATGTGATAATTGTGTGTTGTCTCTTGTATCATTATTTCACAAATTTCCTGAAATAATTTATTTGCTTGCAATTTGAATTCAAAAAATTTTCGTTTCCTTTTTACCTCCAACAAGGTTTCAATATGGGAGATTCTCAAGTCCCAAGAGGCAGAGCTGCTCTTTTAGAAAAATTGAAATCAAGAAAAATTCAACAAGTAGGCGTTCAACCTCCAGAACCCACACGTCCTGAATGTGACACTCAAGCAAAACCCACAGGCAGAGCTGCTCTTTTGAAGAAAATTCAAGAGAGCCGGCAGAAAAAAGTTGGTGATGATCCAAGTTCATCGTTACTTCAAAGTAAAAATGATGTTTCTATAATCACTGAGGGAGTTTCAAAATTGGAAGTTAAGGAACAAAAATTGGAAGTTAAGGAACGTGAAACGGTTACTTATAGAGGTGAGCAAATAAAAATATCCCCAAATGATGTAGAAGTTTTTTTAATGAAAGAAATTCATTCTTTAATTTTGAGATTATTTAAAAAATTGGGTGTGATAATGGTTTTTTTTATACCAAGAGTTTAATTGCATATTTATGCCCTAAGGGATATCCAAATGAGTATTTAATAAATGTTACTCTTTTTCAGGCGAAACAGGAAAACCTCTTAATATCACCTCCAATTATATAAAGTTAATGATTGAGAAAGATAGAGGTGTTTTTGAGTATGAGGTTCGCTTCAATCCTGAAGTCGATTCTAAAAGTGTTAGATGTAGAATGGTCAACCAACATATGGTAGAAATGGGTAAAATCAAAATGTTTGATGGAGGATCTGTACTCTACCTTCCAAAACTTCTAACAACAGATGTGCTTCACTTTAACTGTTCCCTTCCTACTGGAGAGCCTGTAGTGATGGAAGTTATATATAAACGGAAAAAAATTATGGCAGAGTGCCTTCATTTATACAATGTTCTCTTTAAAAAGGTGATGCGAGTATTAATGTATTCTCAGATGGGTAGAAATTACTACAATATGACAGAGAAATATTCAGTTCCACAGCATAGACTGGAAGTTTATCCCGGATTTGCTGTAGCTGCAGATGAATTGGAAGGAGGACTTCTATTGTGTCTTGACACACAACACAGAGTTTTGAGATGTCAGAACGTTTACGAGTTAATGTTAGACTTACAAAATGCCCCTGATTTTAGAGAGACTTTCGCAAATTCAGTTATTGGTTCTTGTGTTTTAACACGCTATAATAATAAAACTTATATAGTCGATGATATCTCGTGGGAGGCTTCACCAAGAGATCAGTTTGAAACAGCGGATGGATCTGCCATTTCATTTGTTGATTATTACAAAACGCAGTATAATATTACTATACAAAATGACTCTCAGCCATTGTTAGTTCATCGTAAATCTATTAAAACAGCTGATGCTTCTGGAAAAGTGGACCGAATGATCTGCTTGATACCCGAGTTGTGCTTTATGACTGGTTTGACAGATAAAATGAGAGCTGACTTTAGGGTGAGTTTTTTGTAGAGTTGAAATTTTGATTTATAATTTCGAGAGTAATGTAGTGTTGCGCTCTTTACGGAGTACCCTAAGAACGCTTACCGTTTTATCGTGATCGTCTATAGGGGGAGAATAAGACGCTACGTTGTGTAGGCAAACCAAATTATACCTAACGAGAGCAAGGAAATAGTGACGGGAAGTTCAAATATTCAAAATACAGTGAAGTCAAAGAATATACTACTCTGTCAAGAAAGTACCGGGAATTTTCAATTAAAACAACATTTTTACATTTAATCGTCAAAATTTATTGGGTCGCCTTCAAAATAGGCTCCATTTGCTCCAATACATCTATGCCAACGGCACTTCCAATTATCGAAACATTTTTTATAGGCGCTTTCCGGGATGGACTTTAGCTCTCGCGCCGAATTTTGTTTTATGGCTTCAATCGACTCAAAACGGGTGCCACGAAGGGGCAATTTTAGTTTTGGGAAGAGGAAAAAGTCGCAGGGAGCCAAATCCGGCGAATACGGTGGTTGCTGAAGCACGTTTGTTGAGTTTTTGGCGAGAAAGTCGGTCACAATCGTAGCTCGGTGAGAAGGCGCGTTATCGTCATGCAAAATCCATGAGTTGTTCGCCCACAAATTTGGCCGCTTCTTACGGATACGCTCACGCAAACGTTCCATAACGCCTAGGTAATACTCCTTGTTTACCGTCTGACCCTCTGGAACGAATTCGTAGTGCACCACGCCACGGATATCGAAGAAAACAATGAGCCTCACCTTCATTTTCGAGCGGCTTTGGCGTGGTTTTTTCGGTTTCGGCTCATTTTTTGCCACCCATTCCGATGATTGCTGGCTTGTTTGCATATCGTACTCGTTTTCCCAGGTCTCATCACCAGTTATAATGCGTTCCATGAATGTAGAATCGGAATTACAGCGATCCAGCATGTCTGAAGCAACCTGTTCGCGATGACGTTTTTGAAGAAAATTCAGGTCTTTCGGTACAAGTCGTGCGGCCACCTTTCTCATGCCCAAAATATCAATCAAAATCGTACGTGCGGACTCGTGGGATATCTTAAGATCATGTGCTATCTCTCTCAAGCTGGTACGACGGTTTTCCAGCGCCCTTTCCTTAATTTTATCGACGTTATCTTCGATCGAAGCCGTCGATGGGCGACCACTTCACGACCGTCCTTGAAGGCTCTGTACCACTGATATGCACGAGTTTTCGATAGAGCATTATCACCAAAGGCCTTTTGCAACATTTTCAATGCATCGGCACACGAAAATTCATTTGCAACACAAAACTTTAAACAAATTCTTTGCTCAACGTAATCACCCATAGTAAAAATCGGCACGCACTCTGACATCGACTGACTTAATCAGCTGTTGCAAACACACTAGCTGACAGATCCCGCTCAAGCTTGGCATAGTAATTAAGGACAGGGGTACCAACCTAGGAAAAAAAAATTTTACCTGCCTCATTGCCCCGCCAGATTTAAATCGATAATTCCCGGTACTTTCTTGACAGAATGTATGTAAACTTTACATACCTAGAAAATTCAGCTCTCGATAGTTGTTCCATAGCTTTATTTTTCACTGTGAAGAGAACACCATAAATAAAACACGTCTGATCCCACCAAAAATCTAATACGTACGAATAAATACTCGGCGCTTGCTCTAGATAGAAAAAAAGAAATAACCTTGAGTTTTTTTCTCTCTCTAACAGCATCTATTCAGCTCCGGAAACAAAAACAGGCCCACTACCTGGAGTGCCCCAAACTGGTTTTAGATTTCATTCACAATTCTAAATTATTATTATTATTTTTATTTTTTGTTCAATTGTCACTAACTATTCATAGTTAAAGAAAAAAATGTTTAGAATTTTTTTTTTAAACAAAATAAACAAAATTTGTAATATTTAGATCTGTGGGTACCCGGTTGCTAAAAGACGTCGGTACAGTTGGTTACTAACATAAGGGTTAAAGAAAACATAGAAATAGATAACCGGGGATCCCACAAGAGTACATGCAAATCAGTTACATACCAGGCACTGTGAATAACATGAACAGCACAAATAAAGGATCACAAACAAGAACCATTCACTGAGAAAAAGTACATACAATATAAATATAAGGTTCGGAAAATAATTTCGTTTTTTCCTGACAGAGGAGTTACTATAGAAAAGGTAAAAATGCTATTCAGGCCAGAAAGAAATTAACCGATGTGTAAACAGTACGCTAGTGCTAGAACTGGTTTGCATAATTTCGATCTGGCAATTTTGATGTTGAAGATGCACGACATTCCGGAAGGCCAGTTGAAGCTCATAAAGACACGATAAAGGCTTTAGTAGATTCGAATCGGCGAATAACAACACGTGAGATCGTTGAAAGGTTAAATTTATGGAATTCAATTATTATGACCACTTGAAATGCCTGGGTTTAACTTCGAAGCTCAATATATGGGTTCCTGTGTTCTCACAGAGAAATTTGTGTCGTCGCTTTGACGTCGGTAATTCGCTTTGACGTCGGTAATTCGCTTTTCAAATGTCACAGAAATGATCCATTTGTGAAGCGCATCATTACTGAGGACAAAAAATGGGTTATATATAACCATGTCAAACGCAAGAGATTATGGAGCAAAAAAGATGAACTCAAAGCACTTCGAAAGCCAATATCCATCAAAAAAAGGTAATGCTGTCTGTCTGGGAGGATTCTAAAGGAATTTTGAGCTTTTACCGGATAACACAACAATTAGTTCAGAAGTCTATTGTCAGCTGGACAAACTGAATGATGCACTTCAACAGAAAAGGCCAGAATTAATCAACAGAAAAGGTGTAGTGTTCCATGCGAGACCTCATACAAGTTTGGTTACTCGCCAAATGTTTTTACAGCTTAAATGGTATACACTGCCACAACTACCATATTCTCCAGATCTGGCGCCTTCGGATTATTATGTGTTCCGGTCATAGCAAAATTTTTGGTCTTGCGTTATACTCAGATCGTCATCGAATGTCTGTAATTCATTGTCTTCGAATTGTTTTGGCTGTCCCGAGCGAGGCCTGTCTTTCGTCCGTATTATATTGATTTATTTGTTTTCAGGTTATGAAGGACGTCGCTGAATATACTAGAATTACGCCCGCTCAACGAGTGAATGCTTTAAGAACTTATCTCCGAAACGTTTCAAACTCCCCTGAAGCCCAACAGATTTTAGCTGATTGGGGTTTGAGACTGGATACAGATACCATCAAACTAGAAGGAAGGCTGTTAGGTAATGAAACGATTCTGTTCGGCAGTGGACAAGAGTTCCGATTGAGGAACAATGCGGATTGGACGAGGTCTCTGTCTGAGCACAAGATAACCTTACCTGTTGACTTATTGAACTGGATTGTTTTTTACACTAACAGAGATAAAAACAATGCAGGCAAATTTGCAGAAACCATGACAAGGTTTGTAAAATTGATTAAGCTATGAAATTTTCTTCTATAGTTATTTCAGACACCAATGTCAAACTGGTAATAGCGTTAATAGAGAGTGGCTGTTATCTTGATCCTGCACTTTTAATATTATAGGAATTAAAATGAAAATCGAGAAATTAATATCCTGTAATAATATTTCGAGCACTGTGACAACAAATCTTCACTATTCCGTGCTAGTGCAATCCCAATAATACACTGCTGAGCATAATAGTAGGGCCATCTTTGTCAGTGGTAAGAGCGTAGGGTTAATAACCAAAAGGTCGCGGGTTCAAACCCTGTGCAGGTGTGAACGAAATTTTCTAGTTGGACGGGTTTCGGCCACAGTGCTGTGACTTAAAGTGGCGCAATATCGCAGTTACAAAGCCTACCCAGAACCCAACTGAACTCCTAACTCGAACAAGCTGAAAATGCTTCTGAGAGATCTTCACAGAAGATCTAGGAGGTTATTTATTTGCATTTACGAGGGGTGTTCAATGTATTCTTGGTATCAGGGTGATTTTCTATTAATGTGAGTAATCTAATTATCTCATTTACTAATGACACTATCTGAGGGTATAAATATAAATTTTCACTAATTCACGATCATTAGTTTTCTGGGTATCCTCAGTGAAAGAAGACCAGAATGACTGACGCCACAATGACAAAGAAAATCGAGTATCCCTCCTTTACAAAGTTCCTCACTAAGCAGGGAGAAAATTGCAAAATCATTCATGAAGTGATGGTTGCTGTTTACCCGTCGTTATACACTGTTCACAAGTGATCAAGTGAATTCAAAAGAGGCAGAGAAAGCATTGAAGACGACCTTCGCTCGGGTGGGCCCGTTAGAGGCACCACTGAAGAAAATGTGAACAAAATGAAAAAGTTGGTACTTAAAGGTGCCAGAATAAAATCAAGATGTTAGTGGAGATGGCAAACCTATCCGTAGGTACTATACATGCTATCCTTCATGACCATCTTAACCTCTGAAAGGTATGTGTAAGATGGGTACCGAGAATCCCCACCGTACCTCAAGCAAGTGCGAGTTGAGTGCTGTAAGGAGTTTTTAGAGCTCTGTGGAGAAGACCCATCGACTATTTTCAACTGGCTGGTTACTGGGGTTCATCATTATGACCCTGAGAGTAAACCAGAGTCCATGCAATGGATTGAAAAGGGTGCACAGCCCCCAAAGAAGTTTAAAGTCACCCCATCCACTGGAAAAATAATGGCTACGGTCTTCTGGGATTCTAAAGGTATTTTACTGATAGAATACACTAAAACGGGTGAAAGCATCACACCAACATCATGCGCAAGCACTTTGCGTATCGTAAGAGAAACAATTAAAGGAAAAAGGCGAGGAAAACTCACAGCTGCTTCACGACAACGCGCCGGTTCACAAGACCCGCGTGGCGAAGGCTGCTGTGCGAGAATGTGGCTTCGAAGAAATTACTCATCCTCTGTACAGTCCAGACTTGGCCCTCAGTGACTACTGTCTATTCCCAAATGTGAAAAATTATCTTCGTGGAAAGCGATTTTCCGACTATGAAGAACTGAAGGTAGCAATTAATACCTACTTTGAGAAGAAGCTGGAAGAATATTTTTTAAAAGGTTTAGAGAAGCTTATTTCTGAATCTAGGGGGCTAGATTGAAAAATAGAATTTTTCCAAAATTTTCTGAGTTTTCTTTCATGCCTATACGGAGAATACATTGAAGTCCCCTCGTATTCTAGATATCTTTTGATTTTTCTGTTATAACACAGTTTACTAACTTTATGCAATGATTTTGTCATCGCCTGCTTGAATAAAAGAAGTTTTTGCTGCTTTGTTCAAAGTTTATTGAAAATGATGAGGCCAGCTTGCGAACAAAGGGGCATTCTTTGGATTATATACAGCTTAATATTGTACCATTCCTGCACCAGTGTGTTGTGAAGATCTCTAGAATTTCTGGGAGCTGGCACATGTCTACGTAAACGTTTCGCCATCTTATCCCAAACCTGTATAGTTAAATCTGGACTTTGAGTCAATCATACAAATCTCGTGAGCCTTTAAGACAAGCAATAACTATCCGAGTAGTGTGTGGTCATGCATTATCAAGCATAAAGGTTTGGTCTTCTCCAAGGGTAACCATAAATAAGTTCGTGTCGAAAATTGAATCATTATTGTGAAACATTTGTTATAAATTCAAAGTTTAAAGTATTGTCCTTGACTATCAACTACTTTTTTCCATCTTTCTACCAATTGGCTGATCTCATCGTGAAAAAGGCCGGGTCTTTATCCGCTATCGATGCATCGGTCCATTTTTTGAGTTCATCGTAATTGGAGAAGTCTTGGTCAGGTAGCATCGACCGGAAGGAGCAATGTTTGAGCTGTACGGCGGGTCTAAGCGTTTCTAAGTACGTTTTAACAGGCAATGCAACATGTGGCCGTGCATTGTCAATACCTTTGTTGTGTCTATCAGTGTAATAATCAGAGATGAAATTATCTGCCTCACAAATAAATTTTTCACATGCAATATGCAATGAAATAGGAATGTCATATCGTATTATATTTGATTTTCAAGCATTATGGACTACACGCCAGCACTTCTGAGTTCTGTTAGACAACTAAAGTTGTATATCTTCCGAAACGAAACGAGGTGTCCAACTGCCCACTCCACACAAGGGTGAGATAAAAGAGCATTCTTTTCGAGTTCTAGCACTGGATTATTCATTATCACAACGCGCACATCTTTCGATTATTCCAATGTTTGACTGGATGGTCGGAGTTCTCTGTCTTAAGCATTAATTTAACATTAAGACGGGATTTTCCAAACCTGTAGATTGGATCTGCATGATTTGTTTTATTCAGTTCTATTTTTCTTTTCCAGGATAGGCTCAGCTCTAGGCTGCATAATCAAACACCCACAGATGGTTTTGCTAAGAGATGATCGAAATGAATCGTACATCAACAGTATGAAGCAATATGTAAGGTCTGACACACAATGTTGCGTTTTCATTTGTCCCACGTTGCGTACAGATAGATACGGTATAATAAAGAGATTGTGTACTTCTCAATACCCGTTGGCTAGTCAAGTAATCTTGTCGAAAACACTAATAAATGAACAGAAATCTCGTGCTATCATCCAGAAAATAGCACTTCAAATTAATTGCAAACTGGGGGGTACTTTATGGACACTTAGATTTCCATTCAAGAATTGGATGATAATCGGAATTGATGTCTATCATCCGCCCAGAGGTACTGGAAATGATTCGATCTGTGCAGTCGTGGCTAGCCTGAATGAAAGTATTTCACGGTACTTCTCTATGGCTGTACCGCAAAAAGGGGAACTAAGCGAGTTTTACAAATTGATCTTCACAAAGTGTCTTGAACAATATCAAAAGGTGAACGGTACTTTTCCAGCGAAAATTGTGATATTTCGTGATGGTGTAGGGGATGGTCAACTGGACCATTGCTTAAGATTGGAGGTTCCTCAGTTTGAAAATACTTTAAAACAATTTCAACTAGATGTAAAATTCTGTTTTGTAGTAGTCCAAAAAAGGACAAATACTAGATTATTTTTAGACAACAATCAGTCTTTTCAAAATCCCGAACCTGGTAGCGTAATCGATCATAGCATAACGAGGAAATATCATTCCGATTTCTTTTTAGTACCTCAAAATGTAAGACAAGGTACCGTAAATCCAACTCACTATATTGTATTATACGATACTTGTAACTTTAAACCTGATCACGTACAAAGGTTAGCATTCAAATTGTGTCATTTGTATTTTAATTGGTCGGGTACAGTTAGAGTTCCCGCACCATGTCAATATGCCCATAAATTAGCGGCACTTTATGGGCAACATATCAACAAACCTGTTGCAGCCGAGTTGGCTGATAAATTGTACTATCTATAATTTTCCTTTAATTTTGAGCTAAGACTGACAGCGTTTCCGTTTCTATGCTCTTAGAAAGCTACAAATTTTGAATCTTTCATCTTGCAGAAATTAATTTTTTTTTTATTTCGACAAACCTGTTCAAGATTTATAATGAAACTTCTTGACATGTGTTTTGCACAAGTTTTATAATATTGAATATTTAATTTTGAAATTACTATGAAAACCTAGCCTACCAGTATATGATATATTTGCCTTGTTTGCAGAGATTTTGAGACCAAGACTTCGCCGTCTTGGTTTCTTATATGGTATGTCCCCTGTTTTCTTATGTGTATTTGTTTTGAAACAGGTATTATTCCAGTCACTGTGAGATATGTCATACCTATTATTAGCACTTGTTTTAATTGAAGAATCTTTTCTTGATTTTTTTACATGGGAAATATTCTCTTCATTAATTTTCGGATTCATTATAATTACTGAAGTAATGTATCCAATGTTTATCAATTTGATAGTTTATTTTTTATTAAATGTTCACGTTTTCTATTGGTGTTTGATTTTTTATTACAGATAGAAGATACGTTTTATGTCAATCATTAAAAGTATTTTTTTTTACGCGAGATCTTCTATAAAATGAGCATTGTTTTTCAAATAATATTGGTATTTTACACATTGAAAATTAGTGCTTTCCACGGGAAATTAAGCACGTCCTCGAAGTCAAGTGATATTATAAATACTCGGAAATTAACAATTTGAATCTCGAAGCAGAATTAAGCCGAATTTTATATACAGGATGTTTTCAAAGTTGAGATAGGAGGAGGAATTTATCAAATACCAATTCACCAAAAATTGCTTGTAAAAATATTGAATGGGACAAAGTTGTTCAACCTTTTGAGTCCAAATCTTAAAATTTCAATTGCGGTTCTACTATTCAAACTCATTAGTTCAGACGGTCTGTTATTTGAATCGCTTACGAAAGTGCCATAAAAGTGAGATCTGCGCTCCAATAATTGTATAATGATTTTTTCCATTTTCTCAAAATTCCAAATTTTTTTTATGTTTCACAGTTTATTCAGTTTCTTTTATACTCCTTTGTAGATGGTCGAAAGACCGAAACACATGTCAGGATTCTGAATAAATTGTGAATTATTTTGAATAAAATTATAATTATTTATTGATTTTATTTCATACCAAAAACTCAGTACCATATTAAGATATTGTATTATCGAAATGCATTGTTCTCAATAAATCATGTGAACTTCTTCCGCAGGTTATACCTTTAATGAATAATGATTCATTAGAGCAGCGGTTGTTTCAAACTTCATGATCTTAATAATCTAGTATTTTTAACCCGAAGATGACAAATATTTCATCGTAAACCTTATCTAAATGTTAAACAGGTGTATGTTACACTGTCTCGATTTCTAGAACTTTCTATTACTATAGCTCATACTCCTTATTAATGAAGACCTTATCTCTTCAGCTGATGAAAATAATATTTTTTTTATTTGTATATTTTGCTATTGGATATTCTATGAAAGAAGTGATTGAAGCTTTAATTTTTTCATATTTTATATATTTTTATTAACTGTACATAATAAAAATCAAATATATTTCTGTTCTATTTATTTTCTTTTATTGGTTCTTGAGATCTGTAGTATTCCTCTCCACATAACCTTTAATGAATAATGATTCATTAGAGCAGCGGTTGTTTCAAACTTCATGATCTTAATAATCTAGTATTCTTAACCCGAAGATGACAAATATTTCATCGTAAACCTTATCTGAATGTTAAACAGGTGTATGTTACACTGTCTCGATTTCTAGAACTTTCTATTACTATAGCTCATACTCCTTATTAATGAAGACCTTATCTCTTCAGCTGATGAAAATAATATTTTTTTTATTTGTATATTTTGCTATTGGATATTCCATGAAATATTTTATGAAAGAAGTGATTGAAGCTTTAATTTTTTCATATTTTATATATTTTTATTAACTGTACATAATAAAAATCAAATATATTTCTGTTCTATTTATTTTCTTTTATTGGTTCTTGAGATCTGTAGTATTCCTCTCCACATAACCACTATAAGGTTAAAAGTACTGTGCAGTGCAAATAATGCATGTCATTAAATAATGAAAAAGAAATTGATTTCAGAGGGGGTTAAAAATTTGTTTCAGTTCTAATACAAAAGTTTTTTATTAATAATTAACGAAAAATAAATTTAAAACAGGAAAAAATTAATTGAAATATCAAAACATTTAAAAACAACATTAAAAACTTAAATCTTCATAACAAAAGATTGCATCATCATTATAAATACAATAATCAAATAAATTATGGATTGACATAAAAATTTAATCTGCATCACAAAAAATCACATATTCATTATAAACACTCAGTTTCTTATGGTTTTTCATCGGAATATGAGGAAAACAAGCAGCTTCACTATTCTGAGCTGAAGAAGGAGCTTCTTTATTCCGAGGTAAAAAAGTAGATTCACCGTCCCATTCATCATCTGATGGTGTTATTAATGCACGAATTCTGAGTTCCTCATCCCAGTCTTCTTCATCTGAAATTATTCAATTATCCATAATAAATCATCAATTGTTTAAGTGCAAAGGTTAATATAGTAATAACAGGAATTTATTGTTCATAGCTAAAGGCCATCGACCCAATGTCCTTCAGCCCATTTGTAATTACCAGATTTCGTAACATTTCAAACAGAAAAGAAAATTAATAATATATAAGCACTTAATATTATGACAGTAGATTTGCTTCATCAGTTTCTCTTTTGTTTTTCCAATGTCAGATAAATTTTTGGCTAGCTACTTGGGCGATCTGCTCACAGTGGAAAAGTTCTAAGATATCCTGTGATTCTTTCAGATTCATAAAAATTTTTATTGAACTTTTTAAGTCGTTCAATTGGTTGTACTTTCGTTGAACGATAAAATAATTCATTGGATGTATTGTGAAGTCTTTTTGTAACCGCACGAAGGGATTAAGTTGTTTAGAGTTGGATGTCGACAATTGACAAAGGTCTGCATATTGTCGTGTATACTCGGACTAATGCTTATTCCTTATTGTAAGTTTGGTAAAAGTTTTCTTTTTAATTGAAGTAGTATATTTAATGAAGTTCATTTTGTTGTCAACTTCAACTCCTAGGTATTTTATTTCTGGTATTGGTTTTTTGATGATTCCTTTTATTGTTATGGTAGACGAAGTTGGGCAAATTTTATGATAAAAAATTATTTAATCTGACCCAGGGTTAGGTTTCAGTCGCCATTTACAATTTATTCATCATGCATTGTAATCCATTATTATTATTATCCTGATACTCCTAGATCTTCTGTGAAGATCCCTCAGAAGCTGTTTAAGCTTGTGCGAATTAGGAGTTCAGTTGTGTTCTGTGTAGGCTTTGTTACTGCAATCTTGCGTCACTTTAGGTCACAGCACTCTTAATTTTTGACCCAACAGTGAAATGGTGGCAGACACCCGTCCAACTAGAAAATTTCTTTTCTACCTGAACAGGATTCGAACCCGGACCTCTCGGTCACGAGTCCAATGCTCTCCCGCTGAGCTATCCACACTCATTCAAGCAGCTTTTCAGTGTTTTCCCTTTTACTCACATTTGAAAGTTTTTGTGTTGAAATTATTTTATTATATGCCTATAAACACACTGGAATATATAAGAATGTAACTATATACAAACAAAAAAGTGTGCAATACCAATCACAATGAAACTGAGCAGTGTAACAGTTTTTAAAAGCGTTCACAGACACTAAGTTAAAACCTGACGAAGGTAAACACTCTAAACACATAAAATTTTGTCTTTGCAGTGTTCCGAAACTCTGCTTCTTCAGCTTGTAGGTGTGACCACGAAGACGGACATCTGTATTCAACTTAAAAGATAGCCGAGATCAATCCCGAAGAAGCTATGAATAAATGATCACCTTATGAGCATATTTATGATACAACAGTCTTTCGGTGCAGCTGGGACCCAAGAAACCGCAAGGTAGACATTTCTATATCAAAATATTTTGAATTATTACAAATTAACCCTGTTGTATAAAACTTCCAAACCCTCCACCTTGGAACAATCATATGATGTTTCTAATCAGTAACAGGGGTTCATCATTTGATGAAATGATTAACCAAAAATCAAATTGAAATCAGAAACGAATTTATTATAGTAACAGAAAAATTTCTCATAATAACAGAATTTTAACAACTTTAAGAAAGTAATTATTGAAATAACTGGAGGAATTAAATAAAAACGTTAAAACTTAAATCTGCAACACAAAAAAAATCACATAATCATTATACATAAAACTTAAAGGTTATAAATAATTAATTGCACAAATCATCGATTGAATTAAAAATGTTAAAATTTAATCTGCATCACAAAAAATCACATCGTCATTATAAACACTCGGTTTCTCGTAGTAGTTCATTGGAATGTAAGGTAAAAAAGGAGTTTCACCAATCCATTCATCATCTGATGGTGTTATTTGTTGACAAGTTTTGAGCTCCTCATCCCAACTGTCATCTGCAATTATATTATGCGATTATATTCTGTCCATTATATACCGGTATGGAAAAGACGGTCGGAAACATAGGAAATTCAATATTAGTTACAGTCCACTGGAGCAGTGGAAGAATCAAAACCTCAGCGAGATGCGATGACATACATTCTGTCAAGAAAGTACCGGGAATTATCGATTTAAATCTGGCGGGGCAATGAGGCAGGTAAAATTTTTTTTCCTAGGTTGGTACCACTGTCCTTAATTACTATGCCAAGCTTGAGCGGGATCTGTCAACTAGTGTGTTTGCAACAGCTGATTAAGTCAGTCGATGTCAGAGTGCGTGCCGATTTTTACTATGGGTGATTACGTTGAGCAAAGAATTTGTTTAAAGTTTTGTGTTGCAAATGAATTTTCGTGTGCCGATGCATTGAAAATGTTGCAAAAGGCCTTTGGTGATAATGCTCTATCGAAAACTCGTGCATATCAGTGGTACAGAGCCTTCAAGGACGGTCGTGAAGTGGTCGACCATCGACGGCTTCGATCGAAGATAACGTCGATAAAATTAAGGAAAGGGTGCTGGAAAACCGTCGTACCAGCTTGATAGAGATAGCACATGATCTTAAGATATCCCACGAGTACGCACGTACGATTTTGATTGATATTTTGGGCATGAGAAAGGTGGCCGCACGACTCGTACCGAAAGACCTGAATTTTCTTCAAAAACGTCATCGCGAACAGGTTGCTTCAGACATGCTGGATAACTGGTGATGAGACCATGGTCTACGAGTACGATATGCAAACTAAGCCAGCAATCATCGGAATGTGTGGCAAAAAATGAGCTGAAACCGAAAAAACCACGCCAAAGCCGCTCGAAAATGAAGGTGATGCTCATTGTTTTCTTCGATATCCGTGGCGTGGTGCACTACAAATTCGTTCCAGAGGGTCAGACGGTAAACAAGGAGTATTACCTAGGCGTTATGAAACGTTTGCGTGAGCGTATCCGTAAGAAGCGGCCAAATTTGTGGGCGAACAACTCATGGATTTTGCATGACGATAACGCGCCTTCTCACCGAGCTACGATTGTGACTGACTTTCTCGCCAAAAACTCAACAAACGTGCTTCAGCAACCACCGTATTCGCCGGATTTGGCTCCCTGCGACTTTTTCCTTTTCCCAAAACTAAAATTGCCCCTTCGTGGCACCCGTTTTGAGTCGATTGAAGCCATAAAACAAAAGTCCATCCCGGAAAGCGCCTATAAAAAATGTTTCGATAATTGGAAGTGCCGTTGGCATAGATGTATTGGAGCAAATGGAGCCTATTTTGAAGGCGACCCAATAAATTTTGACGATTAAATGTAAAAATGTTGTTTTAATTGAAAATTCCCGGTACTTTCTTGACAGAGTAGTATAAACCACCGTTCTCTTTCAATGGCAGTGTTGACAGATGCTTTGATGGAATCCATTGAGAGAGATAAGTGGTTTATTCATCATTGCATCGTGCTGAGGTTTTGATTCTTGTGCTGCTCCACAGGACTGTAGATTAACATCGAATTTCCTACGTTTTGGCTCTTTCTCTCCTGATTATAAATCTATATGCATGTGTTAGTCTTTATCTCTTATTCTGGGAACTACAGAGTCTTAAATTCGAAGAATCACTTGGCAGGCTCACTAATTGATTGTCAAATGGTAGGCTGTGATAAATCAACAAACGACATTGGTAACAATATGACACACTCATATTGTTCAGTCAAACAATATAAATGTAATGTACAAAACAATTGCTATAATATTAAAGATATTAAATGATTTAGGTGTTCTTACCTTCTTCCGAAGTATAACTCTCTTGCTCGGAATCAGATTCCTCGTTCTCTTCTGAATTAATCATGTCAGTCAACTGTAATAACCCGTCAGTTCTTACTTCTTTTGGAATTCTTGCCCTCAACTTATCTTTCATTTCATTGTAGTCTGATAGACCCAACTCAATGGTATCGAAATAATTCATTTCAACATCAAAACATTGTAAATTTTTGCAAACAAAATGCTGTTCAAAACTCGTCATTCTGTTGCTGTATAAATCCAAAACTTCCAATCCCTCCATCTTGGAAAAATCATATGATGTTTCTATTCTATTATAACTTAGATTTAAAACCTTCAAATATACAAGCCATGAGAGTTTTTCTGGTAAATATACGATAAAGTTGTGAGAAAGGTCGAAAAACTCCAAATTCACTAAATATTCTAAACCATCTTTTGGCAGCCATGTAAAACGATTATTTTTCAAATGGAGTTCAGTTAGACCCTCTAACCAATTTAATCCGTCAGGATACACCGCTAAAGATAAGTTATTCATCTTTAAAATACTGAGGTTTTTCCAGTTTGGTTGATATAATAACTTGTCTATGGTTCTTATGAGGTTCAAATGTTTACCATCTTCATCTGCATTACCAATATCTAATTCTTGAAGATACTTACAATTTTTGAGAAAAGCACAATCTTCATCTCTCAATATACAATTTCTCAAACTTAATTTTGGAACTGAGAAATTTAAGGTTATGCCAAAGATACATCGTAATGTAGTGATTTTATTAAAATCATAATACAGTTCCTTCAGTTTTGTAGCACGATGATTCATAATCCAGTCTGGAATATCTTTCAAATCATTTGAACATAAAATTAATACTTTTAAGGTCCTACAACAATTGGGTTCTACTTCGAATTTTTTCAATTTATTGCTCGATATATCCAGAAATTCCAGACTTTCTAATCCCAAATAAAAACATCTAGGTACTTCAGATAGATTATTCATAGATAAGTTGAGTTTTTTTAGAGGCAGTTTCTTGAGACTACACGTAATATTAGTTAAATTACAATCTGATAAATCGAGTTCCGTTATTTGATTTAAAGAATTGACATCAAGTGATGTGTATAATTTTATTAGATTTTCTACTTTTTCCACTTTTGGTTTCGGTTTAATATAACCTAACCTTGTAAAATGGTTATTTTCTCTAATGAAGTGTTGTTCCATGATACCTAAAAAGAGATTAAAGCAACTTGAGAAAGGTCTTTTACAATGCTATTTTGTTCTATCGAATTAATTTAACTAAGAGATTTCTCTTGAAGCACTACTTCCCAAAAGAGGAATGGACATTCAACTTCAGTTTTGGAGTCTGGGATAGAGGTTAAAACATACATATAGTATGGCTGAAAAAAATAAATATGTTGAAAATTGCTCCCTATAAATTTTTTAACGTAGTACGAATTTACGTTACTTCACTTTTTTTAACACAAACAATTAAATTTTTCTACGTTTAAAGGCACTGATGTTGTTGTTATGTTTAGGACCACAGATTACTAAATTATTATAGCCTTGTTTATCTATGGTTTAGGATTGGCATTTGAAGAGCATTCTTCTTCTTCTATCCTTTCACAAAGAGCCAGAAATGTCACATTAATTCCCTATTACATTTTCTTTATCATGGCATCAATAACCATGCCCAAGTGGACAGGCACTAATTATTCAATCATTCACACTCACATCCCTTCATACTCAACATTTGTCATTAATACACATACAGACCACATCCATGTGCATCTGTGCATAAAAACGTGGATCCAGTCCGTCTGCGAAAACTAATTTTCGAATGGAGAGAACTAGAGGCTTGACTTGAAGTTTTCAGAGTAGATTTGGGGTTTAAAATTCATCTCTTTCCTATTAAAAAAAATTGGGGGTTGTTGCCACGGAACAATATCGTCATAGTAATTTTTTCTCCCTAATACAGAACTTGAAATTTATTTTTGGATTGTTCAAAACTCTTAGGTTCTTGCGTTTGGAGTCTATAAGTTGACTTGTAGTGATTGCCCTATGGTATATATTAGTCAAACAGAAAGATCTTTCAAGAAAAGAATTCACAAATACCAGCGAAGTTATACGTCAGACATCTCACATTCAACATATGCCAGTCATTTGAAAGAATTTTGACATAATTTCAACAAAAACTATGAAATTATCCGTTATGAAAATAAAAGTACCAGAATCACGCTTTTGGAAGCTGTAGAAATTAGTAGGTACAAGAACCTTAAAATTCTTCTAAATGACCAAACCGATGTTGCAAAATCTCCACTGTTGAATATTTTTAGTTGTTATATTGAAGTATCGCTGTTTTTTAGAGTGATAGAGCAGGAACCAACTTCTTCAATAGGACACAAGAATGGTTAAAAAATAATGAATTAGTACTGAATGTTGAAAAGAGAAACCTTCATATTTTTAGCACCAACAGGAATAATAGATGCAAACCGACAAGCATAATATTGGGAAATGAGGAAATCCTTGTAACAAATTATACAAAATTCCTGGGGATGTTTGTAGACTCTTTTCTTTCCTTCAGAACGCATGCAGAATACTTAAGTCAAAAACTGAGTCAAATTAACTTTGCCATCAGAATATCTAAAAAATATTTGAATGAGAAATCATTGAAAATATTGCATCATGCGAATTTCGAATCTAGACTCCGATATGGTATAATTTTCTGGGGTACTAATCAAAATTTGAAAGAAATGTTTTTGCTACAGAAGAGAACTCTGCGAACAATTTATGATTTAAAGTTTAGGAAGACATGTAGGAATTTGTTCAAACAAAACAATACATTCCGTCAAGAAAGTACCGGGAAATATCGATTTAAATCTGGCGGGCAATGAGGCAGGTAAAAAATTTTTTTCCTAGGTTGGTACCACTGTCCTTAATTACTATGCCAAGCTTTAGCGGGATCTGTCAACTAGTGTGTTTGAAACAGCTGATTAAGTCAGTCGATGTCAGAGTGCGTGCAGATTTTTACTATGGGTGATTACGTTGAGCAAAGAATTTGTTTAAAGTTTTGTGTTGCAAATGAATTTTCGTGTGCCGATGCATTGAAAATGTTGCAAAAGGCCTTTGGTGATAATGGTCTATCGAAAACTCGTGCATATCAGTGGTACAGAGCCTTCAAGGACGGTCGTGAAGTGGTCGCCCATCGACGGCTTCGATCGAAGATAACGTCGATAAAATTAAGGAAAGGGTGCTGGAAAACCGTCCTACCAGCTTGAGAAAGATAGCACATGATCTTAAGATATCCCACGAGTCCGCACGTACGATTTGATTGATATTTTGGGCATGAGAAAGGTGGCCGCACGACTCGTACCGAAAGACCTGAATTTTCTTCAAAAACGTCATCGCGAACAGGTTGCTTCAGACATGCTGGATCGCTGTAATTCCGATTCTACATTTATGGAACGCATTATAACTGGTGATGAGACCTGGGTCTACGAGTACGATATGCAAACAAGCCAACAATCATCGGAATGGGTGGCAAAAAATGAGCCGAAACCGAAAAAACCACGCCAAAGCCGCTCGAGAATGAAGGTGATGCTCATTGTTTTCTTCGATATCCGTGGCGTGGTGCACTACGAATTCGTTCCAGAGGGTCAGACGGTAAACAAGGAGTATTACCTAGGCGTTATGAAACGTTTGCGTGAGCGTATCCGTAAGAAGCGGCCAAATTTGTGGGCGAACAACTCATGGATTTTGCATGACGATAACGCGCCTTCTCACCGAGCTACGATTGTGACTGACTTTCTCGCCAAAAACTCAACAAACGTGCTTCAGCAACCACCGTATTCGCCGGATTTGGCTCCCTGCGACTTTTTACTCTTCCCAAAACTAAAATTGCCCCTTCGTGGCACCCGTTTTGAGTCGATTGAAGCCATAAAACAAAATTCGGCGCGAGAGCTAAAGTCCATCCCGGAAAGCGCCTATAAAAAATGTTTCGATAATTGGAAGTGCCGTTGGCATAGATGTATTGGAGCAAATGGAGCCTATTTTGAAGGCGACCCAATAAATTGTGACGATTAAATGTAAAAATGTTGTTTTAATTGAAAATTCCCGGTACTTTCTTGACAGAGTAGTATATTCACAATTTACGGTTCATATATTTATGAATGTACTGTATCTCTTCATAGAAACAAAGATAAGTTCATTGGATATAACACTACTAATAAGTATAATACAAGAACACAAAATTTAAACTTTATAATACACAGATTAACTTTGAGTGAAAAACATCCTGCATATAGCTGTATAAGAATTTTCAATCAGTTACCTAATAGTTTAAAGAATATAAGTAGCCCAAAAATTTTTAAAAATAGAATGAAATCATGGATAATAAATCTTGAACCTTATGAACTGGGAGATTTTTTCAATGCTAAATTTAGTTGATTATGTTTAATTTTAAGACACTATTTCATCTTGGTGAACCTTATTTGAAATAAAGAAATATTATTATTATTATTAGAACTTTCGATAGGGATAACTGTGATTTGACCGAAGGTAGAAGCCATGTTGTTTTGACATTTCTGTTCAATAAGCATTGACAAATTATCATGGAAAGACTCACGCCGCAACAACATTTGCAAATTGTTTTCAAAATCAGTGTTCTATTCGCCAAACTTATAGAGCACTTCGTGAAATTTATGGTTTACATAATCGTCCATCAGAGCAGCTTATTCGTCGAACTATCGATAGATTTCGGACAACATTTTATGTACTCGATGCAACAACAACAACAAGACAAAGAACTGTACGTACAGAAGAAAATATCGCTGCTGTAAATCATACTGTTAATGATGATCCAGATTTGTCTATTCGTCGACGTTCACAACAAGTTGGACTCTGTGCATTCACCACATGGAAAGTTTTGCGTAAAGATCTTGGTCTACACCCATACAAGATCCAATTGGTTCAAGAACTAAAGCCACTTGACCATATTAAGCGTCATTTGTTGACTGATTGAGCCCTTGAAGTTGATCCACTTTTTTATCGTAAAATTGTATTTAGTCATGAAGCTCATTTCTGGTTGAACGGCTATGTAAACAAGCAAAAGTGCCGTATATGGAGTAGAAACAATCCTCAAGAAGTTCTGTAGGTTCAATTGCATCCTGAAAATGCACTGTATGGTGTGCTTTACACGCTGGAGGCATCATCGGTCCACATTTCTTTAAAAACGATGCTGGAGCTAATGTTACAGTGAATGGTGCTCGTTACAGGTCGATGATCAATGATTAGTTGTTTCAAAATTTGAATAGTATCGACCCAGAAGTGTTTTGGTTCCAACAAGATGGTGCTACACCTCATGATGCTACCGTAATAATTGTTTTATTTAAGGATTTGGCGATAACACTACTTCGAGAAATGCTCCAATTAATTTGCCTCCAAGATCATGCGATATAACTCCACTGGATTATTTTCTTTGGGGTTATGTCAAGTCATTGGTTTATGCTGATAAACCGGAAACAATAGACGCTTTGGAAGCCAACATAACTCGTGTTATTAATGAACTAAGGCCTGAATTACTCGAAAAAGTGGTCCAAAATTGGTTTGATCGAATGCTTGTCGTGGTGGACATATGCCGGAAATTATTTTCAAAACATAAATGTCATAAAATTCTTTCAAATAAGAAAAAATTGGCTTCAATCTTAATTTGAATGTGTTTTATTTCAATTTAAAGTTCTATCACTCTAAAAGAACACTCGATAGTTCATATAATTGACTCCAATATATATTACGAATATTGATGCCCCTTTTTTCGCACATTTTTCTTAATCGGTATTTCTCTGAATTGATGGTTATTTGTATCCTCTTTTTATGTATTTTTAGTTCCGAGAAAGTGGGCATCCTTGTGCAGTTTCAGCAAAAATAATTTTTTTCTTCAAATTACTGCATATCGTTTTCAAAACCTACGCAGAAGTTGATAAGTAAGACAAAATTTATCACACTGCTAAATAACCCATTCTAGTGTTATATTAATGAAACTTGTAAATATATTGAATATTTTAAGAGAGATAATTTGGAAGCAATTTACGCTCAATAGTATCTATTTACAAATTCTAATCTTTCGTACATTATTTCCTGCTTCACGTTCATTTTAAATAAATTCAAGTCTTTCAGCATTAATTTAATCTCATACCATTTTCATACCTTCATTTAACAATTTCTGTATCTTATCTCTACTATTCTACTTGACTTGAACAATAATGATAAGGGCAGGACAAAATATATTCCTCATTAAATATATTGATTTCTCGCAAACCATCTGATGAAACATTTTGGATTTTAATAAGGTAAACAAATACACTTGGCTTAATATTAAACTGGCTTAAGTTTCACAAAAGTTTAATTTATGTTGTTGACATATTTGTTTCGGGTTTCAACCCATTTTCAAAACTTAACATGCGCTGTTATCATCACTGTTAAGTGAAATTTTTATGACTCATTTTGAAAACATAATTTTTTCCACAAAAACAATTTTACTAAAAAAGTTCTTTATTGGAAGAGATATGTCGATGATGTTTTTTGTATCTGGTTAAAAATTTTTTAAACTTTCTGAATTAAGTCTTTAACAATTCAATTAACCATGAAAACAGAAAACCCCGACAATTCACTAAATTTCTTAGATATTAAAATTACAAGGAAGAATAATCTCCTCGAATTCGGCATATTCCGAAAACCAACCTTCACAGACACTGAATTGTTTCAGCCGTTACTATTTGGTAGTTGATCATAATTAAAACAAATTGTAGAAATTACTATGTTTTACTACCAACAAAAATATACATTCTGTCAAGAAAGTACCGGGAATTGTCGATTTAAACCTGGCGGGGCAATGAGGCAGGTAAAAATTTTTTTCCTAGGTTGGCACCACTGTCCTTAATTACTATGCCAAGCTTGAGCGGGATCTGTCAACTAGTGTGTTTGCAACAGCTGATTAAGTCAGTCGATGTCAGAGTGCGTGCCGATTTTTACTATGGGTGATTACGTTGAGCTAAGAATTTGTTTAAAGTTTTGTGTTGCAAATGAATTTTCGTGTGCCGATGCATTGAAAATGTTGCAAAAGGCCTTTGGTGATAATGCTCTATCGAAAACTCGTGCATATCAGTGGTACAGAGCCTTCAAGGACGGTCGTGAAGTGGTCGCCCATCGACGGCTTCGATCGAAGATAACGTCGATAAAATTAAGGAAAGGGTGCTGGAAAACCGTCGTACCAGCTTGAGAGAGATAGCACATGATCTTAAGATATCCCACGAGTCCGCACGTACGATTTTGATTGATATTTTGGGCATGAGAAATGTGGCCGCACGACTCGTACCGAAAGACCTGAATTTTCTTCAAAAACGTCAACGCGAACAGGTTGCTTCAGACTTGCTGGATCGCTGTAATTCCGATTCTACATTCATGGAACGCATTATAACTGGTGATGAGACCTGGGTCTACGAGTACGATATGCAAACAAGCCTCAGCAATCATCGGAATGGGTGGCAAAAAATGAGCCGAAACCGAAAAAACCACGCCAAAGCCGCTCGAAAATGAAGGTGATGCTCATTGTTTTCTTCGATATCCGTGGCGCGGCCAAATTTGTGTGCGAACAACTCATGGATTTTGCATGACGATAACGCGCCTTCTCACCGAGCTACGATTGTGACTGACTTTCTCGCCAAAAACTCAACAAACGTGCTTCAGCAACCACCGTATTCGCCGGATTTGGCTCCCTGCGACTTTTTCCTCTTCCCAAAACTAAAATTGCCCCTTCGTGGCACCCGTTTTGAGTCGATTGAAGCCATAAAACAAAATTCGGCGCGAGAGCTAAAGTCCATCCCGGAAAGCGCCTATAAAAAATGTTTCGATAATTGGAAGTGCCGTTGGCATAGATGTATTGGAGCAAATGGAGCCTATTTTGAAGGCGACCCAATAAATTTTGATGATTAAATGTAAAAATGTTGTTTTAATTGAAAATTCCCGGTACTTTCTTGACAGAGTAGTATATTACACATTTTCTTGTGACTCGAGTTTCGGGAAATGAACTAACTATCCCATCATCAGACAATTGAAGACCTAACAGTGGTACAGTGGTATTTAAAATAAATATTTTGAATATTTCAGCAGATTCTCGGTAAAACCTAATAGTGGTACAGAGGTTTACAATCGGAGCGTGATAAAAAACCGGGTTAAAAAAGATGGGCCTTCTAACAGATATCGGAATGTCGGCAATCGACAAAGAAGGTTGTTAAACAGATGGCACCCATTTAAATATCTCAAAAAATTTTTTGGGCTTACATAGGTCATTCATTATTTTTAAACTTATTTTGTTGTATATCTCAAATATTTGGATTTACAAAGCTCCATACAGTCATTCATTATTTTCTACATTATTTTTATTGTGAACGAATTTGAAAATTTCAATATTGAAAAAAAAAATATTGAAATTTTCAAATTCGTTCACAATAAAAATAATGTAAAAAATAATGAATGACTGTATGGAGCTTTGTAAATCCAAATATTTGAGATATACAACAAAATAATGTAAAAATAATGAATGACTGTACGGAGCTATGTAACCCCAAAAATTATTTCAGATATTTAAATGGATACCATCTGTTTAACAACCTTCTTTGTCGATTGCCGACATTCCGATATCTGTTAGAAGGCCCCTCTTTTTTAACCCGGTTTTTATCACGTTCCGATTGTAAACCTCTGTACCACTATTAGGTTTTACCGAGAATCTGTTGAAATATTCAAAATATTTATCACTTTCGTTTAAATACCACTGTACTACTGTTAGGTCTTCAGTTGTCTGATGATGGGATAGTTCATTTCCCGAAACTCGAGTTTCGGAAAATTTCCCGAACTTCGAGTTTCTACAATTTGTTTTAATTACTTCACAGACACCTTAATTCATAATAGTAGCTCCCATCCACGAAAGAACAAAATGTCTACTTTGCACTCATTAAACCAAGAAATTAAAGTTCTAAAAACATTAGGATCAACTAACGGTTATAACGAAAATATAATATTATAAATAAATTAATTTTCGAAAAACAGCATAAAAAATCACAAGCATTCATATATCCGCCTTTTCAAGAACAAAATTAAGGAAAATTTTACAGTACTAACTATATTGAGTACACAAATTCACAATAGACTCGAAAAAAAAATATCTTCAACACAATATGTACAAGTAATAAAAATCTGGGGTGAATTTTTGTTGAAAACAAAGATTGTCTGAAAATTCGAGAAATTCTACATTCAGGTAACAAAAGCAAAAAGTTGGATTTATTGGAATATCTGTAGATTTCTCCCCGGCTCATTTGGGATAAGAAACGATCAGTTGGAATTTAATCTATCCCCATTACTGACATCTGTTAATAACTAGTTTCTTTGAAAAATAAGCAAATATCGTAAACTGGTATAACTTACTGTTAACAATCTCAAGTGAAAAGACCACGTCATTCTTAGTTTTGAAAATGGGTTAAAATCCGAAATAACATTAATTAAATTTTTGTGGAACTTAAGCCCAGTGTGTTTATTTACCTTATTAAAATATATTCTATTATTGATTATACTGATAGCTGTATTCTATGTGACATTTATCTACCATAAACTATTTAATAATAATATTTGTTTTCAGTTGTCGGTATACAAAATAACAAGATGAAGAAAAATATTGCCAGAAAAGAAGAAAACTCTACATATGCTACATTATCCCCTAGGCAATAGCGCTCCATTTCTAATAATTAAACTTTTTCCTTGAGAGGCCTGTAATTGCAATTTCTCTGAATATCTGTCGGTAGAATGTTGAACATTTTTAAACATCTATATTCCATCTATGTACTTCTATTTTGCTGTCAATATGCATTTAGGTTATAGGTCGGGTATTATAAAGGGTCTTTCATATACAGGGTGTATATGAATAGTTGCGAAAAAATTTAAGGGGTGATTCTTTGTCAAAAAATAGGGTGGGTCTTTCATATAAGCTTTATTTTTTAGAGCCTCCCCCTGCTTGGTTATATGAAGATGACGCCCGAAAAACAGTTTCTAATTTTTTTTTAAACCAAAAAACTGACAATAATTGTAACTGAATCAAAGTTAATCAAAACAAGTCAGTTGCCATAACAAAATGACATCCGCTCACTAGATAGATTCTAGTTCGGAAATAATAAGGAGCCTATAAGACTCACGCTATCATGTTCCTAAATTTTTTTTCCTCAAAAACCTTGAATTTTAGCAAGAAATTACAAAAGACCTTATTTGTTAAGAATGGATCAAGCTATCCAAACTTAATTTTCTTATTGTAAAATAGGAATATGGAAAAAGTTTCTTACGAAAGAATGTTCAGGGGTGGCTTTTTCTACCCCTTGAAATCATAGGGGAACCCCACCAACATTTTTTTGGATGCCTTCGTGCCCGCATAAAATGCCTGCTTAATTTCGTTATTGTCAGTTTTTTTGTTTTCAATGATAAAATTAAAAACTGTTTTTCGGGCGCCATCTTAAGGGGGCTGTAACTAAACAGGGGGCTCAAAAAAATAAAGTTTATATGAAAGACCCACCCCATATTTGACAAGGAAATCACGCCCTAAATTTTTTCGCGACTATTCATATACACTCGTTATTTATTATATCTGAATTCATAAGATTTATTATATGTATCAATGAAATTTTTTAATTTTCGGAAATATTTGATGCAAAAACATTAAATTCAAAAAAATTTATTCAAATAAACAATAAATATTCAACATCACACAAAATAAATAATTAATAGAACACCAAGTTCATTCTGAATTATTATCAACATTCACATAAATAAAATGTGGGACACAAATTCATTTTCCGTTCACCTACGAAAAATTTCAACATATTCCAAAATGTTTGATTCTATCGGACTCAACTTTTCGGAAATACATCTTGATGATTAAAGTAAAACAACTTAATTTCCGCTAATTAGCGGAATATATTAGGTTTTTTCCGAGTCACTGAAAAATATTTATCATTGATTATATATGGGGATATCATTTTGAGAGTTTTTGTATATAGTTTCAATATATATTGTAGAAGTTAGAATATATATTTATGAATTTAAAGTCATTTAAATTTTACTTCTATCAACTATTGATTCACGTTCAAATTGATTTATAAATTAAGTTGTCAACATATATAGGATATAACGGGAGATCTTTCCAAAAAAGATTTAAAGAACATCAGTCTTCATTTAGGAAGCGAGATAACTCAAATTTTGCAAATCACAAAATTGGACAATCTTGAAATATTACAGCTGGATGAGAAAGGAAAAAACTTGATATCCTGGAATCCATAGAAATATTTAAGCACAAGCACGTTTTCTAAATAAACCTATTAAATGAGCAGACAGATCTTTGGCATACCCCAATTCTCGAAGTTTTGCACAAGTCGAAACCTTCAACGAATATATATAATCGTTGAGATACAATTTGTTTTATTCAGTTTGAAAATGTGGTAAACATTACGAAACTCAAGTCACAGTGTATTCAGTTAATAAAAAAATGATAGAAACTAAGTAATTTCATTCCATTTTCAAATGAACTATCACAAAGTAACAGACTACTCAATCCAATATTTAATTACTTGACACAGATCAACCAAAGTTTCTCCATTAGAATGGGGTTCACACAAATTTCTCAAGGAAGCTTTCCGAAGTAAGGCAAAGTAGCACATGTGATTTCTTCATATTTTTAAATATTCTTTTCAAGTCTGGATCATCTTCCACCAGTCCTTTAGCCATTTCATCAATGTGTTCCAAGCCGTTTGTAATCCCGAGACTTAATTTTTCCACGTTGACTTCGGGATGATAGCTTGTTTCGAAGACATATTTGTAGCTTCCTTCATCTTTTGTTTCATGGGAACCTACATTGCCGTTGTCAAAAGCATCTCTTTCCGAGTTTTCTGATGAAAATGATGAAGTTGCTGATTCATAGCCGTCAGATGAATTGTCATCAGAAATATCTTGTCTACAAATCTCGGCAGTGAAAACTTCCACGGAATTACATGTTGCAGTTGCTAGTTCAGGTTCTTCCACTATGCTACACTTCGCCCTACATTCATTCATCCAAGGTGTCCTAGATTCGAAAGAAAATACGTTTCCTCCATCTGCCCATTCAACTTCCACTGAATGACATGTTGCAGTTGATAGTTCAGGTTGCTTCACTATGCTACACTTCGCCTTACATTCATCTATCAGAGGTGTTCTAGATTCGAAAGAAAATTCGTTTCCTCCATCTGCCCGTTCAACTTCCACGGAATTACATGTTGCAGTTGCTAGTTCAGGTTCTTCCACTATGCTACACTTCGCTTTACATTCATCTATCAAAGGTATTCTAGATTCGAAAGAAAATTCGTTTTCCCCATCTGTCCATTCAACTTCCACGGAATCACATGTTGCAGCTGCTAGTTCAGGTTCTTTCACTATGCTACTCTTCGCCTTACATTCATCCATCCAAGGTGTTCTAGATTCGAAAGAAAATTCGTTTCTCCTATCTGTCCTTTCAACTTCCTCGGAATCACATGTTGCAGTTGCTAGTTCAGGTTCTTTCACCATGCTACACTTCGCCTTACTTTCATCCAACCAAGGAATTATAGTTTCGAAAGAAAATTCGTTTCCCCCATCTGCCCGTTCAACTTCCACGGAATTACATGTTGCAGTTGCTAGTTCAGGTTCTTCCACTATGCTACAGTTCGCCTTACATTCATTCATCCAAGGTGTTCTAGATTCGAAAGAAGATTCGTTTACCGCATCTGTCCATTCAGCAAAGTCGCACGATATTTCACTGGCCATTTTTATATCTTCGGAAGTTTGTGTATACGCCGATTTCACATCTACGAGTATATTCGTACCTTTCGAAGTGTGTTCTTCGATCGAGTTTGAAGAATCTTCATTTCCATGTGGCACTGTGGTAGTTTTAGGAAATACCCGCGACTTGATTGTTTTAAGAGATGAATATAGCAGAAGGCAAGCACACGTCAACAACATTTTGAAATACAAATAAACACAGTAAACTTTGTTGATGGACCAAGTTCACCTACACTAGTTTTGCAGTTCCAAGAGTATACGTTCTTATAATTGTTATCTTGGAGGGGGAACGGAGTTTCTCGGAATTCGGCAATAGTGTAAGTGTAAAAGCTTTGGTTCATCTTCCACGAAGATATAAATAATCTTTATCCCTCGATACCTGAATTTGAATATGGAAAATGAGATTTCTTCAAGACATAAATGACTATATTGTACATTATCTTCAAGGGCCGGCTTCATAATGCTCGTTTAACTTTCTGGTAACATGATTATAAATTTTTATTGAGTGTGAACATTTGTTAATAAATGTCGCTGTGGATTATATCACTATCGGTTAGTAAAGGGTCTTTCAATGGGAACGCCGCATTTTTAAATTACGCACGCGTGGCAGCCATTGTTTATTTGTGACATTGACAGTTGTATTTGCCAATGTCTACCATTTAATCATGGAAGGATACACACTCCAACAACGATTACAAATAATCCAAATTTCCAGACGTCTTTGTGGCGAGTTTTACGAAAAGAGCTTGGTTTACATCCATACAAAAATTGTTTTAACCGAAGAACTCAAAATAACAGGCCACTTGAAGCGTCGTTTATTCAGTAATTGATGCTTAGAGAAAATCGGAAATGATACAGATTTTCATAAGAAAATGATTCTCAGCGATGGGGCTCATTTCTGTTTAAACGGTTTAAACCTGAAGAATATCAAGAACTGCCGTTACGTTCTGACAAACTTACTGTTTGGTGTTGATTTTATGCTGGAGGAGACATTAGACCTTATTTTTTTCAACGAAGCTCATGAGGCAGTAACTGTCAATGGAAATCGTTATCGTTCAATGTTGAATGATTTTTTATGGCCTGAATTGGTTCGTCATGATTTGCAGAACATGTGGTTTCAACAGGACGGTGCCACTTGTGATACTGCCAATGACACAATGACTTTATTTAAAATTCGGTAATTCGATTATTTCAAAAAATGGACCGATAAATTATCCGCCTCGTTCCTCCGATTCAACTCCATTGGACTTCTTTCTTCGGGGTTAAATTAAGTCATTGATTTACAGCAATTATCCAATGAATTTAGACGATCGACAGATCAAGATTGAACTAGTAATTGCTAATATAAGACCTGATTTGTGTTAGGGAGTCATGGAAAATTGGGTTCAACGACTTAATTCTGGCTAGCGTTTGCGTGATGAACATTTAAATGATGTTTTGTTTAGTAACTAATTGTATTCATTGTACTTCATAATGGAATAAAAATTTAAAAAATGTTCAAATAAATAATGTGTTTTATTTACAAAACAAAATGGGGCGCTGTTAATGAAAGACCCTTCAATATTATTTATGGGTTGATGACCAAGCACAAGTTCTGTTCAGTTTATTATCATAGAACCTGCACATAATTCACAAATTACAGATAAAAATATCTGCAATGACCTATCAAAAATATAATAAATGAATCTCTCGCAATTTTTCAGAATATTCCCATAGATTTTTGATTGTCTCGGTCTTTACTTGACGGAAATTCATCTTCAATATAAGAAAAACAAATGTTAACTTCCGCTATTTTATTGATTTACACGACAATTGTTTCGTCATACCATGACTTCATCAGGTGAGTATTTAAAACTGGTCCTGTAAATCAATAAAATAACGGAAGTTAACATTTGTTTTTCTTATACAGAGAGGCGTAGCACCACGCTTTGGTATTGCTCGTTAAATCATTATTTTGGTGGGAAATTTGAACGTAACAGGTTGTTTTGATAGGATTTTAAGTGATTTCCACCAAGTTGGGAACAACTTTCATCATATATAAAGACATTATTAAAATTATCTTCTTGAAAACGTTGACAAAATTCTATCCTTCGTTCCTTTTGTAAGGATGTCATTATAAAGCCAATAAAGAGTTTAAATTGTTTCCTTTAATCTTACGCGGTCTTCCTAAAACTGGTCTATGCCTCATATCCATGCCATTTTTTATCCTCTTTATTGTCTCATATACAGCACTTTTTCCCAGTTCAGTCAATTGCACTAATTTTTTAACGCTTCGAAAACCTTTCCTATACAAATATTCTACCTGTTTTCATTTCTACAGTTGCGACATTATCTCATGAACTGTGTACTTGTTGACAATAATATTTGACAAATAGTGTTACCATGCATTTTTCGCCATAGCCGACTATCTGCACAAACTATTTTATGCATTACTTCTGTCTTAAATGTTACAAAAAAGAAGTATATTAAAATTATGAAGAATAATAAATTTCGGATACTTTCTAGACGGACTTTTCACCAACAAAAAGTACATTTTTCTTTGAAACAGTTAAGGTTTCCAAGTATTAGTTGGTCTTCAGACAGCTGAAAAGTTAACAATGGATATAAACTACCTGTCAAGATCAAGGTACAAAAGAATTATAACAAGAATAAAGATTCGATAAAGTCTCGGATTAATTATGCAGGTGTTAAGTGTTATTTGAAGGTCTTAAATATTCTGGGTTTACCTGGATCAATTGTTAACCTTGAAGTTAGGATTGAACCATGGAAGTCTTTTACAGTTGCTGGTTAGACTTAAACCCAAAGTTAACTATGGGCTTAAATAATAAAAGTGAAATCCAATGGTTAAAATTAAACCAGTGTAATATACCTGGTTTAGTCGTTGGTTATTCACGTTGTTGGAAATAATATTGATGTATCGTTGAATAAAAGTTTGAACATATTGGGAATAATTTGATGAATTATTTCGCAAACTTGTATACAGTTATTAAAAAGACAGTCGGAAACATAGGAAATTCAATGATTCAATGATTCTAGAGGATAAGCAGGGTCCAGTGGAGCATTGGAAAAATCAAAACCTCAGCGCGATGCGATGACGAATAAATGACTGTTCTCTCTCAATGGCGAGTGGAGGGGATACTTCGATCGAAACGAGGCTTTACTTTCTGATTAGAGTGCAGAGCGAAATTACAGATTCGATCTATATTAAATTCTGCAGTTGAAAGAAGAACAATAAATCGTATATTCTTGCTGAATGTGGTGAAGATCGTAAAATTACAAGACTAATATGATATGATATGAACTAACACGCAAAAGCTTCACGTTAGTAGTTTTCACAGTTTCCAATCTTGAAAATGCATTTTTTCAATTATGGTTTTATTTTAACACATTTATTTAGGTTATGTAGAGAATGCAACATGGCTAGAATAATTCACACAGTTTTTATGTTTCACAATTGAATTGTGAAACAATAATAATGTAATAAAAAGTTATAATAATTCATTTATTCATTCCCAATAGAGTACATATCACAGAATATGATTAAATTTTTAACCTATCAAAAATTTCATGTGGAGAACAATTTTGTCTAAAAAGACCAATAAGTATATATAAATAAAAAATATATAAAACAAAATAAAACAAAGTATTAGTCAAACAAACAATAAATAAATACATTCAGCCAGACAACGTATTTCATAAAAATATATTTTTTAAAAAGTATCATTCAGGTATTCATGTATAGAGTACTATGCTTTATTCATTAGGAGACATTTTAGTTCATTCTTAAGCTTTATTCGATTTGATTCCCTCAATTTGGACGGCAGTTTGTTGAACATTCTTATAGCTGATGACATATTTAACTGTGATAAGTTGAATAAACGAATATTTTAAATACTTCGTACCTTATGGTGTGACTTATCAAAACAGGTGTTTCCTATTTTGGTCTATTCGAAAATTATTAATACTCTATCAATTATTGATAATCTAGAGTTTCTTGACTACACATATTATTTTTAATGAATGGTAAAAGAAGACACAATGCTTAACAAATTTATAACTTCCATTGTAAGTGTAAATTTATATTTTATAGATAACGTAAAATTTTATTTAAAATATTTCGAGAAACTGCGAATTCTAGAGAAATAATTCATTATATTTCAATAAGTGAAACAATAATGGCAAAATCTGCAAAGTTTTTTTTGATTTATAATATATTTTCACATGAAAGATCCTTTATAAAAATATTTTCCATAGAAAAACACTGCAGATGATGCTTTATGAACGTTATGAGTAAACAGAAATAATAAGTTGAATTTTTATTTCCTCAAATAAAGGAAACTTATGGAATTGAGGCATAAAAAAATTTCTAACCACTTTGAACTTTTCTTTGTTTCTAAAATGAGCATAATTAAAACTATTGCAAAAATCGAGTGGAACCTGACATTGATTCTTCGAAAACTCATAGATGTACATGAAACTTGGTTTACTATCCGAAACTGATATTTCTGGCAAGATCGATTCTTTTTTAATTTAAATCAATTTAATTAAAATAATTAAAATTGAAATTTGGACTAAAACTTTCTATATTTTTAGCCTGATACATTCACTCACTCAAAGGCTTGAAAAATGATTGACGACATTTGGAAAAATACAGACATATCATGACCTTTATTACAAAGAAATATTTCCAAAAAGAACTTTGGATTGAAACTCGTTAGAAAAATCGGATATCACCAGACTAATCCAAACATATCAGTTTGATTTTCATAAATTTCGGTGTTGAAAACAAGCCAATAGAAGCTAGGTGTTAAAATTTAAAGAACATTTTTCGGTTATTTCCCGGACTTGATCCGAGTCGAAGTAATAATGTGGAAAATTGACTATTTAAACGAAGAATATTTCTTAGAATTTTTGAATATATATTCAACAGATCCTTAACTTAAATATCGGTTTTTACCTGTAGAAGATATTCCACAATTTATAGCTTGAACCACTCACTAAACGGCTTGAAGTTTGGCATTTAAAGTATTCACCAAATCTGACCAACGTATTCATGAAAGTTAGTATAGCGCAAAAAATATAAAAACCATCTGCAGAATCGTTCACGTGAAAAAAGCAGTATTTTATAATTCGAGCATGTCAAAAAACCTGCAGCGGAAAATATCATTTACTGAAAAGAGAGAGACAAGCACTGTAATTCATGAAATTTCAATTGAAAAACGAACAGTACGTCATGCTATTTTTGCGCGGTTATTCTAGGAAACAAGGTGCTATCGTTTCGCACAAATGTCTGTACTTGTCGAATTTGGAGCCTAAAATGGCCCCCAAACGGCTGGGATGGACTCACTGATGAAGAATCCGAGGTCAAAAGTATTTCTGTCCGGTCAGTCTGTAAACACTAACTTTTGAACGGAAAGAGCTAAAGACTTAAAACTTCCAGGGTAGGTTTGGTACCTGTATATATTATTTGACTTTTTAGAAATCTCGTTTGATAGAAGACCCCTTGAACTTTCATTTCTGCATCTGAGGAAATTATTTTCTAATATATATATACAGGATCCTCCCAAAAAATATTCAACAAATGGGCGGTTTTTTTAAATGGTTCTGCCCGTATTTTCATGTATTTTAATTATCTCTACAATGACGCAAAATATAAGAGATATTTTTTCAACGGTACAGATTTTATTGAGAGAAAACTGCAAAAAGTTGAGGGAACAGTAGTTCGATAAAAGTCCTGTATCTATTGCCAAAAGCAATCGTAATACGAATTTGATGATTTAACTGAAAGACTTGCCTAGTCATATCATTCCTGAATGATCAACCTGTCATATATTAGTGGCCAAATATGAAGAACTTCAAATTGTTACTTCTCGATTTTTCAAATGCGACATCCTGTATTCTAGAGAAGTGAATGCCTCACATTTTCTTAGAATTAAACTTAGGGCTAACTGGGGGACATCACAACTGAAAATTTCATTTGAATTATGATCATTATAACTAACGTATATTAAAAATAGTTGCAACAACCTGAGGTAGAAATTATTCAGGTAATATTCGGTACCTATTTCTTTATTTTAATTATCCACAATATGTTCTAAGTATCGTCCGCCTTTTCTCGAACACAAAGCAATCCGATCGTGGAATTACCTACTACTTCTGGTCAACATGGCCGGAGCAACACCCCTTAAACAACAAGGCCTACTCGATGCGAATGATGAGTCTTTACGAATAGGGCAATAAGTATTCGTTTCGAATTATATTCATTCCTTCCATTTGTATGGAGGAAATCAACTTGAAAATTACCAAAATTAAATATTTCTTATTTTCTCAATTTTGACCGAATGTCTTTTGGATGACATATGACATATATTGACAATGAAAGAAATGAATAATATGTGTAATAAATCCTTTAAATATCGGGTGTTTTTTTTAAGAGTGATAGAACTTTCGATAAGGATAACTGTGATTTGACAGAAGGTAGAAGCCATGTTGTTTTGACATTTCGATTCAGTAAGCATTGACAAATTATCATGGAAAGACTCACGCCTCAACAACGTTTACAAATTGTTGGAATTTATTTTCAAAATCAGTGTTCTATCCGCCGAACTTATAGAGCACTTCGTGAAATTTATGGTTTACATAATCGTCCATCAGAGCAGCTTATTCGTCGAAGTATCGATATATTTTGGACAACATTTTATGCACTCGATGCAACAACCACAACAAGACAAAGAACTGTACGTACAGAAGAAAATATCGCTGCTGTAAGTCATAGTGTTAATGATGATCTAGATTTGTCTATTCGTCGACCTGCACAACAAGTTGGACTTTGTGCATCCATCACATGGAACATTTTGCGTAAAGATCTTGGTCTACACCCATACAAGATCCAACTGGTTCAAGAACTAAAGCCACTTGACCATAATAAGCGTCGTTTGTTTGCTGATTGGGCCCTAGAATAGCTTGAAGTTGATGAACTTTTTTATCGTGAAATTGTGTTTAGTGATGAAGCTCATTTCTGGTTGATCGGCTATGTAAACAAGCAAAATTGCCGTACATGGAGTGAAAACCATCCTCAAGAAGTTCTGCAGGTTCCATCGCATCCTGAAAACCGCACTGTATGGTGTGCTTTACACGCTGGAGGCATCATCGGTCCATATTTCTTTAAAAACGATGCTGTACAATGCAATGATGTACCAGTGAATGGTGCTCGTTAAAGATCGATGATCAATGATTATTTGTTTCAAAAATTGAATGGTATCGACACAGAAGTGTTTTGGTTCCAACAAGATGGTGCTACACCTCATGCTGCAACAATTGATTTATTGAAAGAAAGATTTGGCGATATAACTCCACTGGATTATTTTCTTTGGGGTTATGTCAAGTCATTGGTTTATGCTGATAAACCAGAAACAGTAGACGCTTCGGAAGCCAACATAACTCGTATTATTGATGAAATAAGGCCTGAATTACTCGAAAAAGTGGTCCAAAATTGGTCTGGTCGAATGCGGTTCCTCAGAGCTAGTCGTGGTGGACATATGCCGGAAATTATTTTTAAAACATAAATGTCATAAAATTATCTTTCAAATAAAAAAAAATTGGCTTCAATCTTAATTTGAGTGTGTTTAATTTCAATTTAAAGTTCTATCACTCTGAAAAAAAAACCCGATACAACTGTCAATGTCACAAATAAATAATGGCTGTCATGCGTGAGTAATATCAAAATAAAAATGTGGCGTTCCCATTGAAAGACCCTTTACAATGTTAGTGATATGCTGTGACCTTATTTAAGTCCTTTCGTTATTCTTATTCTATCGGTTATCTGTGAGCCATCCTTACAATTTAGAATTGAAACTTTCAGAAAGTAAAGTCATAATAATTTATTTAATCGATCTCTCTAATGCAAATGACCTATTCTAAATTAATTCATATTTCGAAACCGACGCAGAATCGGTAATGTTGAATTGCTGTGATAAGTTCGATTCTCAAGAGTAGTAGGGACCTTTCTTCACTGTTCATCCTAGATTTAACCTTCGTACCATCCCATGGATACGTCACTGATGTTAGAGCATTCGGGATAACCGTATCTGGACGTGACAGGTGGCGACAGAGTTGTTCTAAATTGATATTCCCGCTTGTTAGGAACCCGGCAGATTTCCACTATGGATTTCATATTCCATCCTCTGTTGGACATTTACATAAAAATATTTTCGTTATCAGTAACATATAGCGCTCCTGAAGTGGGACTTTTGCGCCGTCTGTTCGGTAAGAGGGTAATTTTCGAACTGTCGTTAGGTGTCGTTAGGGGAGAATCACGATCCTTCCTTGGAATCATGTGAAAAATAACTTTTTCCGAATTGGAATATATTAGAATGACGAGGAATATAAAATATTATTTCTTTTTACTATCGGGTGTTTTTTAAGAGTGATTGAACTTTCGATAGGGATAACTGTGATTTGACAGAAGGTAGAAGCCATGTTGTTTTGACATTTCTGTTCATTAAGCATTGACAAATTATCATGGAAAGACTCACGCCGCAACAACGTTTACAAATTGTTGAAATTTATTTTCAAAATCAGTGTTCTATTCGCTAAACTTATAGAGTACTTCGTAAAATTTATGGCTTACATAATCATCCATCAGAGCAGCTTATTCGTCGAACTATCGATAGATTTCGGACAACATTTTCTCTACTCGATGCAACAACAACAAGACAAAGAACTGTACGTACAGAAGAAAATATCGCTGCTGTAAGTCATAGTGTTAATGATAATGGTCAATGTTTGACTCTGTGCATCCACCACATGGAAAATTTTCTATAAATATCTTGATCTACACCCATACAAGACTCAACTGGTTCAAAAACTTGACCATAATAAGCGTCGTTTGTTTGCTGATTGGGCCATAGAACAGCTTGAAATTGATCCACTTTTTTATCGTAAAATTGTGTTTAGTGATGAAGCTCATTTCTGGTTGAACGGCTATGTAAACAAGCAAAATTGCTGTATATGGAATGAAAACAATCCTCAAGAAGTTCCATTGCATCCTGAAAATGCACTGTATGGTATGCTTTACACGCTGGAGGCATCATCGGTCCATATTTCCCTAAAAACGATGCTGGAGCTAATGTTTCAGTGAATGGTGCTTATTACAGATCGATGATAAATGATTATTTGTTTCAAAATTTGAATGGTATCAACCCAGAAGTGTTTTGGTTCCAACAAGATGGTACTACACCTCATGATGCCACCGTAACAATTGATTTATTGAAAGATTTGGCGTTAAAATTATTTCGAGAAATGGTCCAATTAATTGGCCTCCAAGATCATGGGACATAACTCCACTGGATTATTTTCTTTGGGGTTATGTCAAGTCATTGGTTTATGCTGATAAACCAGAAACAATGGACGCTTTGGAAGCCAACATAACTCGTGTTATTGATGAAATAAGGCCTGAATTACTCGAAAAAGTAGTCCAAAATTGGTCAGGTCGAATGCGGTTCCTCAGAGCTAGTCGTGGTGGACATATGCCGGAAATTATTTTTAAAACATAAATGTCATAAAATTATCTTTCAAATAAAAAAAATTTGGCTTCAATCTTTAATTTTATTTCAATTTAAAGTTCTATCACTCTAAAAAAAACACCCGATATAAACCGTTCATTTAACAAATCCCTACCGAAAATCACTTAATGTTGAATTACAAAATCTTGCTGGCCAGTTGAAAGGGTCACTTTATGAGATAACCGAGTAGCCAAATTTTTCATACCACACGTACAAAACTAAATAAGTTTTGATCAAACTGAACCATTGCAGCTTGTCGTGAATTCAAGATCACGTTCACTTGTCGGGAATTCAACATCAGGTTCCCTTGTGGAGAAGTCAAGATGGCGTTCCCTTGTAAGTATTCAAAGATCACATTCACTTAACAGCGAATTAAATATCACGTTCTTCTGTCAAAGAGTGAAGAATGATAAGATTTTTCTGGAATAATAGTTTTCTGTATCTATTTCGTTGTATTGAGGAAGACTATCAGGCTTTCACCGGATATCTACCTAATTATAGAGGTTGTATAGCAACCCACAAGATCATCAAGCCCGGAACTTGGAGATCACCAGAGTTTCCATCTACGAAAAAGAATACCACCAAATAGTGTTGCAGTGTTGCATAGCACAAAAAAGACTTTTGAGTATGTGTGTATGCGGCATAGTAATTGAAAATTGGAACATTCGAATTCGTTCCACCGTGAGAAGTCACGGTGGACATTTGAAAGATGTTATATTCTATACATAATAGCAAACACGTATCTTTCAAGTGAAAAAAAGTTTCACACAGCTTGTTTCATAAATTTTCGTATGCTTCCCGGGTTTCTCTGCGATTGGATGAATAGTTTCCTCACCAACAGAAACATTCATGTGGTCGTGGATGGTGTCCGCTTCCGTGGTTTTACGCTGGAGTGCCCCAAGGCTCAGTTTTGTCGCCCATCCTCTTCTTGATCCACATAAACGATGTTCTTAGTACGACCGAGAACCACGTTGTGAGCTTCGCGGATAATAGCACGCCTATGTATTCTCTTTCACCATTGACAAACCTTTGGCGCCCGTTGAGTCTCACCTCCATAGATGTCAGCTAATCGATTCCCTGAACGCAGATCTTAAAGAAGTGAACGAATGGGGTCACCGAAATCTGGTGCTACCTAGTGTTTCGAAGATTTATAACGATGGAAATTCAGGGTCTTGAGCCTAGTGATTCCATGCATCTTCTCGGCGTGACTGTTAACTCTTCGGTATGTTACAGGAACATGTAACTGACATTGCTCATTCGGCTGCAAATAAGCTAGGATATTTGTTCAAGGCTAGGAAATATTTCTCTGCAAATAAGGTTCTTCTACTGTATAAAGCCCAGATCAGACAAGGACTCGAATACTATTATCGTGTTTGGAGCTCAGCAACCAAGCATTCGTTACAACTTTTGAACTACCTAACTATAACAGCCAGTTTGCAGTTGTTGGAATATAGAAGAAGTGTCGCTATTCCACCCAATTGAATTAACAACTCCATGAATTTCTGTTTACCAGAAGTCCTTCTTCCATTGAACTAGTCAGTTATGGAACACGCTTTCAGTTGATATGGTTCCTTCATTGTATAATCTTCAACAGTTCAAGACGAGTGTAAATAGGACACAACTTTTCGCTTGGGGGTGGTCAAACAAAAATTCAACACCTTTCCGCCCTTATTGAGAAACTTTATTGAGTGATATTCATGCAACTATTAATGTATGATGTCAGTTAGTTTATAATTTTTTGAGGCATCAGAAATCATCAATAAAGAGGACTCAGAGGTATCTTCTCCTCCATATCATGAACTTTCACTCCAATCTCGCTCAAAATTAACCAAGAATTTTCAATATGACATTGTCCATAGAAAAAAACGCGAATCGGCGAAAAACGGTATTCCAATTAGAACGAACGATTAGGAGAATTCGAATTTAATTAAAAATGTGATTAATTATGGCGAGGCATGAGAATTTCTGAGAGGATCGTTTTCTGGAGAAATACCCTAGCGCAGGCCATAACTATTTTGTTAGACTGAAAGCTAATAGGTACTTAAAATATCGGCAGAAACGTTGATTGCCAATAAAACGCCGAATAAAATTCAGTAATTAAGTTCTAGCGGACCACTTCAATGTGGTGCTATAGGGGCAGAATTCAATTTCGAGGGTTTTTCATGGAAAACTAGTAACCATGTGCCGATTATATGAATTCGCCGTTTTTAGTGTTTTTAATGGGCGTGCTACATACTGAGTCGTTAGATTGAACATGTTTTTAATAAAATTGTCATTATGATAGACGTACGCTGAAAGTGCTGTGAAATTATTATAAACCTCGAAGAACATTGTAGCAAAACCAAATGCAGGAAGAAAAATGAAATCACTACTTTGCTTCCATTATGTAGTTTCATAATAATAGGCTGGGAAAAAATCCATTATTTAACGAAGATCTTGATTCACCAAAATCGACATATCAACTTGATCTGTGATTTAGCAGCTATTCTATGTTAGGTCAGACCACAAAATGTTTTGTGGAACCCAATTTGTACTTGATTAATCTGTCATAGTTTGACACAGTGTCTAAATCTGTGATTAGCACTTTGGGAACATAGAACTAGATGAATTGCAGAAGTACTGCGTGATCAACAGTTTGGTGAAAACCACTGTAAACTTCCAAATAATAACAGCTGATTGCCGCGGTTTTAGACAGATTGGACATTGCCGATAATCCATCCAGTTTGAATTGTTTTGAGTTCCATACAAAAAGTTTTTTCTACGCTTTTGAAAATGTCATATTTCTTGACTATTAAACAGCATTTGCGGAAAGTTTTAATTTTTTTTTTAATTGGAAAAAGTGCGATGAATTACAGGCATTACTCGATTAAGATCCGTGTCTAACACGCAAGACGAGTTTTCACTTACGATGGTGATGATCCAACAAGCAGTGTTGTTGGGAGATTAACGTTTCAATATGCCTGGAGAAGCGGCCAATGCGTTCAAAAACACATGTGTTCGGAGTGGAAAAAGTGCTTCGAAAATTGGTTCAAACTAATGCAAAACTGTATTGATCTTATTAGAGATTATTTTGAAAAGCAATAAAACCATTTCTGATTATAAATATTTGTTTTAATTCGTCTAAAAACTTAAGTGCCAACCCTTGTACATATAAATTGAAAACTACTACGAAGAAGTATTTGAATACTACAGAATAATAGCTGGAATTAATTCACCAGAAGCTCTACCGATTTCAATCTGAATAATTCTCATGAAAACATTTAGAATTAAATTTTAAAAAACATATCATAAATATACTGTATGACTTTATAGACATATATATTATCATCACATGTGGTGGAAATTAACTAATAAAGAATCAAAAGAAATATAAAATAATGATTAAATTATTTAGACATCATCGTAAACATATATATGTTTCGAATGGATAATAAAGAATCACAAGTTCCATCACCAAAAAATGTTCAACATGTAATTCAAAAAAGGCCTTTTTTATTTTTCTTTTTTAAAGAATAGGCTCCATTTGCTCCAATACATCTATGCCAACGGCACTTCCAATTATTATTATTATTTTTTATAGGCGCTTTCCGGGATGGACTTTAGCTCTCGCGCCGAATTTTGTTTATGGCTTCAATCGACTCAAAACGGGTGCCACGAAGGGGCAATTTCAGTTTTGGGAAGAGGAAAAAGTCGCAGGGAGCCAAATCCGGCGAATACGGTGGTTGCTGAAGCACGTTTGTTGAGTTTTTGGCGAGAAAGTCAGTCACAATCGTAGCTCGGTGAGAAGGCGCGTTATCGTCATGCAAAATCCATGAGTTGTTCGCACACAAATTTGGCCGCGCCACGGATATCGAAGAAAACAATGAGCATCACCTTCATTTTCGAGCGGCTTTGGCGTGGTTTTTTCGGTTTCGGCTCATTTTTTGCCACCCATTCCGATGATTGCTGGCTTGTTTGCATATCGTACTCGTAGACCCAGGTCTCATCAGCAGTTATAATGCGTTCCATGAATGTAGAATCGGAATTACAGCGATCCAGCATGTCTGAAGCAACCTGTTCGCGATGACGTTTTTGAAGAAAATTCAGGTCTTTCGGTACGAGTCGTGCGGCCACCTTTCTCATGCCCAAAATATCAATCAAAATCGTACGTGCGGACTCGTGGGATATCTTAAGATCATGTGCTATCTCTCTCAAGCTGGTACGACGGTTTTCCAGCACCCTTTCCTTAATTTTATCGACGTTATCTTCGATCGAAGCCGTCGATGGGCGACCACTTCACGACCGTCCTTGAAGGCTCTGTACCACTGATATGCACGAGTTTTCGATAGAGCATTATCACCAAAGGCCTTTTGCAACATTTTCAATGCATCGGCACACGAAAATTCATTTGCAACACAAAACTTCAAACAAATTCTTTGCTCAACGTAATCACCCATAGTAAAAATCGGCACGCACTCTGACATCGACTGACTTAATCAGCTGCTGCAAACACACTAGTTGACAGATCCCGCTTAAGCTTGGCATAGTAATTAAGGACAGTGATACCAACCTAGGAAAAAAATTTTTTACCTGCCTCATTGCCCCGCCAGATTTAAATCGATAATTCCCGGTACTTTCTTGACAGAATGTATAGCACATTCTCTAGAGAAAGAACCTGATACATTCTGACCCAAAATCTCATCAGGAGTTATTTGAATAAACAAAATAATCATTTAAAAATATATAACAATACCTTCTTTAATACAACACATTTGTGCAACAATTTACCAATTTTGGGTTATGCATGGCCTAAACGAAAATTAGGTTATATCACAGAAATATACAATGAAAGAAGATACGACTTAAACTCTACATTAGATACCCTTCACACGCATTGATGTAATACACAGAAATTTCTCAATTATTAAAGTATATAAATTGAAAATTAATACGAAGAAGTATTTGAATATTACAGAATAATAGTTGGAATCAATTCACCAGAACCTCTACAGATCTTAATCTAAATAAACTCATGAAAACATTTAGAATAAAATTTCAAAAAATACAGTGTATTTAGGACATGTTTTTTGAAATTTAATTCTAAATGTTTTCATGAGATTTATTTAGATTTAAATCTGTAGAGGTTCTGGTGAATTAATTCCAGCTATTATTCCTTGTACCTATGATGATTTGTGTACCCTATAAAAATGTTGAAAATTTTAAATATCATACAGATTTATTCTGTTAACTTTTTAACCTTTCAATCTTCATGTAGTTTCTGTGGCGAACATAGAATACGTAGGATTTTTAAAAGTTCACTTTACTCTAGTGTTTGTCTAGATAACTGAATTTAGTTTTGTATGGTAAGATATGTTTTGTTAATTATTTTCATTTTTTAAATAAGAAGTAAAACTTATGAGTTTCTGTTGTAATAATTCTAAATTGCTTTTTGAAGATGTTCTGTATGTATTAGGAATTTTCTTCAAAGGAACTTATTTTGAGCAAGTTGTTTTTGAAGAAGTTCTTGAGGGCATGTTTTGAATTTTTCGAAAAGAATTTGGTTTTCATAAAACAAGGGACGAAACAAAATTTCGTACTCTTCAAATATTTATCTAATAAATTTTCTATTATAATTGACAATTTATTTTTCTTTGAATTTTTTTCCCTCTTGGTACTGTGTAATAAGTGTTTAGTTTAGTTTAGTTTAATTTATTCACAAGAAAATACAAATATTGATACATCAGTTTCAATACTATATGTCTACTAAATTGACAGTGTGTTCTAGACATTTATTTAATTTAATTTAATTCTTGAATGAAAATTTTCTGAAATTAAAATTATTAGGTGGTTAACAGAATGAATCTGTATGATCTTTAAAAGTTTGTAATAATCCTTCTATTAGGAAAAAACCTCTTTTTATTATTTTAAAAGCATCTGGGATACTCATTTAACGCGATTAATTACTGATTCTAGAGGTTAATGATTTATCAAATTTTATCTAAAGGAGAAATTTTAATGTAGAAAGACAAAGTTTCTGAGGGATTTCTAACAAGAACAAACAAGAGGCTCTAGATTGTGATTTTTTTCCCGTGCTCTGCCAAGTATATTCTAACCGATAACTCTTACGCGGAATTCCTTTAGTGGAAAATTAGGTTCTCACGGGAAAAATGAAACATTTCCACTCCAGCATTCTCACAAATGGGGTATGTTGAGTTGGAACAAAGGTGGAACTTCGAAGGGAGGGATGAATTATAGATGTGCCATCTGTGAGGAAGCGAACGAAATAAATTTATTTGGGAATTTAAAATTCACTTTATCTTCCATAATTTATCGTTGCCTCTCACAGGAGAAAAGTCCTTTTTATTCGTTTCTTCTTCTTAATATATCTACTCAATAGGAATAATGAATTTTCGAGCTTGTGGAAAACTAATACTAGTGAAGAAAGTTTTATATCATGTAAGTAGATCTAAGGCTACTGGCGTTCTAATAATCGAAAGATCCAGTAAACACTCTAAGGAAACTTAATCCAGCCATTATCTGTAATATTCAAAAAAACTCTTCGTAGTACATTTTCACTGACTTCACGTCAGCGCTTTTCTTCTTCTTTTTAGTATCTGTAGTTCCACTGGAGAACTTGAGATACTTTATAAGCTAATTTGATTCATAGGCGAATGAACGAGGGATACTTATTTAATTTCGTTCAATTTGTTGTCCTCTTCACATTATTCAAAGTTTGATTTTTAGTTTCCGTTTAAGTGCTTGTTTGACTTTAGTAAAAACTAAACGGTAAATCAGTGAAAACTGTAAGAAATTTAGGAAGGATTCATAAACGACTTTCTTCAGTTAATCAACTCATTATTCATTGTATTGTAGACAAATTTGAAAGTGAATTTTCTTTCTTGATACAAGAGAGTGTCACAACGACAAAGAACATATCGACTTGGTTGCCGAAAATCCAAATTAATCAGTTCCACGTCGTTCTCAGCAATTTAATCTTTCTCTAATAACAACTTGAAGTTATTATTAAGGAATATGAGCTATGATAATAGAAAGTTCTAGAAACCGAGGCAGTGTAACAACATACATCTGTATCAGGACACGAAGGTATTAATAATACACTATCGCCATCTAGAGTATGCAAAATACATACAAGACATGCCTTTGCGAGTTAATTAAAGTAAAGAAATACATTCTGTCAAGAAAGTACCGGGAATTATCGATTTAAAACTGGCGGGGCAATGAGGCAGGTAAAAATTTTTTTTTCCTAGGTTCGTACCACTGTCCTTAATTACTATGCCAAGCTTGAGCGGGATCTGTCAACTAGTGTGTTTGCAACAGCTGATTAAGTCAGTCGATGTCAGAGTGCGTGCCGATTTTTACTATGGGTGATTACGTTGAGCAAAGAATTTGTTTAAAGTTTTGTGTTGCAAATGAATTTTCGTGTGCCGATGCATTGAAAATGTTGCAAAAGGCCTTTGGTGATAATGCTCTATCGAAAACTCGTGCATAACAGTGGTACAGAGTCTTCAAGGACGGTTGTGAAGTGGTCGAAGACTTGCCTCGTTCTCGTTCTCGGAATTAAGGAAAGGGTGCTGGAAAACCGTCGTACCAGCTTGAGAGAGATAGCACATGATCTTAAGATATCCCACGAGTCCGCACGTACGATTTTGATTGATATTTTGGGCATGAGAAAGGTGGCCGCACGACTCGTACCGAAAGACCTGAATTTTCTTCAAAAACGTCATCGCGAACAGGTTGCTTCAGACATGCTGGATCGCTGTAATTCCGATTCTACATTCATGGAACGCATTATAACTGGTGATGAGACCTGGGTCTACGAGTACGATATGCAAACAAGCCAGCAATCATCGGAATGGGTGGCAAAAAATGAGCCGAAACCGAAAAAACCACGCCAAAGCCGCTCGAAAATGAAGGTGATGCTCATTGTTTTCTTCGATATCCGTGGCGTGGTGCACTACGAATTCGTTCCAGAGGGTCAGACGGTAAAGAAGGAGTATTACCTAGGCGTTATGAAACGTTTGCGTGAGCGTATCCGTAAGAAGCGGCCAAATTTGTGGGCGAACAACTCATGGATTTTGCATGACGATAACGCGCCTTCTCACCGAGCTACGATTGTGACTGACTTTCTCGCCAAAAACTCAACAAACGTGCTTCAGCAACCACCGTTTTCGCCGGATTTGGCTCCCTGCGACTTTTTCCTCTTCCCAAAACTAAAATTGCCCCTTCGTGGCACCCGTTTTGAGTCGATTGAAGCCATAAAACAAAATTCGGCGCGAGAGCTAAAGTCCATCCCGGAAAGCGCCTATAAAAAATGTTTCGATAATTGGAAGTGCCGTTGGCATAGATGTATTGGAGAAAATGGAGCCTATTTTGAAGGCGACCCAATAAATTTTGACGATTAAATGTAAAAATATTGTTTTAATTGAAAATTCTCGGTACTTTCTTGACAGAGTAGTATATTCTCGATATTTTCGCGTTACTTACGCAGAAAAAGCTTTCCTCATACTCAAATCAGATCATAATTTGCCGTAATACTAATAATTAGCATATTAATATGCTACCAATCAGTTTGAAACGTGCGCATGGCTGCAATTTGCCTCTGTGATCAACAAAACCTTGTCGAGTTTGTTTCAGTATGGAATTGTTATACAGATGTATGTTATACTATCTCGATTTATACAACTTTCGATTAACATAGCTCAAATTCCTCATTAATGATTTTTGGTACAGATCAGCCGAATTAATTTATTTGAATATTAACTTGGTTGAAGAAAATCCAATTCAATCAGTTCCACGTCTTTCTCCGCAATTTAATCTTTCTTTAACAACAATTTGGAGAATTTTAAGGAAATATTTGGGTTTAAATCCTTACAAAATTAAACTGGTTCAAGAACTGATGCCATTTGACCACCATAAACGTCGCTTATTTTCTTATTTTGCTCTTGAACAACTTGAACATGAAGAACAATTTTATCGATGAATTTCATTCATTGATGTAGCTCATTTTTGGTTGAATGGTTATGTTAACAAACAGAATTGCTGAATTTGCAATGATGAAACTGTTCGGACACCATTACATACAGATAAAGTTACTGTGGGGTGTAAAGTTCATGATAACGGAGTCGTTGGTCCATATTTCTTTGAAGCAAATGGTTAAAGTATAACAGTTAACTAAGAACGATACAGAACAATGTTAAATGCATTTTTTTCCTGGAGTTGATGGAATATGTGGTTTCAACAAGATGGTTCTACCTGCCACACAACCACCTCAACAATCGATTTTTCGAAAATAAAATTTGTTGATGAAACTATCTCAAGAAATGGTCCAGTTAATTATCCCTCCAGATCGTGTGATTTAACACCTTGTGATTGCTTTCTTGGGGATATGTTGAGTCACATCTTCATTCTGTTACTCCAACAACAACTGAGCAACTGAAGATAAACAGTGGAAGTATCATTAATGAAATACAGCCAAATTTATGTGACAGAGTGATGAATAATTGGGTGACAGAAGGCAGTACGTACGAAGAAATCATGGTGGTCGTTTGCATGATGTTATTTTAGGGTACATAATGGTGTAATGTATCCTTTCAAATAAAATAAAGTTTGTCTCACTCAATAACGTATGTGTTTTTTTTAATTTTTAACTTTTTATTGGGAGCTGACAGTTGACTAGTACTGCTTCTTGAATAAAAACCTAAACAGACTTCTCGTTTGGTCTCCTTCGCTTGAAAAACTCCTGCATTCCACAATGTTGCCTAAACGTTGCCCCGATCGAAATACCGCTTTAGAATGCAATAAACCCTTAATTTGGCAAATCGGTATTTACCAGGCAGGTCGATAATAAACAAACTTGACAGGCAATAATTCCTGAGACCTTCTTCGGCCGCTTTCTTTCCCGCGTCATCTTAATTATATCCGCTGATATAAACATTTTCAATAAATCATATCCCTAGGAAATTTTTAATATTGAAATTGAGCCTATAAATCTTGGCGGACGATTTATAAAGGGGGTTCAGATTTCGATGACCGAGCGTAGCTGAATAACAACCGTAAAATTGCTTGGAATTGCCCGCTGCCAGCCACTTGACATCAGGTAAATCACGGTTTCGATTTTGATTGTTGATTGAGAAAAAATCTAATTTGAAAAAAAAAAACAACAATTACGCATTCCGTGCGTCGCAGGATTTGATTCAAATTAAATTTATATTTCGGAGAAACGAAATGGAAAATAAGAGTTGTAAAGCCTGACATTTCGAAATGAATTATTCTCTTTCTTGTTGTCTCATTATTTTCCATTCAATTCGGAAAGAATTCTTTTCTATCCCTTTATATGAATTTATCTTGTATATTTTATGAGGAAAACTGTTGTCAAATGAGTCGATACATTTTTCGAATATTGAAATAATTTCTGAAATAGCTGTCTTGAATGATTTATTATGTACAAATTCTCATAAACCACTACGAATTCAATCTAAAAAATCTCTAATAACTCTTTAAAATTAAATTGGATAAAATGTCTCAAAAACATTACAGACATATACAAGGTGTTCCAACGAAAATTCGAGCCCTTCAGAACTCAGGAACGAAGAATTTTAAAAACAGGTCAACTTCTGTTTTGAGGTGGACGAATTTCCATCATGAGTTTGTTCCGAAAAAACCACCCCACCCCCATGAAGGTGGCTTCAATTCCCAACATGTTTTCAATAAGGAAGATATGTCAATTGTTGGGTATTTTTGATTGTCTCGGTCTTTACTTGACGGAAATTCATCTTCAATATAAGAAAAACAAATGTTAACTTCCGCTATTTTATTAATTTACACGACAATTGTTTCGTCATACCATGACTTCATCAGGTGAGTATTAAAACTGAGGTATACAATGCAAACAGCTCTGGTACAAAAAATAAAGGGGTGAAAAGAGATGGTTTACAATCGATGAAAAATATTAAGTAGGGGGGATCTGTTTAAATCTATTTGATCATTCAATAAAATTTGTCTTTTATTATATCTATTGATCTTTAAAGTTTCTAACAGATGTAGTTTTTGACTTTTGCTTTCGATATGTAATATTTCATAGTTCATATTAAAATTATGACCAGTCTCTAACAAATTGTTGGCATAAGTTGAATTTGGTTTATTATTGATATAACATTTTTCATCTTCTCGTATCCTTGTTTGGAATGTCTGTCCGACATATACACATGGGCAATCACTATATGTTAACTTGTAAACTACTGATTTTTTGTGAATGACGTTTCTATTATTTTTTATTAAGCTGCCTAAAGAATCAATGGTTTTAAAAGAGATGTTATGATTTTCTTTTTTCTTTAAATATCTAGCGATCTTTTCAGATTTTTGGCCCATGTAAGTTAATGAAATAAATTTTGTTTCGCTTGAATTTAGGAATTTCGGATATACAAGTGATATTGCTTTCTTGTAATTTATTTTATCCAGTAAATTATCTATAATTAACGGATTAAAATCATTATTGAAAGCTATTTGTTTAATGGCTTTATATTCTTTGTCAAAATTTTCTTTCGTCATGGGTATGTTAACCAATCTAAAGCATATTATAAGCTTTACATACCCATGACGAAAAAAAATTTAAATTTAAATGTTTAAGATAGCCAAAGTTGCAATAAATAGAAGTAATTTGAATTTATATATCTAGTTTGAACTTATGAAGAAAATTGTCGAAAAGATTTATTACTATCATGAATAATATATAAACTTTAGTGAAATTATTGGCAAAGAACAAGCTTAATTGAATCTATCTTACCAGAATGATGTAAATAGGACAAATTTGATCAAAATTAAATTAATCAAGGAAATTTTTTCATTAAGCTGCCTAAAGAATTAATAGTTTTAAAAGAGATGTTATATTTTTCTTTTTTCTTTAAATATCTAGCAATCTTTTCAGATTTTTGGCCTATGTAAGTTAATGAAATAAATTTGGTTTCGTTTGAATTTTGAAATTTTGGATATACAAGTGATATTGCTTTCTTGTAATTTATTTTATCAAGTAAAAGTCTACAATTAACGGATTAAAATCATTATTGAAAGCTATTCGTTTAATGGTTTTATACTCTTTGTCAAAATTTTCCTTCGTCATGGGTATGTTAACCAATCTATAAAGCATACATTATAAGCTGACAATTTTTGTGAAAATGGATGGTTTGAAGTATAATGAATCGTACCATCTGTATGTGTAGGTTTTCTGTATATGGAAAAGTCATGTCTATTATTAATTTTGGTGATTTTTAAATCGAAGAAATTGATGCTTCATCTTCCTGTGTGAATTCAATTGTTGGATATAATTTATTGATAGATTACAAAAATAGACAACTTGGTTCATTTTTGGAATTTATCAATAAATTATATCCAACAATTGAATTCACACAGGACGATGAATTAAATAATAGCATCAATTTCTTAGATTTAAAAATCATCAAAATTAATAATAGACATGACTTTTCCATATACAGGAAACCTACACATACAGATGGTACGATTCATTATACTTCAAACCATCAATTTTCACAAAAATTGTCAGCTTATAAAGTATGCTTTATAGATTGGTTAACATTCCCATGACAAAAGAAAATTTAGACAAAGAATATAAAGCCATTAAACAAATAGCTTTCAGAAATGATTTTAATCCGTTAATTATAGATAATTCACTTGATAAAATAAATTACAAGAAAGCAATATCACTTGTATATCCAAAATTCCAAAATTCAAACGAAAGAAAATCGATTTCATTAACTTATATAGGCCAAAAATCTGAAAGGATCACTAGATATTTAAAGAAAAAAGAAAATTATAACATCTCCTTTAAAACCATTAATTCTTTAGCCAGCTTAATAAAAAATAATAGACGTTATTCCTGAAAACAAAAAATCAGGAGTTTACGAGTTAACATGTAGTGATTGCCCATGTGTATATGTGGGACAGACAGGCCGTTCATTCCAAACAAGGATACGAGAACATGAAAAATGTTATATTAATAATGAACCAAATTCAACTTCTCCCAACCATTTGTTGGAGACTGGTCATAATTTTAATATGAACTATGAAATATTACATATTGAAAACAATAGTCAGATTGATTTGACAGAAGGTAGAAAGAAGCCATGTTGTTTTGACATTTCTGTTCAGTAAGCATTGACAAAATCATGGAAAGACTCATACCGCAAGAACGTTTACAAATTGTTGAAATTTTTTTTCAAAATCAGTGTTCTATTCGCCAAACTTATGGAGCACTTCGTGAAATTTATGGTTTGCATAATAGTCCATCAGAGCAGCTTATTCATCGAATAATCGATAGACTTCGAACAACATTTTCTCTACACGATGCAACAACAACAACAAGACAAAGAACTGTTCGTACAGAAGAAAATATCGCTGCTGTAAGTCATAGTGTTAATGATGATCCAGATTTGTCTATTCGTCGATGTTCACAATAAGTTGGACTCTGTGCATCCACCACATGGAAAATTTTGCGTGAAGATCTTGATCTACACCCATACAAGATCCAACTAGTTCAAAAACTAAAGCCACTTGACCATAATAAGCGTCGTTTGTTTGCTGATTCGGCCCTAGAACACCTTGAAGTTGATCCACTTTTTTATCGTAAAATTGTGTTTAATGATGAAGCTCATTTCTGGTTGAACGGCTATGTGAACAAGTAAAATTTACGTATATGGAGTGAAAACAATCCTCATGAAGTTCTGCAGATTCCATTGCATCCTGAAAAATGCACTGTATGGTGTGCTTTACACGTTGGAGGCATCATCGGTCTATATTTCTTTAAAAACGATGCTGGAGCTAACGTTACAGTGAATGGTGCTCGTTACAGATCGATGATGAATGATTATTTGTTTCAAAATTTGAATGGTATCGACCCAGAAGTGTTTTGGTTCCAACAAGATGGTGCTACAACTCATACGGCTACCGTAACAATTGATTTATTGAAAGAAAGATTTGGCGATAACATTATTTCGAGAAATGGTTCAATTAATTGACTCCAAGATCATGCGACATAACTCCACTGGATTATTTTCTTTGCGGTTATGTCAAGTCATTGGTTTATGGTGATGAACCAGAAACAATAGACGCTTTGGAAGCCAACGTAACTCGTGTTATTGATTAAATAAGGCCTGAATTACTCGAAAAGGTGGTCCAAAATTGGTCTGGTCGAATGCGGTTCCTCAGAGCTAGTCATGATGGATATATGCCGGAAATTGTACATATTAAAGTTATATCATCCTAAAAAAAACACCTGATACATACAAGTGCTTTTTAATGTTTAACACCATCACGGTATTTCGTTGCAGTCTACAAAACCAATTGTTATTAATCATTGCAATTAATTGATTGGCTATTGTTTCTTTTTTCAAAATACTGGAATATTGATCCAAACAGGTCGATAAAGAAACCGTGGTACGATGCAAGTTTAGTAATTGTAATAATTATAATAAAAATGTGGAAATTAAAATAACCCTATTTAAAATATAATATATGGCTATTTTATTGTGGTTATCCTTATTTTGTATTGACTATTTTCTCTGTGAAGAAATGCCTATTTTTGAAAACAAAAATCAGCCATTCTTGAATATGCATTGGAGTTAGAAGACCATTTTTTTGAAATGCTCCTCTAAAACTTCCAGCCCTTTTCAGACCAAATATCACACGAATGGCTCTCTTCTGCATCTTTAACACACTCCTTATGTTATTTGAGTTTCTATACAACATTAGTCCATACCTCATTTTTTACTTAAAGACTGCCATGTATAAATTTTAATGATGTAGTGCAGTACTTAGGTTTGTCCTTAGATGAGAAATATATGCGCCCTAATTGAGAGAATACAGCGTTCTATATAGGGCGCACATAAAGGTCTTGGTATAGTTGAGTTTCTTCCATGCCCGAAAAATTTCATATCGATTGAATAAAACTTTTATGCTATGAAATGGTTAAGTGAATGCCAAAAAAGTATAGAGAGATCAGATCAACTGCAGAAAACCACTAAATCTAAGTAACAGCAATTAGAGAAAGAAAGCATTTACACCTTAAGCATAGTGAAGATCTATTATTATAACAATCAGGACTAAAATTGTAATGACTTGTATGCTCAGATGTCTCTATCAAGGTAGCATAGAGATAGTAGCAATTTGCATTGCTACAGGTAATTAGGTCGTACACATACAATTGGCAGAGAAACTATTTCTGCTTTGATACCTACTCAATAGAAGATTGAAGAAAATAAAGCACAAGACTTCGCAAACAGAAAGTGCTTGTAACAGAGTCTTTGCATGGTATGTCACTTTCACCTTAAGGTGTTATATAGATGAATATATTAATACACAAAATGATAATATGTGAGTGAAAGAGAATAGAATAAATCTGTGGAGGAGGTACCGCCCATAGAAAATATATATCAGATATCAGAAACAAGTCTCTCAAAAAAGTAATCAGCTTTGTGAAAGAGATAACTATATATATTTTAAATGGCTCTCTAACTTGAGACCGATTCAATTCAATATTCAACCTCAACACAATCGACAACTATCACAGAATAGAGTGTCATCTATTCAACATTTTTGACCTCCAAAAACACTTTTTATCTCCGAGTCTAATACGAACCTGACTCTCGGTTAATTACATACGGAAGATCAGGATCCGCACTGGGGATAGAATATATACAGAGTTGCACACCCGGAATACAAATGATTAAAAATAAACAGTGCGATGAGAATCGGCGGAGCGCGATATCGAATGTCCCAGGGAATTCGATTGGAAGGCCGACGATGTCTTCATCTTGATGTTCATGGGGTGAAGTTGTTTAACTGAGAGATGTGATCTTATCAGGAAACTCATTTCCAGGTGCGAAAGTCGAAGGTTGAATTCTATGTTGATTATCATTGTGAAAATGTTCGAAGTTGTGATAACTGTGTTTTGATTTATCGTATGGAGACAATACAAAGGATGTATTGATATCTACTAAGCCTAGACTGAAAGAGTCACAGTATACATGGTATATTGTACGTCTTTGAGAAGCTTTATGAAATGACACTTTTGCACGTAATTTTCATTGAGTTTTAGAGTACACTTTGACCAAAAATTATGGTTGAAGAAAATTTTATGATAATGTTTTTGCTTTGTGACGCAACTCACGTATCGATTGGGCTTCTTATCCACCTACTCGAACGCAGTCCAATGAACCAAGATAGTCTCAAGACCAACGAACTCTTGTGAAATATTTCAATTGATTCTGGCTTCAAGCACCAACGGTCTAGCCGTATCGTCGAGCTCCATAAACCCCAGAAACGTCTCACAATCGATCCTGGTTCAGGATGAGACCGGTCGAACCGTCAAGTCCCTCTTGACCCTGAAGCATTTCTCTAGATATCCTGAACATGAGTTGCTGCGAACAGATAGATACCCTTCTAGTCCAACATGCGGACTTTCAACCACTGCCCCTTCGAGTCTAACACCAATTGGGTGGCCAAGTCGTACGAATACTTCCCGAGGTAACGCAGTATGCTACATAAAGCACTCGGCCATTGGACAGAAAAATCCGAACATTTACTGCAATAGGGTAGAGTTAGTTTCAAGAGTGACGCCATGTGCTGCAACAGACACCTTTGTCACTGAGTTGATCAACGCGGATCAGCCCTCCATTCCATCTTTACGATGAAACCTGGGCCCCATTCGGTCTATCTTCCACCAAACGGGTCCAGTGACTGGCGCGAGTGAAATTACTGTAGGCATCAGGACTTAATCCTTCATTTCATCGGGATGAAACTAGGATCCTAGTCAAGACAAGCGCCCTTAGGGCTTCAAGCTACAATGTCATGAGGGGCGCCTACTAAGACGTCTGTGATAGAATCCTTCCATCTTCTTCTGGTTCGGTCCACAGTTCGTCTGCGCTCTTATATCAGGCGCTGATCTCCACTTCTGACCTACTCATCTGAATCTATTGGCCTCAATATATCTCACGATACTTTCTTTCCCGTAAAGTTCCTAGTTGTATCTCCCCCCCTGTTTCTGTACCTTGTCGTGGCTTGTCATAACGAGTGTCCTAGTTTCATTTATGAAAAGGAGGATATGGTTATGATGCCTAAAGCAGATGACTGGCAATCCAAACTGCCTTACTTTGTTTCTTTCTTGCATACCATTCCATCATGTTGTCCCACTTCCATCCATTTCCTACCGCATGGCTTGGAATCATACAGGGGAGTTGTGGCTTTGGCTGTGACAGAGTCACGCGACTCTGCGATCGATTAGAGTTTTGTAATCCTTACATTGGCGAAGGCGATAGCCTGCTCTATCTCAGCGTGGCTTTTCCAACCTTCGTCCACTTATCCGCTGAAGGAAAAAGGGAGCCTACGACGTTTCGAACAAGTTGCTGGACTTGGGAAATTCGCTCTGCTCGTCCCCATATTTGGCTCCATTTTTAGATCCTGAAGCTCCCGCTGCGGGGTCCTGATTGGTCCGTTGGAGGACAAAGGCAGACTATGACGTTTTGAACAAGTTGGTTGGCCTTGAGAAATTCGCTCTGCTCGCCCTTAACTTCGGCCCCATTCGTGGATCCTTAAGCTTATCTTATCTGCTGCGGGGTCGGAAGTGGTTCGTTGGAGGAAAAAGAGAGACTACGACGTTTCGACCGGGAATAGGGACCCGGAAGACTCGCTCTGCTCGCCCCCAACTCTGGCCCATCCTCTACGATGCTTCGGAGCCCCGCTTTTAGCAGTCGAACAGCAACAGCGGTCCTTCGTGGGGTGTGATCCATGCTGGGAAGCTGTTATTTGTGTTGTTTCGTTGCTTCAATCTTTCACAACCATAGAGGCTTTCTGCTCAAATGACTGAGTGTTGGAATCGACACGGCGATCCTTTTTTGGAGGAGGGAGATGACTTGTGGGGGTCCCTCACCTAGTTGTGCTGGCGCAAAGTTCTCTATAATCCTATCTTTCTCTTTCAGCTTATCAGGGGTCTGCTGGAGTGTCAAAACTTGAGCAAAAACCCGGGACAGCAGTGATGACAATGGTACTTTAATGTTAGCTAAGAGCCCTGCTCGTACGCTGACTTGTACAAATCTAAATTCCTGGTTGTATCTTCGTCTCCACTAGTTCGTATGCAGAACTCGACAAGGACCGTGAATAATACGTTAGATTTTTTTTTCATACCCAGTAATTTATTTATTTCCCTTTTATTTAATGTCCAAGTCTCACTAACATAGGTAATAACTGGTCTTAACATGGTCTTAGATATTTTTATTTTTGTCCTCCTACCGAGAAGCTTAGACCTGAACAGATGTCGAAAAAAGACCTGGTTGTTATCGGGAGACATTCTGTTTTATACGATGTCTTGTATCTTTTGATACCACCATACATTTGGTCGTATCGTGGTTTATTTTGAGCTCCATTGTTGATGCAGCTTGTTCGAACCGTGAGTCCTTTATATCCCCATTTGATTGGGACATTGTCTCAACATCATCAGCATACGTCAGGATCATTTGTGCCCTGATGGGAGATATCTGTTTGTAGGTCAGGGATTACTTTCTTCATTACATCCTCCAAAGCAAGAATTGAATAATGGAGTAGAGAGCGGATCTCTTCGTCGAAATCCTGAGTCTATGCTGAAGGCCTCTGTTTTTTTTTACCACCTATCCTCACGTATGCAAAGAAGATGTTCACGCACATTTGTGCAAGTCTTACTAATTTTCCGGGAATAACCATCTCTGTCATAGCTTTCCCTAATGCGCTTCTATCGTAGGTCTGTAACAAATATCTGGTGAACATCTCTCTTATACTCCCAGTGCTTTTAAAGTAATTGTTTTATTGTAAATATCTGATCAAATGTTGACCTGCTAGGCCTGAAACCACACTGATATTGTTCCATTCTTTCGGCATTACTTCTGCTTCCTAGATTCTTTCTATAAGGTGATTTATTTTAGCATGTAGATCATTACCTCCATATTTGAGCAATTCTGCTTCTATACCATCCATACCTGGACTTTTACTATTCTTTAGAGATGTTATGGATGTAGAATGACCTTGTGAAATTTGGCCAGAGATAACTTGGCCACTCTCTATTAAAGAATAAAATACTGATTCTCGTAGAAACGAAAGAAACTTTCAAACAACTATCTACTGGCAATTCCTCCGATATCGACAACATTTCCTGTTCCGCCACAAACGAAATAAGTTTCCTTTCGTCTCCAGGCGAACATCGAGGACAAGCCCTTTCAAATTCAAATTCTAAACAAAAAACACGAGAAAACTCCACTTCCTCCTACCGTTTTCATACCTAAAAACACATCGAAAAAGTTCGCCGAGAGATAAACCCGCGTTTACGGCGTCTTCGGGAAGTGAATTCTCGCCAGATGTCGCTTCATTTGTTTTTCAATCAGAACGAGCAAACACAGACCGAAGTTTGCCAATAATTTCCAAATAACCTCGGGCACCACGATTCCGCCTAACCCGAAATCCAGGGAATCCTACATAGCGTGCCAGTATCTTCGGCAGCGAATAACTCTTTATTGGAAAGCGTTTAGACTGACGTGCACGTGTGAAGTTGGCTGTTTCCTTCCACAGATATCACGTATTCGACGATGTTTCAAAACTTTCGGTAGTTTCAGAAGTTGGCCGTTATCGGCGCCACCTTGCTAGGGGGTGGGAGTTCGTGCAAAAAGATGCGAGGGTTGGAACTGCTGCCCTCCCATCCGATGCAGAAAACATGAACGGAACGTTCGACGTGCAAAAAATGAACTTTGTAAACTGGGGCGGCGAGATCTTGTGACATGAAATCCGGCATTTTGATGCGGGACGTTTTTTGGCAATCAGCATGGTGCTACTAGTTTGCTCAACTATCAACATTCATTATTAATGTGAGTTTTGCTGTTGAAATAGCTCATATTCAAAAAAATCTGATAAGAGTCTCTTTCACCGACTTTTCAAAATTTAACTATGATTTGCTTAGACAAATTCAAAATAAGAAATAGGTACTTTTACAAGCTGATCAGTTCTAAAATCAAATATACTATATCATTCAAAGGTATATAATCTACACAAATGATTTGATTAAAGTAACATCAAATGATACTGTAATGTATGCCGATGACGTATCAGTAATCTGCGTTGGTTCCACTCCAGATGAATGCAAAGCCGCAGTTGAAAAAGATTTGGAAAACCTTGAAAGATGGTTCGGGAAGAATAATCTCACAATGAACATCACCAAGACCAAAGTGATAATATTTAAAGAAAAGAATCAACATGCCATCAACTTAATTTATCATGGTGAGAACATAAGAGCTGAATTCCCATTCTTGGGAATCCATTTAGATCGGGATTTGAATTGGCGGCCACACATTGAATATTTGGCAACAAGCCTTGCAAGGTAATATAGTTTATTTCGTGAAGCTACAAGGTATAAATACATAATCAGAAGGGAAATGGTTGTGACAACAACAAATAAACAAGATAAACCTCCAAAACCACATGGTTGTGCGGAGGATCCCTCAAGCCATCTCCGAATGAGTAGGTACAGATTTTAGCACTGATGAGTCCCTAATTTAATAACATATTTCTTATTTTAATGAATTCACAATATTAGCGATGTTATGTCTATCAGTGTCTCTTAAGTAATTCCTTATAGTACTCCTAAACAAGCCGAAAGAATTAAGTGAGTGCAGCCGAACTCTCAGATCCAAAGGCAGAGAGTTGAGTACATGCGGGATAAGGAAAGTATGGGTTCGCTGTCCGATGGTTTTTTTTGCCCTATATGACGAAACTTTCTGTTGTGCTTTTCCTCGAGTATCATAATCGTGTTCCAGGTAAGTGAGAATATTTTTGTTGTTATAGGTGTATATCAGTAAATTAAAAACATATATCTGCCTTATATCCAAGACCCCCGCCTCCAGATAAAGTTTATCCGTGGGATATAGTCTCTCCTTTTGTAGAATAATTCTTAGGAATGTATTCTGTATAACTTGTAATCTTCTCAAGTGTGCATCATATAAACCACCCCATGCCAAAATGCCATAGCGTAAACGGGACTCCACCAATGCATGGTACAGCATCTTCAGATGTCCTCTCTCTAGAAGATTAGACACAAGAAGCGAAACCGGTATAAGAAGTGCCTCAGAGTAGCAACCACACTGTTCACATGAATGTCCCAACGCAGTAATTGGTCGATGAAGACCCTCAAATATTTTATGGAGGTGACCGAGGCAATCTGCAAGTTCCCGCCCGCATTTCTGATCTTCAACATATCGAAAAGAGGCAGATTAGGTTTACAGATGGAGAATGGCAGATATCTGGTTTTCTCAAGATTTATTGTGAGATATCTGTGACTGAAGGCATTGAATATTTTTTCTAGATCCCTTTCTGCTCTGCACTTCAGCTTTTCCCAGGTTGTATCCCTATATAGGACGGCTGTGTCGTCGGCAAAACCGATAATACTTCCATCCGCCTCAATATTCAATATGTCGTTGATGTACAGGTTGAATAAAATAGGTCCCAATACTGTGCCCTGTGGTATACCGTACTGAATATTCAAGGGATCACTAAGATAGTCGCCAATCTTTACCATCTGGGTTCTGTCCCTCAAATAACTGCCGAAGAGTTTCAGCGGAGCACCTCGCACACCTACGCCCTCCAAGACGTCCAGCATTATACTGTGGTTAACGGTATCAAAGGCCTTGCAGAGGTCCAGGAAAACACAAAGAGCCACCTCATCAGAGTCCAAAGCCCTGTAAACTTGATCACATAGTGTGGATACAGCGTCGGAGGTGGATCTTCCCTTGCGAAAACCAAACTGTCTATCTGAAATTATTTTGTGCTTGTCTAGATAGTTTCGCAATCTCTTTTCAATGATCTTTTCGAATACTTTTGTGAATGAAGTAACCAGTGAGATAGGTCTGTAGTTAGATGGTGAGTCCGTAGGTCCCTTATTCTTGAACAGAGGAATAACTACAGAAACTTTAAACTCTTTTGGACAAATGCCCGATTCGATTATTCCATTTATTACATTGGAAAAGGGAACAGCAATCTCATCTCTTATATTCCTTATTGTCTCACCTGATATGTTATCGTAACCTGGAGCTTTGCCACATTTGATCTCATCAATGATCTGCTTAATTTCCTCTGGAGTAGTAGGTTTTATGAAGAATGAATGCGTCACTGTTTTTTGCTTGGAAGCAGGTGTACCCGATGTCTTTATATTATCTGCAAGGTTTTTACCTACATTTATGTAGTGATGATTAAAAATATCTGCCATCCTCTTCGCATCCTCCACAGTAGAACCGTCTTGATCTCGCACACACTTTATGAAATCTTGGTCTTTAGTTCTGTACATTTTATTCAGAGTTTTCCATAGTTGTTTTGTACTGTCTTTACTTTCATAAATTTTTGTTCTAAAGTAATTACATTTTGCCGCTCTTATTATGCGATTTAGTCTATTTCTGTATCTTGAATATTCTTCCCTGTATTTATCTGGCTCATTCATAAATTTTCTATAAAGTGCGTTTTTAGTATTGACGGACTTCACTATACCGGTAGTTATCCACTCCTTTCTTTGTACCTCTTTTCTTTTGATTTTTAACGTCTTTGTACTCTGTTTTAATAATCTGTCCACCGTATCCAAAAAATTAGTTGTCTTTAGTTGTGGGTCTTCCTGAGAGTAAAGAGCCCTCCAGTCCAAGTCCCTCAATTCTGCTCTAAAATTCGTATAATCGACGATCCTACGGTACCTATAGTACTTACCAATTTGCTTTACCCTTATAATCGGGAAACTGACAGTTGTTGCACGGTGATCTGTTATGAATGTTTCTATTGTGGCTGCATTTACAATATTCTCATTATTTATATGTTCGTTCCTCAAAAATATATGATCAAGACAAGATTTCCCCCTGGTCGCCTTATTTATCACCGATAAGTAGTTATATTCGCTCATCAGGTTTACATATGCGGATACCAGGTCATCCAATTCAGTTAAGATGTTTATATTCATATCTCCTACCATTAAGTGACGTTTAAATCCTAACTTTTGTACTTTTTTCAGGTATTCATCTAGCGAATCCACAAAATCATGTGCATCTGTTGAAGGAGGCCTGTAAACACCAGTTATATGAAGTCTTTCATTATCCGGAAGGCTGATGGTAACCTCCAAAGCATTTACTTGAGCAATACGAGTTGTATTCCTCTGAAAATTAACGCCTTCTTGAACATAAATCATAACTCCATCATTTTTGTTAACTTCACCCTGACTGTAAACCATATTGTATCCCTCTATTCCGAAAAACGACTCATCATACAATCTGAAAGTCTCAGACAACACTATGCATTCGGGAAGTACTCTAATTCTACTGAGTAGTATCTTGAGCTCATCTAAATTTCTCGATGCACTCCTAATGTTTTGATGCAGTACTCTGAAACAAACATCCCCCGTTCCCTGAGATCTATTGTACTCATCAACACTACCAAATTCAATTGTATCGAAAGGTGTGAAGTTAATGTCTCTTATGAAAGAATCCATCAGGAAATCAAAGTACCAAAAAATCAAATTAAACTCAATATAACACGGAAAGAAAAAAAAACAAAACAATGGGAGAAAATAAAATAGAAACAAGGGCAACCTCACTTATCTATTTGATCGCGTCCTTCCCTTCTCCCTCGGTGCAAGTTTCGCCCTTCCAGCGGGAACCCCAGGAACACCAACTTTTGTCCGGTCCTCCTGACCTCCCCTCTGAATAGTCTTCGGAGTCCCCACCGGCACTGGTAGATCAGTCTCAACGGGAATCCCTTTTCTTGATTGTCGTGGTCTGTTCTGCTGGTCACCCTCGATACTTGGGATACTTGGGGTAGTTGGGGCACTGTTCGGGCGTTTTGGAGCGTGCTCTTGAACTCCTTCGAGTTCAGACAAACTATAAGGAGTATTCTCAATATAGATTTTGTTACCCCTAATTCGACAGTTTTGCACATTCTGTGCTCTGAGCGTGACAAGATGTTGTCGAAGGTAGTTGTTATCCTCACGTTGCTTCTTTGTCATATCATGCGTGATAAATATCTTCTTTCCCTTTAGCTTCCTTAAATTTTGAAAAATCCTATTTTTCGTACGATAAGACCTCAGTGCCACTTTAATGGGGCAACCCTTGGTTTTTCCCAGTCGATACACGTCGTTGAAATCAGAATCAACAAGGTCCAATTCCAAAAATTTATTAATCTCTTCTGATATCGATTGGGTGCTTATAATTCCGTGTTCCGACAGATCCGAGCCATGAATAACGAAATTATTTTTCCTAACATCAACCTCTAACTCCTGCAATGTTCTTCTGAGTTCTGCATTCTCACTCTCCAGTACAGTAACCTTCCTTCTCAGAACCTCAACCTCCAGTATTACATTTGCTTCACTTGCTTGAATAATAAGCTTCAACTCCTCTCTATTTCTTACGATCTCATCATGCAAATTTCTCAAAGTTATTTCAGTTTCCGTCATTCTAGTGTGTGGAACCCCTTAGCGGATGAAATGCGAGCAGATTTCGGTATATTCTTATCGAACTGATAAGTTTTTTCGCATCTGTGTTCGTGACTAATTGATAATATAAGGTGTTTATAATAAACTAAACTGCGTTTTCCAGGTAACTGTTCTTCTTATATTCGCGGAAAATCACCCACTAGAGGGAACCGTCGAATGTTGTCAATTTCACTTAGAAATTTCTGTACTCAACTTCAGTGGATTTTATCTAAATTGTAGATAGTGGCGGAGCAACTCTTATCGACACTGTACTGTACTCAATACGAATCAATGTTCAATGATGAACATTGCTGAACTGCTATGCTTTAAGAATCCTAACAAAAACAATTGGGTCAGATGCATCCCTGACAGCATATCATTCTAGACACTCTAGATTCAGGTATGGAATCGTCTTCTGGGCGAATTCGGTCGATGCTGAAAGAGTCTTCATCATACAAAAAAATGTTTGAGAACTGTCTTTAAACTAGAATATAGCGAATCATGTAGAGATATATTTAGGAATTAGTATATTGTGCAACTAGTGCGAGAAGTTGTCGATTGTCCTCGAGAGAGCTCGACAACCTCGATCATAGAGGAATACCACCAACATTTTTTTGAGTGTCTTCTCGCCTGCATAAAATGTCTGCTCAATTTTTTGTCAGTTTTTTGGTTTTTAAGAAAAAAAAATAAAAACTGTTTTTTGGGCACCATCTTTACGGGGCTATAACTAAACAGGGGTGCTCAAACAAATTAAGTTTATATGAAAGACCCACCCTATTTTTTGATAAGGAATTGCCTTCTAAATTTTTCCGCAACTATTCATAAACAGCCTGTATATTTATTTTTTATTAGTGAAAGAAACATATATAGGATGAATCCCATTAAAAGTATTCACAAATACTTGTCCGGTATTTTTTTTAGAGTGATAGAAATTTCGATAGGGATAACTATGATTTCACAGAAGGTAGAAGCCATGTTGTTTTGACATTTCTGTTCAGTAAGCATTGACAAATTATCATGGAAAGACTCACACCGTAACAGCGTTTACAAATTGTTGAACTCATTTTCAAAATTAGTGTTCTCTTCGCCAAACTTATAGAGCACTTCGTGAAATTTGTGGTTTAAATAATCGCCCATCAGAGATGATGACCCAGATTTGTCTATTCGCCGACGTTCACAACAAGTTGGACTCTGTGCATCCACCACATGGAAAATTTTGCGTAAAGATCTTGGTCTACACCCATACAAGATCCAACTGGTTCAAGAACTAAAGCCACTTGACCATAATAAGCGTCGTTTGTTTGCTGATTGGGCCCTAGAACAGCTTGAAGTTGATCCACTTTTTTATCGTAAAATTGTGTTTAGTGACGAAGCTCATTTCTATAGGTTCTGTAGGTTCCATTGTATCCTGAAAAATGCACTGTATGGTGTGCTTTACACGCTGGAGGCATCATCGGTCCATATTTCTTTGAAAACGATGCTTAGTGAAAACGATGGGATCTTAGTCCCATTGAAAACATATGGGGGACTAATGAAGATTGAAGTTGAAGGAGCAGCGCCACGAAATAAAGATGATTCAATCAGTTTCAGTCTTGGACTATCGTCACCGAAAATTATGGAGGTGACCTAGTTTCGGGAGTGCCTTGACGATTAATCAAGTGTTTACAGGTTATATAAGTAAATAATATGAATGTTTTGTTATAATATTCTAATTCAAGAATCTAAAATATATAATAATTACATTTAAGCTACTATCCATGTATCGATCCAATTTTTGACTTCATCGTAATTGGAAAAGTGCTGCTCAGCCAGGCCATGTTGCATCGATCCGAAGAAATGGTTATCGAAAAGAGCAATGCCTGGGCTGTACGATGGGTGGGGTAGGAATTCCCATTTGAGCGTTTCTGAGGGCGACGCGATATATGTCATGCTGCAAAATTACTTTGTCGTGTCTGACAGTGACTGCAGCTCATAATACTTCTTGGGTTGGTACGCATTCTTGTAAATGAATAAACGGACGTTATAAAAGTGACATTTCAAAGCGTCCCTTCTAAATATGCATATAATATAGGTTTTGCGCCTCGTCAATAGCGTTAAGAAGAGGATAACTTAAGATGGTGTTTCGTTTTTCCTCAACTGGCTCGTTTTCATACAAATCATCGGGGTAATACACATTAAGCCGTTCTGTAGTAAAATCCAGAAACCATGATCGTTTCGGTTAAACGCCCGTCGTTATTTTTCCGAATCAAAGTCAGTCGTTACTCGTTACGGCCGAATTGGACGCGACGAAATTGGCTACATTAGAAAACGAATGGACAATTACATAAAGTTACATTATGTCACTTGATTCGATCTTGGTGGAATTTTATATCGTCGGACGCTGTAATTTTCGACGTCATTGGTTTTATGCGTGGTCCAGGACAGGATCGTTCGGGGTTTTTGTACCGGAATCGATGGAATCCATTCACAGTTTTATGGTTACTGATATTCCTATGTAATGGAAATGAGTTTATCAATCATTTCTTTCAATGAGACACATTGAAAGGATCCTACTGAAGTTTCAAGTTGACTGCAGGATCAGAATACAAAAACGAAAGGATGATAAACAATGTATGTCATGGATTTTATGAATTACTCTTTGTAAAAGTGTTATAAACAATCATTATTCAAAGACTCAGACAATGAAAGTCAATAAAATTCAAGAAAAAGCCGTTGTATATATGTTGACTCGTTAGACTGTAATCAGATCAAAATCAATTGAATTTGATCAATTCAGGCAGAAATATCAATAATTCAACTCATAAACATACTCACAAGACAAAATTTTTGAAGAAAAGCACATTTAGAATACATCACCAATAGTCGAGTGAAAATTCTTTAAACAATAGTCAAAAATAAAAAAATCCTTTTGATAATCTTAAATAAAACACACAGGGAGCATTCAGTTGATAAATATAAAATGTTTAATATAGCCAAAGTTGCAATAAATAGAAGTAATTTGAATTTATATATCTAGTTTGAACTTATGAAGAAAATTGTCGAAAAGATTTATTACTATCATGAATAACATATGAACTTTAGTGCAATTATTGGCAAAGAACAAGCTTAATTGCATCTAACTTACCAGAATGATGTAAATAGGACAAATTTGATCAAAATTCAATTAATTAAGGAAAACATAGTGTCTTCGTCAGATACTCTGAAATTATTAATCTAAGAGATATCCTACAAGATGTTTAGGCATCAATAGAATTGTAATAGCATCTCAGCTAAAGAAATTTAATCAATTTCATAAGTTATGTTCAGTAAAAAGCATTAGAAGTAAAATTATGTAAATTTTTTGACATTCGGAAAACTCTTCGTACGAAAATAAGTTTTTAAACTCAACCAATTTTCATAAAATTGATACCAAATTATTCACAGAAATTTGGATTAGTTAGAGTAATTTCAAACCAAGAAATATTGTAAAATCATCCAAAGCATCATTTTTCAATAATTTTGATAGAAGCTAGTAAGCTTTGAAATTAAATTCTTCGAGAAAACTGTAAAAGGCCAAGACAGTCGAAATAGAGTCAGTACGAAGATACTCGAGAGTACATACACATCTCTCTGATTAAAGAATTTCTCTTCAATAATCCAGTTCCAAAAACTAAAAAAGAAATTAAAATTATTATTGTAAATGGAAATGTTATTAAAAAATATGTAAATGAGTGTTGGGAATGGAAACATTCCACATATAAATCAAGAATAAAATAATTTAAATCCAAAATAAGTAATCAACGAAGTGGGCTGGGAAATCAGAACATTCCAGAAACATTCTTCAAGAAGCAAAACAAAATCCTGAAATATAGCAAAGCCAACAACATTGTTAATATGGGTGATTAAACTTAGCAAAGGTAGAAATAAATTTATTTATGTGAAGTTTTTCAATTTAAATTAAAAATCAAATCATTGCTTGTTTACGTTAGTATTACGTTACGATATTAAGATAGCGTTAGGTTAACATAGAACATAGCTTAGTCATTAAATAGATTATTAGTTACAGATTTTTATACTTCAAATTACTTAGATTCAATATATATTTTGAAATTATCTTATTGAAATTCAAATTGAACCCTCCCTAATAGATCAAATCAAATTAATAGTATTTAAATTTCAATTATTCAACACCAAAATTATAATATTAAGAGCTAGCTGGCAACACTCAATACAAGCAACTGGATACAAGGGTGATCTAACTAGTATTCAGTCTGAAATCATATATAAAAGTAAAATACCATGATAATTAAAATTTAACCCATTCTAAAATAAACTTTTTTCATCAATTCTACCAATTAAGAATTAATTCTATATAATATAATAGTTTTTAGGATATTCGGTCTAAAAGAATTAGTGAAACGCTATATGTATGTTAGTCTTGTTACTGTACCACTTTGTTGTTTTGATGGTAAATTTGTTTGAATTACAGATCCTTGAGAAAGGTAAAAAAGTTTACCGAAAACTTGGATGATATAAAAGCATTTCACTAATCCTTTTAGACTGAATATCCTGAAAAATGTTCCTGTACAGTTAATTGCGATCAATCACCTTTTATAAGCAGTTTGAAAATGGGATTTTTTAAGAACATCATGAATACTCATGGAATGATAACCATTAAAAACGATGGACTGGAGCTGGCACAGGATTGGCCTCTCTGTATAACAGACGGATCTTCCTACCTAGATGCCGAACAACTGGTGTCAAACCCAACCACACTTACTGATAACATCAAATAGATCGAATTACTACTAGCTGATAGTCAGGGAGCTGTCAGAAATAGAGTGAAGAGATACAATAATGGGCTGGTAAATGATTTATTAAATTTTGGGGTAGCCATAACGACCTATTTTTATTCAACATAACTATCTAAGAGATCACATCCACCATTTCGTGGTTTAACAACACAGGATGTGATTAGCCAATAATAAGAATAAGAATTCTATGAAAAATGATGCTTCATTCATCATTTTCGGTAAACATGACATCGGTGTCAAATTTTTAATACGGCGTAATTTTTGCTGGCGTGAATGAATGTTATGGGAAAATTTTATGATGAACTTTACCAGTTGGTTGAGGTGTCATCAGCTGCAATATCACGGACCATCATTACTTTCTTCATTGTATCATTCCAGGATTTCCTTGGCTACCCAGTTCTCGTCTATCGACAGGAGTCCACTGAAAAACCTGTTTGCTCAACCTATCCTGCATTCGAGGCACATGTCCAAACCATTTTAGACTTCTGTTTTCTATCCGTTGTAGTACCTTCATAATTTCTCTTATTTCGCTACTTCTTCTTTCCATTCTTGATATACCAGCATTTCTTCTGGGGTAATCGACCTCCACTGCCTAAATTTTTCTCTTTTGCTATTCTGAATTCTGGTTCTTATTTCCTCCTTGCCAATGCCATCCTTGTTAATTTTAACACGTGGATCTTACTTCAGAAGGAGTTCTCACCAGGATGGACAGCCTGCCTAGTCACGTAACATGGAAAAATCATACAAATTCATAGAGTTTCAGAGAGCAATGGATTCTTCGTGGATGATGGCCTCAACACTATATTCTACCATTAACCATTTCTTCTAAATTTATCAGAGTTATTCGACTTTGTACCTGCCAGGTAGTATGAACCACGTTCTCCGGCACTTATGATGTCAGCACCAATCTAAACCTCTCAAAAATCCTTAATGGAACAATGCTCATCTATAAAGCAATTAGACATACGTCGCTTCAACATAAGCTGCAGTAGAATTTTAATCAGTCTCATTAATATACTGTACGAGTCAATTTTGAAACCTTCAATCTCTCTCTGCTTCTCAAACAAGAAAGTGTACATTCACAGTCACCGCAGAAACTCGCATCCATCTGCCCAAGTCATACCTTTACAGTATAAACTGCGCTTCGGTCAAGCATTAACTCTATGAATACTCTACAAGAAAGTAATCGAAACTAAAATCTCTCCCTACAAAACTAAAGAGCTCAAAGAAAGAACTTTATTCGCACTCATCTATAACTTCACAATTTGAATATCAAAGAACATTTTATTTCCCCTTTTAGATTCCTATTGTATTGGACGATTGCTCAACGAACTTTTAATTAATAAAAAAATTCTAATTAGGATCGACCATTTTCCGAAATATCACTTTGTAGTATGAAAATTATTTTTCAGTCAGATTATCCTAATATGATCACAATTTTATAATCTGAATTTCCCTTTTGATTATAAATTGAAATAATTATTTTTACTTACTTCATCAGGCCAGTGCAAGACTTTTGAAAGTTAATAGTTAATCAATTGCTTGTGTTACTTAGTGCCTTGAAATGAGGCGAAAAGAATTTAACACATATTTTAATCGAAAATCCTACTACCTTATCTTTACATTTGACTTCATCAAAATTAGGCACTCATATCGATATAGGTTATTGAATTGAACATTCAATTAAATTCTACTCCATGCTGACTAGTTTTAAAATTGTATTATCGAATATTTACAAAACATGCCTGTCAGTTTTGACCATTCGCTGAAATAAACGATGATTGAAAAAGTGAATTAATAACCTTGTCTTTTTGTTATTTCGCGCATAGCATTCGAAATTGATGTATGAATGAATAATAGCTATTCGAGCTTGTTATATATTCAATATGATTTTCGAAAATTCATCCATGACCCGAATGAAACAGTTTTGGTTCGAAATTATTTTCTTTGTGATTTCGTGGTTAATTGTAAAGGAAATTTTGTTGAATTTTGAATTGAATGAAAATTACGGATTTAAATTTTCATTACTTCTTTTATTTTGCAGTTGAGTCAGAAAAAATTGAAATAAATTTGGACATTTTTAAGCGCGTTCAACTTGGGATTCGTTGGTATAGACAAGCAACTATAACATCTGAAGGTGCTAAATCACAACTTCTTGAAGGCCTATCATGAGTTCTATTTCTACAGATTGCAGAGCGTTCCAAGTTTACTTTTATGTAGTCTATTAAGATGAATATTCAAGATATAAAGTAAAACAGGTCTTATTTAATTTCTTTTTAGTTTTCACAGTTCTCCCATCCAGATGGAAAATCTGAAGAGGTTTCTTTTCTTTTGGTTTTTGTAGTGCAGTGGATTTTGCAGTCTTTTTTTCCAAATGAAACAGAAATAGAAAAGTTTTCTGTTTATCTTGTAAAAAGTTCAACATTTGCTTTAACTTGCGATAAAAACAGAGTCCTGTTGGAGACTATCTTCGGAACAGAAACTCACAAATTCATTGTATTAAGGGTTCAAATATTCCACCTCGTTGAGCTGAACAATAGCTTAATCTGGTGTACAGAGATAATCTCGAACCTCTCCGTAGATTTGGCTCAATGTTGCCACAAAGTTAATTCATCAAGATTTGAAGCTCTGCCGAAGTTATGTCCATAGATAGATTCTTTCAGATTAATTAAAAAATTATTTGGCGATAAATCTGATGATCTGGGGGGCCACGAAATTCTATCATTCGTAGATATTACTCGATCAGGAAACGTCTTTTGGATAAACTGTGTCATTTCTCGTTAGTTATGACTTAAGCAACTATCAAATCAAATTTCCTCAAAATTGATGGGAAGTTGGCGAACTGTTGGAATTATTTGAATTCTCACTCTGGACAGTCGAAAAGGGTAGGGAAAGATTCAAAGAGCAGTCCAGTTGAATATTTGTCATTATTTATAACACATAGTAAATATATTCTTGTACTGAGCGACTGGCGCTTGTTAATGTATTGTAAATCCTATATTCCGCGAAAGATTTTCGTAAACTGTATTTCTAGTCATTCTTAGCTAATAACATCGTACCAATTCAAAAGTTATACCATCGGATCAAATAAAGTCCCAACTGAAAATTTAAAAAGTTCTTCAATCGCGGTTATTTCAACACGAGTGGGATGAAGCGGTAATAACAGAATCCATATTAATCTCCGATAGATAGTGAACAGCTATCTCCTGAATCGGCAGGCAATCATCGGAATTTCCATTTTAAGCTTCTTCAAAGTTGATTAAACAAATAACCGTGGATAGCTCCGAGCGAATTTCTTATTGATTGGGCAGCGCTATCCACAATTTTATTTTGTGGGCGTGATTAAGTGCCTGGATTTAGGATCGGTTATCGATTTACATCTTAATAAGGGCTTCTGAATATGGCACTAGTACTCGAATATAAGGGGTGATCCAATTAGTGATTTAGAATTGTTACACATTGTTACATGTGTCACATATAACTTGAATGTTATAAACACTGACTTATTACCCTAAGAAGACATGAATTTTCAATATTTCATAAACCAGCATATACTGATACAATTATACACTATAAATCAAATCATCCTTTAAACCAAAAATTATCAACATTCCACAGATCCACAGATTAGTTAAAATCCCTATGAATCGGGAAAACTATATTTCTGAACTCAACATTATTGAACAAATAGATATTAATGATGATTACGATCCTACACTGATACATAAATTGTTGATAAATGAAAATAATAAATTAGCTCTAAGTGTAGTATATCCTGATATAAGAAGAAAATTTTGAATATCGGGTGTTTTTTTAGAGTGATAGAACTTTAAATTGTAATAAAACACATTTGAATTAAGATTGAAGACAAATGTTTTTTTTATTTGAAGGATAATTTTATGAGATTTATGTTTTAGAAGTAATTTCCGGCATATGTCCACCACGACTAGCTCTGAGGAACCGCATTCGACCAGACCAATTTTGGACTTTTTCGAGTAATTCAGGTCTTATTTCATCAATAACACGAGTTATGTTGGCTTCCAAAGCGTCTATTGTTTCTAGTTTATCAGCATAAACCAATGACTTGACATATCCCCAAAGAAAATAATCCAGTGGAGTTATGCCTCATGATCAATTAATTGGGCCATTTTTCGAAATAATGTTTTCGCCAAATCTTTATTTCAATAAATCAATTGTTACGGTAGCAGGAAGAGGTGTAGCACCATTTTGTTGGAACCAAAACACTTCTGGGTCGATACCATTCAAAATTTGAAACAAATAATCATTGATCATCTATCTTTAACGAGCACCATTCACTGCAACATTAGATCCAGCATCGTTTTTAAAGAAATATGGACCTATGGTGCCTCCTTCAGCGTGTAAATCACACCATACAGAGAATTTTTCAGGATGCAATGGAACCTGCAGAACTTCTTGAGGATTGTTTTTACTCCATATATGGCAATTTTGCTCATTTACATAGCCATTGGACCAGAAATGAGCTTCATCATTAAACACATTTTTACGATAAAAAAGTGGATCAACTTCAAGCTGTTCTAGGGCCAATCAGCAAACAAACGACGCTTATTATGGTCAAGTGGCTTTAGTTCTTGAACCAGTTGGATCTTGTATGGGTGTAGACCAAGATCTTCACGCAAAATTTTCCATGTGATGAATGAACAGAGTCCAACCTGTTGTGAACGTTGACGAATAGACAAATCTGGATCATCATTAACACCATGACTTACAGCAGCGATATTTTCTTCTGTACGTACAGTTCTTTGTCTTGTTTTCGTTGTGTCGAGTGATAATTTTATGACATTTATGTTTTGAAAATAACTTCCGTTATTTATCCTCCACGACTAGCTGTGAGGAACCGCATTCGACAAGACCAATTTTGGACCACTTTTTCGAGTAATTCAGGATTTATTTCATCAATAACTCGAGTTATGTTGACTTCCAAAGCGTCTGTTGTTTCTGGTTTATTAGCATAAACCAATGACTTGACATAAACCCAAAGGAAATAATTTAGTGGAGTTGTGCCTCATGATCTTGGAGGCCAATTAATTGGACCATTTCTCGAAATGTTATCGCCAAATCTTTCTTTCAATAAATCAATTGGTACGGTAGCAGCATGAGGTGTAGCACAATTCTGTTGGAACCAAAACACTTCTGGGTCGATACCGTTCAAATTTGGAAACAAATAATCATTGATCATAGATCTGTAACGATTCACTGTAATATTAGCTCCAGCATCGTTTTTAAAGAAATATGGACCGATAATGCGTCCAGCATTACCATACAGTGCATTTTTCAGGATGCAATGGAACCTGCAGAACTTCTTGAGGATTGATTTCACTCTATATACGGCAATTTTGCTTGTTTACATAGCCGTTCAGCCAGAAATGAGCTTAATCACTAAACATAATTTTACGATGAAAAAGTGGATCAACTTCAAGCTGTTTTAGGGCCCAATCAGCAAACAAACGACGCTTATTATGGTCAAGTGGCTTTAGTACTTGAACCAGTTGGATCTTGTTTGGGTGTAGACCAAGATCTCTACGCAAAATTTTCCATGTGGTGGATACACAGAGTCCAACTTGTTGTGAACGTCGACGAATAGACAAATCTGGATCATCTTCAACACTATAACTTACAGCAGCGATATTTTCTTGTGTACGTACAGTTCTTTGTCTTGTTGTTGTTGTTGCATCGAGTAGAGAAAATGTTGTCTGAAATCTATTGATAGTTTGACGGATAAGCCGCTCTGATGGACGATTATGTAAACCATAAATTTCACGAAGTGCTCTATAAGTTTTGCGAATAGAACACTGATTTTGAAAATAAATTTCAACAATTTGTAAACGTTGTTGCGGCGTGAGTCTTTTCATGATAATTTGTCAATGCTTACTGAACAGAAATGTCAAAACCACATGGCTTCTACCTTCTGTAAAATCACAGTTATCCCTATCGAAAGTTCTATCAATCTAAACAAAAACACCCGATATTAAATTAAGTCTTGAAGTTCAAGTAAAAATAATGGCAATAAGCATATCAGTCTGTGGAATTTTTTTCCATCTTTGAAAATTGGTTTTGCCACAGCAGGCTTCAAAGACTTTTGAAGCACGTTATATACGAATGAGTTATTTATAAAGTACTTTATTGGGTGCACACAAAGGCCAACGTTACAATCTTTGCAGGAACTTCATCATCTACGTTACGAAAACAGCAATTCAAATAAATGCAACCCCAAGGAATAACTTCCCCGCGAAGGTCTCAACTTGAGATATTGTAACAAAAACCAATTTGAAATTCCATGTCACCCAGAGCCAACACTGAAAGACGAAGGAACGTACACCAGTGCTAATAACGTTGACATGATCATGACGGAATTCAAAAGGTAAGGAGAAATCGTCAAACAACCCCTAGTTATTAAGACAGATCGTGGCAAGGGATCTCTTTTATTTGACACACCGTGCTGTCACCTCCTATAGTTGGGTAAATAATTGAAATTTACTCGAAGCAGTCCACAATAAATATATGTGGCAAGAGCAAACAGGTCGGACCTATATCCATGTGTCTATAGACGAGGGTTAGAAGGAGATATACTGATTAATTGAATTCTCTCGACGAGGTATTTGGCAGGGAATGACTCAAAAGTGGAGTATAATGATCTGTGTGGATACATAATGTGTTTGAAAAGGTGATTTTTTGTGACAGCAGGTGAAACTCGTTGAAATGAACCATTCAAACTAATTTTGCGTATTAATCATTTATAAGGAGTAGGAGCTGTGGTGATAGAAAGTTTTAGAAATCGACACAGTATAACAAACATATGTATAACAATTCTATACTCGAACCAACTCGACAGGGTTTTGTAGATTACAGAGGCAAATTGCAGACAGGCGCACGTTTCAAACTGATTGGTCAGTGTAACTTATGCTAACTTTCTATTACCATAGCTCATACTTCTTATTAATGATGTTTGGTACAGATCAGCCGAATTAATTCATTTTAATAAACTTGCGTATATAAAAGTTGCGAGGGGAGAATTAATTAACTAATTGATTTAAGTTTTCACAAGAATATTATTGTTTATTTTTTGGATTTTGTGATTTGATGTGACCGCATGAATGAGAACTTTGCAAATTTCGCTAACAAGAAACTGGTGGCGCAAGAAAATTGTTTCAACTCCTCAGATCTTCTATTTTCGAATATTCCGGACGAAGTCGTATCTTTCTGGCCAGGAATAAATCATTTTTCTTAAGGGAAAACCGAAAAGTTCATGCGTGGAATATCTACCAAGCAAGAGTAAGTTTTCAAAGCTTTTTATTGTCTTCAGTTGGTTCTCGATTTTATTGAAGCCTAAGAATCAGCCGTCTGAGTGATAGAACTTTCGATAAGGATAACTGTGATTTGACATAAGGTAGAAGCCATGTTGTTTTGACATTTCTGTTCTGCAACCATTGACAAATTATCATGGACAGACTCACGCCGCAACAACGATTACAAATTGTTGAAATATATTTTCGAAATCAGTTTTCCAAACTTAAGGAGCACTTCGTGAAATTTATGGTTCACATAATCGTCCATTAGAACAGCTTATTTGTCGAACTATCGATAGATTCCGGACAACATTTTCTCTGCTCGATGCTACAACAACAACAACAAGACAAAGAACTGTATGTACAGAAGAAAATATCGCTGCTGTAAGTCAAAGTGTTAATGATGATCCAGATTCGTCTATTCGGCGACGTTCACAAAAAGTTGGCCTCCGTGCATCGACCACATGGAAAATTTTGCGTGAAGATCTTGGTCTACACCCATACAAGATCCAACTGGTTCAAGAACTTAAGCCACCTGACCATAATAAGCGTCGTTAGTTTGCTGATTGGGCCCTAGAACAGCTTGAAGTTGATCCACTTTTTTATCGTAAAATTATTTTTAGTGATTAAGCTCATTTCTGATTGAACGGCTATGTAAACAAGCAAAATTGACGTATATGGAGTGAAAACCATCCTCAAGAAGTTCTGCAGATTCCATTGCATCCTGAAAAATGCACTGTAAGGTGTGCTTTACATGCTGGAGGCATCATCGGTCCATATTTCTTTAAAAATGATGTTGTAGCTAATATTACAGTGAATGGTGCTCGTTACAGATCGATGATCAATGATTAATTGTTTCAAAATTTGAATAGATCGACCCAGAAGTGTTCTCGTTCCAACAAGATGGTGCTACACCTCATGCTGCTACCGTAACAATTGATTTATTGAAAGAAAGATTTGGCGATAACATTATTTCGAGAAATGGTTCAATTAATTGGCCTCCAATATCATGCGACATAACTCCACTGGATTATTTTCTTTGGGGTTATGTCAAGTCATTGGTTTTGCTGATAAACCAGAAACAAAAGACGCTTTGAAAGCCAACATGACTCGTATTATTGATGAAATAAGATCTGAATTACTCGAAAAAGTGCCCTAAATTTGGTCTGGTCCAATGCGATTCCTTAGAGCTAGTTGTAGTGGACATATGCCGGAAATTATTTTTAAAACATAAATGTACTAAATTATCTTTCAAATAAAAAAAAATTTGGCTTCAATCTTAATTTAAATGTATTTTATTTCAATTTAAAGGTCTATCACTCTTAAAAAACACCCGATATATACAAATCATTCAGCTGTTAACCCACAGAGTTTTTAAGTTCAGTTGTTGAGGAAAGACCTGTTCTATGTAAAAGAATTTAAATGTTCAGTATCATTCACCGAGACGCTTTCTGAATGGTTAAAAGTGAGTAAATATTTTTTGTTGATTGATGTTATATTTTATTGTAATGTTTTTACATATTTTGAGATTTTCTAAAAAGTAACTTAGTTAGATATCCAATAATATTGAATATTCTAAGTGAGATAGTTTTATGATGAAATTATTAAGATTATGTTAAACATTTTTGAAAAATTTTTGTTTTCGTAAGAGGGATGATCAGAAACAAAAGTTCGACTGCTCAAAATATTTAATTTACAGGAATTTTGTTTACAATTTATATTATTGGATTTTGTTATCTCATTTGGATGTTTTATAATGAATGTTTATTTTATATGTCGTTTGATATGAGCAGTGCTTATATGACATTAATTTAATTCCTGAAGTTATAAAATGAAATATAATTTTTTGAAATAAATATTAAAATATTTAAATAATCCTATTCTAATATTTATTGGCAATTACATGAAATAATTCAAGATAATATACTTAACTAAAAGTAAACTTAATCAATGAAATTCCTAAATGGAATTGTGGATCAATACCAATGTTTCTTAAAATAGATTCAAACAATTTGCAAACGTTGCTTCAGTATGAGTCCACCCATGATGAATTTTCGAACCAAACTAACCTAAAAACAAGAAGTGTCAAATCGGCTGTTACGAAAAACTGTTAAGCCATTTACCTCTAGAAAGTACACTCTTTACAAGAAAATTATTATCTGCAACCATGCGTGAACTTCGAAAAGTATTAAGTGGCCATGTCCAAATAATCGCATAATTTCGATAAAGAGCACGAAATCCAATTAATAACACGGCAAGGATGTAGAGGTATTCCTACAATGTTCTTCAAAAATCCGAGACGATAAATCGATTATCTCCAACTGTCTTCTTGCGATCCGTGTAGCAATTAATAAGTTGAATATAAACCCTTTTTAATGGATGTTATGTGGTCATATGACATATCTTATAGTCGATAATTATATTTCTTGCGAAATCGCAGTTGGCGAGAAAAATGATCCTCTCGCTCTTTGTGAATTTATTATGATCAAACTTTGAATATCAAAACAGATGTAATCTGTAAGTCTTCTACAATTTTAATTAAATTTTTTTTTAAAGAACTTTTAGAATTAAATTAATGTCTTATAATAAGCACTGCTTATATTCAATAGACGTATGACATCAAAATTCATTATACAATATCAAATGGAATAAAAAAAACCCAACAAAAATAAATTGTTCATTAAAATTAAAAAATAAGTAATATTGAATGTTTCGTTCCAAACATGCGCACCTGAACTCGTCAGACAGGCGTGGTACGTATGTTTTGCTTGTAACAAACATTTGATAAAATGTTTAGTTTCTGGTCTTATATTTATGAAAACTGAATTCCTTTAAAAAATACACAACATAATTTTACGAACTTCTCCAAAACTAATTTATTTGAAATATTTAATATGTTTTAATATTTAAATAAGTTACTTCAAAAACTCTCAAAAACATGTAGCACATCCTCAAAAATAATTAGAATTCAGATAAGGTCAGTTCAATTTTACATTTGAAAGATAAAATCAAATAAAAATAAACTTGTAATCTTACCAAACAATTTTTGGAAACTCTGTGAATGCAATTTCAAACTGTGTAGGTACATCTAATATCCGAGGTACTCTATGTTCTATGCTAAACACAGAAATCACACAGAGTTTGTAAGGCATTTTATGGCCTTCCTTAAACCACTGGAAACTGTATAATAAATTTCTTTATTCAAAAACCTAATATAATTATATATTTTATATAAAATTTTTATTCCATTTGATATTGTATAATGAATTTTGATTTTATACTTGTATTAAATATAAGCAGTGCTTATTATAAGACATTAATTTAATTCTAAAAGTTTTTTGAAAAATTTTTTTGAAATTAAAATTGTAGAAGACTAACAGATTAAATCTGTTTTGATATTCAAAGTTTGTAATAATCCTTCTATCAAGTAAAAAAACAGCTTCTTATTATTTCATCATGATCAATTTCACCGCGTAACAATTGGTTTTGTAGAATAAACTTAAAATAATAAAAAGGGATTTTTTACTTGATAGAAGGCTTTCACAATATCTTGAATATCATTCAGATTAATTGTGCTAACCTTACTACAAATCATAATTTTATAAAATTTTTTTCTCAAAAACTTTATATAGGGTGTCTACTTTTAAAAGGGCCAAAATTACGATATAGTGAACTGATGAGGCCACTTTAACGAAATCAGATATGATAAATTTTCGAAATAGCCATGTATGTAAAAGAAAAAACCCCCAAGCGACTATTGTTTCTCATTGACAACATGTGTTAAGGGTAAACGTGTGGTTTGGAGTCATGAGATGTGAACTTTTCGGACCAGTAGTACTTACCGATCGCCTCAACGCTGAAGAATTCATTACATTAATCCAAAGCAGCTTAACAGACATATGGGATGATATGCCCCTGGCTAACAGAGAAAATGTCTGGTTTTAAATGGATGGCTGATAATAGCCGGAATGTACGGGACTCGAGAGGATCTGATCGAAAGAATAAAATTGTGTTGTGCAGAAATGAGTCAGAAGCGTTGTGAACTTCGCAGTGTTGTAGATTCAGTGCGAAAACGATGTCTATTATAAGTATTAGTAGTCTGTTTGCTTTACATTTTTTCATAAAATCTGTATTAAAATTTAGTTTATTCGTTTGAATGATTTTTGATCGACAGATAAATTCATGATTCTATACTTTCTATTCTTGCAGTTAATTGATGCACATATGTTCCATAATTCTATATGTCTACTGAAAAGGTACAGTGTTTCTAATTTATTTTATTTATCTTTAAAAATTTGTAAGAGATTTTTCGAATTGAAATATGGGGAGGTTTCAGCTAATTATTTTGACTAATATTTAAAATCTTAATCAAAATTTCTCTGATTCATTATCACCGATTGAATAATAGTATATTTTGCATGTAACATCGACTCTTCTTCACAATATTGAAGACCCAATCATAATAAACAATAAAATAAAAATGAACACTCTGGAAACAAAAATACCGAAAGAAATTCCGAACATTGTAGCTTCGTTTCAGAATACAACGTCATGTAACACCACTTGCCATCACTGAACTCTCTTTATTTGAACCGAAAGGTTTAAATCATGCTGGCATTCGAAAACGAACAAATTGAGTATTGGTCACAGTATGTCATTTGGGTTTATACATCCACAGAAATTTCAAAACCGCAGAATTGCATTTCTGTAGCCGACTTTCACATGCGGACGTACGTACAGAATTGCATAGATTGTTATAAATCTGTGGTCGTTTCGGCGCCATTGAACTGCTCGAGATCTGTTAGTGTTAAATCATTCATTACCTACAAAAGCAAATTGCACGAAGTGATTGCGATTTATTTTGTGTTGCAATTGTTGGCAGAATTTACGACAGAATGGGTCATAGACGATATGAACTATATCATCTATTTATACATGTATAGCGTCGTTCGTTGCTTCCAGCAGAACTTCTTCACGATACGCCCAGCGAATTTCACGTTTTAAACGTCGAAGTAAATAGAAATTATCTGTTATTATTTTATTTTGTGTATGTTATTCTGGTATATTTTGAACTAAAGAAAATAAACTCTTCCAGAATCATGACATCAAATCGTCTATTTTTTCAATTATAAAAATAAGAATTGATTACATTCTTATAAATCCAAAACGTAACCTATAATGACGACATCCATGAAGATTTGCATCGCTTTGGAAGCATCCAAGACTGATAAGAATAAAAATACATACAAATTCAAATGGATCCAAATTACGGGAACGGAAAATACATATTATGAAATGCCAGAGGACAAACAGAATATATCTAACCATCATGAACTTTTGGCTCTACCGAAGGTGAAGAATATCTTGAAATCGATTAAAGTAAGAGGTTCATTTCGTACGTGTGTCATTTCATTAACTCCGGAAAGAAATCTATTTTGATGCCGAAGAAGATGTAATGTTTAAGAATGAATATTTACAACTGATTTATTCACCGCATACGTGAGAACAGTATTTGGATTTTGATGGTAAGAGTGTTTCAGTGAATTTATGGTTAGAAAAATTTGAGACGGAATGCACGCGTTGTGAAGTGGAAGAAGATAGAGACAAAATTTTGATTTTACAGTTGTTATGTCAGTCATTGGTTTATGTTGATAAATCAGAAACAATAGACGTTTTGGAAGCCAACATAACTCGTGTTATTGATGAAATAAGACCTGAATTACTCGAAAAAGTGGTCCAAAATTGGTCTGGTCGAATGCGGTTCCTCAGGGCTAGTCGTGGTGGACATATGCCGGAAATTATTTTCAAAACATAAATGTCATAAAATTATCTTTCAAAAAGAAAAAAATTTGGCTTCAATCTTAATTTATTTCGATTTCATCATTATCACTCAAAAAAACACCCGATTCTTGGAAGTCGTGTCGAAGACATTATAAGGTTATTGTGACTTGTACACTTATAAATAATTAAATTAAGACTTATTTTTGCAATTTGGGGTGAATGACACCCAAATATCAGAAGAGATTATCCGGAATTTTATCCTTTTGAGCCTCGCAAAGATAGTAAAGCACAAATAACATTTGCGATGTTTATCCAAGAGCATTAGACGTTCGTGAATGCCAAAGATGGGTTCTCTAGGTTCAGATCTGGTAATTTTGATCGTCCCAAAAAGTGTTTGGTGGAGTATACGCGACTTTTTTATATCTGTTGGTTTGTTTATTCCATTTGACATTGTATATTGAGTTTTGATTGTATACGTCTATTAAATATAAGCGGGGCTCATTGTAGACATCAATTTAATTCTAAAAGTTTTTTGAATAAAAAATTTTTTTGAAATTAAAATTGTATTAAGAGTACAAATAAGTTTCCGCCGTACGGAATCCAATTTCCTTGTTTATGAATCATTCCTAATGATTTTAAACGATGTGAGACTCCTTGCTGAGTGACTTCTAATGTTAGAGCAAGTTCTTTTTGTGTTTGAGATGAATCTCCCTCCAATAATTCCTCCAATTCTGCCTCCTCGTAAATTTTTGGCCTTCCACTGCGATCTTTGTCTTCTACGTCGGAATCACCGTTTTTAAACTTTTTAAACCACTCTCGACACGGTCTCTCACTCAAAGCACCCTCACCATATGCTTCTACGAGCAATTGATGCGCCTCAGCAGCAGATTTCTTTAAATTAAAGAAGTAAACTAATATTTCCCGCAAATGACGCTTACTTGGCTCAAATTTTGACATTTTCAACTTATAAAAATTATATTTTACCAATATAAAATCAATGATATTAATAGGTTATGTTGTTCTTGAATGTCCAAACTATTTTTTGAGCCAGTTATCATCTGCGAGAGCTATCCGAAACTCCGTGCCGCGCCATCTACAATAAAACGGCGGAAACTTATTTGTACTCCTAATAGAAGGCTAACAGATTAAATCTGTTTGAATATTCAAATTTTGTTCTATCAAGTAAAAAGCCTTTTTTTATTTTATTCGCTTGCGTTTAATTTAAAAAGGAGACCTTACTTTCTGGTCCACCTAATATTTTAGCGGTTATCAAAAATTGTTATTGCAGTAATCTCCAAGAATTCGATTTCTTCAATTTTGCGCTGTATCTTCAACTGAGCAATATTCTCACATAAATTAGCAATAATTCATGGCTGTCTAGGGAATAACCAGAAGTTTACAATTTCCATAATGATCGTCCTAATCATATCTCAAAGGTAGGCACAAGATTATACAAAACACGGTAGATATAAACGCCGTAAACGATTGATGCTGGTGGAGTGCAAAACGTTCATTATTGTAACGAGATATGGAAATAGCTCAGGACACGTTCCAGTGTTTTTCGACGTTTATATGACGCTTCTATGATAATTGCCACCATAAAATTTTATATAGTGAAGTCGATTCCTCTTGTAGGCGTAGGAGTTCTTTAATATGTTCTATAAATTAGGAATATTTATTTAACTAGTACGTGATCATTTTCTATTATGGCTGAGCAAACGGACTGAGTATATACGAGCCAATTATGTAGGGGAAACTTTTAGCGGGTTCTGCTTGGGGACATAAATTTGGAAACGTGTATTGTATAGAATACAGGCGAGGCGCGGTCATAAATGATACCAACTAGTGGAGTAACATTCTGGAGAAAATTTTCATTCTAACAGTTGCTATTGTTGGTCTGTGATTCATTAATATACTCATCATAAAATAGAAAATGGCATTTTACTTGATAGAAGGAACATAACAAAATTCTACAATTTTAATTTCAAAAAAATTTTCATTCAAAAAACTTTTAGAATTAGATTAATGTCTTCTAAGTACGGCTTATATTTGATAGACCTATAATATCGAATCTCAATATACAATATCAAAATGGAACAAATAAACCAACAAGTATAAATTGTCATTTAAAATTAATAAATAAATATTTGAAGAAGACAAAATTTTGTTTCTGATCTTAAGAAACAAAATAGAATAATTGAAATTCCAATAATCTCTTCATCGGCCCTAAATAATATTTAAAATATCAAAATCAACTAACAATCACTATATCTTACCTCACAGTGGTAACCAGATAATTGCTTTAAACATACTAACTTTAAAATCCAAGTTCTATGTTCATCACATAAATCACAGAAAGCTGTAAGGTATTATAAGGTCCTCTTTAAACCAATCATATTCGCAGATGAATACAGGATGTTTTGAAGGTGATTTCATAATTTATAAAAATGAACCACTTCACCCATATGAACCACTTCACCCCTTGATGGGTTTTTACTGCAAGTTATAATGGGAGTACAGAATAATTCGGTCCGTTTACAAAAGATGGCTCTGAAAACATCGAATTTTCAAAAACAAGTAGTATAAATAAATTCTTGCGGTTTTTTGGCGAGAACTGAAGCTTTATTATGAAGATATTCAATAAAGGTGGCCTGTTCATGTCCGTTTGTTCGTTTAGGAGAATTTTCTGAGATTCATATCGGTTTATTCAAAGTGATTCTAAGAATGGTAATCTAGAACCCTTACTCTCGATATGCATAATTTCATATTCGTTATTGAAATCATGTTCAAATTCTATTAGATGGTTAAACGATCTATCGCTCTGACCAATAGAAATCATTGGGCAATCCTTATAAGTCAACTTATAAACTCCTGATCTTTGTTTGATTTATCTTTTTTATTTTCAATATATTTATCAATGTTATTAATGGTTCTGAAAGCTGGTATGTAATTAAAATTTTTCTTAAAATAATTGGCGATGTCTTCGGATATTCTATTTATGAATGAAATTTCAATGAATGGAATGGGGTCTTTTGTGGAAGGATAAACGTACATTCTGTCAAGAAAGTACCGGGAATTATCGATTTAAATCTGGCGGGGCAATGAGGCAGGTAAAAATTTTTTTTCCTAGGTTGGTACCACTGTCCTTATTTACTATGCCAAGCTTGAGCGGGATCTGTCAACTAGTGTGTTTGCAACAGCTGATTAAGTCAGTCGATGTCAGAGTGCGTGCCGATTTTTACTATGGGTGATTACGTTGAGCAAAGAATTTGTTTAAAGTTTTGTGTTGCAAATGAATTTTCGTGCGCCGATGCATTGAAAATGTTGCAATAGGCCTTTGGTGATAATGCTCTATCGAAAACTCGTGCATATCAGTGGTACAGAGCCTTCAAGGACGGTCGCCCATCGACGGCTTCGATCGAAGATAACGTCGATAAAATTAAGGAAAGGGTGCTGGAAAACCATCGTACCAGCTTGAGAGAGATAGCACATGATCTTAAGATATCCCACGAGTCGGCACGTACGATTTTGATTGATATTTTGGGCATGAGAAAGGTGGCCGCACGACTCGTACCGAAAGACCTGAATTTTCTTCAAAAACGTCATCGCGAACAGGTTGCTTCAGACATGCTGGAACGCTGTAATTCCCATACTACATTCATGGAACGCATTATAACTGGTGATGAGACCTGGGTCTACAAGTACGATATGCAAACAAGCCAGCAATCATCGGAATGGGTGGCAAAAAATGAGCCGAAAAAACCACGCCAAAGCCGCTCGAAAATGAAGGTGATGCTCATTGTTTTCTTCGATATCCGTGGCGTGGTGCACTACGAATTCGTTCCAGAGGGTCAGACGGTAAACAAGGAGTATTACCTAGGTGTTATGAAACGTTTGCGTGAGCGTATCCGTAAGAAGCGGCCAAATTTGTGGGCGAACAACTCATGGATTTTGCATGACGATAACGCGCCTTCTCACCGAGCTACGATTGTGACTGACTTTCTCGCCAAAAACTCAACAAACGTGCTTCAGCAACGACCGTATTCGCCGGATTTGGCTCCCTGCGACTTTTTCCTCTTCCCAAAACTAAAATTGCCCCTTCGTGGCACCCGTTTTGAGTCGATTGAAGCCATAAAACAAAATTCGGCGCGAGAGCTAAAGTCCATGCCGGAAAGCGCCTATAAAAAATGTTTCGATAATTGAAAGTGCCGTTGGCATAGATGTATTGGAGCAAATGGAGCCTATTTTGAAGGCGACCCAATAAATTTTGACGATTAAATGTAAAAATGTTGTTTTAATTGAAAATTCCCGGTACTTTCTTGACAGAGTAGTAAGTTAATGCTATCTTTTTCTGTTTATTTTTTATCATTTTATCTATAAGTGTTGGGTTGAAACCATGGTTAAATGCTATTTGTTTTTTTATATTAAGTTCTTTAGACAAATTTTGAAGGTTCATCGGTACTTTTGATAATCTATGGATAAAGCTATTATAAGCTGACATTTTTTGATTGAAAGGATTATTAGAAGTTTTATGTTTAGTGATATCTGTATGTGTAGGTTTATGAAATATGCTAAATTCATGTAAGTTATTTAACTTTGTGATATTCAAGTCTAGGAAATTAATATTTTGATTCTTCTCTTTTTCATAAGTGAATTTGATAGTCGGATGTAGGTAATTGATAAAATTTCAAAAGGAGTTTGGTTATCTATTTGTTCCTTTGAAGCAATATAGAATGTCATCAACAAATCTGAACCAACAAAGGAAATATTTATTCATTGGCTTTGAATGAATTTTTGATTCTAAATCATCCCTGCTAAAATAGGACTAAGTGAATTGATTACCCATGATAAGTCCTGCATTGGAAATATAAGTACATAATACCATTAAATTGGAATTAATTCTGTTCAAAACATATTTCAAGACAAGTCAAAATATCACTAATTCTGATAGGATCAGTGTTATTTTTTATCAATATTTTTTCACGACTTGTGCTGTTTCAGTTGAGCGGATGCTAGGATATAAATTTTGGACAGGAAACGAAATTAATTTGAAATTAATAATAAATGTATAATTATTATAATAGTACAAATCGTTAAAGAATTATTGATGAAAAATAACACTAATCGTATCAGAATTAGTGATATTCGGAATTGTCTTGAACAGAATTACTTCCAATTTAACGGTATTACTTATATTTCTAAAGAAGGATTTATCATGGGTAATCCACTTAGCTTTATTTTAGCAGAATAGTTGATGGACGATTTAGAATTGAAAAATTCATTCAAACCCAATGAGTTTCCTTTATTGGTTCAGATTTGTTGATGACATTCTATGTTGCTTCAAAGGAACAAATAGACAACTAAACTCCTTTTCAAATTTCATTAATATCCTACATCCGTCTATCAAATTCACCTATGAAAAAAAGAAGAACTAAAGTATCCATTTGCTAGACTTGAATATCACAAAATTAAATAACTTACATGAATGCAGCATATTTTATAAGCTTACACACAGATATCACAAAACATAAAACTTCTTATCATTCTTTCAATCAAAAAATGTCAGCCTATAATAGCTTTATCCACATCTAAAGAACTCAATATAATAAAACAAATAGTATTTAACAGTGTTTGAATATCAAAACAGATTTAATCTATCAGTCTTCTACAATTTTAATTTCAAGGAATTTTAGAATTAAATTAATCTTTTATAAGCACTGCTTATATTTAATAGACGTATAAAATCAAAATTCATTATACAATATCAAATGGAATGAAAAAACTCTAATTAACAATTTATATTTGTTGGGTTTTCTTATTCCATTTGATATTGTATAATAAATTTTGATTTTATACGTTTTGATACTAATGCATTGTACTTTATAATGAAACAAAAATTTCAATAATTTTCAAATAAATAATGCGTTTTAGTTACAGAACAAAATGGGGCGCTGTTAACGAAAGACCTTTTATAATATTATTCGAACTTCTGAATGGTATCGAAGTCGAACAGATAATAGAATAAATGACTGATGTATCAGTAATAACCGAAATAATTGCCAACGCAAACGTGTCTGTAATAATTTTCCAAACTTTCATGATTAAGTGACTGCAGATGCTCATAAATTTCCAAACTATCCTCTTGGCCAGTCCTAGACACCCAACTAATCAAATACAGGCGAAAGTACCCCCTTCAGCCATCTCGCAACGAATTTCGTCCAGTCACGTGATAAGGGCGCAGTTTCCCGCAAATTATGACGTATCTCACGTGCCGGCAAAGGACTGTGTTATTGCCTAAACAAAATAATTAGTTCGCCCGAATTCGAAATGATATCGTTCCAGAGGTTTGCCCATGCCCCAGTAGCAAAATGCACGTCACAAATCCGCGGTGATCCCCTCGTAAATTTGGTTTTATCGCGACATCCAGTGTTGTTCCGTCAACCATTATCCTTATATTATCTGGGTACATGCCACTGCGGTGAATCAAGTGGATAAGTCACCGGAGATTCGGCTCTCAAGTAAATGAAAAAAATGTTTTATCGGAAAACGTGCATTCGTGACTTTTTCTATCGTGATTTTCGAGTAGTTTATTACCAAATCATGGAACATAATTGGTCAGCAGCGAAACAAACGAATAGTGGAGCCTACAGCAGGCATAATAAAAGGTTTCCCAATAAGAGGCTTCAATTTTCATCTTTTGATATTTGACAAGTAAAAACTACGTCGCAGTTGGAAGATACTGATGTGGACGACATTTTTTTCAACAAGACGGCACTACGTGCCTCACAAGTGACGAAACAATCGCAATTTTACATTTAGGCTTTGTTATTTCCAGAAGGGTGATCTCAGTTGGCCACCAAGACCTTGTGATTTAACACGTATGGCCTTTTTCCTTTGGGGCACGTGAAAGATAAGTTCTATGTAAATACCCCACAATGGATTCAAGACCTTAAAGATGGAATTCGACATTTTCAAAACGTTACTGTTTCTGGTTTATCGGAATAAACCAATGACTTGACATTACCCCAAAGAAAATAATCCAGTGGAGTTATGTCGCATGATCTTAGAGGCCAATTAATTGGACCATTTCTGGAAATAATGTTATCGCCAAATCTTTATTTCAATAAATCAATTGTTACGGTAGCAGGATGAGGTGTAGCACCATCTTGTTGGAACCAAAACACTTCTGGGTCGATACCATTTAAATTTTGAAACAAATAATCATCGATCTATAACGAGCACCATTAACTGTAACATTAGCTCCAGCTTCGAACCTACAGAACTTCTTGAGGATTGTATTCACTCCATATACAGCAATTTTGCTTGTTTACATAGCCGTTCAACCAGAAATGAGTTTCATCACTAAACACAATTTTACAATAAAAAAGTGGATCAACTTCAAGCTGTTCTAGGGCCCAATCAGCAAACAAACGACGCTTATTATGGTCAAGTGGCTTTAGTTCTTGAACCAGTTGGATCTTGTATGGGTGTAGGCCAAGATCTTTACGCAAAATATTTCCATACGGTGGATGCACAGAGTCCAACTTGTTGTGAACGTCGACTAATATACAAATCTATCATCATTAACACTGTGACTTACAGCAGCGATATTTTCTTCTGTACGTACCTTCTTCTTTGTCTTGTTGTTGTTGTTGCATCGAGTAGAGAAAATCTTGTCCGAAATCTATCGATAGTTTGACGAATAAGCTGCTCTGATGGACGAGTATGTAAACCATAAATTCCACGAAGTGTTCTATAAGTTTGGCGAATAGACCACTGATTTTGAAAATAAATTTCAACAATTTGTAAACGTTGTTGCGGCGTGAGTCTTTCCATGATAATTTGTCAATGCTTACTGAACAGAAATGTCAAAACAACATGGCTTCTACCTTATGTCAAATCACAGTTATCCCTATCGAAAGTTCCATCACTCTAAAAAAACACTCGATACCATATTATTATAACGGAGTTTTATTCCTTAAGGTGCACTCTATAATCCAGTCTCTTTTACGTTGGAATAAAGGCTTAACAAATTCCAGATTTGAAGTTCAAACACTTTCTTGCCTTCTTATTTCGAAAGATTTTTTAACCATATTAGAAAAATTTGATAGGAAAATCATTTGAGATATCCAATTTCGAATTCTGCATATCAATTAATGAAATAATGAAGTTTTCATGGAGATCATACTCATGGAATGTGACCTTTTGGAATAATAATTAGTAAACCGACATTGGATGTCTTCACGCTAAACTATGTGATAATCTCTCATTAGTAGGAAACTGGTCCAATTTGACCCAAAGGCGTTTTCCCCAATTAGGAGAGCGCAAGAAGAGCCCGAAGTCCCTATTACACCATAGTTTGTCCTTTGACCGAGTTGACAAGATGCCTCTGCATTAGGGAATCTAAAATTCGGGCATAAATTTCGTGTTGCTGGGAGACAAATTGTATGTTAAGTAAGGATCCCGTTTATTCAGATTAACGCTTTTTGAAGAACTAGGGATACTCCCATTTTCGTTCAAGTCGAAGCTTGCTTTTTTGCTGTGTTATGTAAATAATAAAATGTTAATATTTGCGTATCACGGAATTAACACAATTATTATTAATGAGGTTGCTATTATGAAACAATTTTACATCGTTGGTACATAACTAATTCAGAGTTTTATCTGAGCGTGAAAGTCAATATACACTGCTTAAAAATTGAAATAGATATTCGATAGAAACTAACTTTTTGCACTTGAATCAAATTGTCAGGATTGCTGTACATATCAAGTGGAGAGGCTTATGTTTGCGCATGATCCTCATAGCATTGAATGGCTTAATCACAAAAAATTACAAAAAACTTACTCTTGTAGGCTTATGATCTTCTTTTTTGTGGTCGGTATATACAAAACGTGCTGGTGTTGTATCTGTTGTGGATTAACAACATGCGTTTGGAAGCCGTCCAACTTGAACGTGTTAGTATGTTGGTTAAACGAAGATTTAACTCAACAACAACAAGTCGCAAAGTATAGTTAGTAGAGCGTGGAAGCGCAGTCGTATTAGTAGAAATGCTGTATATACTCAGGGGGGTGGAAGATCACAAGCTACAACCGTAGCTCAAGATCGGCTTATGACTGCACGACGAAATCCCTTTTTCACAGCATCCCGAATTAATAGCCCATTTCGTCAATCTACCGGTAGGATAGTTTCTGGTCAAACAATTCGGAATAGGTTGCACATTTCCAATTTGAGGACAAGAAGTTCCACCAGGCACCCGCGATTAAGTAGTATGCACCTGGCTGTCAGATATCGTTGGACTCTTGAGTATGATAACTGGAACGATGGAGAATCCGGCCCTTTCACAGTCCAGATTTCGTCTGTATCAATCAGATGGGCGAATGTGGGTGTAGCGAGAACGGGGTCAACGGTTAAATGACCATTTCACTCTTTTCGATGGCGGCTCAGTGAGCGTTTGAGGAGGCATTTGTTTCAATGGGTTCACAGATCTTATAATCCTTATTAACGAAATTATGACAAAATTTGAATATCAAAACAAATTGAAATATGTTTATCTTCTACAATTTTAATTTCCAAAAGAATTTTTTATTCAAAAACTTTTAGAATTAAATTAATGTCTAAAACAAGCACCGCTTACATTTAATAGACGTATATAATCAAAACTCAATATACAATGTCAAATGAAATAAATAACCCAGCAGATATACGAAAGTAATTAAAATTAATAAATAAATATTCAAACGAGACAAAATTTTGTTTCTGGTTTTATCTTAAGAAATACTACTTGCCTTATAAAAACATGAACACACTTGAAGGACTTCCCAAAGAATATAATTTATTTGAAATATTTAATACATTTAAATATTCGAACAAATTATTTCAAAAAACTCTAAAAAATGTGCACTATATTTTCAAAAAACAAATATAATTCTAGATAATCCCTTCATCAGCCGTTTTTAATAATCCAAATATCAAAATCAAAAACATAACCTACATCACTCACGTGTTAAAAGACTTAAGCTTCGAACTACAGATCAACTATATATTCAAGATTGATCTATGTTCTAACAAAATCAAAGAACAAAGTGAGTTATTTTAAGGTTACCTAAATCCATTGACACCGTATAAAGAGATTTATTGAAGCCAAAATATAATTATATATTATATATAAAATAAAATAGAAAGGCTTTTTACTTGATAGAAGAAATATAACGAAATTTGAATATCAAAACAAATTGAAATATGTTTATCTTCTACAATTTTAATTTCCAAAAGAATTTTTTTTATTCAAAAACTTTTAGAATTAAATTAATGTCTAAAACAAGCACCGCTTACATTTCTTCTATCAAGTAAAAAGCCTTTCTATTTTATGAAATTATGACAGTGCTAAGGTATCGAGACTTGATTGTAGAACCATTTATTGTTTCCTTTGCGGCAGCCCTTGAAGACAGTTTTAAATTAATCGACAATAATGCTTGTCTCACCAGACCATAATCTTAGTGAACCTCATGAAATGAAACCAAGAGATTCGGAAAGGCGACTATTTTCTTGTGAGCAGCTTCATTAAAAGACAAAAATGAAAGGGTTGCCCGGCCAATCGTTGTCATCGCCTTCAAAATCAATCCGAAAGCTAAATAACCATGGTTTGAAAATTCTGCTCTGTATCTGGTGCGGCTAAGAGGGCGTTTTGTACTACGAACTGCTAAAACCTGATGAATCAATTACGGGTGATCGGTACAGACTGCAATTACTTCGTTTGAACCGCGCATTACGAGAAGAACGACCGGAGTATTAGGCCAGACATGATAAAGTTTTTCTTCGTATGACAGCGTTCGGCCACACGTCGCAAAAATTGTCACAAAATATTTAAGAACGATTAAATGGGATATCTTACCATTTAAACCGTATTCTCCGGAAATTGTTCCTTCTGACAACTGACTCCATCGACGGACGTAATACGCTTTGGATCACCTCAAAAGACAAGAAGTTTTTCTAAGACAGGATTCATCATCTTTTGAAATAAATACACTTTTTGAGCTAAAAAAAAAGGACCGAATCAAAATGTACTCCCAATACGTTGTGAAAATTCTTCAGAATTTTGATTTTAAATTAGGAGTTTCACAAAGCAGTCTCAAAATTCATCATTCATACCATTTTCAGTATACATTCTTGAAATGTTGTATTTCAATCAAAATTTACATATGAGGTGCTAACATCGATCAGCGTATACTGAATTGCAGTGACCTTATTTTGCATGAAGTGTACATGTCAACTTTTATATCAGTAATGATTTATTTTAGGCCAACATATTACTGTATTTCAAAGACACGCAACAACATCTTTAGTCATAAAGAAGTCCGGGTTCTTCCAATAAAATATAATTAAATGGCGGGGAGCTTGAACCATTTCTCTTTATGAATTTTAAACGTAATAATATATTCCGTTTAATACTGGTGTGTATATGCGGGCCCTCATAATTCAGTTTCTGACGTTTCACGACGGTGATTATTAGTTAGTATGAAATCTACCTAAGGGTTCATAAGAGACAGAAGGCTTAGTCGAAGCTCACTTGAAAATCCAAAATTTCCTTGGCTTCAGAGAGATGATACGATAAGTTTCATGAAAACACAATGATATACTCTCAGAAGTACTTCCAGGTTGATTCATTTTTGATACAAGTGAGCCCTACTGTAAAGAAATATGATTTGAAAATACCCTGTAAGTATTTGATGGATTCAGTCTATACTTGATAGAAATTCATTTTCAACTAGTAATAAATAAAATTCAATTTCAACAAACTTTGTTTTGTTGATTGACAACTTTTTCGCCACACTGTGTCTTAATAATATTCTACATTTGAACTGCTACTGTGTGAAACCTCATATAGGTTCTTATATACTACTCTGTCAAGAAAGTACCAGGAATTTTCAATTAAAACAACATTTTTACATTTAATCGTCAAAATTTATTGGGTCGCCTTCAAAATAGGCTCCATTTGCTCCAATACATCTATGCCAACGGCACTTCCAATTATTATTATTATTATTATTATTTTTTATAGGCGCTTTCCGGGATGGACTTTAGCTCTCGCGCCGAATTTTGTTTATGGCTTCAACCGACTCAAAACGGGTGCCACGAAGGGGCAATTTTAGTTTTGGGAAGAGGAAACAGTCGCAGGGAGCCAAATCCGGCGAATACGGTGGTTGCTGAAGCACGTTTGTTGAGTTTTTGGCGAGAAAGTCATCACCAGTTATAATGCGTTCAATGAATGTAGAATCGGAATTACAGCGATCCAGCATGTCTGAAGCAACCTGTTCGCGATGACGTTTTTGAAGAAAATTCAGGTCTTTCGGTACGAGTCGTGCGGCCAACTTTCTCATGCCCAAAATATCAATCAAAATCGTACGTGCGGACTCGTGGGATATCTTAAGATCATGTGCTATCTCTCTCAAGCTGGTACGACGGTTTTCCAGCACCCTTTCCTTAATTTTATCGACGTTATCTTCGATCGAAGCCGTCGATGGGCGACCACTTCACGACCGTCCTTGAAGGCTCTGTACCACTGATATGCACGAGTTTTCGATAGAGAATTATCACCAAAGGCCTTTTGCAACATTTTCAATGGATCGGCACACGAAAATTCATTTGCAACACAAAACTTTAAACAAATTCTTTGCTCAACGTAATCACCCATAGTAAAAATCGGCACGCACTCTGACATCGACTGACTTAATCAGCTGTTGCAAACACACTAGTTGACAGATCCCGCTCAAGCTTGGCATAGTAATTAAGGACAGTGGTACCAACATAGGAAAAATTGAAATAGAAAAAGGCTTTTTACTTGATAGAAGAAATATAACAAAATTTGAATATCAAAACAGATTTAATCTGTCAGTCTTCTACAATTTTACTTTCAAAAAAATCCTGAAAAATGCACTGTATGGTGTGCTTTACATGCTGGAGGCGTCATCGGTCCATATTTCTTTAAAAATGATGCTGGAGCTAATGTTACAGTGAATGGTGCTCGTTACAGATCGATGATCAATGATTATTTGTTTCAAAATTTGGATGGTATCGACCCAGAAATGTTTTGGTTCCAACAAGATTTGGCTATAACATTATTTCGAGAAATAGTCCAATTAATTGGCCTCCAAGATTATGCGACATAACTCCACTGGATTATTTTCTTTGGGGTTATGTCGAGTCATTGGTTTATGCTAATAAATCAGAAATAAAAGACGCTTTGGAAGCCAACATAACTCGAGTTATTGATGAAATAAGGCCTGAATTACTCGAAAAAGTGGTCCAAAATTGGTCTGATCGAATGCGGTTCCTCCTAGCTAGTCGTAGTGGACATATGCCGGAAAGTTTTTTCAAAACATTAATGTCATAAAATTATCTTTCAATTCTTTCACTCTGAAAAAACACCCGATACTTCTCAACCCATTATGTGTGAAGAATTTGCAACGTTTTTCTACCTATACGTTGGCCCTAGAGACTGACCATTCAACAGAACAATCCGAATGATTGCTCCTTCACACGCATTTGTTGAAATATCGACGTATATTATTTATAGCCGCCTATTTATTTTTGAGTGGCTTTATTGATTTCTGGCACAGATAGAACATAATCGTAAATATCGGTTCGAGAAAGGAGTAACCAAGAGGACCCCTGTTGGATGATCTGAAAACATATAGCAATTACACGTTTGACACGATAAAAATAAAGAGGATAGACGATAAGACTCACAGCATCCTACGCTAACGGGCTTCTGATCCATAAAAATGAATTAAGAATTCGCTGGAGCATGCCATGCCGTTTACATTCCGATCTGCGGGCGATCTTGATGGGTAAATTTCATGCGATATCAAAAGTTGTGTATTATACAAGGTCATCGAATTTGTCTGGGTTGGTCATCCCTGTTTCAATAGCATACGTCAAAGCAAACTGTCAACCGACACTGATATATTTACGCTTGAGTTCTGTTTAAAGATTGCCATTTTATAATGTGGATTGTTAAGTAATTGCTAAATGAAAAGTGTCTATGATGACTTCTTCATTTGAACCTAGGAGTAAACTAAATGCCTTCATTTTACATCTCTCACATGTTCTTGTGCATGTTGAACGTATCTCCGTTCTCCCAGTATTTTTCGATATACTTTTCTTCAGCTTTTCGTGTCCTGTTTTGATTTACTTTTTGATCTCTTTTTGTTCGCTCAGTATTGGCAGATTACAGTCGACATAATCATTCATCTGAACATACAAGTTCAATATTAAAATGAATATGACGCTTCTTTCAATGAAATTGTAGCGTGCCTACTCAGTACGTGGCGTGCCAGCTCCTCTCAAAGAATTCTACTCTGCTCTACTACAGCTTCCGATGTAGTATATGAGGGGGCGCGATAGGTAGCAAACAATACCTCGAAGATCCGCCCTAACCGCGGTTTAGTAGGGCAGAGTATCAAAGTTCTATGAATAACGTTCCCATGTGGAACGGTGCAGAGCTGCGCACTGTCTGAAGAGTTTCAGAACGCAGACTCAGAACGAAACGCCGTCTCCTTGATTAAGAGGTGGAAGCTCCCTCGCAACAACGCATTCCTAAAGAGCTTCAAATTCACGCAAGTCAAAAAACTCCCAAGAACGAATCAGTCCAATGTAAATGCCAATGGAATGTTTGTGTATACACTGCACTCGATTCTGATTTAAAATATGACCACGGAAGCTTTTGGAGTACCCAAAGTAACAGAACCGGACTTGAAATTTACTGGCATCGGATTCAACTCGCCGGCTTATATCTTTGTCACCTTGAATGTTTCATATAGTCGATTTTTGGTCAAATGGTTTCAATAATTTTTTTTGAAAACACACTTTAGAGTACACAAATTGTTTTCAATCACCAACTGTTACTAGAGGTTTGAAATCGGTAGAGGTGCTTTCTAGAAAATCATATCCTCGTTCGAATATTGAAATTGTGAAGAATTTTTGTGTCGAATAATGAAATTATTCAACACTCGATTTCCTACTTATTTCGAACCCATAAACATAATTAATTTCAATACGTATAAAGAGATGAAATATATTGATTTATATACTAAAAAAAACATTTTAATGTTTGTTACAGGTTCATAACTTTCACGATGAAGTGAAGTTTATTTATCCGCATCAATATTTATAAATCCATCCTTTTAATTGACCGCAGTATACGCGTAGATCTGGAAATGACGTCCATAAAGAATCACGATGTCAATTCGCAGGATATTTCAGTCGAACGACGAACAATTATTCAATTCCTTGTTTAATCATTTAAGGCATAAATTGAATATAAATTGAAAATTTAAGCACTGATCAATATAATTGTTCCAGAGTCGAATTCGAAAATATTTAAACAGTGGCGTAGTCAATAATAAATGAAATAAATTAATTCGCCCGATCTGAACCAAATACCAAAAATAAGGATTGTAATAGAAAGTTCAACAAGGTTTTGTTGATCACAGGGGCAAATTACAGACATGCGCATGTTTCAAATTCAAATTTTAGAATAGATAGAGAACGAAACACACTTAAATGTATCATCTTATTTATACAGAATTCATATTATTATGTTTTTCTTTCTTGAGCTCAGTGCTCTGGCAATGAAGTCATACACACGTTCTCTAAAAGATGTCTATACACATAGGGTTGTAAATAAGCTTAGTCCAAAGCGATAAATTGTCAACTTTTGAACAAGAGTTCGATAGACACCAGTTGAAGAGTGTAAAATTATTATAGACAGAAATATTTTAGTGTGGTTGTGAGTGAAAGTGTTGAGGAAGATCCAAATTTATCAATTCATCGGCGCGCACAACTTTTGGGCCTGTCTTACGGCGTGCTATGGCGTATTTCGCATCTGAATTTCCATTTCCACCCTCATAAGGTTCAGTTCACACAAGAACTGAAGCCAACTGACCATAGCATGGGTAGAACATATGCCGATTGGGTGCTTCAACAACAACGTTTGGATAACGATTTTTCGCATCGAATTTTCTTCAGCGACGAAGCAGATTTTTCACTAGGTGGCTATGTAAACAAGCAAAATGGTCGCATCTGGGGAAGTGAAAGTCCTCATCTAACTTCTGAAAGACCATTACGTCCACAAAAAGTCACTGTAATGTGTGCAGTTTGGTCTGATGGAGTGATTGGCCCGTACTTCTTTGAAAACGAAGAACCCTGCATTTCTGATGATTAGCAAACAATGAATTTAGGAATAAAGACAATTTTTGTTATTATTATTTCCTTCGCTTAGGGAAAGTTCAGTTGAAGACTTCGATTCTTGGACAGAACGAGGCAAATCTCGACATCTCGACACTTTTCAATAATGCCTTAAGATACTTAGATTCAAGTGTTTTTCTATGAAAATCCATACATCTTGAGATTTAAGTATTATTTTCAGAGACTCAGTGTACGCGAGTCTATTTGCAATGCAAAATATAAGACAGATTCTTTGTGCGATATTTTCATACATTGTAAAAATAGCTACACTTGATATGACCTGACAAAATGCGTTTTTATGGGGGACAATTATGACAACTAAAGTTTCCTCTTGTCTGATCATCTGGCACAAGTACTAATTTTTCCTACTTCGGATAATGAACCTGAAAATAATGCAAAAACCATAAAAAGGAGGGATATAACAGAAGAAGGTACTTACCTATTCAAGAAGAACATATCTGATATATCTTGAGAAAATTTATTACACCAAAAAAATGCAGAGGAAGCATTCTCAGTTTTTCATAAGTACATCATGAAGGTGCTCAATCAAAGAATTCCATTAAAAGAGAAGAAGGTGAAAAGCTTTTTCGACAGAAAACTGTTATGGAAAACCTCAAAAATCATTGAAATGGAAAATACCCTTGAGGTATAATACTATACACAGTAGCAAAAGTAAAAACAGACGACTCATCATTTAGAGCTTATAAATCGTATAAGAAACATTATTGTATTGAAATAGAAAAAACAATAAAAGAAAAATTTAAGAATACTTGGACAAGACAGAAAATAAGCAGAAAGCACTATGGGAAATTATAAGAAGAAACAACAAAGGAAAATACAAGCACAGAACTTCATGCTGATTCACTGAACAACCATTTTGCAAGTGTTGGCCAAAAAATCTGTGAAGAGTTAGGAACTAAAAGTTATGAATCTAGTAAGATACCACAAAATCAATTTTTGAATAATGAGAAATCTTGCTTTTTCTTTGAGTGCACTGTAAATGAAGTAAAAAAAAATAATAACATCTTTTAAACCCAACAACAGTTGATATTTACAACATTACCGTAGACATTCTGAAAAATATTAGTGAAGAAATTGCCAATCCTATTTCAATCATAATAAATAAATGTTTCCGAGAAGGCTATTTGCCAGAAGAACCTAAAATTGCAAAAGTTATTCCAATCTACAAAGGAAAAGGAGACAAAAACGACTGTAATAATTATCGACCCATCGCAATTCTTCCCTGTATATCGAAAATATTTGAGACTGATTAAAAACAGAATGTTGAAATGGATGGAGAAGAAAAATATTTTAAACAAAAACCAGCATGGATGCAGAAAAGGTCGAAGTATAATAAAACTACTGCACTAATGGAATTGTTGAATAATGTGATAGAAGCTATGGATGAAGGAGATTTTGTAGAGATGCTAAATTTTGACTAAGTAAAGCTTTCGATGCAGTCTCACATGTGACCCTGCTTAAGAAACTTAAGAAACCGTCTGCGGTTTTAGAGGAAACATCCTAAAACTGTTGGAGTCGTACATGGAAAAAAAAATTTCAGAAAGTACACTGGAATGACGTTATGTCAACAGAAAAAGAATTAAGGTATGGAGTACCTCAGGGTTCGATACTGGGACCTGTATTGTTCTTGGTGTATTTGAATGATATCATTATCGAAAATTGTAACTATCTATGCTTGTACTGCGATGACGCCTCCATAATAGTAAAATCGAAGGATGGAAAAGATTTCACATTCAGGTTAGAGCTTGCACTGATTGAAGTGGAAAATTGGTTCTCCTTGAATGGGTTCGAATTGAATACAGAGAAAACAGTTGAATTAGCATTTGGAAGTAGAGGGAACCCTGCGAACGCCAGATTTTTGGGTGTAATCCTAGATAATAAATTGAGTTGGGCCGCTCATATTGATTACACTTGCAACAAATTGTACAGTGTGCTATATCATCTTAGGAGATTGAAAAAGTATAGTACCCTCGAAATGAGCAGAACTGCATATTTTAGGAACTTTCAAAGTTTGCTATTATATGGAATAATTCTGTGGGGAAACGCGTCTGATGCTACCAGGATTTTTCTTCTACAAAAAAAGCTCTCCGAATTATTTATGGAATGAGTCACCGAAAATCTTGCAAGCCGACTTTCATGAATAGGATACTCACCTTTCCATCCCTTTATATAAAGGCGTGTCTCAAATACGTGCTACAACAGATCAAACATACCAAAAAATGGGACACATCACTTATTTAACACCAGCTATAAGAATGATTTTATTACACCATTTCACGGGAAGAAAAATGTTCAATAAATTACCTGCTGACGTGAAAGATTTACCAGAACGTGCTTTTAAAAAAGAGGATTCATGATATCTTGGTTAAAAATGCATTTTATTCAGTAGAAGAATATTTGAGTTTTTCACATTAAATGATTTATTATTGACGAACCATGTAAAATTGATAGCAGTAAATTATTATTATCATTATATAATTCATTCTCTCTTGAAATAATGTACGATGAATTGTTGAGCCCCATTCATGACTTTCACTTCACCGCGTTGAGCCGCTAAATTAATATACTCCAGTCTTGAAGCAGAGCAACTCACGTCGAATAATCTGCTCAGCCGTTTCGGCCTTTGATGTTATTCATTCATCTCCACACAACGTTTTTCTCTTTTTCCTACCAATTAGGCGTCTAAATGTTGCGGAGACATTTTCCTTAAGTGGATTAAGCTTCAAGGATTCCTGTGGGTTGGAGGGACCTTAAAGGGCAGGAAGAACCGACATGTGCGGCATAATTTCCCTAGAGAAATCAAACACGCAGATCCACCATATCGCGGCGAATTTTGAGGTCGTGTTTTATGCCAAACTCGGTTCGCCACTCCGTTAAGAACGACGGTATGCCGGGAAAAATCTAGCGTGGGGAAGATCCCGATGAAAATATTTTCTTTAAGAATTATTGTTGCAAATTTGTTACGTACGAAAGATTCATAAGGGGGAAAAGTTCGCAACGAGACACAGAAGGGTGTGCTTCCATTTACGCAAGATAAGAACGAACAGAAAACAGTTTTCTTGCTAAAATTTCTCATTATTATTTATTTTTTATTGTAAGAAGGAATGCTTAGGATAGGATTATATATGTGTAATAGGTTGAAAGACCTTCACGGTTTTGCTGCCAAATGCTTGATATATGTGTTTGATTTCTCCGAAAATAAAAAAGTAATTATTGACCTTTATGCAGCACGTATGATCCCTTGCAACCTCAGCCTTTTCAATGACCTAACTTTTCACACACAAAGCCTGATTGGATTTCCACATTCAACTTTCTAAAATGCCATCATTTTTCGTAGAAGTCTCAATCACCCCAAACGCAGTTAGACGATAAAAGTCGCCACAACTAAGTCATTCAAGACCAGTACTAACACAAAAATGAGCCAGTAAGAAAATCATACCTCGTCAACTAAAATGACTCCTCTCTTGTATGTCGTAAACCCACATTTCTAGCGCATAAACTCTCTTGACTTCACCCGAGTAAGAAGCACTTCTCGTAACAAAAAAAAAAATAGTTTGATTACGCACCTAAAGAAAGAACTCTACTCGCACTCATTGGTAACTTCTCAAATTCAATCTCAAGGATATTTACGTTCGCCCTCCCGTGATTATCCAATTTCGCAACTAGAAAAATTTAAGGTGAATGCATTATCTATGACATAATTCTGTGGTTTACCATTGATCTAAAAGATTGAAAGGCAATTTAACGACGAAGCAAAGTCTCTCCTAAGACTTGTTTTTCAGTAATGTTTTTACATATCTTGAGATTTTATAGAAAGTAACTTAGTTAGATATCCAATAATATTGAATATTCTAAGTAAGATAGTTTTATGATGATATTCATAAGATTATGTTGAACATTTTTGAAAGATATCTGTTTTCATAAGATTGATCAGCAGAAACAAAATTTTGTCTACTCAAAATTTTTAATTTATAGGATTTTGTTTAACAATTTTTATTTATTGGATTTTGTTATATCATTTGGATGTCTTATAATGAATGTTTATTTTATGAAATTTGAATATCAAAACAGATTTAATCTGTTAGTCTTCTACAATTTTAATTTCAAAAAAATTTGTATTCAAAAAACTTTTAGAATTAAATTAATGTCTACAATAAGCACCGCTTACATTTAATAGACGTTTATAATCAAAACTCAATATATAATGTCAAATGGAATAAATAAACCAACATATATAAAAAAGTCATCAAAAGTAATAAATAAATATTTAAAGGAGACAAAATTTTGTTTCTGGTCTTACCTTTAAGAACACCAATTGACTTTTAAAAACATGAACACAACTTAAGGACTTCTCAAAGAATATAATTTATTTGAAATATTTAATATATTTGAATATTCGAATGAGTTAATTCAGAAATCTCTCAAGACATGCAACACATCTTCAAAAACAAATATAATTCTAGGCAATACCTTCATCGGTCCAAGATAATATTCCAAATATCAAAATCAAATTACTATCACTATATCTAAAACTTTCACGTGTTAAGGATGAATGCTTCAAACAGACTAACTTTAAAATTCGAGATCGTCTATCTTCTAACAAAATCACAGAACAGTGTAAAGTATTTTTGAGGTAATATTTGAAATCATTGACATTCCATAATGAGATATATTGAAGCCTAAATATAATTATATAATATATATAAAATAAAATAGAAAAGGGCTTTGATATTGCTTTGATATTCAAATTTTGTTATATTTATTCTATCAAGTAAAAAGCCTTTTTCTATTTTAGTTTATTTTATATGTCGTTTGTTATAAGTGGTACTTATATGACATTAATTCAATTTAATTTCTGAAGTTATAATTATTAAATATAATTTTTTGAAGTTGAATATGTAGAAGGCTAATTTTGAAATATTTAAATAATTTTATATACCTTCTATCAAATATTTATGTTACTGTGTATAATATATAGACTGTGAATAAACGAGTTCTAGTCTATTATTACATCTTCCCCTCGAGTAACTTATCCTAGAATTTGCATACTAATTGATTAACGTTCAATTACTACGGGAGAATTTGAAAGGGTATATCAACATACTGAGGAATTCTCCTATAGTCTTGAATTTTCTCTTTTATTGTATGGGATTGTTAGCATAGACGTTTAACTCCATATAACCCCGAAATGGAAATCCAGTGTGTAATTTTTCACAAATTCTATGAAACGCATGAAATTTTCTTCTCCATTTAATGACAGCTGAAATGAATATACTCTTTTATAATTAGTAAAAACCAACAGAATATAAGAAATTAAAAACTTCAATAGAGAAATAACTTACAGATGTAGGAGTACATGTTTATTTCATACCATATTATTTACTCATTTGAAATTGAGTTTCCAAAACCAAAAAATTTGAGAACAGCTCAAAATAACGAATATTGTATAAATAATTAGATATTTTGAACGTTTCCTTCTTAAAATGAAATCTTCAGTTATGTCTGTAACCCATATTATAATAACTGCCATAAGTACATCCTTCCTTTGAGAGATTTTTGAAGTAACTCATTTAAATATATTAATTATTTCAAATAAATTATTTTTGGAGAAGTTCTTAAAATTATGTTTTGCATTTTTGAAAAAGATTTAGTTTTCATAAATATAAAATCAGAAAGCAAATTTTGTCTCAAGTATTCATTTAGTACTTTTAACTGAAAATTTATAATTCATTGGGTTTTTTTATTCCATTTGATATTATATAATGAGTTTTCATTCTATATATCCACTAAATTCAAGCAGTGCTTATAAGCACTGCTTGAATTAAAATTTGTAGGAGGTTAACAGATTGAAGCTATTTTGATATTTAAATTTTGTAATAATTCTTCTATCGAGAAAGACCTCTTTTCATTATTCTAGTGTTTAAAAAAAATTTAATTGTAAAATTCTGAAATATTATACAGCATAAAATAAAATAGAAAGGCCTTTTACTTGATAGAAGAAATATAACAAAATTTGAATATTAAAACAAATTGAAATATGTTTATCTTCTACAATTTTAATTTCAAAAAAATTTTTCATTTAAATAACTTTTAGAAATAAATTTATGTCTACACAAGCACCGTTTACATTTAATAGACGTATATAATCAAAACTCAATATATAATGTCAAGTGGAATAAATAACCCAACAGATATACGAAAGTAATTAAAATTAATAAATAAATATTTAAAGGAGACAAAATTTTCTTTCTGGTCTCACCTTTAAGAACACCAATTGCCTTTTAAAAAACATGAACACACTTAAAGTACTTCTCAAAGAATATAATTTATTTGAAATATTCAATTTATTTAAATATTCGAATAAATTATTTCAAAAATCTCTAAAAAATGTGCACTATATCTTCAAAAAACAAATATAATTCTAGACAATCCTGTCTTCAGTCCTCATTTAATATTCCAAATATCAAAATCAAAAACTTAACCTATATCTCTCACGTGCTAAAAGACTTAAGCTTCGAAGTACAGATCAACTATATAATTCAAGATTGATCTATGTTCTAACAAAATCAAAGAACAGTGTGAGTTATTTTAAGGTTTATTTAAATTCATTGACATTCTATAATGAGATTTATTGAAGCCAAAATATAATTATATATTATATATAAAATAAAATAGAAAGGCCTTTTACTTGATAGAAGAAATATAACAAAATTTGAATATTAAAACAAATTGAAATATGTTTATCTTCTACAATTTTAATTTCAGAAAAATTTTTCATTTAAATAACTTTTAGAAATAAATTTATGTCTACACAAGCACCGTTTACATTTAATAGACGTATATAATCAAAACTCAATATATAATGGTGTTGGGTTATTTATTCCATTTGACATTATATATTGAGTTTTGATTATATACGTCTATAAAATATAAACGGTGCTTGTGTAGACATAAATTTATTTCTAAAAGTTTTTTGAATAAAAATTTTTTTGAAATTAAAATTGTAGAAGATAAACATATTTCAATTTGTTTTAATATTCAAATTTTGTTATATTTCTTCTATCAAGTAAAAGGCCTTTCTATTTTATTTTATATATAATATATAATTATATTTTGGCTTCAATAAATCTCATTATAGAATGTCAATGAATTTAAATAAACCTTAAAATAACTCACACTGTTCTTTGATTTTGTTAGAACATAGATCAATCTTGAATTATATAGTTGATCTGTACTTCGAAGCTTAAGTCTTTTAGCACGTGAGAGATATAGGTTAAGTTTTTGATTTTGATATTTGGAATATTAAATGAGGACTGAAGACGGGATTGTCTAGAATTATATTTGTTTTTTGAAGATATGGTGCACATTTTTTAGAGATTTTTGAAATAATTTATTCGAATATTTAAATATATTGAATATTTCAAATAAATTATGTTCTTTGAGAAGTCCTTTAAGTGTGTTCATGTTTTTTAAAAGGCAATTGGTGTTCTTAAAGGTAAGACCAGAAAGAAAATTTTGTCTCCTTTAAATATTTATTTATTAATTTTAATTACTTTTGTATATCTGTTGGGTTATTTATTCCATTTGACATTATATATTGAGTTTTGATTATATACGTCTACTAAAAGTAAACGGTGCTTGTGTAGACATAAATTTATTTCTAAAAGTTTTTGGAATAAAAATTTTTTTGAAATTAAAATTGTAGAAGATAAACATATTTCAATTTGTTTTAATATTCAAATTATATTATACAGCACTCAAAAATATAAAGGAATCTATAGAAATGTAGAATATTGCCAGAAATTACATAACATACTCAGCAGATATTAGTGTTTTATATGAACCTTTTGAAAAATAAATTCTATTCCAAAAAATTCTTTACTTAAATTTGAAATACTATAAAACATTCTCCAGAACAGATTATGAATTTCCTGTCCACAAGCTTCAGTTAATTGTTTTGAATGATAAATAAGAGGAATCAATAAAAACATCACATATTGAATTGAATCAGTCCTTACTTGGTGAAAATCCATATTAAATAATATTTAAATAAGGTTATTCTGATTTTGACAAATTTTTATTGTTATGTTTACAACAATCGTTTCGCCATCACAGTAGCATCATCAGGCAAGATTACATTTTGAACAACTAAGCTTGTTTCCGAAATCCGTTGCTATTTATATTACAGTAAGGACAATAGATTTTTATTGAACACTAAAACGCAAAAAAGGGTCTCTCCAAATTCCAGCTTATCTGAATATATTCAACATAGGTGAGTTATTCAAATCTATTTGTTCGTTAAGTAATATTCCATTTTAATATGTTTATTTATCTCTAGGTATTTTAACAGATTTAAGGTATAACATTTACTTTCTATATGTGGAATTTCAAAATTGTTGAAAGTATGTCCTGCTTTTAACAAATGGTTGGAATATGTAGAATTACTTTTATTATAATTATAATATAAATAATAAAAGTAATTTTACACATTCCAATCATACTTTCAATCATAATTGTGAAATTCTACATATAGTAAGTAAAAGTTATGCCTTAAATCTGTTAGAATCCCTAGAGATAAATAAACATAATAAAATTGGAATATTACTTAACGAACAAATAGATTTGAATAAATCATCTCTGTTAAATATATTCTGGAATTTGCAGAGACCCTTTTTTGGGTTTTAGTGCTCAAGAAAAATTAGTTGTACTTACTGTAATATAAATAGCAACGGATTTCGGAAACAAGCTTAGTTATTCAAAATGTAATCTTGCCTGACGATGCTACTGTGATAGCGAAACGATTGTTGTAAACATAACAATAAATATTTGTGAAAATCAGAATAACCTTATTTAAATATTCTTTAAAACATCACATACCTTATTTCAACTTATAGCCTCAAGATCTTATATAGAAAAAAGGTATGTGATAGCGCGTGGGCCATTCAAAACTTTCATTGTTGATCGGTTATAAATAAAAAACTAAAGAACTAATTAAAATTCTTTCAGGTTTATTAGAAAGGCTGACCCTTGACATTTACTTATGAAAAACAATATCATTCAAATGACGCATCCAATCAACCCAATTTTTCAGTACATTTTTTATTGTTTTGGGCTCATTCCCATGCCAACTTTGATTTCGTGTTTCAAGGCATTAATCGTTTCTGAATTGTTGGTGGATGGTTACGAGTCTTCACTTCTTGAACTAGTTGAACTTTGTTATCTTTTATATAAAATTCTCTTCAGAAAAGAGCAAGAAATGTTCAGTTCTTGTGCACGATGTTGATTTTTATGGATATTCTGGCACATTCTGGGCTACAGCGACAATGTTCTCAGGTATGCTCATTGGACGAACAAAAACGAAATATAGCACTGACTAAGTAATGAACCATTGCGTAATTTACGCAGAAATTTTCTCTTGTAAATTACCGAAATTCATCCTGGCAGAAATAAATCTGAAGAGGACTTATAACTAACGAAATTCAAATTTCTCCTTCAGACGCCCTATGGTATCAGACGGCAAGGAACACCTACAATTTCATGCTCGCTGATTCTGATGAACGATTCTGGCGAAATTTCATATTTCATAATTTAATTTAGGATATATTTAATACAAATTGGATTCCGTGAGATAATTAGTGGGGAAATAGATTTTCCAACCGATTTTAATTGCAATAAGACAAAAACCTATGCGGAACTCTCAGACAGGTCGTTTATTTTAATTAATCAAAATTTTCGTTTTTATGGGTGTAGACGTTGAGGGTTCATGGGGATGGACTGACAAGATGGAATGAGATAAGTAGGAAATTTGATGAGGAAGTCTATCAACAGTAGTTTTGGAATTCGTTTAATGAATTTTCATTTCCTCTCTTGAAAGGGGGTGGTTTGCTGATTAATTCGAATAAATAGCAAATTGTTCTCTTTTGCTGATTCCTAGTTTTCAATGGAGATACAAAAAAAATCCACAAAAGTTGTACGAAATCAACTGAATTTCTTTCAAAATGATTAAAATAGAATATGTATGGGTGGACAATATATTGGGTGCAACTTAATTTTTTCAAATGGATCCCCCTGTATATTTTATTATTTTTGGCTAGCTCCTTCTTTCCTGATTACAAATATATATATATATATATATATATATATATATATATATATATATATATATATATATATATATATATATATATATATATATACTACTCTGTCAGTACCGGGAATTTTCAATTAAAACAACATTTTTACATTAAATCGTCAAAATTTATTGGGTCGCCTTCAAAATAGGCTCCATTTGCTCCAATACATCTATGCCAACGGCACTTCCAATTATCGAAACATTTTTTATAGGCGCTTTCCGGGATGGACTTTAGCTCTCGCGCCGAATTTTGTTTTATGGCTTCAATCGACTCAAAACGGGTGACACGAAGGAGCAGTTTTAGTTTTGGGAAGAGGAAAAAGTCGCAGGGAGCCAAATCCGGCGAATACGGTGGTTGCTGAAGCACGTTTGTTGAGTTTTTGGCGAGAAAGTCAGTCACAATCGTAGCTCGGTGAGAAGGCGCGTTATCGTCATGCAAAATCCATGAGTTGTTCGCCCACAAATTTGGCCGCTTCTTACGGATACGCTCACGCAAACGTTTCATAACGCCTAGGTAATACTCCTTGTTTACCGTCTGACCCTCTGGAACGAATTCGTAGTGCACCACGCCACGGATATCGAAGAAAACAATGAGCATCATCTTCATTTTCGAACGGCTTTGGCGTGGTTTTTTCGGTTTCGGCTTATTTTTTGCCACCCATTCCGAAGATTGCTGGCTTGTTTGCATATCGTACTCGTAGACCCAGGTCTCATCACCAGTTATAATGCGTTCCATGAATGTAGAATCGGAATTACAGCGATCCAGCATGTCTGAAGCAACCTGTTCGCGATGACGTTTTTGGAGAAAATTCAGGTCTCTCGGTACGAGTCGTGCGGCCACCTTTCTCATGCCCAAAATATCAATCAAAATCGTACGTGCGGACTCGTGGGATATCTTAAGATCATGTGCTATCTCTCTCAAGCTGGTACGACGGTTTTCCAGCACCCTTTCCTTAATTTTATCGACGTTATCTTCGATCGAAGCCGTCGATGGGTGACCACTTCACGACCGTCCTTGAAGGCTCTGTACCACTGATATGCAAGAGTTTTCGATAGAGCATTATCACCAAAGGCCTTTTGCAACATTTTCAATGCATCGGCACACGAAAATTCATTTGCGACACAAAACTTTAAACCAATTCTTTGCTCAACGTAATCACACATAGTAAAAATCGGCACGCACTCTGACATCGACTGACTTAATCAGCTGTTGCAAACACACTAGTTGACAGATCCCGCTCAAGCTTGGCATAGTAATTAAGGACAGTGGTACCAACCTAGGAAAAAAAATTTTACCTGCCTCATTGCCCCGGCAGATTTAAATCGATAATTCCCGGTACTTTCTTGACAGAATGTATATATTTATATATATGTATATATATGCATGTATTGGTCTATCTCTCTTATGTTGAGAACTACAGAGCCTCAAATTCGAAGAACCACCTGGCAGGTTCATTAATCGGTTGTCAAGTGGTAGGCTGTGATAAATCAACAAACGACATTGCTAACAATATGACACACATTGATAAACAATGAAATTATTTCTGAAACATGCATTACACAGAAGCGGAAAATATATAAATTAAATCAAATACATACAAAGATATCATTACTAAAACAATAAATCTATTCCATATTCCAATTGTGATAGACAAAAATTTGAAATAAAAAGAGGATTTTATTGAATGTAGTTTACCTTGATACAAAAGATTTGACTCAAAGATAGGTTCCTATTCCTTACGTGAACTGAAAATCAAATAATATCGGGTGATTTTTTTGGAGTGATAGAACTTTAAATTGAAATAAAACACATTTAAATTAAGATTGAAGCCAAACTTTTTTTTATTTGAAAGATGATTTTATGACATTAATGTTTTAAAAATAATTTCTGGCATATGCCCACCATGACTAGCTCTGAGAAACCGCATTCGATCAGACCAATTTTACTACTTTTTCGACTAATTCAGGCCTTATTTCATCAATAACACGAGTTAATTAAGTTGATCGGTAGCAAGTCTTTGACATAACCCCTAAGAAAATAATCCAGTGCAGTTATGTCGCATGATCTTGGAGGCCAATTAATTGGACCATTTCTTGAAATAATGTTATCGCCAAATCTTTCTTTCAATAAATTAATTATTAGGTTAGCAGCATGAGGTGTAGCACTATCTTGTTGGAACCAAAATACTTCTGGGTCGATACCATTTAAATTTTGAGACAAATAATCATTGATCATCGATCTGTAACGAGCATCATTCACTGTAACATTAGCTCCAACATCTTTTTTAAATAGATATGGACAGATGATGCCTCCAGCGTGCAAAGTACACCTTACAGTGCATTTTTCAGGATGCAATGGAACCTGCAGAACTTCTTGAGGATTGTTTTCACACCATGTACAGCAATTTTGCTTGTTTCCATAGCCGTTCAACAAGAAATGAGCTTCACCACTAAACACAATTTACGACGCTATTATGGTCACGTGGCTTTAGTTCTTGAACGAGATGGATCTTGTGAGGGTGTAGACCAAGATTTTTACGCAAAATTTTCCATGTGGTGGATATACAGATTCCAACTTGTTGTGAACGTCGACGAATAGACAAAAATTGATCATCATTAACACTATGACTTACAGCAACGATATTTTCTTCTGTACGTACAGTTCTTTGTCTAGTTGTTGTTGCATGGAGTAGAGAAAACATTGTCCGAAATCTATCGATAGTTCGACGAATAAGCTGCTCTGAAGGACGATTATGTAAACCATAAATTTCTCGAAGTGCTCTATAAGTTTGGCGAATAGAACACTGATTTTGAACATAAATCTCAACAATTTGTAAACGTTGTTGCGCTGTGAGTCTTTCCATGATAATTTGTCGATGCTTACTGAACAGAACTGTAAAAACAACATGGCTTCTACCTACTGTCAAATCACAGTTATCCCTATCGAAAGATCTATCACTCTAAAAAAAAACACCCGATATATGTTATATTTCATAAGGGATGATACTGTTCAAGTATTGCTCTTCAAATGAGTTGGCATTTTCTGGGCCACTTAACTTGGCCGTTGTTTCAGTACGTAGGGGTTTCCGTCATAATTTTAGTTACCAGGCCTGTAATCTACCAGATACAGCCTAGTAATGCTCTGAGTGCTTTGGCACATTTTGTTCGATGATTTGGCATTTTGACACAATCGTTTCTAGTAATGTTACGTTCTAGAACTCGACTTGTGTTTCGAGTTATCTCTCGATTGCAATCATCATTACAGTAATTTCTTGAGAACAGACTGTCGTTAAATATATATATTCGACAGTGGCCAATTACTATTAATTCATCATTTCGGATAATTTCTCTTTTTCGTTGTGAAAGAATAGTGGGAGATAGCCGTTGGAAAGATTCCCATATTAAGTAACTTGAATAATATACCGTATTAGATATTTGGAATACGTAGAATAATGTTCTTTATGCACTTCAATATTTCAGTTAATTGATGTCCTAACGATGATGAAGCTCTTTCAATTCATTCAGAATTTCTTTTGGGATCTGCAAGTGTATTCTGTGGACGAATATGTGAATGGTTGTTTGGTATTACTACTAAGAGACCATTTGCATTCTGTCTTTGCTTCGAAAGAACACGTGATCGTATAAGCATGATTGATATTTTATTTTGCTGACATGAAAGTGGTCTGATGATTATCATTAATAAGTAGTATGAGCTATGGTAGTAGGAAGTTCTAGAAATCGAGACAGTGTAACATATCGAGTGTTTTTTTTAGAGTGATAGAACTTTAAATTGAAATGAAACATTTAAATTAAGATTGAATGCAATTTTTTCTTATTTGAAATATAATTTTATGACATTTGTGTTTTAAAAATAATTTTCGGCATATGTCCACCCCGATTAGCTCTGAGGAACCGCATTCGACCAGACCAATTTTGGACCACTTTTTCGAGTAATGCAGGCCTTATTTAATCAATAACACGAGTTATGTTAGCCTCCAAAGCATCTATTGTTTCTGGTTTATCAGCATAAACCAATGACTTGACATAACCCCAAAGAGAATAATCTCAAGTTATGTCGCATATCTTGGAAGCCAATTAATTAGACTATTTCTCGAAATAATGTTATCGCCAAGGCTTTCTTTCAATAAATCAATTGTTACGGTAGCAGCTTGAGGTGTAGCACCATCTTGTTGGAACCAAAACAGTTCTGGGTCGATACTGTTCAAATTTTCTTCTTCTTCCTCATGAAAGCTTGCTAGCTTGCTTCACCCATTTTCCTCCTCTCGTTCTTGAGATGTTGAGGTCCAGCTGTCCTTCCACCTCTTTGGCGGTCTTCCTACGGGTCGTTTGGATGCTGGTCTTCCGTTTCTAGCGATTTTTGCTATTCTGTCGCCTGTCATACGTGAGACATGTTCATTCCAGAACCTTCTCCTCGCGCGGATCTATCTAACTACGTCCTCCGTCTGGCATTCCCTTCTGATCTCATCGCTCCTTCTTTGGTCTCTCAATGTGTTCCCCGTTATTGCCCTCAAAACTCGCATCTCGTTTGTCCGTGCCATTCTTTTAGTTTCAGCTGTATCTGCTCTTGTTTCCGCCGCGTATGTCATCACGGGTCTGACGCACGCTTTGTAAATTCTCACTTTACTGGTTGTTGTCATGCAGTTGTTCTTCCAGATGATATTCCTTAGGGCTCCCGCTATTCTGGCTGCCTTATTCATCTGATGTCTTACACTATCTTTTAAGCTCCCATATGGCGATATCGTTACGCCTAGATAGTTAAAGGAGAATACTTGTTCGATGATGTTGTTATTTATCTCCAGCTTACATCGGCGGGGTTCCCTGGCAATTACCATGCTCTTAGTTTTGGGGATCGATATTACCATGTTGAGTTTCAGAGCCTCCCTGTGAAATGCCTGCATCAACCATTGCAGCCCGTCTTCGCTATCCGCAAATAATGTTGCAAACTTGTGAAGTACTCTCTCCATTTATCCGCGGTGATGTTATGTATTTGTACTGTCTCATTTACTTGCTTTTTCGCGGCTCTGAGCATTTTCCATATGCGCTTTTGAGTTCCACATAGGTCATTTTCCATCTCTCGACTAAAGTACTCCCAGTGTTCTTTTTTTATCTCTCTAATTCTATTATTGACTCTGTTCCTAATTTATGTGTACTTTAGATAGTTTCTCGGCGTCTTGTTATTTATGAAGATGTGCTTCCTTCTTTTCTTGTGCCAGATTTTTTACTTCCGATGTGAACCAGGGCTTCTCCATACGCTGATGTGAGGTTACCTTGATTGTTCTCTTCCCCAGCGCTTCTTCGGCTGCTTCATTTATGTTCTTTAGGAGTATTTTCCATGCCTCGTTTACCGTATGTTGGTCACCGATTGATGTCTCCTCCATTTTGGCCGTCAATCGTCTCCTATATAAGTCGAGTATGCTCTCTGTTTTTAGGGATTCGATGTTGAACTTTGTTACTGAATCGTGTTGTTTGTCCGCTTTTGTTGGTCTTTTCATTCCAGATATTACACTTAGCACCAAACTGTGGTCAGACCCTATATTTGCCGATGTTAATGATCTAATATCTACCACTTGTTCTGGTACAATTGCTCTATTCGTTGGGATGTAGTCTATTGTAGAAGTTACACCCCTGCTTCCACGGAAAGTAATCTTATGTTGAGGTTTATGACGAAAATATGTGTTGTTGATTCTTAGCTCGTTGTAGGTGCAGAAGTCTATGAGCATCTCTCCCCGGTCATTTATGATTTCTTCGTTGAACACGTTCTTTATTCCTGGAATGACCTCGTTACCCACTATTCCGTTCATATCTCCCATGATGATAATTTGGTCTTGCTTGGGTATCTTATCAACTGTTAATTGCAATTGCTCACAGAAGGCAAGGGCCTCCAGTGTTGGCTTTCCAGTATCCGGTGCATAAACTGATATTAATGTTCAAATTTTGAAACAAATAATCATTGATCATCGATTTTTAACGAGCACCACTGTAACATTAGCTCCAGCATCGTTTTTAAAGAAATATGGACCGATGATTCCTCCAGCGTGTAGAGCACACCATACAAGATGCAATGGAACCTGCAGAACTTTTTGAGGATTGTTTTCACTCCATATATGGCAATTTTGCTTGTTTACATAGCCGTTCAACCAGAAATTAGCTTCATCACTAAACACAATTTTACGATAAAAAAGTGGATCAACTTCAAGCTCTTCTAGGGCCAAATCAGCAAACAAAGGACGCTTATTATGGTCAAGTGGCTTTAGTTCTTGAACCAGTTGGTTGTATGGGAGTAGACCAAGATCTTTACGCAAAATTTTCCCTGTAGTGGAAGCACAGTCCAACTTGTTGTGAACATCGACGAATAGACAAATCTGGATCATCATTAAAACTAATAAAAATAATAAAAAAAATTTTTTTTTTATTATAATTCCAACACCAAGTCTACACACAGACTACTTATATTGAGTATATCTCAGGGATTCCAATCCTACGTTAACTCCGAAATACACAGGCTATTTTGATATACTGGCAAAATTTCTCACCAGCTACAAATCTTAGGCAATTTCGATCACACAGAAATTCTATTTGCAATAAACTCATTGCAAATTTACACCCTCTATTGAGTAAAATAAATAATTTGATTCTTTAGATGTGTTATCTTTTTTGAAAGTCTCCAGAAATTGATAGAATAACAGCGTAAATCTCCTGTAATCGAAAAACGAAAATTGTATGAATACGGCGCTGTAAACTCGCGAGCAGGGAGGAAAACTGACTTGTTTGGTTAATTGGTATGAATTTGGCAGATTTAACAGGCTGTATAAGTGAATCGAATAAAACACACCGATCTGATAACGAGAACCATGGTGCCTTACGGTTTCCCGAATACCAGTTTCCTTCTTCTTTAGCGTTTTTATTATTCTTTTGTAGGTGTTCATTTATTGGACTATGCTGATTTCGAGCTTCGCGTGTTTGGTATTCCACATCATAAACTTCGTCCTGGGCATGTGACTGTCACGGGCTTACTGATGAGGCGGGCCTGAATTTCGTTAGGGGACCCGTGAAAATTTAATTACCAGTCCTCCGGTGTTTTATTCGTTGCCTCACGTTCCGAAGGAGTGTAGATAGATTGCAGTAAGGCTATCTATATTTCATTCAGGAATAATTCCGTTTCTTATTCCTTCTGATATTTATTATGGAACGACCGAAGGGGAAGACAGTCAGAATGTTCAATTCCAGCTCAAAATGAAGTCTTATTCTCTTGGTAATGAATGAAAAATATTTATAGAACCATAACGTTCTCTGAAGTTCTCGTTGAAAAATTTGCCGATTCAAGATAGAACTGAAATGTGAAAAATAATAAAAATATGGATATACTTGAAGAAGTAAAATTTAAATGACTTTAAACTCAGAATTAATTATATCGGGTGTTTTTTTAGAGTGATAGAACTTTCGATAGGGATAACTGTGATTTGACAGAAGGTAGAAGCTATGTGTTTGCAACAACAACAACACAAAGAACTGTACGTACAGAAGAAAATATCGCTGCTGTAAGTCATAGTGTTGATGATGATCCAGATTTGTCTATTCATCGACGTTCACAACAAGTTGGACTCTGTGCATCCACCACTGAGATTCAAGATCCAAGATCCAACTGGTTCAACAACTAAAGAAACTAAAGAATTAAAGCCACTTGACCATAATAAGCTTCGTTTGTTTGCTGAGTAGGCCCTAGAACAGCTTGAAGTTGATCCACTTTTTTATCGTAAAATTTTGTTTAGTGACGAAGCTCATTTCTGGTTGAACGGCTATGTAAACAAGCAAAATTGGCATATATGGAGTGAAAATAATCGTCAAGAAGTTCTGCAGGTTCCATTACATCCTGAAAAATGCACTGTATGGTGTGCTTTACACGCTGGAGGCATCATCGGTCCATATTTCTTCAAAAACGATGCTGGAGCTAATGTTACAGTGAATGGTGCTCGTTACAGATCGATGATTAATGATTATTTGTTTCAAAATTTGAATAGTATCGACCCAGAAGTGTTCTTGTTCCAACAAGATGATGCTTCACCTCATGTTGCTACCGTAACGATTGATTTATTGAAAGAAAGAATTGGCGATAACTTTATTTCGAGAAATTATCCAATTAATTGGCCTCCATGATCATGCGACATAGCTTCACTGGATTATTTTCTTTGGGGTTATGTCAAGTCCTTGGTTTATGCTGATAAACCAGAAACAATAGACGCTTTGGAAATCAACATAACTCGTGTTATTGATGAAATAAAGCCTGAATTGCTCGAAAAAGTGTTCCACAAGTGGTCTGCTCGAATGCGGATCTTCAGAGCTAGGCTTCAATCTTAATTTAAATGTGTTTTATTTCAGTTTAAAGTTCTATCACTCAAAAAAAAACACCCGATATAACTTCCACAATATATATTGAAACTATATAGAAAACTATCAAAATGATATCCTTATATATAATCAATATATCGGGAAAAACCTTTTTACATCCAGACATGAAATTCATTGATACAAAAATCATATAAGTATGTATATTAACAGACAGATACAAGAGAATCTACTATTTGAAAATTATTTATAATTCTCAAAATAAAGGATCAAATAAAAATTATTGCACGATAATTCCAACATTTGATAGCTATTTCGGTCTCTAGACCTCTTCAGAAATGTATTGAATTCAGATTAAAATATATCACAAGATCGAAATTTAACTCACCAGATAAGATAAAATCAATTCAATATATATTGTAGAATATATAATTCTGAATTTAGTCATTTAAATTTTACTTCTCAAGTATTGACTCACATTCAAAATGATTTTTAAATTATAAAATGAAATTCAAATAGGGTCAAGTGGCTTTAGTTCTTGATCCAATTGGATCTTGTATGGGTGTAGACCAAGATCTTTACGCCAAATTTTCTATGTGGTGGATGCACAGAGTCCAACTTGTTGTGAACGTCGACGAATAGACAAATCTGGATCATCATTAACACTATGACTTACAGCAGCGATATTTTCTTCTGTACGTACAGTTCTTTGTCTTGTTGTTAATGTTGTTGCATCGAATAGAGAAAATGTTGTCCGAAATCTATCGATAGTTCAACGAATAAACTGCTGTGATGGACGATTATACAAACCTTAAATTTCACGAAGTGCTCTATAAGTTTGGCTAATAGAACACTGATATTGAAAATGACTTTCAACAATTTGTGAACGTTGTTGCGGCGTGAGACTTTTCATGATAATTTGTCAATGCTTACTGAACAAAAATGCCACAGCAAGTTCTATCACTCTAAAAAAACACCCGATACGTTTCATATCGGGATGTAAAAGGTTTTTTCCGAGACATTAAAAAAATTATATTGATTATATATAAGGATATCATTTTGATAGTTTTTGTGTATAGTTTCAATATATATACTAGAAGTTAGAATATATAATTATATATAATCTGAATTAAAGGACAGGTGTACAGAGTTGATATTTAATGTTTAAGGTATAAATATTTAGTGTTGGTGAGTTTTTTTCAATTCAAATCATTCATTAATAAGGTTGCTGTTAGTATAAACAAAACAGTTGTTCAAGTTAAATTTGGATGATACCTTTGTCGTTTTGTTATATATAATCATGTTGGATTCAAAATATAACATAAAAGCAAATTTTAAAGGTTTTTTCGAATTGAATCAGTGTTAACAGGACATCATTATTATCAGATACTGAATTGTTTCAGCCTTTACTTTTTGGTAGTTGATCATAATTAAAACAAATTGTAAAAATTACTATATTTTACTACCAATAAAAATATATCTTACACATTTTCTTGTGACTCGAGTTTCAGGAAACGAACTATCCCATCATCAGACAATTGAAGACCTAACAGTGGTACAGAGGTATTTAAACAAAAGTGATAAATCCTAGAGTAAAAAAGGGGGGATGGGCCTTCTAACAGATATCGGAATGTCTGCAATCGACAAAGAAGGTTGTTAAAACAGATGATACCTATTAAAATATCTGAAATATTTCTGGGGGTTACATAGCTCCGTATGTTCATCCATTATTTTCACGTTATTTTCATTGTATATCTCGAATATTTGGGAATTACATAGCTCCGTACAGTTATTCATTATTTTTACATTATTTTTATTGTGAACAAATTTTGAATATTTCAATAAATTCTAGGTAACACCTAATAGTGGTACAGAGGTTTACATATTTTCTTCAGTTTTTATCCCATCAAAAAAACTGAAGAAAATAAAAAAATCATTTCTCTTTCGTACTTTGGTAGCATAAGTCAAAAAGTGGCCAATACTTTTTCAAAATCAGATGTCAATATTGCCTTCAGACCAAAATATCAGCAGTATTATTTAACGCAAAGGACCCTACTCCAAACATACACAAATCAGGAGTTTATGAGTTATCTTGTTCTACGTGCAGTAATAAATATATAGGACAAACAGGACGTTTCTTCAAGACGAGGTTCAACGAACATAAAATGAGTTTCATGAAAAATAAACAAAATTCTACTTTTGCCACTCATTGTCTAGAAAACGGTCATTCCTTTCCCACAAAAGATAATCTTAAAATTTTACATGTAGAATCAAAAGGAAAGAAACACGATTATCTAGAATCTGTTGAAAATTTCAAATTAGTTCACAATAACAAAAATGTGAGATTAATTAATGACTGTACGGAGCTATGTAAATCAAAAATATTTGAGATACTTGAAAAGTAACATCTGTTTAAAACCTTTTTCAACGAACATAAAATGAATTTAATTAAAAGTAAACAAAAATTCAACTTTTGCCACTCATTCTTTAGAATACAGTAATTCCTTTCGACAAAAGAAAATCTTAAGAAAATTTTACATGTAGATTCAAAAGAAAAGAAACTTGATTATTGAAATTGTCAAATTCGTTCACAATAAAAATAATGTAAAAAATAATGAATAAAGGTACGGAGCTATGTAAATCCAAATATTTGAGATATACAACAAAATGATGTAAAAATAATGAATAACTTTACGGAGCTATGTAACCTCAAAAAATATTTGAGACATTTAAATGGGTACCATCTGTTTAACAACGTTCTTTGTCGGTTGCCGACATTCCGATATCTGTTAGAAGGCCCCTCTTTTTTAACCCGGTTTTTTATGACGTTCCGCTTGTAAACCTCTGTACCACTATTAGGTGTTACCTAGAATCTATTGAAATATTCAAAATATGTATCACTTTTGTTTAAATACCACTGTTAGGTCTTCAGTTGTCTGATGATGGGATAGTTCATTTCCCGAAACTCGAGTCACAAGAAAATGTGTAATATATATTTTTATTGGTAGTAAAACATAGGAATTTTTACAATTTGTTTTAATTATCATTATTATCAATTCAAAATGAATCTTTTTTGTGAAGGTAAGAGAATATTCTACATTTAAGTTGACATTCATGAATCTAAGGTGAATATTGAGCATTTCTTGAATTGTCTTGGTTTTCATCTTTCAATTTATAAGTGGATTTTGATGTTTAGACAACAATATTTTCTTCAATCATTACATATATTATTAATTTTGTTTCTACTTAGTGAAAGTTATAGTTTAGAATTAAAATGTTATTGATGTATCATAAGAATGGTTCAATTTTTCTTTACAAACCATGTTCTGTTCAATTCTACTAAAAACAGTCAAATATTCAAAGTCATTACGTCTTTTAGGTGGGAAAATAAGGGAATAACTAGAAAAATTGCAGTGAGTCGCTTAATTGTGCCTGTCCACTTTATTAAGTGGACAGGGACTGTAGTTACAATTAAGCACAGATACCCAAAATATAATAAACACCAACTTCACCCTTAGAATGACCATCCGAAGAACCGACTGGCTAGAGCTGAAGCAACACTGCAGTCAAATGTCATCAAGATTCATCTCGATCGAATGGGGGCACCTCACTCTACAACCCTGTTTAATGAAGATCTTGAATAATATCGATGTAGAGTATCGTGGGGTCTCAAGGAATGCCTTCCACGTTGTAGGTCCGTGAGATGCCCGCTTCGGCTCACGGGATGATGGAAGAGGTGCATCAGGAAACGGTCGGGGTCAGGGGTCAGCCCCGATCAGGCAAGATGACGTCGCCGCAGGTCCAGTCGGAGCCCACTCCGAGTTAATAAATTAATCCCCCAGAATTAATTTATGTTCTTCTAATAATGAACGCCCGAGAAACAAATACCGGAGAACAGAGAAATGGAAATGAATAAATTATCCGTGCGCTGAATTTCAGAACTATCCAGTGGCGTAGCCTCCGGAATTCCGGGGTTCCACAGTTTTGCAAAAAAGATTGTCATCGGATTTCATTGGTTTACGCAGGTTGTACCTGGATTTAATTTCAATCCTTTGAATAAGAAATGATTGCGATATTATTTGTGTGTTTTGAACATGTTGTTCAATTGTATTTTAGTTTTGCAAAAAAGGTTGTCATCAGATTCCATTGGTTTCTGCAAGTTGTAACTGGATTCAATGACAATCCTTTGAATGAAAAAGGAACGCGATACTATTTGTGTGATTTGAACTCGTTGTTTAATTGTATCTCAGTTTTGCAAAAAAGGTTGCCATCAGATTCCATAGGTTTATGCAAGTTGTAACTGGATTAAATTTCAATCCTTTGAATAAGAAAGGTTTGCGATATTTTTTGTGTGTTTTGAAGACGTTGTTCAATTGTATCTTAGTTCAATTGTATTTTAGTTTTGCAAAAAAGGTTGTCATCAGATTCCATTGGTTTCTGCAGGTTGTAACTGGATTCAATGTCAATCCTTTGAATGAAAAAGGATCGCGATACTATTTGTGTGATTTGAACTCGTTGTTCAATTGTATCTTAGTTTTGCAAAAAAGGTTGCCATCAGATTTCATAGGTTTATGCAAGTTGTAACTGGATTTAATTTCAATTCTTTGAATCAGACATGATTGCGGAATTATTTGTGTGTTTTGAACATGTTGTTTAATTGTATCTGAGTTAAATTGTATTTTAGTTTTGCAAAAAAGGTTGTCATCAGATTCCATTGGTTTCTGCATATTGTAACTGGATTCAATTTCAATCCTTTGAATGAAAAAGGATCACGATACTATTTGTGTGTTTTGAACTCGTTTTTCAATTGTATCTTAGTTCAATTGTACTTTAGTTTTGCAAAAAACGCTGTCATCGGATTCCATTGGTTTCTGCAAGTTATAACTGGATTCAATTTCAATCCTTTGAATGAAAAAGGATCGCGATACTATTTATGTGTTTTGAACTCGGTTTTCAATTGTATCTTAGTTCAATTGTATTTTAGTTTTGCAAAAAAGGTTGCCATCAGATTCTACAGGTTTATGCAAATTGTATAATAACTAAATTTAATTCTTTGAATCAGAAATGATTGCATATTATTTGTGTGTTTTGAAAATTTTGTACAATTGCATTTTAGTTCAATTGTATTTTAGTTTGTCATCAGATTCCATTGATTTCTGCAAGTTGTCACTTGATTAAATTTCAATCATTTGAATGAAAAAGGATCGCGATACTATTTGTGTGATTTAAACTCTTTGTTCAATTGTATTTCAGTTCAATTGTATCTTAGTTTTGCAAAAAAGGTTGCCATCAGATTCCATAGATTTATGCGAGTTGTAACTTGATTTAATTCAAATTCTTTGAATCAAAAATGATTGCGATATTATTTGTGTGTTTTGAACAAGTTGTTCAATTGTATTTTAGTTTTGCAAAAAAGGTTGTCATCAGATTCCAATGGTTTCTGCAAGTTGTAACTTGATTCAATTTCAATCCTTTGAGTGAAAAAGGATCGCGATACTATTTGCGTGTTTTGAACTTGTTGTTCAATTGTATCTTAGTTCAATTGTATTTTAGTTTTGCAAAAAAGGTTGTCATCAGATTCCATAGGTTAATGCAAGTTGTACCTGGATTCTATTTCAATCCTTTGAATAAGAAATGATTGCGATATTATTTGTGTGTTTTGAACATGTTGTTCAATTTATTTCAGTTTTGCAAAAAAGGCTGTCATCAGATTTCATTGGTTTCTGAAAGTTATAACTTGATTCAATTTCAATCCTCTGAATAAAAAAGGATCGCGATACTACTTGCGTGTTTTGAACTCGTTGTTCAATTGTATTTTAGTTTTGCAAAAAACTTTGCCATCAGATTCCATAGATTTATGCAAGTTGTACTTGGATTTAATTTCAATCTTTTAAATAAGAAATGATTGCGATATAATTTGTGTGTTTTGAACATGTTGTTAAATTGTATTTTAGTTTTGCAAAAAAGGCTGTCATCAGATTCCTTTGGTTTCTGCAAGTTGTAACTGGAATCAATGTCAATCCTTTGAATGAAATAGGATCGCGATACTATTTGTGTGTTTTGAACTCGTTGTTCAATTGTATCTTAGTTCAATTGTATCAGAGTTTAATTGTATTTTAGTTTTGCAAAAAACTTTGTCATCAGATTCCATAGATTTATGCAAGTTGTACTTGGATTTAATTTCAATCCTTTAAATAAGAAATAATTGCGATATTATTTGTGTGTTTTGAACATGTTGTTAAATTGTATTTTAGTTTTGAAAAAAGGCTGTCATCAGATTTTATTGGTTTCTGCAAGTTGTAACTAGATTCAATGTCAATCCGTTGAATGAAAAAGGATCGCGATACTATCTGTGTTTCGAACTCGTTGTTCAATTGTATCTTAGTTCAATTGTATTTTAGTTTTGCAAAAAAGGTTGTCATCAGATTCCATAGGTTTATGCAAGTTGTAACTGGATTAAATTTCAATCCTTTGAATAAGAAAGGTTTGCGATATTTTTTGTGTGTTTTGAAGACGTTGTTCAATTGTATCTTAGTTCAATTGTATTTTAGTTTTGCAAAAAAGGTTGTCATCAGATTCTATTGGTTTCTGCAAGTTGTATCTGGATTCAGTGGCAACACTTTGAATAAGAAAAAATTACGATAATATTTGTGTGCTTCGAACATGTTGTTCAATTGTATCTTAGTTCAATTTTTGTAAAAGGGATTGTCATCAGATTTCATTGGTTTCTGCAAGTTGTAACTGGATTCATTTTTGCATATTTTCACTTACTCAAGTATTTTCGATGACTGGCTGTTATTTGTTCCACATTTTCATGTTTTTGCACGTAACTATATGAGAAATGACGTTACCTTCTTATAATTGGTTCAAAATGTAATCCTAAAGAAGCCACAATATTGGCGAAACAATTGTAAGTATGGATAAAAAAATTCGTGGAAATTTTCATCAGTATTTTATCTATTTGTTTCCGAAAAATTTCACTGAATTCTGAAAATTCAATGAAAATATTCAATTTATATTTGGCGTAATATTTTGAAGTAAATTCAACCGCTGAAAACTGGATTACAGACTTTTCAGTTCGAATTCAAATGAGCTAAAAATGATGTTTTGTATTCCACAGCGTTGAGTGGGATTTATATAACATGTGGATTTTCTATCCTGAGCTAATTTCAATTCGACACAGTCACTAGTTTGGCATATTTAACTTCAAAGTGAAGTTCATTCAGTCGTATTAATTGGTGGTTTAAATATAATTTAGAATATGTCAGTCACTCTTTTACGGTTCAATGGTGTAAATATGGATTTTATATTAGCCGTTTCAAATATTTGCGAATATTTGCGGAAGTTTCTGTATATTCACGACCCATTTATAGTCCAGGATCCAGGGTCTATTTTTACCATTTGTTACTATCAAATAATATTAAATGAGGTTATTCTGATTTCTACCAATTTTTGTTGTTAGTTAATAAAACAATTGTTTCGCTATCATAGTAGTATCTTACATATAACAATTATTGTATTAAACAACACTGAAAATTTGTGAAAATCAGAAGAACCTTATTTAATATGGATTTTCATCAAGTAAAGACTGATTCAATTTAACAGTCATTCGAAGCTGTAACTGCTGTATGTTCATTTCGTAGGACTTGCATAAAAGCCTCTTGAAATTTTCACTTTTCTTTAAAATACTGAACGGTCTCTTTTTTCCCTTACGAAAGGAAGCAGGATTATAATCATTCCCTGTAAAAATATGACATATGGCGAGTGAACAAGAAGATTCATCTCCAAGCTTGGCATAAATTTAATTTATGTTTAAGTAGATTTTTCTATTTGTGTTTAAATGAATAATTATTTGATTTTGATATTTCAAAAACTTAAAATTTTCTAACATTATTACTGGTATATCAGAATCTGTTCAATGTATCTGGAAGAAGGGCACTCTTTGATCAAACCATACATTTTGTAGAACAAATATTTTGAATAAAATTAATAATTATCTTAAAATTTAATAAAAAAACCGACATAACCGCAATCCAGAATTTCTGTAAGGAAAAAGCTGGGCGTCACATGAAAATGAAACTACTCACTACTCATTAGCTTGGTAACAATTAATAGTAAAAATAGACCCTGGTTCCTAGACTAATAGTATTTGAATTGAAATACATTCTGTCAAGAAGGTACCGGGAATTATCGATCTAAATCTGGCGGGGCAATGAGGCAGGTAAAATTTTTTTTGCCTAGGTTGTTACCACTATCCTTAATTACTATGCCAAGCTTGAGCGGGATCTGTCAACTAGTGTGTTTGCAACAGCTGATTAAGTCAGTCGATGTCAGAGTGCGTGCCGATTTTTACTATGGGTGATTACGTTGAGCAAAGAATTTGTTTAAAGTTTTGTGTTGCAAATGAATTTTCGTGTGCCGATGCATTGAAAATGTTGCAAAAGGCCTTTGGTGATAATGCTCTATCGAAAACTCGTGCATATCAGTGGTACAGAGCCTTCAAGGACGGTCGTGAAGTGGTGAAGATAACGTCGATAAAATTAAGGAAAGGGTGCTGGAAAACCGTCGTACCAGCTTGAGAGAGATAGCACATGATCTTAAGATATCCCACGAGTCCGCACGTACGATTTTGATTGATATTTTTGGCATGAGAAAGGTGGCCGCACGACTCGTACCGAAAGACCTGAATTTTCTTCAAAAACGTCATCGCGAACAGGTTGCTTCAGACATGGTGGATCGCTGTAATTCCGATTCTACATTCATGGAACGCATTATAACTGGTGATGAGACCTGGGTCTACGAGTACGATATGCAAACAAGCCAGCAATCATCGGAATGGGTGCCAAAAATTAGCCGAAACCGAAAAAACCACGCCAAAGCCGCTCGAAAATGAAGGTGATGCTCATTGTTTTCTTCGATATCCGTGGCGTGGTGCACTACGAATTCGTTCCAGAGGGTCAGACGGTAAACAAGGAGTATTACCTAGGCGTTATGAAACGTTTGCGTGAGCGTATCCGTAAGAAGCGGCCAAATTTGTGGGCGAACAACTCATGGATTTTGCATGACGATAACGCGCCTTCTCACCGAGCTACGATTGTGACTGACTTTCTCGCCAAAAACTCAACAAACGTGCTTCAGCAACCACCGTATTCGCCGGATTTGGCTCCCTGCGACTTTTTACTCTTCCCAAAACTAAAATTGCCCCTTCGTGGCACCCGTTTTGAGTCGATTGAAGCCATAAAACAAAATTCGGCGCGAGAGCTAAAGTCCATCCCGGAAAGCGCCTATAAAAAATGTTTCGATAATTGGAAGTGCCGTTGGCATAGATGTATTGGAGCAAATGGAGCCTATTTTGAAGGCGACCCAATAAATTTTGACGATTAAATGTAAAAATGTTGTTTTAATTGAAAATTCCCGGTACTTTCTTGACAGAGTAGTATTAGACGAGGAAGAATATTTACCCACTCCTCTACACCTCTGACATTCTGAAAATGTATATATCATCTGGCGAGTGAATTTAAATGTATTCAAACACACACAAAAGCTACAGTGCAACACTCATAGCCTGACCGTAAACAGGACTTGAATTAATTAATTCTCTGTCAAAACAAAAGAAAGCAATGTAAACGAAAATGATTTGCAAAATGTTTCTTGCCTTTATTTATGGTTTCAAACTAATTATTGTCGGACAGCAGGGTTGGATTAATATTCTGGTGATTTGTATTTCTGGAACAAAATTCATAAAAGGTTATCACAGCGTTCTCGCTGGCATGAACAATTAGATTAGAAGCAAATCAACATTTGTGGAAATGGAAAAACAAGGGCTGCTGAACGCTATTGGTACAGATTGGCAAAAAACATACATATTAAAGTAATAATAATAATAAATAATGGTATAATTGAAAACGTATTCCTTGTAGAAGTAATAATAAAATAATTAACTGAGACTCACCGAAAGGAGATTTTAATGATTAACGGTTACGGGGTTAGTTGCAGAAGTCAAGTTGAATTGGCAAACTTAACCAGAGGTATCCACAGTTACCTAATATTTCACAAGGTACTGTGTCTCAAATTCATGCAAAATTTAAAGAAGTTGGACATGTCAAACCATTAAAAAGGAAACCGCAATTCGTTGAAGACACTGAAAATTGGATATTGTGTTTTGCAAGGAAAAATTTCATCCATATAAAATGACTTTTGTGCAGGAGCAAACAGAAAACGATCCAGAACACAGATAATATTATTTCATGGGTGGTTTCCACACTGCGTTGCTAAAAACTTGCGGTACAAATAAGTAACAGTTTCCGGAAATAAAGCTAAGAAAACGTGTGCAAAAAGGGACAAAAATAAATATCAATTTACAGAATTACCGATAAATAAAAAATATACGAAGAAGGAAATACAAGGAACCATATTGGGGCCAATTATCGGAAATCTCCCGGAGTATAAATATTGAACATATGTTTGGTCGTTGAGAAGAATTTCAAGGTTCTTGTATCGGGTGTTTTTTTAAGAGTGATAGAACTTTAATCAATAACACGAGTTATGTTGGCTTCCAAAGCGTCTATTCTTTCTAGTTTATCAGCATAAACCAATGAGTTGACATAACTCTAAAGAAAATAATCCAGTGGATTTATGTTGCATGATCTTGGAGGCCAATTAATTGGATCATTTCTCGAAATAATGTTATCCTCAAAATTTCCTTTCAATAAATCAATTGCTACGGTAGCAGCATGAGGTGTAGCACCATCTTGTTGGAACCAAAACACTTCTGGGTCGATACCATTCAAATTTTGAAACAAATAATCATTGATCATCGATCTATAACGAGCACCATTCACTGTAACATTAGCTCCAGCATATTTTTCAAAGAAATATGGACCGATGATACCTCCAGCTTGTAAAGCTTGTAAAGTGTAAAGCCCACCATACAATGCATTTTTCAGAATGCAATTGAACCTGCAGAACTTCTAGAGGACTTTTCTCACTCCATATACGGCAATTTTGGTTGTTTACTCAGCCGTTCAACCAGAAATGAGCTTCATCACAATTTTACGATAAAAAAGTGGATCAACTTCAAGCTGTTCTAGGGCCCAACCTAGCTATGTAATAATAATATTACGAAAACAAACAGCAAACAAACGACGCTTATTATTGCAATTTTGTCCAATTTTTTTCAAATGACTGGCATATGTGTGGTAGTGTAAAATATCTGAGGTATAACTCCGCTGGTGTTCGTGAATTCCTTTCCTAAAAAGATCTACACGTTTGACCAATATTTACCATAGGGTTATCACTGCAAGTCAACTTGAATATTCTAGTTTTATTGTCTTTGTTATACACTTGACCGAGATATTTAGACCCCAATCCATTCCTGGAAGTTTCAAGACTGTAGATTTTTCCGTTCGAAAGTGTTTACGGACAGACAGAATTACTTCTGACTTCGGATTCTTCATCAGTGGGCCCAACCTAGTCGTTAAAACCATCTTCTGTTCAGAATTTGGCGTCCTTGACCACAGAAGACTATACTTAGAAATGATGTTTTTTTGTGAGTCGAATGCCTGTTTTTCGCAGAGGCCCGCAAAAAAGTTCGAGTATAGGTATAATGTGGAAACACCGAGCTAAGTAATGAAAGTATCATTATTGTCGTACTATTTTCTGTTTATTCGTTATAGACGGAAGAAAATGTGATATTTCTTAATTCTGCCCGATTTTCGGAGATCACAGACAACAATTAGATACGCTCTTTAGCCGCAAATGTCGTAATGGTTCATATGACCTATCGGCTAATTGAACTACCCGAATGAAGTCTATCACTCAATTAAATTGATCGATCGACTAGTCAATGCTAAAGGGTATTTATTTTCGAAAATATTGAGCTCCTAAATCATGATTGACTTCATTTTTCTATAGAAAGCAGACCTTGAAGAATAAACTCGGACTAAATGAGAAATTGAAAAATTACATTGTTCATTTCTTCGAGTCCATTCCTGCTCACCTGATTAAAAATTACGACCCGAGGAGGATATGTAATTGTATTTGAAGTCGATTAACTTCATCTGCATATTACAATTTCTTTAATTGATTTAATTGTGACGGCCTCTCAAGACTTTGGGAGGTATATCGTTCTCAGAACAGAGGCGTCTGTGTTACTTTTTAATTGGCTGTATTATTGCTCCTGTCGTCACGATTGTAGGTTGGTTGGTTCAACGGCACAAAGAATACCGACTTTCCGACAGATATGGACAGGGCATACGGGATCTAATTTTTCTTTTTAATATATTTTTGACGAAATTGCTATTCCGTATCGTGTTGATTGAAGAAAAGCGAAAGCCAACATTAAAGGAGAATCATTTCTCAACGGTTTGGGATACGAGGGTTGTTACGTACCACGGTTAGTTTACCGCAGTATTTTGGCTATTAATTTCAGTATTTTGAAATCACAGGCAAATCCAAATTAATTAATCTCGATGATTAATTTTGACGGGTTTAGTGGACTGTATTTCAGGTGTAGATTATCGAAGAGTTTTAATTCACGGGCACTTGTATGTATTATAGTTATCTCGATGATGAACTAGCTTTGTTTATCCAATAAGATAAAATGTTAAGGAATTAAAGTAAAACACTCGTAATACACTATGATCACAACGAACTATAATTCTTAGTTTACTGTATATAAACAAAGTCAAAGATATGATTATAACACAAAAAACAAATGTAATGAATTTGCCGATACTTTAGCAATCGACTGGATTACTATATTAACAATAATAACCGCAATACCGAAATGTCACATGCTACGTACAACAAATTTGACTATCCGAATGATAGTGCATGATGTAGCAACGGCTACATGCGACAAGTTTAATTATTACTCGAATAATAATGATTTTACAGTCTTGCCAAAGACTGAATGTTAGTGATGGTCGATGCATCCCGTCTAACCAAAAGAGGGAAATTAACGAATAAATTGATTGGAGGGTACTTTTGGAGGTGGACTGGATAAACGAAATAAACCTTCTTATGTTACAAAAAAATTATGAAAATAATGGAAATAAAGAAGGATAGAGTCAGTTTATAGTTCCGAATGCTGTGTTATTAACAAGCATAAATATATCCAAATTCCTAATTGACTTTCCATGTTTTCTAAGAGCATATATAATAATTAGAAAACAAATAATCTGAAGTGTCGAGTAAAACTAAACAGTTCGAAACAAATCTTAAAACTGCTAGATCTCAATATCAACGTGAAAGACTTAAGTATCGATGACAGAATAATTTCAAACGACAGGGCCGTACCTAGTGAGACTGAACAAGGGTTGTTTGATAAACCGTTTATTTTGTCCATTACTTGCTTCGTTACCTTAAATACAGCACAACTTCTGTCGACTATCAATTAGTAGCAGACTTCCGGTAAGTTTTGAGATATCAGCGTTATCCAGGTTTCTTTGACAGCCATTGACACAGATTCTCATGAATTTCAACATCATGTAATGCCAATTATAAGGCCAAGCGAGATAGCAACTCGCAGGGGTACACTGCAAGTTAACTCAATATAACAAGTAGCTTAGTTCTCAAGCCTTTGGTAGAAGACGACTTTCACCCCTGTACCGCACAGACTGTCTGAAGTACTGGCAAAAGCGGGAACTAACCCCAAAATGTTGCTTTAAAACCTTGATGGTTCACACACGGGAGGACTAGAGGAACGATCGATTCTTCCTCTCAAAACACTTTCTAGACTTTTTTCTGCAATACTAGAAGAGCATATCCGGAATTGTATGCTAATTATAAATAAGTGGTGAATAATTGCGTGTCTACATCTTAACTGAAGAGTGCAGCAGCGTATCCTTCATGCATGACTTTATTCTTCCATTTCTTGCTCCATGGAATTTATAGTTTTATTATGTTTTTCAGGAGTGACTGGACCAGCCAAGTTGAGAGATTAACATCAGCCAAATTAAGTGCTCTATGAAATGGATCCTCAGATTGGAGGTAAGTATTTAGCTTTCGTAATCGCTTTGCGTGAAGTTCTTCCAGATTTAAGAATCCTCACCCCCACCCTTCTCTTGGAGATACTGTCATGGATTTTATGAATTACAATTTGTAAAAGTATTATAAACAACTATTATTTAAAATTTCAGATAATGAAAATCAATAAATTTCAAGGAAAATAGTCACTGTTGTATATATGTTGACTCGGTAGAGTGTTATCATTTCAAAATCAATTGAATAAGATCAATAAAGGCAGAAATATCAATAATTCAACTTATAAACATACAATTGAGAATTTGGGAGAAAAAGCATATTTTGAATACATAACCACTAGTTGAGTGAAAATTCTTCAAACGATAGTCAAAAATGAAAACATCCTTTTGAAAATCTTAAATAGAACTCACAGGGAGCATTCAATTGATTAATATAAAATGTTTAAGAAAGCCAAAGTTGCAATAAATAGAAGTAATTTGAATTTAAATATCAAGTTTGAACTTATGAAGAAAATTGTTGAAAAGATTTATTACTGTCATGAATTGTATATAAACTTAAGTAAAATTATTGGCAAAGAACAATATTAATTGAATCTAACTTACCAGAAAGATGTAAATAGGACAAATTTAAATCAAAATTCAATTAATTAAGGAAAACGTAGTGTCTACGTCAGATATTTTGAAATTAATAGAGATATCCTTTAAGATGTTTAGACATCAATAGAATTGTAATAGCATCTAAGCTGAAGAAATTTAATCAATTTCATAAGTAATATACAGTAATTATTCAGTAAAAAGCATTAGAAGTTAAATTATGTAAACTCTTTGATTATTTAAATATTAGCCTTCTACATATTTAATTTCAAAAAATTATATTTAATGATTATAACTTCTGAAAATTAAATATTTAAATGATTTTATATACCTTCTATCAAGATTTAACCTCCATTTATGTTATTTTATTCATAATATATAATTATTTGGTTTCCTTAACATTCTTTATACAGATAGTCCTTGTGCTATAACAGAGGCCGTTAAATTGTCTTTCAATCTTTTAGATCAAGGGTAAACCACAGAAATATTTATATGTTGTGAACCGTCACACTACACTTAAAGATTTTTCAGTCTGCCAGAAGTCTTTCTAAACGGTTGAAGGGTAAGTAAATATTTGTTGTTGATTGATGATATATTTATAGAATATGAATTATTTGAATACTGACGAAGCAAAGTCCCTCTTAAAACTTGTTTTTCAGTAATGTTTTACATATTTTGAGTTTTTATATAAAGTAACTTAGTTAGATATCCAATAATATTGAATAGTCTAAGTAAGATAGTTTTATGATGAAATTCTTAAGATTATGTTAGATATTTTTGAGAGATATTGGTTTTCATAAGATTGATCAGCAGAAACAAAATTTTGTCTATTCAAAATATTTAATTTATAGGATTTTGGTTAATAATTTTTATTTATTGGATTTTGTTATACCATTCGGATGTCTTATAATGAATGTTTATTTTATGTCAATTGATATGAGTGGTACTTATATGACATTTTAATTCATTTTCAGAAGTTATAATCATTAAATATAATTTTTTGAAATTAAATAATAATAAATAAAATATTTAAATAATTTTATATACCTTCTGTTAAGAATTAACCTCTATTTATGTTAAACTCTTTGACATTTGGAGAACTCTTCAAATGAATATAAATATTAAAACTCAACCAATTTCCATAAAATTGATACCAAATTATTCACAGAAAAATAAATTAATTATTTAAAATAATTTAAAACCTATAAAAAGTTTAAATTTTGTAAAATCATCTAAAGTATAATTTTTCAATAATTTTGACAGAAGCTAGTAAGCTTTGAAATTCAATTTTTCGTGAAAACTATAAATAGGGAAGGCGCGGAAAAACTGAGTCAGTCTGAAAAATTTGAAAGCAGAGTTCACATCATTTTGTCTCAAACTAGAATATTTCTCTCTTCAATAATCCAGTTCCAAATCCTAAAACAAATTAACATTATTATTATTGTGAATGAAAATGTGATAAAAATTACGTTATCTGAGTGTTGTGATGGGAAAATCCCTAATAGAAACCAAGTATAAAACAAATTGGATGTTAAGAAGAAAACAACTAGGTTGGCTATGATCTTGGAACATTCAAGAAATATCATTCTCCAATGAAACACATTCCTGAAACGGAGGAAGGACATTAAAAGGAACATAGAAAAATCGATGACCAAACTTACCAAAGGTAGAATTGAGTTAATTTCTGTAACACTTGCCAATTCAAATCAAAACATTTCTTGTTTACGTTGGAGTTACGATTTTTAGAATTAAGGTTAGGTTAGAACATAGATATGGCTTAGAATTAGACATTTAGATTAGTTGTCATAGATTCATACTTCAAATTACTTTGATATAATATATTTCCAAAAATCAACTTATTAAAATTCAAATTGAATCCTCCCTAAAAGTTTAAATGGCAATTATTTAACAACAAAATTATAATCTTAAGAGTTAGCTGGCGCACAGAGAAATCATTCACTTAGATACAAGGATGATTCAACAAGTATTCATAATCAAACTTAATAAAAGTGAAAGTCCGTGATAATTAAATTAACCCATTCAAAAATAAACTTTGCTGATTAATTCTTGATAAATAATTAATACTATAATCATTAATAATTAAAAAATCGTTTAAATAAATCCATATCAAATTGACTCTACCAACATGGGAAGAAAAGAGTAAAAGTAAATCAAAAATTTATTAATTTATTTAATCCCTAAATTATTGGCGCCCAACGTGGGGCAGCAAAAAGTACGAGTAAATAACAAAAATTCAATATAATTAAACCATATCAATACATACGGTTGCTTGATGAAATTGGGTGGTGGCTCCTATATTTAGTCATTGTTGTTCGATATAGACGCTATAAATCTGTTTGTTTTCATTTAAGGACTCCGAAAGTGTGTGCTCCAACAGGAATTGCCTACCTTCTGATTGCACAGATGAGACTTCAACTTCGTTTTCAATATTGTTTTGAGTCTTCCAAAAAAGTTCTCTTCGATATTCATTATCGTCGTATTTGAATCGATAATAATACTCTATTGCACACCTAAACATTTATATGTGCGCCCTTGTTGGAGACAGGTAAATCCTGTGTAATATTTGTTGTGTCTTGGATGGTTCCCCTTCTTGCATAAATGAACGCGCATTTCTCAAAGGAAAATTCCATATTCATATACTTGCTGAACTCTTTGATGATTTTTAATTGGTTCTGTAGTTCTAGTTCATTTGCAGCGTATAGTTTTAAGTCATCCGTGTAGAGGAGGTGTGTTAATTTCGTTTTGGTTGATTTATTGACCATCTATACACGTTTTTTCCTCTTCAGCATAAAACGCAAAGGACTGACAGCCAAACAGAAAAGCAGAGGACTCAAACTATCCCTCTGAAAAATTCCTCGTTTGATTGAATATTATTATTATTATCCAATAGGCCTAAAAAGCCGAGTATGCAGTGCTTTATCTCTTCTTTGTGATTTATAGTCTGTATCGCTGGAGTAAAACGCAATTAATCGTTGCGATTGATTTGCTCCTGCTTGTTGTTTCAAAAATACTGAGACTATAAACAAAATATAGTGGTAAACTAACCGCGGTATGTTATAGATACCTAATGATACTGTGCAATAATGAATCTTTTGACTTCCAATGACGTTTAAGGTTCCACATAAACGCAGCAGTGTTAAGCATTTCATTCTTTACCTTCAAGTAACAAACAAAAAATTACGAAGCGCAACTAACCACATATTTTTCTGCAAAAGGTCGACCACGTAGTGGGCACTCCACATAAATCTCCAAATTTCCACGAAGACCGGTCTGGACGTCTGGCGCTGGTAATTGGCTTATTTAAAAATTACAGTAATTTCGGAATGCTTCCAAGACATAAAACTCGGCCTCGGTATTACAATAAAGTTGTTGCCGCCTAGCGAGGACGATCTTCGAATGGTGACTTGTTACCCAAATTATAGGGGAAAACTAATTGTGATTGCACCTCATGGGAGTCGCCAGATCGTAAAACGTTTAGCTACCTTCTTCGATAATTATCGGCTTCAATTCCAGCTGAACAAACTCAATTCGGTCTCGGTGACAGACTTGAAGTTTGGGAAAGATTGCGGTTGTTTTTAAGTAACCCTGAGTGATTTTTGACATACTGCAGTGTTAAGAAACTATACACAATCGGTCAATACAACACAAAATATCGGGTGTCTTTTGTAGAGTGATAGAACTTTCGATAGGGATAGCTGTGATTTGACAGAAGGTAAGAAGACATGTTGTTTTGACATTTCTGTTCAGTAAGCGTTGACAAATTATCATGGAAAGACTCACGCCGCAACAACGTTCACAAATTGTTGAGATTTATTTTCAAAATCAGTGTTATATTCGCCAAACTTATAGAGCACTTCGTGAAATTTATAGTTTACATGATTATCCATCAGAGCAGCTTATTCGTCGAACTATCGATAGGTTTCCGCCAAATCTTCTCTACTCGATGCAACAACAACAACAAGACAAAGAACTGTACGTACAGAAGAAAATATCGCTGCTGTAATTCATAATGTTAATGACGATCCAGATTTGACTATTCTTTGACGTTCACAACAAGTTGGACTTTGTGCATCCACCACATGGAAAATCTTGGTCTACACCCCTACAAGATCCAACTGGATCAAGAACTGAAGCCACTTGACCATAATAAACGTCGTTTGTTTGCTGATTAGGCCCTAGAACAGCTTAAAGTTGATCCACTTTTTCATGGTAAAATTGTGTTTAGTGATGAAGCTCATTTCTGGTTGAGCGGCTATGCAAACAAGCAAAATTGCCGTATATGGAGTGAAAACAATCCTCAAGAAGTTCTGCAGGTTCCACTGCATCCTGAAAAATGCACAGTATAGTGTGCTTTACACGCTGGAGGCATCATCGGTCCATATTTCTTTAAAAACGTTGAGGAAGCTAATGTTACAGTGAATGGTGCTCGTTACAGATCGATGATCAATGATTATTTGTTTCAAAATTTGAATGGTATCGACCCAGAAGTGTTTTGGTTCCAACAAGATGGTGCTACACCACATGCTGCTACCATAACAATTGATTTATTGAAAGAAAGTTTTGGCGATAATTGGCCTCCAAGATCATGCGACATAACTCCACTGGATTATTTCCTTTGAAGTTATGTCAAGTCATTGGTTAATGCTGATAAACCTGAAACAATAGACGCTTTGGAAGCCAACATAACTCGTTTTATTGATAAAATAAGGCTTGAATTACTCGAAAAGGTGGTTTAAAATTGGTCGGTCGAATGCGATTCCTCAGAGCTAGTCGTGGTGGACATATGCCGGAAATTATTTTCAAAATATAAATGTCATAAAATTTTCTTTCAAATAAAAATAATTTGGCTTCAATCTCAATTCAAATGTGTTTTATTACAATTTAAAGTTCTATCATTCAAAAAAAAACACCCGATATAATTCTTTTGATGAAATAATAAGAAGCGGTTTTTTTTACTTGATGGAAGGATAATTACAAACTTTGAATATGAAAACAGATTCAATCTGTTAGTCTTCTACAATTTAAATTTGAAAAAATTTTTTTAGAAAAACTTTTAGAATTAAATTAGTGTCTTTAATAAGCACTGTTTATATTTAATAGACGTATAAAATCAATATTAACTATATAACAATATCAAATGGAATAAAAAACACAACAGAAATAAATTGTTAATTAAATTTAAAATTAAGTAATATCGAATATTTCGTTCCAAACATACGCAGCTGAACTCGTCAGATAGGCGTGGTACGTATGTTTTGCCTATAACAAACATTTGACAAAATGTTTAGTTTCTGGTCTTATATTTATAAAAACGAAAACTTTCTCGGAAATACACAACATAGTTTCAAGAACTTCTCCAAAACTATTTTGAAATATTCAATATGTTTAAATATTTGAATAAGTTACTCCAAAAACTCTCAAAAACATGTAGCACATCCTCAAAAACAATTAGAATTCAGATAAGGTCAGCTCACCTTCACATTTATAGAATAAATTCAATTAAAAATAAATAAACTTGTAATCTTATCAAACAATTTCTGGAAACTCTGTGAATGCAATTAAAACTAGGTAGGTACATCGAATATCCCAGGTACTCTATGTTCAATGCTAAACACAGAAATCACACAAGGTATAGTGAAATTTTATTTTATACGTCTATTAAATATAAGCAGTGCTTATTATAAGACATTAATTTAATTCTAAGAGTTTTAAAAAATTGTTTTCGAAATTAAAATTGTAGAATACTAACAGATTAAATGTTTGGATATTCAAAGTTTGTAATTATCCTTCTATCAAGTAAAAAGCAAATTATTTTATTTTATATGTAATATATAATTATATTAGGTTTTCCAGTAATGAAATTTATTATACAGTTTCCAGTGGTTTAATGAAGGCCATAAAATGCCTTACAAACTTTATGTGATTTCTGTGTTTAGCATAGAACATAGAGTACCTGAGATATTAGGTGTACCTATCTAGTTTTAATTGCATTCACAGAGTTTCCAGAAATTGTTTGGTAATATTACAAGTTTATTCATTTTTAATTGAATTTATTCTATAAATGTAAAGTGGAACTGACCTTATCTGAAATATAATTGTTTTTGAGGATGTGCTACATCTTTTTGAAAGTTTTTGAATTAACTTATTTAAATATTTAATTATATTAAATATTTCAAATAAATAAATTTTGGAGAAGTTCTTAAAATTATGTTGTGCATTTTTGAGAAATATTTAGTTTTCATAAATTTAAGATCGGAAGGCATAAATATAAGAAGAAGGCAAAACATACGTACCACGCCTATCTGACGAGTTCAGGTGGGTATGGTTGGAACGAAACATTCGATATTACTTATTTTTAATTTTAATTAACAATTTATTTTTGTTGGGTTTTTTATTCCATTTGATATTGTTTAGTGAATTTTGATTTCTTATATCTATTATTAGGAGTACAAATAAGTTTCCGCCGTTTTATTGTAGATGGCGTGGCACGGAGTTTCGGTTAGCTTTCGCAGATGATAACCGGCTTAAAAAATAGTTTGAACATTCAAGAACAACATAACCTATTAATATCATTGATTTTATATTGGTAAAATATAATTTTTATAAGTTGAAAATGTCAAAATTTGAGTCAAGTAAGCGTCATTTGCGGGAAATATTATTTTACTTCTTTAATTTAAAGAAATCTGCTGCTGATGCGCATCAATTGCTCGTAGAAGCATATGGTGAGGGTGCTTTGAGTGAGATAACGTGTCGAGAGTGGTTTCAAAAGATTAAAAACGGTGATTTCGACGTAGAAGACAAAGATGGAAGGCCAAAAATTTACGAGGATGCAGAATTGGAGGAATTATTGGAGGAAGATTCATCTTAAACACAAAAAGAAGTTGCTCTAACATTAGAAGTCACTCAGCAAGCAGTCTCACACCTATAATAAATATTTAATTTGTGTTAAAAAATGGCGGGAACTCATTTTTACTCCTAATAAATATAAGCAGTGCTTATTATAAGACATTAATTTAATTGCAAAAGTTTTAAAGAGAATTCTTTTTGAAATTAAAATTGTAGAAGACTAACAGATTAAATCTGTTTTCATATTCAAAGTTTATCCCTCTGATACCTTTCTCGAAAAACGATTTATCTTTGTCCCCAAAATAGGCGTTTAATTCGTCGATCATTTACTGATTAGAACCAAATTTGTTTTCTTTCTCTTATTCATAGATATCAATAAACAAGCACGTTGAATCCTAATCTGCCTCTTTTCGATATGTTGAAGATCAGAAATGCGGGCGGGAACTTGCAGATTGCCTCGGTCACCTCCATAAAATATTTGGGGGTCTTCATCGACCAATTCCTGCGTTGGGACATTCATGTGAACAGTGTGGTTGCTACTCTGAGGCACTTCTTATACCGGTTTCGCTTCTTGTGTCTAATCTTGGAGAGAGGACATCTGAAGATGCTGTACCATGCATTGGTGGAGTCCCGTTTACGCTATGGCATTTTGGCATGGGGTGGTTTATATGATGCACACTTGAGAAGATTACAAGTTATACAGAATACATTCCTAAGAATTATTCTACAAAAGGAGAGACTATATCCCACGGATAAACTTTATCTGGAGGCGGGGGTCTTGGATATAAGGCAGATATATGTTTTTAATTTACTGATATACACCTATAACAACAAAAATATTCTCACTTACCTGGAACACGATTATGATACTCGAGGAAAAGCACAACAGAAAGTTTCGTCATATAGGGCAAAAAAAACCATCGGACAGCGAACCCATACTTTCCTTATCCCGCATGTACTCAACTCTCTGCCTTTGGATCTGAGAGTTCGGCTGCACTCACTTAATTCTTTCGGCTTGTTTAGGAGTACTATAAGGAATTACTTAAGAGACACTGATAGACATAACATCGCTAATATTGTGAATTCATTAAAATAGGAAATATGTTATTAAATTGGGGACTCATCAGTGCTAAAATCTGTACCTACTCATTCGGAGATGGCTTGAGGGATCCTCCGCACAACCATGTGGTTTTGGAGGTTTATCTTGTTTATTTGTTTTTATTTGTTACAACCTTATAATCCGTCACAGATGTCACAAAGGATTTAAAATGAATTTATTGGAGTGCTTAGAAATAAAGTTCCTATCCTATAATATTTGGTGAATAATGAACCGATTTTGAAAATTTTAACTCTGTTGTGTACAGAACATAACTGACACTCTACATCATTTCCCTATTAAAAAAATGTTGCGGGTTGATGCCACCTTCATGGGAGTGGTTTTTTCGGAACAAACTCATAGTGGAAATTCGTCCCCTCAAAACAGAAGTTGACCTGTTGTTTGAAAATCTTCGAAAATTCATCGTTTCTGAGTTCTGGGGGGTCAAATTTTTGTTGTATAAAACGGCTAGGATGGAAAGTAGACAGCAGTTCTTAGGAATACATTCAATTGAGAGTGATGTAACGAACATTATGAATTATGATACTGGAATAAAAGACTTTGCAGGCATGAAAATGAGAAAGAAATATTTTCGCTCATGAATCAGATTCTCTTTATTCTGTTTTGGTTTTTAGAAAATTTTATATGTTATTTTGTACTCAACATAGAGGGGAAATTTTTCATGTTTTCATCACCAATTACCTGAGTAGTGAATCAGTAAAATGTTAATGGGCTGTTGTTATTTCGTTACAAAGATGAATTGTGCCTAAAAATTCGATTGAGCTGTTAGTTGAAAGTAATAAAGTGAAGCTCCTCAAGGTGGGTGAGTCCTTCTTCGAATTTTTCCACATCCATTCTGTTGATTACGAAATTTTTCATACCTTTTTTTCGTGAAGCTGAATATCAAAGGTACTGGTGGGTTTTTAATATCCCTTCTCTCTATGATATATAAAATTCTGTCAAATTCTCTACACACAAGTAAAAAATATGAAAAAATCGGTGGATCTAGGTGAACGCTAATCCATCGAATGAAAAATGATTGCTACTCGATACCTGGAGATGACCCTGAGGGGTCTCGGATTCCTGTGGTGACTAAATGTCTCTACAACATCTTAAAAACGCGTTACAAAATGATAACCTATGGTCGCTATCGCGAGGGTGCCTAGAATCCATAGTGGGAAAAAATAAAAAAAATTGATTCTCGGGATGATAACACCAACTGCGTGAAATATTCATTGTCAGGACGGTTGCGAGTCTTAGCCTTCGGGTTCGCTCCCAAGAAATAATGGGTGCATGGAGATATTTTCAGTATAACCAAATATAACTAATTGCCAGAGAATGCAAAAGTGCAATGTTGCAGATGTCACGAAGAATTTGTCGTTTAATTCCCAAAGTGGTCTTCCATCATATACAGACTGTTCCTGAATTAATAATTAATAAATAAAATAAGAAGGAACGGTTTTTTACTTGATAGAAGGATTATTACAAAATTTTTGAATATCAAAACAGATTTAATCTGTTAGCCTTCTACAATTTTAATTTCAAAAAATTTTTTTGAAGAAACTTCAAGAATTAAATTAATGTCTATATAAGCACTGCTCATATTTAATAGACGTATAAAATCAAAATTCATCATACAATATCAAATGGAATTTAGAAAAACCAACGAATATAAATTGTCAATTAAAATTAATAAATAAATGAACAAACATTTTTGTTTCTTCCCAGGCATGCGTACAGAACTATTCAGACAAACGTAGGAAGCCCTGTTTGTTACAAAATGTATTGTTTTCTAATCCTATATTAATGAAAAATAACTCTTTCTCAAAAATATAAAACATAATTTCAAGAACTTCTCAAAATTGTCATTATAAAATAAAACACTTGTTTACATTTTCTACTTTATTTTTGGTATTGACGTACGTTTCGTCTTTGCTAGAAAGACTTCATCAGAATACGAAGTAACAGTTGTTGTACAATGAATTTATAAGATTTTTTACAGAAGGTGTACATGTGTTTTTAATTGTTCGTCGGGTTGGTTTTCTCAAAGAATATTCCCTTCAGAATCGTGTTCACTCGATCCCTTGTAAATATTGAATAGAGGGGTGTAATAAAAATCTATTTGTTCATTTACTAGGTTATTGCTGTTTTTATGTCTATTTATTTCGTAAATTTCCCATAAGTTCAATTTTAGACCTCTATTTTCAACATGTAGAATTTATATTTCTTTTGTGAAAGAATGGTTATTTTCAAGAAAGTGTTTAGCATAATGTGAATCTTTTTTATTTTTATCGAAACTTCTTTTATGTTCGGTTAGGCGTGTACCGAAATTTCTACCTGTTCTACCAATATAAATCTTTGGGCAATCTGGGCAAGTGAGTTTGTATACACCTGATAATTGAAGTTTATCCATACTGTTTTTATTGTTTTTGATGTATTTGCTAATAGGATTGTTTGTCTTGAAAGAGACTTTAATATTTTCTTTTTTGAGTAGGTTTTTTAGTTGAATACTAATGTTTCCGAGATATGTGAGGCTAACGTATTTGTGTTCAGATAGATCAGATGTTACTGGATAAATTTCTTTTATTGTGTTTTTGTGTATACGTTGGTTAATTAAATTATCTATTAGAGATGTATTATATCCATTGTTGTAAGCTATTTGTTTAATTATACATTTTTCTTTTTGGAAATTGACTTGGTTTAGTGGAATGTTCAATAAACGGTATATCATACTATGGAGAGCTGCTAGTTTGTGTTGGAATGGATGAAAAGAATTACGGTGTATAATGGTATCTGTTTGTGATGGTTTATGATAAATTGCGAAGTTATGTTTATTGTTTTCTCTAGTTATCGTGAGGTCAAGAAAGTTGATGGATTCATTATGTTCTATTTCTGAGGTGAAAACTATTTTTGGGTGGAGGTTACTTATAAAATTCTCAAATGTTGATATTTGTCTGTTAGTACCTACGAAACATGCAATTATATCATACACATACCTATACCAATAAAGGATAAATTTTTTGAACGGATGTTTATGAATTTTGTTTTCTAGGAAATCCATGAAGATTTCTGCGAGTAAAGAGCTAAGTGGATTTCCCATGATTAAACCTTCTTCGCTAGTATATACCGCTAGTACAGCACCGGCTTTCAAATTATCTAGACACCTCATTGAAATAATAAAAAAACACACCACATTTTCATCTAAATATTCCATAAAAAACTCAGCAGAACTAACTAAAAAAATTAAAGATATAACTTTACCTAACAATGCAAAATTGATTTCGTGGGACGTTAAAAACCTTTTTCCTAGTATCCCCCCAATGGAAACATTAAAACTGATAGAAGAACTTTTAAATTATAACAAAGTAAACCCCGTCATAAAATCAGAAATAATACACTTATTAAATATTTGCATAAACCAAAATTTCTTCAAATTTAACAATACTTTATATACTAGCGAAGAAGGTTTAATCATGGGAAATCCACTAAGCTCTTTACTCGCGGAAATCTTCATGGATTTCCTAGAAAACAAAATTCATAAACATCCGTTCAAAAAATACATCCTTTATTGGTATAGGTATGTGGATGATATAATTGCATGTTTCGTAGGTACTAACAGACAAATATCAACATTTGAGAATTTTATAAATAATCTCCACCCAAAAATAGTTTTCACTTCAGAAATAGAACATAATGAATCCATCAACTTTCTTGACCTCACGATAACTAGAGAAAACAATAAACATAACTTCGCAATTTATCATAAACCATCACAAACAGATACCATTATACACCGTAATTCTTTTCATCCATTCCAACACAAACTAGCAGCTCTCCATAGTATGATATACCGTTTATTGAACATTCCACTAAACCAAGTCAATTTCCAAAAAGAAAAATGTATAATTAAACAAATAGCTTACAACAATGGATATAATACATCTCTAATAGATAATTTAATTAACCAACGTATACACAAAAACACAATAAAAGAAATTTATCCAGTAACATCTGATCTATCTGAACACAAATACGTTAGCCTCACATATCTCGGAAACATTAGTATTCAACTAAAAAACCTACTCAAAAAAGAAAATATTAAAGTCTCTTTCAAGACAAACAATCCTATTAGCAAATACATCAAAAACAATAAAAACAGTATGGATAAACTTCAATTATCAGGTGTATACAAACTCACTTGCCCAGATTGCCCAAAGATTTATATTGGTAGAACAGGTAGAAATTTCGGTACACGCCTAACCGAACATAAAAGAAGTTTCGATAAAAATAAAAAAGATTCACATTATGCTAAACACCTTCTTGAAAATAACCATTCTTTCACAAAAGAAATATAAATTCTACATGTTGAAAATAGAGGTCTAAAATTGAACTTATGGGAAATTTACGAAATAAATAGACATAAAAACAGCAATAACCTAGTAAATGAACAAATAGATTTTTATTACACCCCTCTATTCAATATTTACAAGGGATCGAGTGAACACGATTCTGAAGGGAATATTCTTTGAGAAAACCAACCCGACGAACAATTAAAAACACATGTACACCTTCTGTAAAAAATCTTATAAATTCATTGTACAACAACTGTTACTTCGTATTCTGATGAAGTCTTTCTAGCAAAGACGAAACGTACGTCAATACCAAAAATAAAGTAGAAAATGTAAACAAGTGTTTTATTTTATAATGACAATTACAACTGATTTCTACCAAGCAACGGCCCAATCTATCATAAACTTCTCAAAAACTAATTTATTTGAAATATTCAATATATTTAAATAAATTACTTCAAAAAATCTCAAAACATGTAGCACATCCTGAAGAAATAATTAAAATTACGATAAGATCAGTTCAACTTTACATATAAAAAATAATAAAATCAATTAAACAATGTATAGACTTACCGAGTGCAAACTTCAAAAATATGATCTTAAAAACATGTACATAGGTACATTTATATTCAAGGTACTCTATGTTCCATGTTCACAAAAAATCATACTAAGCTTATGAGGCACTTGGTCTTAGTTAAAACCATTCAACACTGTATAAGGAATTTCTTTATTTGAAAAACCTAATATAATTATATATTATATATAAAATGAAATAAGAAGAAACAGTTTTTTACTTGATAGAATGATTATTACAAAATTTGAATATCAAAACAGATGTAATCTGTTAGCCTTCTACAATTTTAATTTCAAAAAGTTTTTTGAAGAAATTTTAAGAATTAAATTAATGTCTTTATAAGCACTGCTCATATTAAATAGACGTATATCAATCATAATTAATAAATAATTTTAAGAAAAAAAGTTCCATAAACATGGGACTGCAAACGTTTCGTTTTCGAAATACAGGGTGTTAAGGTTTAAATTTTTTTCGAGATTTTTCATGGAAAATTTTGCATAAAGATCTTGGTCTACACCCATACAAGATCCAACTGGTTCAAGAACTAAAGCCACTTGACCATAATAAGCATCGTTTGTTTGCTGATTGGGTGCTCTAACAGCTAGAAGTTGATTCACTTTTTTATCGTAAAATTGCGTTTAGTGATGAAGCTCATATTAGTTTGAACGGCTATGTAAGCAAACAAAATTGCCATATATGGAGTGAAAACAATCCTCAAGAAGTTCTGCAGGTTCCATTGCATCCCGAAAAATGCACACTATGGTGTGTTTTACACGCTGGAGGCATCATCGGTCCATATTCCTTTAAAAACGATGCTGGAGCTAATGTTACAGTGAATGGTGCTCGTTACAGATCGATGATCAATGATTATTTGTTTGAAAATTTGAATCGACCAGAAGTGTTTTGGTTCCAACAAGATGGTGCTACACCTCATGATGCTACCGTAACAATTGATTTATTGAAGAAAGATGTGGCGATAACATTATTTCGAGAAATGGTCCAATTAATTGGCCTCCAAGATCATGCGACATAACTGCACTGGATTATTTTCTTTGGGGTTTGTGTCAAGTCATTGGTTTATGATAAACTTGAAACAATAGATGCTTTAGAAGCCAACATAACTCGTGTTATTGATGAAATAAGGCCTGAATTACTCGAAAAAGTGGTCCAAAATTGGTCTGGTTGGTTGCGGTTCCTTAGAGCTAGTCGTGGTGGGCATCTGGCGGAAATTATTTTTAAAACATAAATGTCATAAAATTATTTTTCAAATATAAAAAAAATTGGTTTCAATCTTAATTTAAATGTGCTTTATTTAAATTTAAAATTATATCACTCTAACAAAAAACACCCAATAGTATCTTCATATCACAAGATATTCACTTGAATTTGGCATAGTTATTACAATGACACTCCAGGAATATTCCTAACTGTATCAAAAGATTTCTCAGTTTGTCTACGGTGTTCATTGACATTAATTATACTTGAGATTTCAGATGGCCCCATAAAAAAAAATCTAGACTATTTAGACGTGGTTTACCTGCATTAATAATTTTCGTAAAAATAGATCCAGTTTCTGAAAGACGGCTGTAAATATGATAGAACATTCGATGACCAGGAATCACTCCATTTACGTAGCCTTCCATATAAAGACGCTTAGCTTCTCTTGAATTTCCATTTGCAAGACCATACATGAAATGCATGTCAGCCATTTCGGACTTCGTGGAAATCGGCATGTTTAAATATTAAATTGCAACCACCTTTACTTTTCAAAACACAGGAGTTTGATTTGATGTGTCAAAACAAACAATGAATCTATTCACCGCAGCATATCAACTGGATTTTTATGACAATTTGACATTTTCTGAGGATTTCGAAAGAATGGTTCAAAAATTTTTCTCGAAATCGGTAACAGATACGACAAAACTACAAAAGACCATAAGGCAAAAGCTTCATTTACAATTTTTCAAACTAACAGTGGTTCACCAAAATAAAGTTCTGAAGTAAAACAGGGGAAAGTATTCCAGAAACCACCCTGTAGATTTGGAATGGAAATTGGCATGTCACATGGTGAAAATTCTCAATGGTAATATCTATGCCGAATTTCAAATGAATAACTTGTGAAATGCAGATACTATGAGGAAAAGAACTTGGAAAAATTCAAACTTCAACACCCTGTGTCTCGAAAACGAAACGTTTGCGGTCCCTCTTTGTTTGTACCTTCAATTTGGAAACACCTGGTATAAATAAGGGGTAGGCCATTTAAAATTTGCATTTTTGATCGGCTATAAATAAAATACTGATGAATGTTTTTGGAAATTTATGAGTTTATCAGAAAGGTAAAACCTTGACATTCACGAACGGAAACCAGTATCATTCAACTGACAACAAAGACTTTCTACCGATCAACTTTTTCAGTGCATTGTCGATTGTTTGGGGCTCAATCTCATGAATGACAACTTAGATTTCGTATTTCAAGTCAAATTTTTGGCATACAGGCTCTTCCGTGGCGACTAGAATGAAACTACTTCCTTTAAGCCATTATTCGACATGCGGCTTCAAGATGTTTTGAAATGATACGTGTTACTCTAGAAAGTTTAGTCGTCGAAAGGGTGGAGATTTCTTGTTGAACCAAAAAACGTCAACAGTTTCCTGGAAGAACATATCTTTGATGGGGTGTCTTGAGACTCATATCCATTTTCTATTTCTCGTCCTGATTGGTAAAGTATCTAAAAATAATCCAATAAAAAGAAGTCGATCCACCTACTTTAGTATAGGTGAGGTGAGAGAGAGACATTTAGACGAGAGTTAGAGAGACGGAGAAGTTCAGAACCTCAGTACTTATTTTTGCATTAAGTGTTGTTACTGTTCCTAAGACGTTCGGGCGTAATTTCAATCTTGTAAATAAACTGTATGTATGACAGTCTGTATTTATTTTACACTAAGGAAGAAAAAGGCTGATTTATCAATCAATACCTTTAGATATTGATATACAAAGCCTACATATATTTATAGTCCGTTTAGAAAGTAATTATTTTTTACAATTTCAATATATATTTTTGTAACATTCTAATACAAAAGTAATGTATAAAATAGGTTTTGCAGATAGTTGGCTATGGCCAAAGTTGCATGGCAACACTATTTTTCGAAAATTGTTGTTTGTCAACAGGTGTACAATTTATGAAATAATGTCGCAACTCGAAAAAAGAAAACAGATATAATATTTATACAGAAAAGGTTTTCGAAACGTTAAAAAGTGCAATTGACTGAACTGGAAAAAAGTGCTGTCTTTGAACGCTTTATTGACCTTAGGACGACACAATCCGCAAATGGGGTTTCGCAAATTGGCTAACAGGTTTGGAAATCAACGAAATATCAAAGAATGTCCAGAAACCGTTACTGAAAAGACAAGGCTACTTACCAAGGAAAAAAAATCCCTATAATGACACCTTTACAGAAGGAATGTCAACGTTTTCAAAAAGATAATTTCAATAATGTCTTTATATCTGATGAAAGTTGTTTCCAACTTGGTGGATCAATAAGTTTCTAATTCAAGAATTGAAAATATATCTTAAAAAATTACAATTCAGCTTTGTTTTTTCCGGATACTTTCTAGACGGATTATATAATAAATATACATACAGTATTACATTATTAGTTATCATTTTCACATCTATTTAATACAGGAAATCATTTCTACATGTAGGTAATTAATCGAGCCCTTAATCAATTGAATGTTTGAATGTTAAAACAAATTGAAATATGTTTATCTTCTACAATTTCAATTTCAAAAAAATTTTTTATTCAAAAAACTTTTAGAATTAAATTAACGTCTAAAACAAGAACCGCTTACATTTAATAGACGTATATAATCAAAACTCAATATATAATGTCAAATGGAAATAAATAAACCAACAGATATACGAAAGTCATTAAAATTAATAAATAAATATTAAAAGGAGACAAAATTTTGTGTCTGGTCTTACCTTTAAGAACACCAATTCCCTTTTAGAAACATGAACACACTTAAAGGACTTCTCAAAGAATATAATTTATTTGAAATATTTAATATATTTAAATATATTTCAATTGTTTCAATATTCAAATTTTGTTATATTTCTTCTATCAAGTAAAAGGCCTTTCTATTTTATCAATTGAATGTTGTTGTTAACTGAGGTGTATTTGTACAATAAGTCATATATTTTTTGTGGGTATTAGGAAAGGTGTTAGTTAATTTCCAACAAGAAGGATGACAACGACACAGATTAAGAATGGTTCCATTCTGTTGATGCCAAGAAAAATTACGTATTCATTTTCAACTACTGCTTGGATTCAATGCAGATTTCATATTTAATTTCATTTAAAACATAATTCCCAAATTTGTCAATTGAAAAATCACAAATTGAATGTAACACTATTTATTGTTGCATGTTCCCAGCGTTTGCTTGAAGAAGATGTTAGTGCAGCATTCAAGTTTCCCTAATTTATTTCTGAAATTGCGCATATATGCACCACTCATCTTTCAGATGACACTGTGCGCATGCGAGAGACTTCTTCTTCGACCAGAATCTTAATGATCACGGATCGACATTACGTTCGAGATTTTTCCGGCTTATGAGTTTTTTAATTCTTTCAAAGCAAAAAGTGTTCAGAATTTCTTATTACAAGAACGATAGTTCAACAAGGTGTTGGTGTCAGAGTTCCAGACAAGGGGATCCCCAACTAACCAGGAATTCAGTGGATGAGGGTGAGTGTCCATCTGAGATTTGTGGTGTATTTCTAATCATTATCAAATTTACACATACAGTCTGCTAATTTTCTACCGAAGTGCTAACATTTTGGTCCATTCGAACCGGTTGACTAGTGATTTCTTATTTTCTTTCTTTTCATTTCGAGATTTCCACGTAGGTCACCATCAAATTATTATTAATTTTCATTCATATCGATTGTAGGAAATCGATAAATCCGTACAAACAGTATACGCTTATCGCTTCATACAAAAAAACCATATGTTCAACTTAGGTTCACTTCAATCGATATAAACATATTCTTTCATTCCGCATATTTCTTCTTTCAATTCATATTGGAAAATAATTAAAACTCAAATACGATTACAACTTCCAAAGTTTTCGTTGACACCCTTTCTGTTCTAATAAACTTTCTTTATATTATCTTTTCTTCGCATAATTTGGTTCTTTACATATATCACTTTATATTTACATTCATTCAATAAAATATTTCACAAAAAATGAGTAACATCAAAAGATTTGAAAGCAAACGTAAAATATACGTTAGTCGAATTTCGGAATTTTACATTATTGCAAAGCAAAGCTTAACTGATACGTCGAAAAGAGGGCAATTAAAGGCTAGGTATGATGATATTAAAAAATTATTTGAGCGGTTTTCAGAATGTCATAATGAGATTATAATGCTGATTGAGGATGAGGCGGAATTTGATACACATGAGAAAATAAGAAGGGAGACTGAAAACTTTTATTATGAAGGTTTGTCTATTTATCATAACATGAGTAAAAATGATACTTCTAATTCGTCGTCAGTTAGTGTTGAAGCTTCTGCAAAACTCCCACCTCTTAATATACCCACTTTTGACGGTGATCCAAAAATTTGGTCAACTTTTCATGATCTGTTCGAGAAATTAATTCATGATAATTCCAATCTTTCAAATGTTGAAAAGTTCAGATATTTATTTTCCTTCCTAAAAGACGAGCCTTTGAAATTACTAAATGGTATCGCCATAAATAACGACAATTATAACACCGCTTTCAAAAAACTTATTGACAGATATCAAAATAAAAGACTTATAGCTTCGAATGCATTAGATTCAATTTTTTTCATTTCACTAAAAGGCAATACTGCAAAAGATTTTCGTATTCTACTCAATACCTTTTCCGAATCATTGGCAGTTCTTAATGCTTTAAATTTCAATACAGATCAGTGGGATTTTTTACTTTTCTATATACTTCTAGGGAAACTAGATATTGAGACTCGAACTAATTTTGAAATTCAAACTGATTCTAGCAAAATTCCAGAATATAAGGAACTTTATAATTTTGTTGAAATTAAATGCAAGGCCCTAGAATCCGTTCAACATTTGACTACTTCTAAAAATAAAGTATTTGCAGTAAGCAAAGAGAAGTGTAATAATAAATATAATTCCAAGACCAGCAATAGTTTTTCATTACAAACAAAAAATACTCATTATAATTCCAATGTTAAGTGTTACCTTTGCAAAGGTTCACATGGATTATCGAAATGCTCTGATTTCTTGTCAAAATCTCCGAATGATCGTTTTTCTTTCGTCAAACAAAATAAACTGTGTTTGAATTGCTTACATCATTCGCATAATCTAAATAATTGTCTTTCGTCGTACAAATGTCGCACTTGTAATAACCGTCATCACTCTCTGATCCATATTAATAGTTCAACTATCATAGAAAATATTCCACATTCTTCAACTGTATCAGGTAACACCTTTTCCGAACAAAATACAGTATTATTGGCTACTGCGGCGGTAGATATCCGTGATAGATATGGCACATTTCAACGTGTTCGCATTCTTATTGATTCAGGAAGTCAATCAAATTTCATAAGCGAAAAATGTTTTCGTAATCTTGGGTTACAGAGACATCAATTTTCTACAACTATTTTTGGTTTGAACGAAATGACTTCATTTTCTTCAAAAGGTATTACTGCATGCGATATCAAACCTACAAATTCCGACAGCCCTGTACTTTCTTTCGATGCTATTGTTGTTCCAAAATTATGTTCTAATATACCTGCTTTTTCTATTAAAAAGGGACAATGGGACCATTTACAGGGTTTACCTCTCGCAGATGAAAATTATTTTCTCTCAAGTCCAATAGACATTCTGATTGGTGCTGAGCTTTTCACTCATATTTTACTCAATGGACGTATCGTTGGAAAATTAGGCCAGCCTACCGCCCTTGAAACTATTTTCGGTTGGGTTCTTTTGGGTAAAGTTAACAATCCGTCTACAAGTTCAGAAACAAAAACTTTTCTTCTTCAATCCGATGTTCGTGTCGACATCTGTATTCCTAAGTTCTGGGAATTAGAGCAAATTCCTGATAAGCATTTTTACTCCGTCGAAGATGAAAAGTGTGAGACCTTTTTCAAAGAAACGACCACTCGTGATTCCACCGGTCGATTCATAGTTTCGCTTCCTTTCAGAAATTCGAAACCATTTCTAGGAGATACTTATACTCAAGCTTATCGTAGATTTTTCTTACTTGAAAAACGTTTATTAAAAAATCCATCTTTGTATTCTTCTTATTCCGATTTCATGAAAGAATATCTTGACAGTGGACATATGTCTTTAGCCACATCGGAAGCTATACCCAATGATAATTTTTGTTACTTACCCCATCATTGTGTTCTGAAGCCTGAGAGCGTAAGCACAAAACTTCGTGTAGTTTGGGATGGATCGGCAAAAGGCTCGAGAGGTGTGAGCTTAAATGACACTTTACTTCCTGGTCCAAAATTACAAAAGGATATAGTTTCTTTACTTTTACTTTTCCGTTTAGACGCAGTGGTATTCATAGCTGATATAAAGCAAATGTTCAGACAAATTTTAATATCTCCTTCTGATAGAAATTTCCAAAGAATTCTATGGCGTTTTAATCCAAACGATTCACTTTCAGAGTATACCTTAAATACAGTTACTTTCGGACTCAATTGTAGCCCGTATTTGGCAATGCGTACCGTTCGTGAGCTAGCTCTCCTAGAGAGAGAAAACTTTCCAATGGCTAGTAAGATACTAGAGGATCAAACTTATATTGATGATGTGCTGGGTAGTGCATCATCTGATTCTGAAGCTTTGTCTCTTCAAAAGGATTTGATCGATCTGCTTAGTCGCGGAGGTTTTATGTTGAGGAAGTGGGCTAGTAATTCTCCAGCATTGCTTTCTTCCTTAGACCATTCTGACTGTCAGATTCCTTTGTCCTTTGATAAGGATGAACCACCATTTCTGAAGGTTCTAGGTCTTCAGTGGTACCCTTCTCTCGATATATTTTCTTACAAGTGCCAAAATATATCAAAAGACCTCACAAAACGAGGCATCTTGTCCGATATAGGTCGGATTTTCGATCCATTGGGTTTTCTGTGTCCCATTCTTTTAAAGGCAAAATACATTATGCAATGTATTTGGTCCTTGAAAAAGGATTGGGACGAAGAACTTCCCGAGTCCATTAAAAATTCATGGACACAATTGAAGTGTGAACTTTCAGAACTCTCTGGATTACGTCTCCCTAGGCGAATCACCTTTGATCAATATGAGAGATGTGAGTTACATGGATTTTGTGACGCTTCAAGCATAGGTTACGCAGCGGTAATTTACCTCAGATTACAGAGAGGCGATTCTATTCACGTATTTCTAATCTGTTCTAAAGGGAGAGTTGCCCCCTTAAAAACAATTACTCTTCCTAAACTTGAGCTGACTGCTGCAAAGCTTTTGGCTGATTTGGTCAAATTTGTGACTGACACATTTTCTAGTCGACTCTTATTCGATCAAATCACTTGCTGGACTGATTCACAGGTAGTTCTTTCTTGGCTCAATGCTTCACCGAGCCGTTGGAAAACTTTTGTTGCCAATCGAGTACACCATATTCAGGAACTGGTATCTCCCGATTCATGGATGTATATTCCTTCATCTCTAAATGCTGCCGATTGTGCATCTAGAGGAATGAACCCATTGCAATTGATTCGTTTCGAAATGTGGTGGAATGGACCGGAATTCCTATCCAGCCCAAAAACCGAGTGGCCAAATTTTTCTGCTCAAACTTCAGAACTTAATAATGATGTAGTCTCTGCCGAAGAAAAAAGTATATCTTTATATGTAGATATTCCAATGGACGATTTAGATAACCTTTTAAATAAATTTTCCTCTCTTGAAAAAATAAAAAGAATTTTAAGTTACTGTTTACGATTTTCGAAAATTTCAAAACCCGGTTCCCTTAAACAAACAGGCATTTTAACAATTCATGAGTTGAATGAATCGTTGATGTGTTTAATAAAACATACGCAATATTCGGTATTTTCTGATATCATAGAAATTATTAACAAAAACAAAATTTTACCTAAACCCTTTCGGAAACTTTCACTCTTTCTAGATTCTCTAGGTTTTCTCAGGGTGGGCGGCCGCTTAAAGAAATCCAGTTATATTGAATATGCCGCAAAACACCCTCTTTTGATGCCTAGCTCACATAAATTAACGATTTTGATTGTAGAGTCGGTTCACAAGCAATATTTACATCCCGGTTCAAAAACGTTACATAATTTACTTCTTCAAAAATATTGGATACTATCAGCTCGTCGAACAATAAGAAAAGTTATTTCTAATTGTTTTCAATGTTTTCGTGCCCGTCCAAATACTTACAAACCACCTGAAATGGCTGATCTTCCAAGTTTCAGAATTTCTAAATTAAAGCCATTTTCTCACGTTGCTATTGATTTCTGCGGACCTTTCTTCGTAACTATGCATCGCATAAAGGGTGCAAAATATTTAAAATCTTATATATGCGTTTTTGTGTGCACTACAACCAAAGCTATTCACTTAGAATTAACGCAGGAGCTTTCTACGTGTAGTTTTATCGCGGCATTCCGTCGATTCATTTCTCGACGTGGCATGATTCATGCGTGCTACTCCGATAACGGTCGGAATTTCATTGGAGCTCAAAATGAATTTTTGAAGTTAGCTCAAGAAACTTCTGGAACTCTAAGTTTCCAGTGGCATTTCAATCCCCCTACGGGTGCACATTTTAATGGCCTTGCCGAAGCGGGTGTAAAAATGGTTAAATCTCATTTACTACGAGTGGTAGGAGATCAGCGACTATCCTATGAAGAATTTACAACTTTGATTTGTCAAATCGAAGCTGTTCTGAATTCGAGGCCATTATGTTCTCAGAGCTCAGATCCTAATGATTTAATTCCGCTCACACCAGGGCATTTTCTCACTTTAGAACCCTTGAATTCAACAATTCCTGATGTTGATGTTTCTCATTTGAAATTAAACAGACTGTCTAGATGGCAGCTTATACAGAAAATGCAGCGAGATTTTTGGAAAAGGTACTTCGCGGAATATGTTAATACACTTCAGCAGCGTTTCAAGTGGGCTGAGCCGGCCAAAGAAATTGAGCTCGACGACCTTGTTTTGATCAAAAGCGATGTCGTTTCGCCTTTTAAATGGCCGGTTGGTCGCATTGTGGAATTATTTCCGGGAGAGGATGGACACAATAGGGTAGCTGCGGTGAAAACAGCTAATGGTATTTTCCGTAGACCCGTTGTGAAGCTTTGTCCACTTCCGAGAAATTGATTTTCAAATTATTTTCCTTTATAAAAATAATGTATTTCTATATTTGTTATTATTTTTCTTTTCTATTATTTAAATTTAATTTTCTGGTGACTTACATGGTGTTCTTTTTAAAAGGAGGAAACTTTTTTTTTTCTGTTTTCTTTAGAAAAACCCATAGGGGTTTTTGTGGGCGGCTATGTTAGTGCAGCATTCAAGTTTCCCTAATTTATTTCTGAAATTGCGCATATATGCACCACTCATCTTTCAGATGACACTGTGCGCATGCGAGAGACTTCTTCTTCGACCAGAATCTTAATGATCACGGATCGACATTACGTTCGAGATTTTTCCGGCTTATGAGTTTTTTAATTCTTTCAAAGCAAAAAGTGTTCAGAATTTCTTATTACAAGAACGATAGTTCAACAAGGTGTTGGTGTCAGAGTTCCAGACAAGGGGATCCCCAACTAACCAGGAATTCAGTGGATGAGGGTGAGTGTCCATCTGAGATTTGTGGTGTATTTCTAATCATTATCAAATTTACACATACAGTCTGCTAATTTTCTACCGAAGTGCTAACAGAAGACGTCAGTCGAATCGCGCAAAACTACATTCTAACATAAATAAACCATTCGACAGAGATCAGCATCTAAAACTCTTCATTCCTGAGAAGAGAAAGGACAAATTTCAGAATAACAATCTTCAGAGGGACCTGTTGCGTTCAATCAGACTCAATACGTTCGCTTTTGAATTTCAGATCGATTTCAGACAACTCAACAAATTGATGTCATCTAGAAGAACTCGTTCTCGCAAACGAGATGTATTGAATTAACATTAAGTTTATCGTTACACATAACTTTGAAGGGCTTCATGAATGACAGAAAGGATTGATTAAGTTATTTTCTTGATATTTCTTTCAGAACCCAGGTATCGGTAAAAGAGGATAATTTCTCGTTATTTTTTGCTCCATGATAAGCGGTGGGTCATTTAAAATTTGCAATTTTGCTGTAAATAGAGAACGAATGAATATTTTTTCAAAGTTAGGAGTTTACTAGGAATGTTAAACATTGGCATTTCAGAATGAAAGACATCATTCAGAACTGACTACAGTAACCCATCGGATGAATCCAATTTTTCAGTACATTGTCGATGGTTTGGGGTTCAATTTCATCCTGGATTTCATGTTTCAAGGCATCAATCATTTCTGGATGGTTAGAGTATCACTTATCCCTAACGCATCCCTACAAAATAGTCCTCTGAAGTGAAACTGAGTTTCATTGCTAAAGATTTTTCTGGAAAAATGCTCATCTTCGAACATGCCATCATTAGCCTTTTTTTCTCAGTGAATTGCCAGAAATGTTCAGTACTTGACACGATGATCAGTCGATGTTCAGCCCAAGGGCGTACCCAGGATCAAATCTAGGATGAGGGGGCAAACCATGGTCGGGAACATTTTATCACGGAATTTTTTTTGGTGTGAATGAAAGCAAAATTTTTAGAAAAATATGTATAATTATAACAGTGCTTCATCAACTATGTTATTACGATTATTTGCTTGAAAAAATTCTTATTCTAGTTACATGCCTTCTACTATTATCATTTTTCTTGGATTTGTAGAAAACTTGTTCAAAATTCTCGTTTCAATCCAGTCCTGATGTTTTTTAAAAAATTTACGATGGACGCTCATCAAACTCAAGCCAGTCAATATGTCTCTCCTATTCTACTTCTCAGCCAGGTCTTTACCCTTCGAAGGGTACTGAAACATCGTTCAACAGTAGCCGTAGTGGATGGGAAAGCTCTTAAAATGAGGAGGGCACACCTTGTTGCAGGGAAAAAATTATCCCCCTCCAATATTGCAGCCACTTCAATATCCTTTAATTTGTCCCCTGCTAAATCTTTCTTTTTCCACAAATTATACCACAAATATAATTCTGCAGAGATATCACCCAACTTAAAAAATTCAATGAGAGATTTCGCGGTTTTTCCAAATCTTTTGAAGTACGTTTTAGCATGTATGAAGGATGAAGATGGTATAAGGCAAAAGCAGGTGTATTCTAGTGTGGGAATCTAACATTCAAGGATAAGGTTAAAGAGTCAAGATAAGGGATAATCAACGATCGTCTCCAGTACTCAATCGCAGTCTCAGATGGCGGATTACTTCTGTGTTATTTAAACATTTTAAAAATTTTTAAAAAAATTTTAAAATTAGCCTTCTACATATTTAATTCCAAAAGATTATATTTAATGATTATAACTTCTGAAAATAAATTAAAATAATGTCGTATAAGTACCACTTATATCATGACATAAAATAAACATTCATTATAAGACATCCGAATGGTATAACAAAATCCAATAAATAAAAATTATTAACCAAAATCCTATAAATTCAATATTTTGAATAGACAAAATTTTGTTTCTGCTGATCAATCCTATGAAAACCAATATCTTTCAAGAATATCCAACACAATCTTAAGAATTTCATCACAAAACTATCTTACTTAGACTATTCAATATTATTAGATATCTAACCAAGGTACTTTATATAAAAAACTCAAGATATGTAAAACATTACTGAAAAACAAGTTTTAAGATCGACTTTGCTTCTTCAGTATTCAAATATTCATATTCAAAAAATATAACATCAATTAACAAAAATTATTCACATACCTTTCAGTCCTCTAGAATTGGTTCTACCGAAATGAATCTTTTAAGTGTAGTGAGAAATGGTTCACTAAACACAAAAATATATCTGTGGTTTACCCTTGATCTAGAAGATTGAAAGACAATTTAACGGCCTCTGCTATAGCACAAGGATTATCTGTATAAAGAATGTTAAGGAAACCAAATAATTATATATTATGAATAAAATAACATAAATAGAGGTTAATTCTTGATAGAAGGTATATAAAATTATTCAAACATTTTAAAAATTTTTAAAAAAATTTTAAAATTAGCCTTCTACATATTTAATTCCAAAAGATTATATTTAATGATTATAACTTCTAAATTCTTCTAAATTTTAAAAATTATAAATTTAAAAAAAAATTTAAAATGTTTAAATAATTTTATATACCTTCTATCAAGAATTAACCTCTATTTATGTTATTTTACTTCTGTGTGTTTGCTTTCCAACAATTCGTGGAATTGTTGACTCAACGCCGATTTTCTCCGTGATATCATGTTATTTTTCAAGTACTTCCTAAGAAACATGTTCAATTTCTTGTCGATCCTTCTTGATGCCATCAAGGATTCCATCATAATCAAATCCATATTTTTACCTTGTAGAACGTTCACAACGGGTTACAAAATCGCAGAGTACTTTGCAATCATGACTAAACCTATAAAGAAAATTGGTTTAGTTACTGCACAGTGCCATTGATAGGCAAATTTTCTTGTTGCAGTTTCCTTCGATCGAGAGATGTTCTAGCGCATCGAGGATTTCATGAAAGCTGTTTGAAAACTTTCTGATTCTCTTGTATTTCTCAGACCATCTGGTCTCATAGAGCCTTGATAAATTAGGAGCCGAAGTCCTGCGGGTTGGCGACTCACGAAAGAAGGATATTGTATCCTTAACAGTTGCAATCAAGTGTCCTATTTCCGATAGTTTACATCATTGACCACAAGATTACTTTGTGGCTTGGGCAATGAAAAAATATAGATTTATTGTACTTTCTCCTCAAAATGGCCTGTACACTACCTTCTTTTTCAGCCATCGTAGAACATCCGTCAAATCCAAATCCAACACAATTCTCTGCTGAAAGATTTTGATCAACTAAAAAACTCTGAATTGTGCTAGCGATTGTAGGGGCACCTTGAGATTTCAGCTCAACAAAGCCTACAAATTCCTTTCTGATTTTTTGTTGATTCTCATCATAAAACCGCAATCCGATAAAAAGCTGTTCTTTTCCAGCGATATCTGCTGTTTCGGCCATCACAACGTAAGCTTTTGCTTGTTTACATCATCAATAATTCTTTCTTTGACAACTTCAACACATAATTCTATAATATCATTCTGAATTTTTGGTACAGTGTAGATTGCATTTTTTCGACATCTATTCCAGTGATGCTTTAGCTTCAGACCACCACAGTCATTTCTCAAATTTAAAAGGTCAAAGAAGACCCCCTCATCTCCTTCCTTTCCTCTAAGTGGCAAATTATGAGTTCCACAAAATATGATACAAATATTGTCATCAATTATTGATGAGCGGCCTTCCGAGTTGCACCACCTGAACTCATTAGATAGGCAATGGGGTGCAACTCTGCCTATGACGACAGTGACTTGGTTCCACGTTAAATCTCGGCTATCGAAACACTCCACTCAGCTCTAATTGAACTGGACGAGGACGGTGAGCTCAGCTTTCGGAAAGCGGTAGCGTCCTCTATGTGCTACGCCGGGAAGGTGCAGCAGAGCATAGTAAAATTCTGGGCGAGGAGCGGGACAGGTCGCTACATACATTTTGTTGATTTTGGGATTTCTTGGCACATTTACGAATAGTTTTTCTGGTGTCTTTACAGTTGTGTTTGTGCACCTTGGAATTAAAGACCAGATCAGTTCCTTTCTAGAGAAATAATAACAAAAATAAACACCTCTCAACTTTTGTGTGACATAGACCTTGTGTATGATTTATTACTTCAATGTGACTTCACTAAAAACATTGTTGCCGAATAGTGTTCCGGCAAAATATTTGCATTGTACTTTTGTAATTGCTATTTGTCTAAGAAGTCCTTATGGGGACTGAAAATGACCAATTTCTGTGAGAGAAAGCTCATACACACTGAATTTCAGATTCAAATTACATAAAAGAAACTCTTAGACCCATAACAGAAGTCTTACATAAGGCAGTCGATACGATTATGGTAATATAATCAATTGTTTCATTACAACAGTGTTCACAAGACAGCTGTATAATGTTTAGGATCCAAACAACTACTTCATTATCAATCTATACATACTAATCAACTGTACACTACACCAGTAATTACGTACAAGGTGACCAGGAGAGATGATCAACCTATTTGTAAATGCACGGTTAGGAATTTAATCGGCGCTTACATCCGCCAGGTTCTGCCCACATTATCTTCCGGAAATTGGCAGATTGTAATTATACGTAATGCAATTTGTGTCACTGAAAGGTAACCCCTATTGAAGACATATTTTCGACAGCGTTGTTTGTGTGGAGCAGTTCTCTACTGAGGTCATAAGAGAATTAATTACAGTATAAATAAGGTATAGGAAATGTATCAAATATGTATTATCCATCCAATTTTATGGTATCGCCTTCGAAGTATCCGGTGTTTTTTTTTATATGATGGAACTTTAAATTAAAATAAAACACATTCAAATTGAGATTGAAGCCAAACTTTTTTATTAATTGAAAGAAAATTTTATGACATTTATGTTTTAAAAATAATTTTCGGCATATGTCCACCACGACCTGCTCTGAGGAACCACATTCAACCAGACCAATTTTGGACCACTTTTTCCAGTAATACAGGACTTATTTCATCAATAACACGAGTTATGTTGGCTTCTAAAGCGTCTATTGTTTCTGGTTTATCAGCATAAACCAATGACTTGACATAACCCCAAAGAAAATAATCCAGTGGAGATCTTGGAGGCTAAATAATTGGACCATTTCTCAAAATAATGTTATCGCCAAATCTTTCTTTTAATGAATCAATTGTTATGGGGGCAGCATTAGGCATCTTGTTAGAACCAAAACACTTCTGTGTCGATACCATTCAAATTTTGAAAAAAATAATCATTGATCATCGATCTGTAACGAGCACCATTCACTGTAACATTAGCTCCATCATCGTTTTTATAGAAATATGGACCGATGATGCCTTCAGCGTGTAAAGCGCACCATACAGTGCATTTTTCAGAATGCAATGGAACGTGCAGAACTTCTTGAGGATTGTTGTCACTCCATATATGGCAATTTTGCTTGTTTACATAGCCGTTCAACCAGAAATGAGCTTCATCACTAAACACAATTTTACGACAAAAAGTGGATCCACTTCAAGCTGTTCTAGGGTCCAATCAGCAAACAAACGACGCTTATTATGATCAAGTAGCTTTAGTCCGTGAACCAGTGGGATATTGTATGGGTGTAGACCAAGCTCTTTACGCAAAATTCTCCATGTGGTGGATGCACAGGGTCCAACTTGTTGTGAACGTTGACGAATAGACAAATCTGGATTATCATCAATACTATAACTTACAGCAGCGATATTTTCTTCTGTACGTACAGTTCTTTATCTTGTTGTTGTTGTTGCATCAAGTGGAGAAAATGTTGTCCGAAATCTATCGATAGTTCGACGAATAGGCTGTTCTGATGGGCGATTATGTAAACCATAAATTTCAAGAAAAGCTCTATAAGTTTGGCGAATAAAACACTGATTTTGAAAATAAATTTCAACAATTTGTTAGGAATGTCTGACCAAAAAAAATAAGTCAACAAAATTTGAATATCAAAACAGCTTTAATCTGTCAGTCTTCTACAATTTTAATTTCAAAAAAATTTTTATTCAAAAAACTTTCAGAATGAAATTAAGGTCTTATGAGCACAGCTCATATAATAGACGCAAAAAATCAAAACTCAATATACAATATCAAATGGAATAAATAAACCAGCAAATATAAATTGTCAATTTAAATTAATAAATAAATATTTGAAGGAGACAAAATTTTGTTTCCGATCTTACAATTATGAAAACTAATTCCTTTTCAAAAATACAAAACATAATTTAAGGGCCGATGAAGACCTTAAACGGAATTCTAATTGGTTTTTGGAGATATAATGCATGTTTTGAGAGATTTTTGAATTAACTTATTTAAATATATTAAATATTTCAAATAAATTATATTTTTCGGAGAGTTCCTTAAATTATGTTTTGTATTTTTGAAAACGAATTAGTTTTTATAATTGTAAGATCAGAAACAAAATTTTGTTATTTTTTTTATTGTTGTATTTATTAATTTTAATTGACAATTTATATTTATTAGTTTATTTATTTCATTTGATATTGTATATTTTGATTTTATACGTCTATTCAATATAAGCTGTGCTAATAATACATTAATTTAATTCTAAAAGTTTTTTGAATAAAAATTTTTTTGAAATTTAAATTTTAGAAATCTGACAGATTGAATCTGTTTTGATATTCAAATTTTGTTATATTCCTTTTTCTCTTATGTTATTTTAGACTAATATAAAATTTTTCTTCGAATTATCTAGTTTATTCGACTCAGTGAACTTGATATCCAACCAATGAAAGTTACGATTATAGATTCATTTTATTTTATATTATGTCGAAATATAATGATTGAATCTGTTTTGATATTCAGATTTTGTTATATTCCTTTTTCTTTTATATTATTTTAGACTAATATAAAATTTCAGGAAAGTTGTATGATTAAAAGATCCGAAAAATTTTTTTTGCGAGGATTATGAGGGATATGAATTAGCTCTCAAAAGCTCCTGACTTTACGTCAGTGAGTGTATAAGTTGGTACATGTAGTTTGTGCTCAATATTCCCAAAAACTGAACTTTTAATTTTAAGGAGAAACTGTTCAAAAAACGTTGTTATCGTTAGACATACTGGAGAAAATAACGTGGTCCAATATAGCAGGTATAACATATGGTAGTATCAGATTCCATTAAAACTCCATCATATACTATTATCCCTACAATTAACTTAACTTTCTGTTTGTAGCGTCGGTTTTGAGTCAGTCGCCTGCGGTAGTTAAACATCTTCGAACAATATTGATGCTTCATGACAATAGATTAGCATTTTGTCCGTATAAAAATAAATGGTTATCAAAGAAATTCTTCAGTGTGACGTATAAATTGAAGGTTGTCTAGGAAGATTTCAAATTCACTTTGCATGATGTGGTTTACCTCAAATATCTGATGGGGAAAAAAGTTGAATGTATCATCACGCTATCTATATACGAGGACGTTCAATAGTTCCCTACAAGCAGATGCTACTGAACATTCATTCATATTTATAAAATTGGCTTTTGAAACGTTCGTCGATTTAAAGTACATAAATCAAGGAATTGAGTCAACTCACACGTGTATAATGTATTGGAGACACTATATTCTAGTGTTTTCAATACATTAGTCACGTTTGAGTTGTTAATTTTCGAGTTGTAGCATTCTGGTAAACAAATATTTTTTTTATAATTTTTTTGAATCTGAATTCAGTACATGTTCAATGAGACAAAAAATGTAGAAACAAATTTGACATATATTAAAGTTGTAATACAGCTGTTTTCTATTTTTGTTCATTTCAAGAATTTTTATTTGATTTTCGAATGGTTGATTTTCTCATTTTCAGTTCAATTTATGATAATATTTCAATATTTATGTATACAACTTTTAATATAGTGTAAAAGTTTCCAAAAATAATTCTGAATTTAATGTCTTTTGAGTAACTTCTATCAGGAACGATTTAAATATAAATTTAAAATAAATTAATTCGTCTGATCTATACCAAAAATCATCAATAGGGAGTATGAGCTAAGGTAATAGAAAGTTATAGAAATCGAGACAGTGTAATATACATCTGTATAACAATTCTATACTCAAACAAACTTGACAAGGTTTTGTAGATTACATAGGCAAATTGCAAACATGCGCATGTTTCAAATTGATGCAATGTATGCTAGTGACTCCAAATCTGTCAAGTATCCCTATACACAGAGACTCTAAGATATTAATAATACACTAACGCCGTCTACAGTATGCAAAATACAAACAAGACATACGTTTGCGAGTTAATTCATTTAAATTTAATCACTCCACAGGATTCAAGTTGAAGTTGAATATTACAGATAAATAATTACCCAAATAATTATTTAGGTATTCGATTTCTTCGAAACTGAACAAGATATTGTCGACCTTTATTCGGCAAGTTAGGATCCATCACAGTTCCACCTTCTGCGTTCTCTTTCTATTAAAATTTTGTACTTTCAGTGAAAAACCGATCACTAAAGCAACTTTCTAAAATTCCACTATTTTTCGAAGAAATCTTAATCCCACAGTAGTCATCCCAAAACAAGTTAGACAATAAATACCGTCCTACTCAGTCACCCTGAGTAAGTTGAAGAAATACCTCTCTTGCACTAACACAAAACGCATTCAAAAAAGAACTGTATCTCGCACTCATTTCTAACTTCACAAATTGATTCCGAAGAAATATTTTCTTTCACACTCTCATGATAGTACAAATATCGTAAGTAAAAAATCAGAAAGTGAATGTATTATCTATGATTTTCACACTTGTATTGAGGTTAGTGAATTTGTGAAGTGAACTCAGTGAACCCAATTAAACAACAGAAAAAAACCCATCGATCTGCTCTTCTACGAACAATATAGTGTTTTAAACACAATGATCGATAAAATGTCCATCGCAATAATTCTTGTTATTTTGGCAAAGCAACCCAAAATTTCAAAGAAATTTCAGAATGTACTCGGATGAAACTCATCAGTAGTAGATATTTTTGACTCATAAAAAAAATGGTAGCGGAAAGTGGGGACTAAATTGAAATTTTTATTCAACAGAAAAACAAAACTGTATGTTAGAATAATGGCGTACCTTTTTATGAGTCAGTAAGTTTTTCTTCTTGGAAACTTCGTCGATCTTTTTTCTTCGAATTATCTAGTTTATTTAACTCAATGAACTTGATATCCAACCAATGAAAGTAACGATTATAGATTCATTTTATTTTATAATATGTCGAAATATAAAACAAACTTCGAAGCTAATTACTCGTCCAGGCATCCAGATTATCGAAAATTTCAGAGGCATTTCAACAATAATTTCCTGTTTACACATCAGTGTGGAAAATATTGCTTTGTTCAGCCTTATAATAGAATTAGAAACATGGTTCCTATTTTGATTAGATTTCTGCATATAGGAATTCAAATTTGCTGGCATCCGCACGCAATTGTCAGCAGATTTGAGCAATGTAATATTCAATTCATACGATGATAATGATCTAAATTGAACCAATCAACGCTTTTCAATTAACAATAATAAAGTACATTAAATACATCAATCTAAAGTGGTGAGTCCAAATCAATTTCGATATTCCTGGAATAAATGAAAACCATATATAAAATGAAATTACAAGAATGCATTCATTAATTTTGCATAGAATATTATGATGCATAACCACAAATATACGATCCTACTAACATTTACGGAATGAAAATTTGTACGTGCATGTGGAATATTTACAGTGAATTAATTATATATCTTTTATTCACATTACATGTCTAGAAATGAAACCATGCCAATATATTTAAATCAGGTAGTTAGTTTGTTTGTTTGTTAGCCTACAATGTCAGAGCCGAACAACATTGATACACGGACAATTTTTGGCGATTTTTGATGTACATGCGAGAGTACCTCAGGGTTCAGTTCTTGGTCCAGTTTTTTTCTGCTGTACACATCAGATCGCCCCCCAGGCATTAGATCTTGACGGGATGGGGGCGCTTGTCTTGACTAGGACCCTAGTTTCGTCCTGGCGAAATAGAGGGTTAAGTCTGGATGCCTAACGTAATGCCATTCGCGCCAGTCACTGGACCTGTGTGGTGGAAGATCTCCGAATGGGGCCCTAGTTTTGCCGTTATGGTGAAATGGAGGGCTGAGACGGTTGATTTACTCAGTGATAGGGAGTGTGTCGCAGCACAGGGCTTCTCCCTTAAAACTAGTGTACTCTACCCTGTTGCAGTAAATCTCCCCGGATTTTTCTTCGGCGGATTGCCCTCAGGTTTACTTGTACCACCTGGCCACCCCATTGGTGTTGGACTCGAGGAAGCAGTGGTTGAAAGTCCGCATGCTGGACTAGGGAGGTATTTCATTTATCTGTTCGCAGACCCCCATGTTCGGGATATTCTCATGAAATGACTCAGGGTTTAGCGGGACTTGACGGTTCGACCGGCCTTGTCCTGAACCCGGATCAATGCGTAACTTTTTAGGATTTGTGGATCTCGACGAAATGGCTCAGCGGTTAGTGCTTGACGCCAGGATCAATCAAAAGACCTCACATGGGTTCTTGGGTCATGATGTACAAGCCGTGTTGACGGTGCTCGTACCAGGATCAATTGAGTCATCAATCTTGGGATTATCTTAGTTCATAGGACTGCTTTCGGGTGCTTGGATAAGAAGCCCTTCTGGCGAGTGAGTTGCGTCACAAGCCAACTCGGGCTACTGACCTGCAGAGTCAGTAGAGGTTGAATAGCGCTTCGCTGTTACCAGTCAGTCGGCTTTCGAGCCGAGGCCCAAACTGGAAGCATAACCCTTATTACACTTTCTGCCTCTGGGGCAGACTGTGGAGACTGCTGAGTAGTCACATGGTGAAAGAGCCGCTCATATGCCAATTCCAAAACCTGGTAGAATTCACATGTACACATTAGATCTCTCTCATTCAATTCATTCAAAGTGCTTTCTGCTCCTTGACGTGTTCAATCAGCTACAGGCGGATTTGAAGTGTGTTGCTCGATGCGTTGAGGATTATTTGTTGCCCCTCAATATCCATAATTGTTGTGTGCTGCACATTGATTTCAATATACGCTAGTTCAGCAACTCCTGGTCAAGAACCACCGCGATCTTGGTGTGATCGTTAGTTCTGATCTTGACTGGTCGCAGCATATAATAGAAGCTTACAGTAGAGCTAAGAAAGCCACTAACCTCCTCAATGATCTTTTAGAGGCTGCAGTACGCAACATACGTGAGATATGCGGGACCAGTTTGGTGGGTCGCTCTAAGATCTGACTCTCAGCTTCTTGAGTCCGTTCAGAGATGGTGCCAAGAACTTCATTTTCCTCTTTGTCTAGACTTTACAACCAGGAAAGATTGGATTCGAGGACAGACTGTGTAGACCTTGGGCATTGCTTCATTTTGAATGGGAGTAATTTTGAGTAGGAATAATCGTTGATCCCTCAGAGTGGACCTTGAGCATTTATTCCCTTCGAATTAATCTTCGCCGACACAGTTTTATTATATATAAGAAGGGATTTCGTCGTGTAGTTAACCGTATTAGCTGATCTAGTACACCATGAGTATATACAGCACTTCCATTAATACGATAGAAACTCCACGTTTTACTTGGTATGCTTCGCAAAACCTCGAGACGGTAAGCAACTTCTTGTTGAGTTAAACCTTCGTTTAAACAATACACCGTTCAAGTTAGACGGCTTCCAAACGCATAATAAACTCGTGACAATTAATCCACAATTGATAATACACAACACCAGATCTATGATGATAGCACATTATCTTAGAATCGGACCAAAATGAAAGAAGATCATCATACACCTAAAAGAAATGAGTTTTTGTAATTAAGCTATTCAGTGTTATGAGAATCATATTTTGTGCCTGTAATACACATGGTATGTACAGCAATCCTAACAGTTTGTTTCAAGTGCAAAAAGACAGTTTCCTTTGAATATCCACTTCAATTTTTGAGCTGTGTAATCAATATACACACATTGGCGTTAACGACAGATGATGTATGAAGAATACGATAAAAATTATACATTATTTCAGGTTATTTGAGCCAGTTTTATTCACATCTGAAAAATAAATTCATAAAATGTAATTCAGTAACTTTGTCATTTTTATATGAGCAACCTAAGAAGTTGGTCTCATGGTGGGTTTAAAATTATTTTCGGAAGGTGCTACAGACAGAAATAATCCTTAGGTGGTCTGATATTCTCGGATATATCCGGAAGAGATGAGCGTTGCAGCAGGGGATCAATACGCAGCAATTAGAAACCGATTGCCGCGTTCAACCGAGTGGACATTTTTATATTGAGGTCCTCTGGCGAAAAAGAAATGCCTCAGCAGATTTGCGGATTATTTCCCCTCCTTCTCTGGGATTTAATGAAATCCAATTAAGGATCTCCTCAAGTGCGGTCTTCTTTTGTAAGTAGCAGGATATTGACTTCTCCCGAAATTCACACATGCACAAAGTGTGTGTGTGTGGATCCTGACTGTATACCCCCTGGGGTGGTATGCTACACACGTAGATGCCTGCCTTGTCTCTAAGAAGACAGGGATGTATTCAATTTCCTTCCGCAATTTGGCGATGCCCTCTTTGAATCGTAACGACTACACATTTTTGAAAGACATGCTAAGAATCTTTATTTTATGGATTATACACCAAAATTTGTTGTTGAAAAGGGTTTTTCAATGAGCGGTGTCATTTTGAATAACTCGCTATCCAAGCAGCTGTCACTTTTGAAGACATTAACATTACTGAAAATGAAACGATATATGCTTCAACAACGTATTGTCGTGAAGCACCTTCTCGGCAGGCAATAGTGAAACTGGTGGAAAAATTTAAGCTGTTGAGACAAGTTAGTGATATGAAAAATCAAAACCGTGTGCTTTGCTCAAGAACAACTGAGAATTTCGCTTGTTCTAGACCGTAGTATTAACGAAAACCCAGGTTTGTCGATTTCTCGACGATCTTTGGATTTGGAATTCCACAAAACGTCATTTCAATGTATTCTGCATAAAGACTTAGGCCTTAAGGCTTTTAAAGATAAGTAAAGACACGAATTCAAGCCAGCAACGTCGTACCTTCGCTGATTTGGTCCTTGAAATGCATCAAAATGATCCGGATATTCATCCAAAAATCATCATCAGTGATGGGGCCCATTTTCTCCTTGAAGGCTACGTTAATGAGCCCAACTGTGTTGGGGCTCGAAAAATCCAAGAATCGTTGTTGAAAAGCCTACTCCCCATCCTCAACGTGCCACTGTTTGGTGCGATTTTAGGGCTGGCAGTGAGATTGGGCCTCAGTTATTCGAAAATGATTGTGGTTCAACTGTTATGGTGAATAGATAGCGCTACCGATCTATGATTGATAATTTTTAATGGCAGGAATTGGAAGATATTGATGTGGACGATGTTTATCTTCAACAAGACGGCACTACAGCCACAACATTATCGCAATTTGGAAGCAAAGTTTCTTGGCCGGGTTATTTCTCGAAGAGGTGATCAGAATTAGCCACCAAACACCTTGTGATTTAACACCTTTAGACTTCTTTCATAGAAGCCACGTGAAGAATCATTATCCTGATACTCCTAGATCTTCTGTCAAGATCACTCATAAGTTTTTTCAGCTTGTGCGAGTTGGGAGTTCAATTGTGTTCTGGGTAAGCTTAGTTACTGCTATGTTGCGCCACCTTAGGTCACAGCACTGTTAATTTTCAACCCAACAGCAAAATGGTGGCTGACACCTGTCCAACTAGAAACTTTATTTCTCACCTGAACAGGATTCCAACTATGCTCTACCACTGAGCTGGCGGCACTCATAATAATATGGATAAGAATTTCAGGTTCTCTTCCTGGAGAATGTGCTATTTATTTTTTGAAGGAGAATATAAAGATAGGGATTTAAATTCTATGTGAAGCATTTTTTGATAATAGCACTTGTTTATTTCTGAATATCCAAACGAAACAAACTTGTCTTGGGTAATGGATCTGGATATTTACGGTCAGTACTTTATGATTGTTTTTATTGCTTTACTGCCTGTCATATGTGTTTAAATTCTATATGTCTTCAACATAAAAGAGTGTTTCTATAACGTTTTATTCATTGCTTAAAAGGTTTCAAGAGATTTTTTGGAGTAAATTTGTAGAGAATTATTTTCTTTCATCTGAACATATCGGGTGTTTTTTTAGAGTGATAGAACTTTCGATAGGGATAGCTGTGATTTGGCAGAAGGTAAGAAGACATGTTGTTTTGACATTTCTGTTCAGTAAGTATTGACAACTTACCATGGAAAGACTCACGCCGCAACAGCGTTTACAAATTATTGAAATTTTTTTTCAAAATCAGTTTTCTATTCGCCAAACTTATAGAGCACTACGTGAAATTTATGGTTTACATAATCGTCCATCAGAGCAGCTTTTTCGTCGAACTGTCGATAGATTTCGGACAACAGTTTCTCTACTCGATGCAACAACAACAAGACAAAGAACTGTACGTACAGAAGAATTTTGACTGTAAGTCAAAGTGTTAATGATGATCCAGATTTGTCTATTCGTCGACGTTCACAACAAGTTGGAATTTTGCGTGAAAATCTTGGTCTACCTACACCCATACAAGATCCAACTGGTTTAAGAACTAAAGCCACTAGACCATAATAAGCGTCGTTTGTTTGCTGATTGGGCCCTAGAACAGCTTGAAGTTGATCCACTTTTTTCTCGTGAAATTGTGTTTAGTGATGAAGCACATTTTTGGTTGAATGTCTATGTGAACAAGCAAAATTGCCGTATATGGTGTTAAAACATTCCTCTAGAAGTTCTGTAGGTTTCGTTGCATCCTGCAAAATGTACTGTATGGTGTACTTTACACGCTGGAGGCATCATCGGTCCATATTTCTTTCAAAACGATGCTGGAGCTAATGTTACAGTGAATGGTGCTCGTTACAGACCGATAATGAATGATTATTTATCTCAAAATTTGAATGGTATCGACCCAGAAGTGTTTTGGTTCCAACAAGATGTTGCTACATTATGCTGCTACCGTAACGATTGCTTTATTGAAAGAAATATATGGCGATAACATTGTTTCGAAAAATTGTCCAATTAATTGGCCTCCAATATCATGCGACTTAACAATGCTGATAAACCAGAAATAATAGACAGTTTGGAAGCCAATATTATATGTGGTTCCTCAGAGCTAGTCGTGGTGGACATATGCCGGAAATCATTTTCAAAACATATATGTCATAAAATTATCTTTCAAATAAAAACAAACTCTAAAAAAACATCCGATGTGAAGGGTGTTTCAACAAAGGCGCAAGATTTCGGTGTTCAATAAAACATGGTTTTCTGTAGCAAAGTATTGAAATATTTATTGATTTAGAAAATATACATTTGGGATTTATGTATGAAACAAAATATCTTATAAATGGTCGCCGCGACTTTACTGACATATGCGTACCCTTTTGACGAAATTTTCAATAACGTTATTGAATTCATGTGGTGGTATTTCATTGATACAGAGTTTAATTTCGGTTTGGTCGATGGTTGCGGGCTTGTCGGCATAAACCTGTGACTTCAGATAGCCAGAAATCTCAAGAGCGTGGATGCCAATTCTGGTCACCAAATCGGAGCAAAATCGTGCAAGATCGTCAATGTTGGATTTTGTAGTTATTTCGACTGAGCATTGGACGCACTTTACGAATAGTGGCAATTAAACGTTCATACATTTGATAATAATTTTTGACAATCAGGACGCTTTGTTCTACCGTGTAATGCTCCATGTTGCGCAATTCAAATCTTGCGCTCTTATTGAAACACTCTTCAGAATATGAATGTTTCATTCTATGAATTCATTCTGATTATAAAGCATATTTTATATGAGAATATTCTGAATTAAGCAGAAGCATTGTAACGAATTGTTTCGGAATACGGCCCTGCATAATCCAATATTATCTACCCAACTTTCTACCCCTTCTGTCGGATCACCAGAATTGGCAACAAATATCGGATTCGTTCTGAGAAAAACCAACGGGAGTGTACTTACTGGTCTAGGGTCTCATTGTTGTGTACGACGCTTAGGATTATAGACGGGGTAATAAATAAAAGTTTATCTCTGTTGCGAATTTATAGTTTAGATCATGACTTGGGGCGGCGTACGTTACCATAGACAATCTAATTCGTCGTGGAGATACCGGATGCTGGGAGTACTTAAACTTGTCCACCCAGATTTGGGGAAGATCATGAGTGAGACACAAGAGCTTCGTCATCAGTCGTTTTTAGAGTACAAAGAGTTACAGGGAGTCTATTTAGTATTGGAGTTGAAAATTTAATTAAATCTATTTGAATACAAACTTTTATGGATAATATATGATTTTTCAATTGAATCTGTGCTTACATGATGGAAATTCATTTAAATTAGGAGAAGTAGAAATTGTTTATTTAGCATCACTAATATCACAACAAATCATTACAAAAACTTCCTTATTTATAAGTTCCTTATCACATATTCTTGCAAGATTTAAAATTTTCTATAATTGTTACAGTTTTCATGTGTCAGAGCTAATTCATTAAACATTCTTAGCCCTCTTGAATAAATAGAATTTAGAGCTCCTCTACTGATACTACTGTCAACATAAAAGTTATCCCTACCTCTAGTTCGATAATTATGTATTTCATTAACAAATTTCAGTCTAATGGAATGAAATAAGGAATTACTTTGTTTTCTATCACTTTTTATTATAACTGATATACAGTGACTCGAGTTTCGTAGTGTTTACTACATTTTCAAACTGAACGAACAAATTAGATCTCAACTATTATATATGGGGATTGTAGGCTTCGGCAGAGCTTCGAAGAGAGGGGTTTTCCAAAGTTCCGTCTGTTCGTTAAGTAGTTTTATTATTGGTACGTGCTTTTTATATTTTTCAATTTCTATGGACTCCAGGATGTCAAGTTTTTTCCTTTTTGCTTCCACGTGCAAGATAACAAGCTTGTTCAGTTCTGGGAAGGTGTGATCTGTAGTGAAGAAATGGTTCGCAAAATTGGAATTATTCTTCCGGTTCCTAAAAGCAGATTCATGCTCTTTGTACCTTTTATGGAAAGGTCGGCCCGTTTGTCCTATATACACACTATTACACTCTTGACAACTTAATTTATAGACTCCAGAATTATTCAGTCGGTTCTCTTTGGGTGTGAAAGCTGTTACTATGTTAATTTTTGATAAAATTCGAGCTATTTTTTGTGAAATTGGTCCAAAATATGTTAGTTTTATAAATTTATTGTTATTATGATCTGATTTGGAGATGGGGTAAATTTGTTTACGAATTAGTTGCTTCTGTTTTATGTTTATGATGGAATTTATAGTTTTGGTTTCGAACTGATTTTTTGTGGCTATTTGTCTGATTGTATTCAATTCCCTCTTTAACGTAATATTATCTAAAGGAATTGAAAATGCTCTATGTACCATTGATCTATAAGCAGCTAGTTTATGATTGATTGGATGGTTTGAAAAATTTGGTATTGTTGTATCAGTTGATGTGGATTTTCTATATATATCAAAGGAAATTTCATTATTACTGTTAATTATAGTTATGTCCAGAAAATGTATTTTATTATCAAATTGTGTTTCCATGGTGAATTTGACCTTATTGTGCAAACTATTGAGATATTCTAATGTTTCATTTAATTCTGAATGTGTTCCGCAGAAGCAAGCCAATATATCGTCTACATACCTGTACCAAAAAGTGATATGCTTTGCGTGTGTGGATTTTAGAATTTTTCTTTCAAAACGGGACATAAAGATTTCAGCGAGTAATGGGCTGAGAGGTGAACCCATGGCAAGTCCATCTTTCTGTTTGTAAAATTTACTATTGTATTGAAAGTAATTTTCTTCCACGCAAAGTTCGAAAAGGGTTAAAATGTCGTTTTTTATCGCAGGATTGATGTTATTTTTTGTTAGGATATTTTCGATTATATTCATGCATTCTATATATGGTATATTCGGGAACATATTAACTACATCAAACGACCCTAGAATACTATTAACTGGAAGGATAACATTTTTTAGTTTTTTTGTGAGCTCGATTGAATTTTTTATTGAATAGGGTGAGTTGAATTGTGTTGTTTCTTTAAAAATTTGGTTTAATTTAGAGGCTAGTTTCGCAAGGGGGCTATTAATATATGATACCACAGGGCGTATTGGACAATTATCTTTATGAATTTTAATAAGGCCATATAGTTTGGGAGGTGTAGGATTCATATTAATAAGTTTGAATTTATCATAATCTGATAAAATAATTTGAAAATCTTTGAGCGTTATTTTTAGTTTTAGTTGAATTTTTGCGGTGGAATCTCTTTTTAGTTGTATGGGCGATTCTTTCTCTAAAAAATTGTTTATTTTCTGGTCATAATCTTCTTTGGATAGAGTAACAATAGAGTTTCCTTTGTCGGCTTTAGTCATTATCAAATTATCATTTCGAATTTTGTTTTGAATTGATTTTACTATTGATTTTTCTTTTTTATTCTGTGAGTCTGTATGGGTTAGTAGTAAGTTTTTTATTTTTTCTTTGGTGAAATTTGGGTTCGGTGTTTTAATTAGCGCTAATTCGATTTCGGAAGTTAATGTTTCAATGATATTTTTTTTGAGGTTATGTGGGGATTGTAATTTGGACCTTTCTCAAGAAGCCTAATTTCATCTGTAGAAAGAGTGGTATTCGAGAAATTTATGAATCTATTATATGGTGTTGTGTTAGGAATTGAATTTTTCTGTTCACTGTTATTTTGTTTAAATATCAGGTTCTTTAGTTTTTTTGATTGATTGATATATTTTTTGTGTTTTATGATAGATATAGTATGTCTAGTTTTATCATCTAGTAAGTCAAATTCAACCGGGTGGAGTCTATAAGTAAGTTCAGAGTGTAGTACCTTGATATGTAGAGACAAATTGTTCCTGATGCTGAACCATTTTTTACTTTCTTCTTTAAGCCATTTGGTTTGTCCTGATGTTATTGCTCTTCTGGATTGGGTAGTGTTCGTCTTGCTTCTTAATTGAATGAAAGTTGGGAAGACTTTGTTCCGAAAACATTGTTGGGTAAACCAGGCATTCTGGATAGCTGTTTGGCGTTTGAGATGCAATTTGAAGTATAGTGTGGACTGTTTTTCTGTACTTGCTTGTTTCAAATATTGGATGGAGTAGTCCGTTACTTTGTGATAGTTCATATATAGTCCATATATAATAGTTGAGATCTAATTTGTTCGTTCAGTTTGAAAATGTAGTAAACACTACGAAACTCGAGTCACTGTATATCAGTTATAATAAAAAGTGATAGAAAACAAAGTAATTCCTTATTTCAATCCATTAAAATGAACTATCACAAAGTAACGGACTACTCCATCCAAATTTCAGTCTATTTCTAAGGTAAGGAGGTAACTTATGATGTGCATCTTATATAGTCCGTCTAGAAAGTATAATTTTAATATACTCCTCTTAACATACTAAGACAACATTAATATATAAAATAGGTTGTGCAGATAGTCGGCTATGGCCAAAGTTGCATGGCAACACAATTTGTCAAAAATTAAAAATTTATTGGTATAGAATGTGGATGACATTTTTGTTCTTTCAAAGGCACCAAACGAGAACAACGTATCTTAACGAAGTTCATTAATAAACTCCACCCAAAAATCAAATTCACAATCGATAGAGAAAAGAACCAAAGTATTAATTTTCTTGACCTCACAATAACAAGACGAGAGAATTTACATGATTTTAGTATTTTTCACAAATCCACACATACAGAAATCATAATACATAAAACTTCAAATCAACCCACCAACCAAAAGATGTCAGCTTATAATAGTTTATTTCATAGACTTTTGAATTCAATCATAAAAGGAACAATACACAGAACCATTTTTCGTTATCTAATGTTGATGGATTATCTGAAAATAATGCTAAATATTTCAACAATATCTTCCATTACAACGTAGCTTTTAAAACCATTAATAACCTTTGTACCTACATAAAAAACGATAAGGATCGAAAAAATAAAGATAATAAATCTGGAGTCTACAAGTTTACTTGCAACGATTGCCCTTTAGTAAAAATTGACCAAACAGTTAGATCATTCAAGAAAAGAATCCAATAACACCAAAGAAGTTATATATCTGATTTCGTACATTCGACATAAGATTTCATCTTATGGAATTCGGGCATAATTTCAACAATAACTATGAAATTATCCACGTTGAAAGCAAAAGTTCTAGATTAACTCTTTTAGAATTTCTTAAAATCAACAGGTACAATGCCCGTAAAATCCTTTTAAAGGAACAAACAGATGTTGACAAGTCTCCATTACTGAATATCTTTCCCTAATGGCATATTTTAGCAGCAAACTCCAATAAACATCTTGAGTTTTCATGACTTGTTCTTCCATTATTTTGTAATGTACCTAATAATATATTTAAACTCGATTACACTGAATACCATTAGCCAGTAGAATGTAGATACCTGATGAAGCCACATCGTGGTGAAACAATTGTTGTATTACAAGCATTTTTGTGGAAATATAATACTGTCTCCTATATATTCTTAATCAAAATGAATTTCCAAAAAATACTTACTGTATTGATATATCAGCGAATATATGATTTTATAGACCATTGGAAAAGCTGAAGAATTCTCTTGAGATTCACACAATTTACGAATTACAATTTAATTCAGAAAATTCACAAAAATTAATTGTCAGATAATTCTGAAGATACTGGCAAGCAACATCCTATACAGGCATCTACATAAACGAAATTATTCACAACTCTTTTCCCCTCTCTAAAAGACTCAACTTTCAACTTTTATAATTCATCCCATCTGCAATTAAAAGGCAGCGGATTTTTCTTCAAAGTAAAATCCACTACGATTAAAATTTCTAATTGTCATTCACTGTAGACTTCGTAATTTTGAATGCTACCCTCAGCTCGTCGGTCCGATCTTGTATTATTAAAATCGAGTTCAGCCGGACTTCTTTGGCGTAATGAATTTAACAGTATTGACTTTCAAATTTCAAAGGTCTAGAAGTTACGAATCTGAATTTATTCGAAAGGTTTGCGAACATTCAGTCTTTTTTTTTTCATTATCTGCATTTCTCGAATATCCGGAAGATGAATCCACGGTTGATGACTAACATTGATGTATTCAAATTGAACTCTAGACGAAATTCGAAACATATTTTTCTCATAGGTTTGTTATTTTCTTTTGAAAAATCACCACCAAAATTTTTCATCCAAACTTCGAACTTACGGTGATTGAATATATCGCAACTTTGAATTATAAATTAACAGAATGAAAAAAATGTTTAATATGTTGATTCAAATTATTAAAATGACCCAATATAGATCCAAATATTTGTCCAGCTTCATCTCAATCGAAAAACTCAATTCTGTGAATGAATAAATCGATTTATGTACGCAGATAGAAAGTAACGCAGACCTCGTTGACAATCTTGGAATATTGAAATTTATCTTCGATACTAGATAAAGTGAAAGAATAGTCTCTGAGCAAACTTTGCACACTGATTCTCATGCCTAGCAAGCAACGATGTTCTCACTCATGCTATCAGAAAAATCAGCACCACGCTCAGTATATATGCCAGTCCGTTAAAAAAACACAAACTTTCTGTGAATGCACTCCAGGGATAGCAAACGACAGTCGTAAATAGAAAACCATATCAAGTTTACATACTCTAACTTACTGATGAATAGCGTGGAATACAAGCTCCTCAAAACTGATAGATCTTAAGATAAAGCCTAAAGTTTGGCTAGCGTACGCACACAATTTCTCAATGCCTGGGATGAAACTGAACGTGGAATTAAAGAGGAATCCAAGGTCATATATTTGATCTTTCTCGCTAAGATAGTTGTCATCTATACGATAGCTGTAAGTCAACGGTTGAAGCCTTTTACTGCATTATCTTTACAGCCCCTCGTCATATTTAACACCAACTATGAATATACTCCAAGTTTGACTGGTGCAGCATCAAATAATCTAGTATAACTTTATGTTATCGGCAAACACTAAAACTGAAAATCTAAGAGAAGTAAGATGATTGTTTATTATAGATGATAAATTATAATGGTCCCAAATTTAATCTCTGGGGTACTCCACATGAAAGAACATATTCAAATTGTCTATAACAATTATTCATTCTACTCTGCAAGTATGGTCGGATAAGCTCCACATATACTGGATGAAACCAAAGATCTAGAGGTTCTTCAAGAGAATATCAGGATCGACAGTGTGGAAGGCTCTTGATGAGTAGTTTACACCACATCAATTTGACTCTATAACTTTAAAGATAAACATACTGTTGAATGAATGGAGTATGCGATTGGCTCTAGGTGAAACCTAATAACAATTTTATTTAAAAAAAAATCACACAGTTTTTGTGTTTCTCAGTTTATTCAGTATCCTGACTCCTGTTTCGCTCTTTCGACCTTCTTCAAAGGAGTACAGAAAGTAACTAAACTTAATGTTGAAAAAGTTCTTTTATTACACTTAGGACATCTGTGTATTTTTATGGCGCATGGAAATAACAGCATCCATTAAAGGGGTGTTCCCAAAGAGTATTTGGGGCTTAGTTAAATTCTCCTTTCCTCAATGGCTGTTAAAAGAAACTCCAAATAGTCCAACAATTTACCCTTTTTAACATTATATAGTAAAGTGACATCTTTCTCATTAAAGAAATAATTATTTTCTGTACTATGTTCTGCAAAACCGGTTGATTTCTGGTTTTTCAAAATAGACATCCTATGTTCATTGGCAGACAGGCCTATGTTTACAACATAGAATCAAAGAACAAAGGATGTCTATTTTGAAAAACCAGAAATCAACCGGTTTTGCAGAACATTGTATAGAAACTCATCATCGTTTTAATGAGAAAGATGTCACTTGACTATACAATGTTTGAAAGATTAAATTGATGGACTATTTGGAGATTTTTTCAATCAAATACGTCATTGAGAAAAAGGAAAACTTTTACAAATTCCCAAATACTCTTTATTGGATGAGGTTATTTCCATGCGCCATGAAAATACACAGATGTCCTAAATTTAATAAAAAGACCTGTTCAATTTTAAGTTTAGTTACTTTTTGTACTCCTTTGAATGTAGTCGAAATACCGAAACACGTGTCAGGATACTGAATAAACTGTGAAACATAAAAACTGTGAATATCACAAAAGGAAATTCTAACAAAATTTTCAATCAGAAAATTCTATTATAGTGTTGAAGAATTTTTTAGTGGGGAATATTTTGATGGGTTCTAGTTTTTCTGAATTGTTATGTGATTTAAGTTGGTTAAGATTTTTTTGTACGTGATTGACACTTTCGGGTTCAAAGGTGAAATAAAGAGATATTATTATAATTATTTTGGAATTTGTTGTAATTGTAATCGAAAGATCACGTGGACTTCCAAATTCTCCTTATCGACAAATATCGGTTTTTTTTATAGGGATAACTGTGATTTGATAGAAGGAAGAAGCCATGTTGTTTTGACATTTCTGTTCAGTAAATATTGACAAATTATCATGGAAAGACTCACGCCGCAACAACGTTTACAAATTGTTGAAATTTATTTTCAAAATCAATGTTCTATTCGCCAAACTTATAGAGCACTTTATGAAATTTATGGTTCACCTAATCGTCCATCAGAGCAGCTAATTCGTCGGACTATCGATAGATTTCGGACAATATTTTGCATACAACAACAACAATAAGAAAAAGAACTGTACGTGCAGAAGAAAATGTCGCTGCTGTAAGTCATAGTGTTAATGATGATCCAGATTTGTCTATTTGTCCACGTTCATAATAAGTTGGACTCTTTACCATAATAAGCGTCGTTTGTTTGCTGATTGGGCCCTAGAACAGCTTGAAGTTGATCCACGTTTTTATCGTAAAATTGTGTTTAGTGATGAATCTCATGTCTGGTTGAACGGCTATGTAAGCAAGCAAAATTTCCGTATATGGGGTGAAAACATTTCTCAAGACGTTCTGCAGGTATCGACCCAGAAGTGTTTTGGTTCCCACAAGATGGTGCTACACACCTCATGATGCTACCGTAACAATTGATCTATTGAAAGAAAAATTTAGCGATAACATTATATCGAGAAATGGTTCAATTAATTGGCCTCCAAGATCATGCGACATAACTCCACTGGATTATTTTCTTTGGAGTTATGTCAAGTCATTGGTTTATGCAGATAAACCAGAAACAACAGCCGCTTTGGAAGCCAGCATAACTCGTGTTATTGATGACATAAGGCCTGAATTAATCGAAAAAGTGGCCCAAAATTGGTCTAGTCGAATGCAGTTCCTCAGAGCTAGTCGTAGTGATAAATATGTCGGAAATTATTTTTAAAACAAATGTCATAAAATTATCCTTCAAATAACAGAATAATTGGCTTTAATCTTAATTTAAATGTGTTTTATTTCAATTTAAAGTTATATCACTGTAAAAAAAACACCCGATATAATATATTCAGGTTAATGATGTTGGTATTAATAAATAACATCAAGTTTCAAAAGATATTTTTCTATTCAACAGTCTCCTCCAAATAATCGAATATTTAGGATAAGGAATAAATCTACAAACATGCTGATTCACATAAAGAAGAACAGAATTTTATGTGAAACATACGAAATTGAACTCTTCAGTAATAAAATCCGTAACGATCCGGAATTTTCTATTATACTTTCGGGTCTACATATGAATTCTGTTATGTATTCGAAGGAATCATCGATTTCACGACCGATTAGATTCATGAGATTATATAAATTCAATACGGTACATATTTTCTGTCTGGTAGCCACAAATGAAATTTGAATTGAATATATTTCGCCTTGTACATCTCGATAGAATGCAGATTTGAAAATTTACTGAATTCATAGGAAATGCGGTGACAATTTCTCCCAAATATTCATTATTTCCTGCTGAAAAATTTTAGATAACTGTTGCAGCCGTTTCTATTTGGTAGTTGGTCAAGTTACTATGTGTTACTACCAATAAATTGATATATTACACATTTAACTGTGACTCAAGTTTCGGGTATTAACATTTTAAGGATTAATTATATTATTTAGACTTCACGTTATACATATATGTTTCGATTGGATATTAAGAATTCCATCACCAAGAAATGTTCCATATATAATTAAAAAGGCCTTTTTTATTTTCCTTTTTTAAAGAAAATATAGCACATTCTCCAGAGAAAGAACCTGATAAATTCGCACCCAAATCTCTTCAGTAAGGAGTTATTTGAATAAACATAATAATGATTAAAAAATATCTAAATATACCTTTTTTCCTCCAGACATTTTTGCAACAACTAAACAATTTTTGCATGGCCTATACGAGAAATAACTTCTTACTGAAGAGATTTGGTTCCGACTTTATCAAGTTCTTTCTCTGGAGAATGTGCTGTATAATCTTTAAAAAAGGAAAATAAAAAATACCTTTTTAATTATATATTGAACATTTCTTGGTGATGGAATTCTTTAATATCCAATCGAAACATATATGTATAACGTGAAGTCTAAATAATATAATTAATCCTATCTTCAGACAAAATGTTAATACCCGAAACTTGAGTCACAGTTAAATGTGTAATATATCAATTTATTGGTAATAAAACAAAGTAACTTCTACAACTTGTTTCAAGATAATCTTTAAAAATGGGAAATTAAAAATAGGGCTTTTTGAATTATATGTTGAACATTTTTTGGTGATGGAACTTGTAATTCTTCAACATCCAATCGAAATATATATGTATAAGGTGATGTCTAAATAATTTGGTGATTATTTTATATTTCTATTGATTCTTCATTAGTTCATTTCCATCACTTGTGATGATAATACATATGTCTATAAATTGATACAGCGTATCTAGGACATGTTTTTCACGAATTTGACTCTCAATGTTTTATAAAATAGAAAAAGGCTTTTTACTTGATAGAAGAAATATAACAAAATTTGAATATCAAAACAGATTTAATCTGTTAGTCTTCTACAATTTTAATTTAAAAAAAAATTTTTATTCAAAAATCTTTTAGAATTAAATTAATGTCTAAAATAAGCACCGCTTATATTTAATAGACGTATGAATTCAAAACTCAATATATAATGTCAAATGGAATAAATAAACCAACAGATATAAAAAGTCATTAAAATTCATTATCATTATGGAATGTCAATGATTTTAAATATAACCTTAAAAATAACTTACACTGTTCTGTGATTTTGTTAGAGCATAGACCATCTTGAATTTCAAGTTAGTCTGTTTGATGCATTCATCCTTAACACGTGTAAGTTGTGATATAGTGATAGTTATTTGATTTTGAATTTTGGAATATTATTTTGGACCGGGGAAGAATTATATTTGTTTTCGAAGATGTGTTGCATGTCTTGAGAGATTTCTGAATTAACTTATTCGAATATTTGAATATATTGAATATTTCAGATAAATTATATTCTTTGAGAAGTCCTTAAGTTGTGTTAATGTTTTTTAAAAGGCAACTGGTGTTCTTAAAGGTAAGATCAGAAACAAAATTTTGTCTCCTTTAAATATTTATTTATTAATTTTAATGACTTTTTATATCTGTTGGTTTATTTATTTCATTTGACATTATATATTGAGTTTTGATTATATACGTCTATTAAATATAAGCAGTGCTTATTTTAGACATTAATTTAATTCTAAAAGTTTTTTGAATAAAATTTTTTTTTGAAATTTAAATTGTAGAAGACAAACAGATTAAATCTGTTTTGATATTCAAATTTTCTCAATGTTTTCATGAGATTTATTTAGATTAAAATCTGTAGAGGTTATGGAGAGTTAATTCCAGCTATTATCTGTCTTGACTTGGCTTCTGACAGAAAAAATTTTGTGAACTTAGCTTGATGTTTTTAGGTTTGGCTTTAAAATCAATCCAAGCTCAAGCCAATCTATTTGAAGCCAAGCCAAGCTCGTAAATCTCTACCTGGCAGACGTTGAAATGTAAGATTTATTGTTCGGTATATTGTCGTTCAAATCACAGAACACACTCGAGATGAACTGACAAAATGGAGCGCTGTGAACAAAGAAAATGACAGGAGACACTCAAACTTCGTAGAATTTGGCAAATCCCTTTGAGAGGACATTTTAAAAGAACAGTTCTCGGTATTTTGTTGAGCTAGTAAATCAAGCCATTCTTGCTTAATTGTTGTATCATTATGAATTGAATGGAATATTCGGTATATTTATCGGTCTCTTCTCTATTCAGAGTGGGATGAAAATTTAATGACTGAGTAAGACCGACAAGAACTCAATCAATTATCGACAAAACACGCGTTAATAACTTTTAAATCATTTAATATCGACACAAACTCAACAGATTCAGAGGAAGTCTGAAATTATGGAATCATCTAACGAACCGGCATCCTATTAAATCAAAATACCCACAGAGCGATTATATCTCATCGATTTTTAATCCATTTTCAATGCGCAACTATCGCCGACTGAGGACTTTCTCATAAGTATAATTAAAGAATGTGTATTCGTTATAAATGCATCTTTAAAATCATTAATTGTGCGGAAAGAATTTGAAATTCCCGGTGTTTTCTGTGCTTCCTAACTACTAAAGACGAATGCCGTCATGAGTATTGAAAATTGAAGCCAATTACTGGCGTAATTGAGAGAAATATGGGGGATCCCATATCCTTTCGCAGGATGAGGTTGCATCCTCAGCAATTCTGTCGGGTTTTAATATTCTTGTTTCATCTCGAATGAGCTTCACAGTTGATTGAAAATTCATCTACAGAAAGTCTCTTCTTGATTCTGTATAAACAAAGAGATTTCTAGGGTCTTCCATTAGGAGACTCCAGAGATATTCGCGTTTCAACTGACAGTGGAGGCTCTGAGATCAAAAATGGAAAACAGTATCTTCCAAATTTACATACTACTCTGTCAAGAAAGTACCGGGAATTTTCAATTAAAACAACATTTTTACATTTAATCGTCAAAATTTATTGGGTCGCCTTCAAAATAGGCTCCATTTGCTCCAATACATCTATGCCAACGGCACTTCCAATTATCGAAACATTTTTTATAGGCGCTTTCCGGGATGGACTTTAGCTCTCGCGCCGAATTTTGTTTTATGGCTTCAATCGACTCAAAACGGGTGCCACGAAGGGGCAATTTTAGTTTTGGGAAGAGGAAAAAGTCGCAGGGAGCCAAATCCGGCGAATACGGTGGTTGCTGAAGCACGTTTGTTGAGTTTTTGGCGAGAAAGTCAGTCACAATCGTAGCTCGGTGAGAAGGCGCGTTATTGCCATGCAAAATCCATGAGTTGTTCGCCCACAAATTTGGCCGCTTCTTACGGATACGCTCACGCAAACGTTTCATAACGCCTAGGTAATACTCCTTGTTTACCATTTGACCCTCTGGAACGAATTCGTAGTGCACCACGCCACGGATATCGAAGAAAACAATGAGCATCACCTTCATTCTCGAGCGGCTTTGGCGTGGTTTTTTCGGTTTCGGCTCATTTTTTGCCACCCATTCCGCTCTGTACTACTCTGTACCACTGATATGCACGAGTTTCCGATAGAGCATTATCACCAAAGGCCTTTTGCAACATTTTCAATGCATCGGCACCTTTGGAGTAGTACGCGTTTGTTTTCATCCGTGAGTAGTTGAACTTTTTGAAGCTTGTATGGCTTGAGGTTGACCTCCTTCTTAGATATTTGACGAACGGATTCACGGTTTATACTGGTCTCACGGGCTATTTTCCTAATGAAGACCCTCGGATTTCGATTGACTCGCTTCTTGACAATGTTGCGATTGCTAGGCGTATTAACAGTGCGTTTTCTCCCACTTCTTGGACGACAACCATTATGGCCAAGCTCCTTGAAACGGCAAATTGCATCGGACATGGTTTGTTGAGGCACATTGAGCAAACGAACAATTTCCAAAAAGCTCCAAAATTGCACTACATTTGTTTGATATTCTAACATTCTGCAAAATGAAGTAATATCAAACTGAAAATTCACATATTAATACAAGAAAGTGTAGGGAATCTAATAGAATGAAAAGTTTTTGGCTGCGCTAAAATATTTTTGTTCCAGAACACAGTAAAATTTATCCGAAGTTCTTCTTGTCACCCTGTTTGTCCATTGATAAATTTGTCATTCATGGAACAGTTCTTCTGAGGCAATAACGTGTATCGAAAGATATACTGATGATACTTATGAAGGTATTGCATAGTAGTTCATTTCATTGTAAATGTAACTTAGATTATGTACAATATTGATGATCGGGATATTCCATAATTGTATCTCTTCGCTAACCATAGACCATCCTTCTTAATACTTTCAATTAGATTAAACTTTGAGTGTCAAACAAACGTCTCATCAATATTCATTCCGCGAGTATCCCTACAGGCTAACAGACCTCTCTACTTTGCTCTCGACGAACCTCATTCATTTTAGCAATTAATTTACACCCTTCCAGAAAGGTAGAAACTCCCCAATGAAGAGCAATATACGTGTCACGCGCCATTTCGCCGAATAAAAAGAACGAACTGAAAAGGTTATCTTTTTAGACGAAAGAGGTTTCAGTCGACGTCGTCCTCCTGAAAACGAGTAGGATGCATTCAGAGCGGCATAAAGGGTGTGCTAAATCCGAAACTGGAGCACGGGCACTAATGATTATAATAAGAAGGGCTGATGGAGACGACGAAATGCAATCCTGCCTTGCCTTTGGGTATCTGGGATCGAGATTCTCTGATAAGATTCAGACTCGCGTACTCCAGTGCTACGTATAAAGCTCGGAAGAAATTGCCGTGTACAAAAGGCGAAACCGACGATAAGATCTTCTTTCAGTTGGTCAATTCAGAGGAGAGATCCTTGCGTTCCTGCCTATGAATATTTCAGCCAGAGTTTCGTCTCGAATTCGGGAATTTTAGAATATGAGATTGATAATCTATTGACTGTTAATTTCGTTCGGTGAGTGTAAGTAGTGTAGTAAGTTAGAGGTAACATCTTTCATTGGCTTAAGAATGCTGTAATTTGATGTTTCTCATATTGATAACAGATGCCTTTCCCCACTTATTTTCATGTTGAAAGTGTGTACTTATATGCTTTGTATGGATATATGTATTTCGAAGCAAGTTCATATTTGTCCACAGGGCAGATCAGATTTATTAAAGCAAGATCTACTGTTACCAACTTGGCCAAAATGTCAAATTACATTACTGAATATTTGGAAGGTGGAGTAACAGTATTACGAACCTTCGACACTATCAATCATGGTATTCTGTTGAAGAAGCTCGCGTCCTTCGATTTCAGTTTGGCATATTTGAAACTCATCAGATCATACTTCGAGGGTAAAATACATCTTCTACAGTCTTCTACAGTGATTATATAGATCATATATTTGATATGGATTTTCACCAAGTAAGGACTGATTCAATTCTATTATATAGATCATTTAAATATTTACTTTCTTGTGGAGTACCCCAGGGATCAAATCTGGTACAATTATTATTCTTTTAAACATCTCCTGACATGTTTCAGGACCCGATAAAATTCATTATATGCTTGAGATATTAGCTCCAATGTGTGATAAACGTCAGATCTTTTTTATGTTCAACCGCCTGAGAAAACGGAAACCTATATAGTTGTCTTCGATTGTTCAAGATTAAATACCCAAGGAAACTTATCAGCTGAAAGCGTGTTCCACAACTAGTCAGTTCGTTGGAAGAAGGACTTCTGATAAGCAAAAGTTATCGAAGCTATTAACTCAACTGTATAAGGATCTGGTGCTGCATTCGAATCTGGCAGCAGCTGGCATCATTTCCTTCAGTTACGTGGAGTATCGACGGTAATCTTTACAACAAGCACAAGTCTGTAAAACGACTCGAAAGTTTATGTTTTAGTTGCCAGTCAATTAGTCGTACTGTTCTTTTCTGGATGGAATACGAAAGTTGCAACGAATGCTTGGGTGTGGAGCTCCAAATATAAGAGCAGTATTCGAGTCCTGGTCTGAACTGTTGTATATACAGTAGAAGAATCTGCTCAGCAGAGAAATATTTCCTAGCCTTGAACAAATACGCCAGCTTAGTTGCAGCAGACCCCGCAATGTCAGTCACATGTTTCCCCCTAACATACCGCAGAGTTAACAGTCACGCTAAGAAGATACACGGAATTCTTTGGCTGAAGCACATGGTTTTCTATTATCAAGTCAAAAGTCACGAACTGAGTTTTTCGAGAAAACGTTCTCGTTCAGGTCTTCGATGCATTGAATAGCACCGAATTCTGTTGACTCCATTCGTTTATCCTTTTGAGATATTCGTTCAGGGAATCGATTTGCTGGCATCTATGGAAGTGAGACTCAGCGGTGCCCAAAGACTTGTAACTGCTGAAAGAGGACCTCAGCGTGCTTTCCGCGAAGCTGACAATGTGGTTCTCGCTCATACTAAGAAGATCGTTGTGGATGAGGAAGAGAGTGGGCGACAAAACTGAGCCTTGGGACACTGCAGCGTTCAACACCCCCCATGACATTAGAGCTTGGCGCGATGGGGGCGCTAGGACCCTAGTTTTATCCCGGTGAAATGAAGGGTTAAGTCTTGGTGCCTAACGTAATGCCACTTTGCGCCAGTCACTGGACCCGTGTGGTGGAAGATCTTCCGAATGAAGCCCTAGTTTTGCAGTTATGGTGGAATGGAGGGTTGAGTCGGTTGATTAACTCAGTGACAGGCGGTCGGTCACAGCACAGGGCCTCTTCCTTAAAACTAGCTTACTCTACTCTATTGCCGTAAATCTTCGGATTTTTCTGTCCAATAGCAGAGTGCGTTATGTAGCATACTGCGTTATTTCGGGAAAACACCGAAATCAACACCATCTACAACCAAACGAATGCTCTTGTTGGTGATGAAGCTCTTTATATACGAAGATAGCTTATCAGGAAAGTTTTATGCTAGACACGATCAAAAGCCTTGAAAATTTTTGGAGAAACTGACCAAGATTCTCCATAGCGCTTAATAGTCCTTGATCACACTTGCGTTATATAGCTGAGGAGGTCACTTGTTAATCAGTGTTTGCGAAAACCAATATATCTGTCACTGATGAGATTTCTGAAGGTATCTTACCATTTCGAGATTGATAGCTGTTGACATGACCTGCGAGATAAAGTATTTATCGCTATTGGGCGGTAGTTTGATGGCAAACACTTCGTTTCCTTCTTTGGTTGAGCAGCAATATGTATATTTCTTTTATTTCACGTCAAAATCCTGAAATACTAATAAGATCGCTCTTTGCTTCCCCCACATCCAAACAAAACTTCCGTACTCCTCCAATTATTTGCTTTCGTTCTTTATGCATACAAAGTTCGCATACCTTGCGATTATGCACGTCGTAAAATATCAAATGTTTCCGTAAAAAGACAACGCCGCACAATATCCGCCCGTTCTCCGAGTCTTCTCCTGCATACAAATTCGTAAAGGTCGAATTTACATTGCTCTCATATCGTGCCATTTTTCTTTATGATGTTCGCGGAAACTGTTTACGTTAAGTTTTATATTTATTTTATGCTAGATGAAAGTTTAGGTCCTTCTTGAAGGGGTGATAAGTAGTTAGAGAAGCTCAGATAGGTTTTACTTTTGGATGAAAATTTCGTCAGGATAATTTCTCCCTTCTGCTCCATTCAAGTGATTATGAAATTCAGTTATTTCGATTTATTTTTTTGAATACAGTTGAGTAATATCTAGACAAAATGGTTTCCAATAAACAAAAGAACATGGCATTACATCTCTCATACCCAATCATAAAAAAAGACAATACACAGAAATACTTTTCGTTATATTATGAATAGAATAGAATAGAATAGAATATTTTATTGATCCTTTAAGACAACAAAGTGCATAGGACAGGTCAACTATAATAATAAACAATTAAACAGTGATAAGTGACGGACAATCGTCACAAAATTCTACAATGGAATAATAACATTTATTAGTTAACAACTCTTTTATTTTTTTTTTGAAGGATTTCAATTTGAGAGCCTTCAAAGTTTTAGGTAGGCAATTATATAGTTTTATACTCTAATACATGGGGGAATACTCAAATTTTTTTGTTCTATGCTTAGGTATAAGCAGAGTTTCTGTGTTCCTTGTACTGTATTCATGGTTGTCACATAATTTGGTCCAATTCAATAGATTTTCCTTAGCGTATACCAGACATTTCATTATATATACACAAGGTAGACATAGCAAATTATTTTTAATGAAAACTGGTCTACAAGATGTGCGAGAACCAAGATTAAATATCAAACGAATGATTCGTTTCTGAGCAATGAAAGCTCTGTTGAATTCTACACAGTTCCCCCAGAGTATGATGTTATAAGAGAGTTGACTATATACAAGGCTGTAGTAGATCTGCATTAGTGAGGTGACAGGTAGCATGTCTTTAACTCTATTGATGGCATAATAAGAGCTATTGAGCTTTTTACAAAGAAAACTGATGTGAGTAGACCAGGTTAAATTCCTGTCAACATAGACTCCCAAGAATTTACATTCTTCGGCAGATATTAAATTGAAGTTGGAATAATTTAGTACATGATTCTCTACAGTGTTTTTCCTTATACCGAACTGAATGTAAACAGTTTTGTTGATATTAACAATAACTCTGTTGGACCGACACCAATTGACGAATTGGCCTACAATTTCTTCGCAAGCGTCGCGAAGCTCCTCACAACTCCGCGCCGAAACAACAACTGATGTATCATCGGCAAATAACACCAAAAGAAATTGTCCCAAGTGAATGGGCAAATCATTAATAAATAATAGAAAAAGTAGTGGTCCCAGCACGGAGCCCTGGGGAACCCCACAACCTATTGGGAACCGAGTGGAATAAGCATCATCAATTTTAACTCGCATACTTCTCAGGTTAAGGTAACTTCGCAACCAGTCCAGAAAAACTCCTCTGAAACCCAAACTATAGCATTTACTCAAAATAAACTCGAAAGAAAGTGTATCGAACGCGCTGGAAAGATCGAAAAATAATCCAGCCACTTGTAAACCCTGATCAATGCCATGATACACCGAATCAACAAACTTGAGTGCAGCCGAAAGAGTAGAACGGCCACTTCTGAAGCCGTGCTGTGCGTTATTGAAAAGATTGTACTTATTCAGAAAATTTGACATCTTAGCGGACACAATTTTTTCAAATACTTTGGACAAAATACTCAAAATTGAAATTGGACGATAGTTCGCAATTTCTTCCGAGTTGCCACATTTGGGTACAGGAATCACAATAGATTCCCTTAGTATATTGGGAAATTTGCCCAACGATACCGAGATGTTAATAAGATGGGCGAAATGCTCGCTTATCAGGTGAGCTGTAGTTTTCACGATTTTTGTGGAAATTAAATGGATTCCAATGCTTTTTTTGTTTTTCAAATTATTAATAGCATCCAAGACCTCAAATTTGGTGACAGGATAGAAGAAAAAAGTCCTTTCAGTAATTGGCGCCAAAGTGCAGGAAATAGACAAGTTATCACCATATCGCAATTTTAATTGATCTTTAGCTTTAGTTGAGAAATAATGGGCAAACACATCGACAAGTTCAGATGGTCTTTCGTACCGCACCCCTTCTACATTAACAGTCGGTATGTCATGAGATCGCTTTTTCGCGCATGTGAGTGAATTAACAATCCCCCACAGAGTTTTACCCTTATTATCCGAATTATCGATGGATGAACTATAATACATCAATTTGGAAGTTGTTATCAATGAGTTGTGTTGTGATTTGGCATTCTTGTAATTCATTAGAGTGGATGATGAACGAATATTTGCATGAATCCAATATATTTTGTCCAAATTTTGTTTGCTCTGCTTTATTTCAGTTGTCATCCAATTTTTATGAGTATCTTCTACCGAAACAGTCTTTACAGGACAGCATAGATCAAGATAATACAAAATTTCATTCGTGAATTCTGTAAAGCATAGATCAACATCATTAACAGAGTATAGTGCGTCAAAATTACTTTTAGACATGCCGGTAACCATTTTGTTAAGGTTGGTCTGACTGATATTTCTAATAGATTTATATGTTCTAAGAGCAGGCGTATGATGTAATTTAAGTTTAAGAAATATGGCTCTATGATCACAAATATGGGGCTCAAAAACATCAACAACATAATCATGGAGGCCTGAACTACATACAATATAGTCCACTTCAGAAATAGAAGTGACCCCATTTATATTTGTATAAACTCTTGTTGGAACTTGGGACGTTTTTTTGAGATCAAAGCAATCCAGCAAATCATGCAAAAGTTTAGTCCGGGTGCAGTCCGGCTCTAAAGAATCAATATTTAAATCACCACATAGGAAAATATAATCAACCTTTGTTAGACATGATTGCAGGGCGCTAAAAATTCCTTCAAAGAATATATCAATGTCACCAGAGCTGGGTCTATACACACTTAAAACACCGAGCCTTTTTTGTTAATGGATTATCGGAAAATATTGCTAAATATTTCAAAATTCGTTTCAGTTACAACGCAGCTTTTAAAACTATTATTAACCTTAGTATCTATCGGCTGTTTTTTTTAGAGTGATAGAACTTTCGATAGGGATAACTGTGATTTGACAGAAAGTAGAAGCCACTTTGACATTTCTGTTCAGTAAGCATTGACAAATTATCATGGAAAGACTCACGCTGCAACAACGTTTACAAAATCAGTGTTCTATTCGCCAAACTTATAGCGAACTTCGTGAATTTTATGGTTTACGTAATTGTCCATCAGAGCAGCTTATTCGTCGAACTATTGATAGATTTCGGACAACATTTTCTCAAATCGATGCAAAAACAACAACAAGACATAGAACTATACCGACAGAAGAAAATATCGCTGCTGTAAGTCATAGTGTTAATGATGTTCCAGATTTGTCTATTCGTCGCCGTTCACAACAAGTTGGACTCCGTGCATCCACCCATACAAAATCCAACTGGTTCAAGAACTAAAGCCACTTGACCATAATAAGCGGCGTTTGTTTTCTGATTGGGCCCTAGAACAGCTTGATCCACTTCTCATTTCTAGTTGAACGGCTATGTAAACAAGCAAAATTGCCATATATGGCGTGAAAACAATCCTCAAAAAGTTCTGCAGGTTTCACTGCATCCTAGAAAATGCATTTTATGGTGTGCTTTATACGCTGGAGGCATCATCGGTCCATATGCATTTAAAAACGGTCCTGGAGCTAATGTTACAGTGAATGGTGCTCGTTACAGATCGATGATCAATGATTATTTTTATCAAAATTTGAATGATATCGACCCAGAAGTGTTTTGGTTCCAACAAGATGGTGCTACACCTCATGCTGCTACCGTAGCAATTGATTCATTGAAAGAAAGATTTGGCGATAACATAATTTCGAGAAATGGTCCAATGAATTGGCCTCCAACGTCATGCGACTCCACTGGATTATTTTCTTTGGGCTTATGTCAAGTCATTGGTTTACGTTGAAAAACCAGAAACAATAGACGCTTTGGAAGCCAACATAACTCATGTTTTTGATGAAATAAGGCCTGAATTACTCGAAAAAGTGGTTCAAATTTGGTCTGGTTGAATGCGGTTCCTTAGAACTAGTCTTGGTGGACATATGCCGGAAATTATTTTCAAAACATAAATGTCATACAATAATCTTTCAAATAGAAAAATTTTCCTTCAATATTAATTTCAATGTGTTTCATTTCAATTCAAAGTTCTATCACTCTAAAAAAAATACCCGATACTTACATAAAAAACAATAACGATCGAACAAATAAAGGAAATAAATGTGGAGTCTACAAGTTGACTTGTAACGATTGCATTTTATTATATATTGGCAAGACAGGTAGATCATTCAATAAAAGAATCCAAGAATACCAAAGAAGTTACATATCGGATTCCGTACAGTCGATATATGCATCTTGAGAAATCCAGGCGTAATTTCAACAATAACTATGCAATTATCCACGTCGAAAGCAAAAGTTCTAGATTTACACTTTCAGAATTTCTTGAAGCATATGATGACAAATCCCCATTACTGAGAATATCTTTCCCTAATGGCATTTTTTAGACGCAAACTTCAATAAACACTCTAAATTTTTATGACTTGTTTTTCAATTATTTTGTCACGTACTTAGCTGTATTTAAACTTTATTTCACTGGACACCATCAACCAGTAGAATGTAGATACCTGAAGAAGCCACATCGTTGTGAAACAGTTGTTGTATTATAAACATTTCTGCGGAAAATAAAATACTGTCTCTCCTATTATTTCTTAATTAATGAATTTTGTCAATACTTTAGCAATCCACAGTATATGGATTACTATATTAACCATAATAATCGCGATAGATTGGACCGAAATGTCACAAGCGACGAATTTGACTATCCGAATGATAATAATTTTACAGTCTGTCTGACTGAATGTTAGAGGTGCCCAATGCATCCCTTCTAACAAGAAGAGGTTAATCAATTGAACTGATTGGAATGTCCATTTATAGGGGGACTGAATGAATGCTATGAACCTTCTTATTGGTTATAGAAAAATAATGGTATCAATGCTAGTAGATAAAGATAGAACAGTTTATAATTCCGAATGCTGTGTCATGTGAATGTCTATGCAATAAATAAATCATAATGCTGTCAGAGACTTTCCATGTTTTCTAAATCCATAAATAATCATAAGAAAACAAGTATAATAAGCTGAAGTGTCGAATAAAACTTCAAAGTTCGTATGGTTCAGTTGAAAAACTGCTAGATCGAAATATAATCATGAAAGACCTGAGTATCGATAACAAAATAATGAATTATGTTTAACGTAGACAGGACCGTCTCTATTGAGACGGAACACACCTAATGAAACAACACGTTTTTGCGCATTCTGGTATGCACGGAAGACTGTTTATAATGCATAATGCGAATTCAAGTTTAATATATTGTAGGAAATTGGGAAATGATTAGAAATACGGAAGAAAACAAACAGTTCGATGAATGCGCTCATTCGATAACTTTGCCAGTCGAAATTGAACCTGGGCTATGAAAATTCATATGCATATCTTGGGAAAACAAATGCCATTCCCAGAGCACAACGAAGGTCCAAAGTTTTCCGAGCTCTGATATCTATTATACAAATCCGGGACGCAGGATTTCCACAGGGAACATACGAGGGAATCGATTCATCAAAAATGTATTGAAGAATCCCAGTGGCGTTGATGATTCCTGTAAGTTTCGGTCGTGGTTCAGATTATGAAAAGTTGAAAACGAGTTTTTGGAAATTCCTTTTCAATATCTTCACATTTTTTTCTGATGAACGAAGGTTCTGAAGTATCAGTACCGCAAATCTCTCGAAATAAAGCGTGTACCTCAGATCAGTAAATGCTTTGAGAAAGAGTGGGCCATCTACAGTTTTCATTTTGAAATAGTGGTTTTTTCGAGTCTAGAAACACTTCTGTCATTCATTTTTTGACAGAAATGTAGTTTAGTATTTGGTATTAACGAAACGGTCAATATATGCTTGAACAGAATTGGGAAATATAAAAAACTTATTCCCAGAGTGGCGAATCTTTTATCCTAATTGTTCGAAATTTATGTGGAAAATTTAATTAGAAGTGAAATGCTCCCACGGCAATTTGTGGATTGATTTGCTGGATCGGTATTTGAAAAAACAATCCGTTCACATTCTAATTCAGTGAGCACACCTGGAAACATAACTGCTGTAGTCCAGAATGTGGCTGAACATCCCTCAACATTAACTCGCCATCGTGCTCAAGAACTGGTCAATTTTCGCAATTATCTCAGTAGAATTTTGCATAAAGACATCGGTATGAAGATTTACAAAGTTCAACAAGTGCAGGAATAATTTTATTTAAAATAATTCACACAGTTTTTATGTTTCACAATTTATTCACCATTTGGTCACCAATGAAGCTCTGTAACGAATGCTGGTTCTTACGAGGGACCTTCCACCTCTTAATTAGAGAAACGGCGTTTCGTTCTGAGCATGCACACCTGAACAATTCAGACAGGCGCGGTGCGCATGTCTGCCTGTGACGCCAGTGACCATGTGTTCCGCTTTGGAACGGTCGTTGAACGCTGTGTGCCTTGCCCTATTTGAACTCAGTGACATAGAGTCTGTCGCAGCACAGGGCTTCTCCCTTAGAACTAGCGTACTTTACCCTATTGCAGTAAATCTCCGGATTTTTCTGTCCAATGGCCGAGTGCGTTATGTAGCTTTACCTCGGGGGGTGGATTGCTCTCAAGTGTTACTTGTACCACCTGGCCACCCCATTTGTGTTGGATTCGATGGGGCAGTGGTTGAAAGTCCGCATGTTGGACTAGGGAGGTATTTCATTCATCTGTTCGCAGACCGCCATGTTCGAGATATTCTCATGAAATGACTCAGGGTTTAGCGGGATTTGACAGGTCGACCGGCCTTGTCATGAACCCGGACCAATTTTAGGATTTGTGTATCTCGACGAAATGGCTTAGCTGTTAGTGCTTGACGCCAGGATCAATCAAAAGACCTCATATGGGTTCGTGGGTCATGACGAATAGGCCGTGTTGATGGTACTCGTACCAGGATCATTGAGTCATCAATATTGGGTTTATCTTAATTCATGGGACTGCGTTCAGGTGCTTGGATAAGAAGCCCTTCCGGCGAGTGAGTTACGTCACATGCCAACTTGGGTACTGACCTGCAGAGCCAGTAGAGGTTAGATAGTGCTCCGTTGCTACCAGTCAGACGGTTTTGGCTTTCGAGCCGAGGCCCAAATTGGAAGTTGGTGGGTTCATCTCTTCGGAGGGGTCTCGCTTCGCGCGATGATATGGCGTAATCCTTATCACACTCTCTGCCTCTGAGGGCAGGCTGTGGAAACTGCTGAGTAGACACTTGGTGAAGAGCTATGCTCACATGCCAATACGAAAACCTGGTAGAATTCACGTGGAGCCAAAAACAGAAGTATCAATCCTTCAGTCACAGAACATTCTGCAGACATTGGAATTGAAAATATGGTACGCCACTGGCATGATCCGTCAGAAGGTAGAGGTAAGGATTTATTCGATTAGTGGCAGGACGGGGGTGAGGATAGCTGCAACTGAATAGAGCGGTGATTGGGAATGAACAAGCATAAAGAGTCGGTGATTGAATAGTGGTAAAAAATCATCTCGATCGGCAGTCGCGTTTGGCGACGGGGAATTGGGATTATTTTCTTCCTGATTTCGACAGGGACCGAACGTGGGAGCTCTGAGACGAGAAAATTTCTATATTGTTCATTTTCTACCAATCCTTTCATGGCACAAGGAGGTATTCGGGAAAATGAAAAAAATCTCGTTATCGCGAAATTGCGGTTCATTGAAATGACAAGGATAATATTGGTTTTTTGCGAAGGTTGTGAGGATTAAACTTATACGGGCTTTTTTGAATTGGTTTCATTTCACGTTATAATGTTATCCTGTTTTTATCTAGCTCACGATACGTTTCACTTTTTCATTCTCATATTCATTTTTCAACTATAAGGGGTAGAAATAAATTCACTACTAGATTATTATTCTATGGTCTCATCTGGCAAAACCCTTATTTCGAAGTGTCATCATTAGGATTTCTTTCCAGTATCTGTCATTTCGGTGAAGTCTAGACAATTTACACACATCGTCAAAAGTATTGACCTCCCCTATCATTTCTCAACTTGTTGAATGTAACATGACATGTGGAACCTTCAATATCTTATCATTTAAATGAAGACAATAAACCAGCAAAAAATGTTTCTTGTTCGGGAGAATACAGGTGTATTCGAAGTTAATCAGCTTTCAGCGAATAACGAGAGTTGTAATATAGAGAATATTCCGTGGAAAATGCTGGGACATCTAATTTCCAAGTTTGACCCGGCAAGAATAGTAGCCCTACATCAAGACGCTTTTTCGAACCACACCAGATTGCGTAACGTTTGAATATTCCAAGGACTTCAGTAAGGCGCATAGTGGCCCTTTTCCTGGTAGCGTTGCCCGGAGACCGGTGCCTGATCGACCCAGAGTAACATCTGCAAGGAAAGACCATTATATGGCAAATTTTACTCGAAGAAATCGAATGGTAATTGTGGAATAAGTATAATTAATCAAAAATAAATAATCGATAAATTTAGAGATTTTCTCATTTTCCCTATTTTGTCTCATCCTTCATAAAGCAAAGAGTAACAAAAAAAGATTTTCTATCATATATATTGCAGTTGAAATAGAGGAAAATATTCATCTATCTGGTTATTTGGAGACATCAGTTATCCTCGAAAATTCCTCGGAAGTTAGAGTTTTAAGCTAACACTTCCACCTCAAATGCATATCAAGTTCAACTCCAAGACCAACGGTTCTACTCATTCAAGCAGATGTATTGAATTGTTCTCCTTCAAGGACAGATTTTCGATCCTATGTGAGCTGCGTTTATTACAAGTCAGTAAATGTAGTTTTATTCCAATTTAATGTGAGGTTCATTTCATTCAACCAGTCTTCTATCCTTTCTAGGCTTTTGTCTTGATTTCTTTCCAAGTGCCACCTGTGAAAAGAACGACAGAATCATCCGAAAATGACGATATTTTTATATCAGTCCCAAGAGAGTCACGTACATCAAAAATAGCACTGAGCACAAAACTGTCCCCTGTGGTATGCCAGTCATTTTTGAAGGCTACTTTTGCAGTCGTCAATTTGCACATATTGTACTCGGTCCTCCAAGTTTCTGATGGTTTACGGTGTCAAATGCATTGGCCAAGTTCAAAAATGTACCTATCGAGCAATCTCCCTGGTCCAATGCTCTGTAAATATTATTTGTAAGGAAAACAATTGCATCCTCAGTTGACATCCCAGATGTACATCCGAAATACTCCGGTGAAAGAAGACCATTTTCCTCTTAAAACTCCATTAGTCGATTTTGATCACTCTTTCAACAACTTTAGGACGAGCGCTTAATAATGAAATCGGTCTATAATTTGAGATGTTCTTCTGATCGCCCATTTTAAACAATGGTCTTATGATAGCTATCTTGAAATTTTCTGGAAATTACCATTTTCTTAAATTTTATTCATGAAGAATGTCAAAGGCTTCTTGATGAATTCACCGATCAACTTAAGGTCCTCCGATTTTAAGCCATCTACTTCGATTTTATGCCATCATAAAAGCAAGAAGAACTTACAAAAACACTTGGAGCCACTCGACCAGCCATTTGGCATCGTTTAAAAGCTATGGGAATGATCCAAAAAGGTAGGAAATTTGGTGCCCTATGAATTGAAGCCAAGAGACGTCGAACGGCGTTTATTCACGTATGAACAACTGCTCCAGCGGCTAGAAAGAAAGGGTTTTTGCATCAAATTGTGGCTGGCAATGAAAAGTGAGTCACTACGATAATCCAAATGTAACGTATGGATACCGCATCATCATTTGTTAAGCCGAATATTCTTCGCGAGAACATAATGCTTTGTATTTGGTGTGACCAACTAGGTGTGGTGTATTATGAGCTGCTATAATCGAACGAAATTATCACAGGAGGGGTCCACCGACAACAATTGATGTGAAAAACCATGCAATAATTTCAAATTCATAAGTTCGCACTTAGAAAATTTATTGAAAAGTCTTGACTTAGCAACGAAACTGTCTACTATGACAAAATGATAATTTTATTGGAATCATATTGAATTTTCGGCTATTATTTGTGGGTGCAATAACGACCCAGTATAATATAAAGCTTGTATGTAGGTACCATAGATATAAAGACAGAGTATTAAAAACAAATTTTACTATAGAGCGACTAACAAAACCTCTGACCAGAGACCATCTGGTTTATAAGATCATCGCTCTTAGGTAGTAAGCATCTATTTCTATCATACTTACGTAAAAAATAATAATTCAAACTGTATATTCAGTATGGTACTATGTGTGTGTCACGTACTATTTTTCATGAAACGCGAAAAATATATTGAAGAAAATGAAAAAATATATCAAATACCTCTCCTGCAATCTCAGCATAGGGTGTAAATAACAAACGACAATTTAATATTTAATCTTTTCACAAAATGAGCAAACTATATCTTTTGGAGAACTCAGTTGGTATGAGCACCGGTTTAAAAATTGTGTGTTTATTATCTATTCACTCAATTTTAACTGTATCGAACTCTAAGCTGAAGTATGTATTATGTAAAATATTTTAATATTTGTATTTGAATATTTCGCGCCATATAGAAGTAGTAGTTAGCGGAACTAACACAAGCGTCTCTGATTTTTAACACCTGCTTAGTAGAGAAGTTGGGCATCTACAGTATGTAGTTTATCTATGAATTCATGCGTCCTCCATGAACACTGATCAGAAAATTTCCTGCGCAGTACGCAGTCCCGCAACTTTACAACGTTACATATGTTCCAATTAATTTCGTAGATAAAAAATGACGAATTTCGAGAAACTTGAATTTGACTACATAAAATTTAAGAAACAACGTCACCTCGCAGGTTTAGGTGGCAGAATGTCCACCGTATATCTTTGTGAATATCAAAGATGCTATCTGTTGAGCATTCTGCGGAATCATTTATGAGTCAGTGCGCGCCTTGGGACCGTTTCTGCTTCCAAAATCTGCACAATTATTAACGACCATCCACCTCTGCAATGAGCCGGCCATTCTTCATTCTGAAAGACTTGTGTTCCACTCGGTGTCTCTTCAAATTAAGCCCAAACACTGTGTGCCCATTGAACTGTCTCGTTTGCGAACGGCATAACATACATACGTCCCCACAATTCCTACATGCATATTTGCGTCCCCGTATGGCGTCTTTGATGCCAAAATTCGAAACTCTCGCCGAATTTTTAATTATTGTTTTTGCGGGGTCGCGTTTGCATTATGGCCGTACATAAAACATTCCTAATTGGTCCTGGTCGTAAATAACGACGTCTACGTAGCCTTCTGCCTCGATTTTTTCAACTTGCCAATTAAATTTTCATGTCGGTTTTCGCTCCATCTGGTTTATTTCGCGCTTAGGGGATTCGAGAGGTCGCTATGGTTAAGGAATATTCCGAATTCGAATACTTGGAATCACTGCAAGTCGGTTTACAAACTCCAGATTCGTTGTCTTTATTCGTTTTATCTTTTTTTATGTGAATTCGCAAACTATGAACCGTTCTAAAAGGTTCATTGGGGTTAAATATTGTTATGAATTCCATTTGAAAGAACTTGGCAATATTCTATTCACGTAAGGAATATACAATTCCCTGAAACATCTTCACATTTTAATCTGACAAATCTCTTGATTTTTGTTAATTATATACTTGTAGTTATAACTAGTTTATCATTTCATTATTTCATCTAACAACACCTTAATTTTGAAGTGTCATCATAACACTTCCTTTCAGTATCTGTGATGTCGCTGAAGTGTAAACAAACTATGTTGTTTGCACTTGTGTGCTCTGACAATGTCAACTTTTGTACTGAATAATGTAACGAAAAAGACTAACGAAAGTCATCGAATTTTAGTAGATGTCAGGAAGTGTCAGGAGTGTTTTGCCTAATTTAAAAGATGAAGAATGACCCAGAGCGCCACCAAAGTGCAAGGAAGAAGAATTATAGGCAAGTCTCGATGTCCCCAGCCAGGACGAATGGACCCAGCATGCTGAGGTTCTATTGAGGACTGATCTTGGCTTGCTCACAGAAGGCTCGCGAACGACGAACGAAACGAGAGCGGGAGAGAGAGGCAGCACCTCATTGAGGCTTTGTCAATACTCATTCATATTCCAAGCAGCACTATTTGCCAATGAGACCACGGTGGGTCTGCTAATAAAACGGAAACTCTACCACGGCAAAATTAAGATATTTAGCGATAGTCTATCAGCATTAAAAGCCCTAGAATGCAGCTGTTGTACATCGAAAACAATCTGAAGTTGCCACACGGCTCTAAACAGGCTCAGTTTGTATAACAGAATCATCCTTGTTTGGATTCCACGCCACTCAAACTATTTGGGTAACGAAGAGGCAGATCAGCTGACGTTTGCTGGAGCCACGCTGCCTCTGGTAGATCCGGAACCATTCCTGGGACTACCACATGACCTGACAACGCGGACAGTAACAGGCAGAATGAACTCTACACTAGAGTCTTTCTGGCTGAGCCATCCAGGCCTAAAACGTTCGAAGGCGTTCTTTGCAACGGTTTCGAACCAAAAGAGGGTAGATGTAGACTACCTGTCGGAATTATGACAGGTCACTGCGGGCTAAAAGCGCATGCGATGGGCCTGCCTGATCATGAATAAAGGTTGTGTTTTGAGGTCACTGAAACAGCCATGCACATCGTCTCAGAGTGCCCAGAGGTGAGTCGCATAAGATTCGAGGTCTTTGGTCAGGCTGCGATCTGGAATAATACCCCCGAATAAGATTATAGGTTTTAACTAAAAACTAATTATACTTCTAATGTAATTAATCTAGGCGCGCATGCGCATTGAATCTGTGACCATGTCTTCCTTTAATGATTTTCTGTGGAGGAGCATAATTTAGCGAATGCTGTAGGGCTTGTCTTTTAAGGTTTGTTCCAGTTTGCTCCATGTCGGAAGTATATACTGAACAGAAGGTATTTGGCTATATTATTTACTGATTGTTTTTATTCAACATCCAAATAATTTTTGACTGATGAGTAATGGGTGAGAATTTCAAATGCTCTTCTGAAGAATGTGCTATATATTTTTTAAAAAGAAATGAAATATACTTTTTAAATTCATAGGGAGATTCATGCTTGTGATTGTTTATCAGTAGAATGCTTCGCATTTATTAGATTATTCTATATGTCCATTGAAAAAAAACAGTGCTTCTAAGACATTTCATTCAATTTAATTGACAAAAATTTTTTTAACTTTAGATTAGAAATGTGTTTTTCAGTCAAATTGTTCATAATATGATACAACAGGATTCAATGCAATATTCTTTTAGTATAGATAAAATGTTAAAAAAGAAACGAAAGAAAATTGCTGTTAATATAGTATACACTCTATTCGCGTCAGGTGGACACGCTCTAGCTTCAATTCGTATGGAAATAAACGAAATAGGCTCGATAACTTATTCGCCTCAAAAAAAGAACTGGTTTTACGAAATTGCCAGAGAGGTTGGGAAATGTATATGGAACAATGGAGATTTTTATGCATGCTGTATTTTCTATCTTTTTAAAGCAACAGACGTGCAATTTTTCCGAAACATTCCGGTATTTTTAATATGCTTCCATTATATATATATTGGGTTGTTCGGAAAGCGATTTCGTTTTTTTTTTTTGGAAAAATGAAAGACAATTTTCGTATAATGAATAGATATTTTATTCAATTATATATTGATCATTCTAGTGCAATACTCTTCGCCATTTTTCTTTAGTAGCATGATTCCACGTTCATAACATTTTTGGTCTTTGCTGACAAAAAACTGATCTAGGTGATTTTTTGCCCTCTTCGCTTGAAGTAAAGGTTTTACCGTCCAAAAAAATTCTACGAAAAACTAATAATCCGACAGTGTCAGCTCCGGAGAATATGGTGGGTGTGGCAGCGTATTGCATTCAACGGTAAAAGCTTTTGGCGAGTGACCAAACTTGTATGAGGTCTCGCATTATCTTGGTGGAACACTACATCTTTTCTGTTGATTAATTCTGGCCTTTTCTGTTGAAGTGCATCATTCAGTTTGAAGATTTCCGAATTAATTAATGTGTTATCCGATAAGAGCTCAATAAAAAATTCCTTTAAAATCCCACCAAACAGACAGCATCATCTTTTTTAAATGGATATTGGCTTTCCAAATTTATTCGCCGATTCGAAATTTCGCAAACCAGTTCAGGCACTGGCGTACTATCGACACACCTTCTCCATACACATCGGTTAATTTCTTTCTGGTTTGAACAGCATTTTTACCTTTTCCATAGTAAAAAAGTGAATGCTTTTTATTGCTCTCCATATTTAAAAGGGCACCTATCAAAAACTACTGCATAGAATTAATTGAACTTTTTCACACACAAGCCTCTGTCAGGAAAAAACGAAGTTTCTTCGGAAACAACCTCATTAAATGAAATAATAAAAATGGGAATTTTTTACTTGATAGAAGGTTACAGTTTTCAATTTTCACAAGTTTTCAAAGTTTTTCTAGAATTAAATCAAACAAACGCCTTATAAACACTATTCTTTTCAAGTAGATATATAGAATAAACACTCATTACACAGCATCAAAAGGAGATGACAGAATCCAAATAAAATATAGAATATTGACCGAATTTATTCAACAAACGTTCAGTTTCATACTGGCCTTTTTAAAAACAAATTCCACTCTAAAAACTGTTTTGCTGAAAGTGGACTGAAGATTATCGGTTAGAATCTTGAATCGCCCCTTTAAAGATGTGCTACATATTTTTGAAGAGTGTCAACTCTTAATGTTTACCACAAAAGAAACGGTTTTATAAAGCTTTTATTCAATTAAGTTATAAAAACTTTTGGTAATTTTATAAAATTGAAATTTATAGCGAGGTATAACACAATTACACTGTTTGATATTTGAGATATGTTCCTATTAATTAACGCAGTACTGTACTACTGCACTGAATTTAGCTTCGCTTCATTTTCTAAGCATTCCCATCCACAGATATCAAAACGTAAGATCTCTACGTACGCATTCATCATCCACACACTATCTACATCCATTCCCGATCCATTCAGCATTATACTTACACTGGAATCTAGAAATTCAGTCACGCATTTTTACCAATGTATAACGATAATTGACCGTCGCGATTATTTACGACCGGTAATATATCCAAAAGTTATAATTATTGTAATAAAGCGTTGATATATTTCTCACACTATCTACTAAAATTTTACGATTTATTATTTTGCAGATAAACGAAATTAATTGCGGACGTGGACGAGATATTTCTCGTCTATGTTCGATCTTATCCTGGTGTTGTTCTCGGTTAAAAACTGTTAATAAGTACTCTCCGAGAAAATGGAATTGTAATGGTGGTTTTGATAAGGATTCTTCTGCGATGTAGGTTGTGAATTATTATTGTTTATGGCGATCTTCGTACGCTACTATGCTATTATTCGCGTCAACAAGTATAAAAGTATGAAATGAAAGTTCTGTAACATATACCAGGTGTGTTGGGTATGAGAAACAATAGGAGTTTTCTGTTTTAGACTAAAATTTCCTTTAGATAACGCAGAGTACCTAAATAGTTTTCCAATGAGATTCCAATAGCAATTGAAAAAAACGATTATATCTGAAGAGAAATCAATGGATATTCATTTCATTGTAAAGAGAAAAGTAGCCACTAACATTGGAAAACGTATCAGCAAAATCATCATATCCTTTTCAAGAAATTTTCCAACAAATCGCACATTTGCCGCTCTATATCCTCACGAATTCCATCTTTGAGATCTTGAATCGACTGGGAAGCATTAGCATAGATAGATTTTATCTTTCACGTGGCACCAAGGAAAGAAGTCTAAAGAAGTTAAATCATAAGATCTCGGTGGCCAATTGTGATCACCAGTTCAAGAAATAACAAAGCCAGCAAACTTTTTTTGCAAAATTACGATTGTTTCGTTGTTTGTGACACGTAGCACCTTCTTGTTGAAAATAAACGTCGTCCACATCAATATCTTCCAATTCCGGCCATAAAAATCATTAATAATAGCTCTGTAGTGCAATCAATTCACCGTAAGAGTTGCACCTGCCTGATTTTCGAATAAGCAAGGTCCAATCACACCGCCAGCCCAAAACCGCATCGAACAGTGACACGTCGAGGATGGAGAGGTTTTTCAACAATCATTCTTGAATTTTCTGAGCCCCAAATGCGACAATTACACTTTTAACGTAGACTCCGAGGTAAAAATGGGCATAATCATTGAAGATGATTTTTCGATGAAAATCCTTATCATTTTGATGCATTTCAAGGATGTAATTAACGAAGATACCACATTGCTGGTATGTCTTTATGCAAAATAAGGTGTCATTTGTGGAATGCCTTATTCCAAATGTCGACGAGGAATCGACAAACCTGAGTTTTCGTCAAAACTACGCGCTACAGAAGCAATATTCTCAGTTGTTTTTGTGCAATGCTCACGATTCTTCGCATCACTAACTTGTCCCAACAACTCAAATTTTTCTACCAGTTTCACTACTGCCTGCCCAGAAGGTGCTTCACGACGTCACAAAAGTGCTTTAATTTTGAGAACTGTGACTGCAAAATTTTCACCTTCTTTTAATGTATTTTAACAATTTCAGTGCGTTTTTGAAGCGTATATCTTTTCGTTTTCTGTAATGGCGTACTTTTTATTTGTCAATGTCAAAAGATGACAGCTTCAAAGTGACAGTTGTCCAGATAGCGGACTATTCAAAATGGAATCCCCCAGTGGAAAACATTCTATCAAGTGTTTTTTTTTTAGAGTGATAGAACTTTCGATAGGGATAATTGTGATTGGACAGAAGGTAAAAGCCATGTTTTTTTAATATTTCCGCAACAACGTTCACAAATTGTTGAAATTTATTTTCAAAATCAGTGTTCTATTCGCCAAAACAAAAGTGATAAATATTTTGCATATTTCAACAGATTCTCGGTAACACCTTATAGTGGTACAGAGGTTTACAATCGGAACGTGATAAAAAAACGGGTTAAAAAAGAGGGGCCTTTTAACAGATATCGGAATGTCGGCAATCGACAAAGAAGGTTATTAAACAGATGGTACCCATTTAAATATCTCAAATAATTTTTGGGTTTACATAGCTCCGTACAGTCATTCATTATTTTTACATTATTTTGTTGTATATCTCAAACATTTGGATTTACAAAGCTCCATACAGTCATTCATTATTTTTTACATTATTTTTATTGTGAACCAATTTGAAAATTTCAATAATCAAGTTTCTTTTCTTTTGAATCGACATGTAAAATTTTTCTTAAGATTTTCTTTTGTCGAAAGGAATTACTGTTTTCTAAAGAATAAGTGACAAAAGTTGAATTTTTGTTTACTTTTCATTTAATTCATTTTATGATCGTTGAAAAAGGATTTAAACAGATGTTACTTTTTGAATATCTCAAATATTTTCGATTTACATAGCTCCGTACAGTCATTCATTATTTTTACATTATTGTTATTGTGAACTAATTTGAAAATTTCAACAGATTCTAGATAATCGAGTTTCTTCCTTTTGGACTCTACATGTGAAATTTTAATGAATTCGATTATCTAGAATCTGTTGAAATTTTCAAATTAGTTCACAATAACAATAATGTAAAAATAATGAATGACTGTACAAAGCTATGTAAATCGAAAATATTTGAGACAATTAAAAAGTAACATCTGTTTAAAACCTTTTTCAACGAACATAAAATGAATTAAATGAAAAGTAAACCAAAATTCAACTTTTGTCTCTCATTCTTTAGAAAACAGTGATTCCTTTCGACAAAACAAAATCTTAAGAAAAACTTTACATGAAGATTCAAAAGAAAAGAAACTGGATTATTGAAATTTTCAAATTCGTTCAAAATAAAAATAATGTAAAAAATAATGAATGACTATATGGAGCTTTGTTAATCCAAATATTCGAGATATACAACAAAATAATGTAAAAATAATGAATGACTGTACGGAGCTATGTAACCCCAAAAATTATTTGAGGTATTTAAATGGGTACCATCTGTTTAACAACCTTCTTTGACGATTGCCGACACTCCGATATCTGTTAGAAGGCCCCTCTTTTTTAACACGGTTTTTTATCACGTTCCGAATGTAAACCTGTACCACTATTAGGTGTTACCGAGAATCTGTTGAAATATTCAAAATATTCATCACTTTTGTTTAAATACCACTGTACCACTGTTAGGTCTTCAGTTGTCTGATGATAGGATAGTTCATTTCCCGAAACTCGAGTTACAAGAAAATGTGTAATATATCTTTTTATCTTAGTAAAACATAGTAATTTCTACAATTTGTTTTAATTAATAACTAATTATTCGTTTTTCTGGAAACACGAAGGAGTTTCATGGTGTTGCAGTTAAACGAGGAACTTTCAGAGAAAATCATTCCTCTTTCCTGCGAAACAATGAGACTGTTGCAGACTTATGAATTCTTCAAGACTTCGGTTGAATAATACACATAAATTTAAAATTTTAATATCAAAACAGATTTATTCTGTTAGCATCCCACAAATTTTTAATGAAAAAAATTTTATTCAAAAACTTTCAGAATTAAATTCATGTTAATTTAAAAATCGAAAATATTTGAGATATTTAAAAAGTAACATCTGTTTAAATCCTTTTTCAACGATCATAAAGTGAATTAAATGAAAAGTAAACAAAAATTCAACTTTTGCCACTCATTCTTTAGAAAACAGTAATTCCTTTCGACAAAAGAAAATCTTAAGAAAAACTTTACATGTCGATTCAAAAGAAAAGAAACTTGATTATTGAAATTTTCAAATTGGTTCACAATAAAAATAATGTAAAAAATAATGAATGACTGTATGGAGCTTTGTAAATCCAAATGTTTGAGATATACAACAAAATAATGTAAAAATAATGAATGACTGTACGGAGCTATGTAACCCCAGAAATTATTTGAGATATTTGAATGGGTAGCATCTGTTTAATAACCTTCTTTGTCGATTGCCGACACTCCGATATCTGTTAGAAGGCCCCTCTTTTTTAACACGGTTTTTTATCACGTTCCGATTGTAAACCTGTACCACTATTAGGTGTTACGGAGAATCTGTTGAAATATTCAAAATATTTATCACTTTTGTTTGAATACCAGTGTAGGTCTTCAGTTGTCTGATGATGGGATAGTTCATTTCCCGAAACTCGAGTCACAAGAAAATGTGTAATATATATTTTTTGATAGTAAAACATAGTAATTTCTACAATTTGTTTTAATTATGATCAACTACCAAATAGTAACGGCTGAAACAATTCAGTATCTAAATAGAACCACTAAGAACACTGGTGGAATCTACGACATCAAAAACCGAACAGTTCAATTTCACATCTACGTATCCCCATATCGAACAAGGAATAAGTCAAGACAGACTTGCAGTCTCCTTAAAAGCCACACCTCGCTGAATACCAAGCACCGTCAAGTATCGCATCGAGTACCCAAGTCATGGAGAGCCGTCGTACTTTCAAGAAGAGAATTGCGGAGATGTTCCTAGACGAGTTTTCTAAATATGTCCTAAGAGAGATCATTTATAGCTTAATTGGCCGAGGAGCGGTTTTTCCTGCGGTGGAAAAGGGCAGTTGGAGTCCGCGTTCTCATGAAATATACAAGTCAGGTGTGTCATTTTTTTGCGTCCGTGGGCAGCGTTTGGATCCTCAACTGCACAAATACATACTCCGGAGATAATGTATCGGTTGCTGGCGTCCGTTAGCGCAACCCCCTGCCGACAAATAAAGATGTCAAACGCAGCCACTGAGTTCACCTCGTTACTTTTCTCGACAAATCTACGTTCCACTTTTATGCAGGTATCGGAATTGCCGATCTTTTATTGCCGATATTGGCAGTGAATCATTCCTCGGATGCCATTTCTGCCAGGTCGAGATTCTTGTTTCTCACCACTGACTAGGACGTTAACCATGAGTTTTGACTTGTCGGTTCTGCGGACGGAACAAAGTACACGGTTGGGTCCTGTTGGCCAACCGGCGTTGGAAAAACTCGAGGTCGTAAATATCATTTATTCGATCGATAAAACAGCTCATAGTTGTAACAAGTCATTAACGTATCAGAATTAGAAATGAAGAGTTTTCCAGTAAGATATTTCATTTCGAATATCCCGCTATCTGGGCAGCTGTCACTTTTCAATATGTCATCTTGTGACATTTGACAAGTCGAAACTACACCATTACTAAAAATGGACGCTTCAAGATTGCAGTGAAATTGTTGAAATTCAGTATAAAAATGGTGGAAGTGTTGCAGTTACAATTCGCTAAACTAAAGCAAAGTTGGGATAAGTTAGGGATCTGTAGAATCGAAAGTGTGTGCGTCGCTCAAGAACAACTAAGAAGTTGAAGCCCATAGTCGCCCCCATGGCATAAGAGCTTGTCGAGCTGGGGGCGCTTGTCTTGACTAGGACGCTAATTTGATCCTGGTGAAATGAAGGATTAAGTCTTGATGCCTAAACTAACGCCCTTTGGGCCAGTCACTGGACCCCTGTGGTGGAAGATCGACCAAATGGGGCCCTAGTTTCATATTAAAGGCGGAATGGAGGGCTGAGCCGCGTTGATCAACTCAGTGTCAAGGGAGTCCGTCGCAGCACAGGGTCTCTTCCTTAAAACTAACGTACTCTACCCTATTTAACCTATTGCAGTAAATCTTCGGATTTTTCTGTCCAATGGCCGAGTGCGTTATATAGCGTACTGCGTTACCTCGGGAGGGTGGAGGCCATGGGGAAGTTTTCGTACGACCTGGTCACCCCATTGGTATTGGACACGAGGGAGCAGTGGTTGAAACTCCGCATGCTGGATAAGGAGGGTATTCCTTCTATCTACCGGCCTTGTCCTGAACCCGGATCGTTCGCTAGACGTTTCTGGGGTTTATGGATCTCAACGATACGGCTAGTCCGTTAGTGCTTGCAGCCAGGATCAATTGAAAGACTTCACAAGGGTTCGTGGATCTTGAAGTACAGACCGCATTGACGGTACTCGTACCATGATCAATTGAGGCATCAATATTGAGACTATCTTGGTTCGTGGGACTGCGTTAGGATGGATAGATAAGAAGCTCCTTCGGCGTGTGAGTTGCATCCCAAAAAACTGGGGTAATGACACTGCAGTATCAGTAGAGGTTGGACAGTGCTTCGCTCCTATCAGTCATACGGTTGTAGGTTTTCGAACTGAAGCCCAAACTGGAAGCTGGTGGGTTCAGCTCTTCTGAGTGGCTCTCGCCATGCGCGATAATAAGGCGTAACCCTTTCTGCCTCCTTGGACAAACTGTGGAGACTGCTAACTACTCACTTGACGAAATCCCAGGTTTGTCGATTACTCTTCGATCTTTGAAATTAGACAGTCCACAAACGACCTTACACCGTTCTTTGCACAAAGACCTAGATCCTAAGGCTTTTGAAGTTCAATTTATACATGAACTCAACCCAATCGATCACCGCTGATTGGGTTGTTGAAATGCTAATTTTAAATGGCCCCTCCCCTTAAATTTCAAGAGATTTTTTAGACTGAAATTTGTTGTTTCCACAAAAAAATTTCCTAATTAATATTTCAAATGTATGTTTGAAAGACTTTTCAGCGTAATAGTCAATCTATGTTGATCTATAATAATTAAATTCAGTCTTTCAAATTATATACATTTCCGCAGGATCCAAAATAGAAACTCCGTTAGCGCTATCATCCCATATATCAGGTGATTCATTTAGAGGTATCTTTTTAATAAAAAAAAATGAATAAAAGCAATTTTATTTTTTAATCTTGATTACTACATAAAAAAACCATTATTTACAATTATTTTACAAAGATAATTTCTCAGAAATATTGTCCGCGACTGCGGTAAACAACGGCCATTCTGAAGTTCCAATTTTCAATTATGCGTCTGAGTATTTCTAGTGGTCCTTGGCCAATAACACGAGTAATATTGGCCTCCAATACCTCAATTGTCGCCGGCTTATCCATATAGAATTTGGACTCTACATAGCCCCAAAGGAAAAGGTCGAGAAGTGTAATATCACACGATCTAGCCCACCAAGTCGTTGGTCCAAAGCGTGAGATGATCCATTTACCGAACCGCTCTCGCAGTAAAGCCATGGTTTCACGGGCTGTATGGACAGCAGCGCCATCTTGTTGGAACCAAATTTTGTCGAGACCACGGGCTTCAATTCCTGGCGTCAAATAGTCTGTTATTATTGCGCGATAACGGTCACCATTCACAGTAATATTTCGTCCGGCCACTGTTTTGAAGAAATATGGACCGATTATTCCACCGGCTCATGAACCACACCAAACAGTTGTTTTTTCTGGATTCAATTTCAGCTCTTGAACCTGTGCGGGTGGTTACTCACCCCAAATACGCGCATTTTGTTTATTCATGAACCCATAAAGCCAAAAATGAGCCTCATCGGTGAACAAAATTTTTGTCGCAAACAGTGGATCTTCTGCAAGCTTGTCAAGAACCCCACGACTAAAACAGAAACGCTTCGGAAGGTAGGTCGGCTTCATTTTGTGAGGTTTTAAAGAAAGATCCTTTCGTGAAATACGCCAAGTTGTTGAATATTATAGGCCAAGCTGTCGACGAATCGACGTCTCACGATCTTCACGTGCACTCTGGGGCTACCGTCCCTAAATTTTCTTCACTACGTGCTGGGTATGGTCTATTTGGTCGATTATTATCCAATAATGAAAATTCGGTCTCAAACTTACGGATGGAGGAGCTAATTCTGCGTTCGGTAGGTCGATTATGTGGACCATAAGTTGCTCTAAGCGCCCGATACACATTCCTCGTAGAACGCCCATTTTCGTAATAAAGTTGAACAAATTGTAGACGCTGTGCCGGGCTAAGTTTTTCCATTATGAATTGTCAAACACTACTGCACAGAAATAGTACTCCAGTTAACACGAGGCATGCGCAATCTGCGATTAAATCCCCACCACAAAAAGTACCTCTGAATGAATCACCCGTTATAACGTTGTCAACTCCGAAATCGGAGGTGATAACGTGTCGCCTTGTTGAATATCCATATACGCTGTGTAAAGATCCGCCTAAAGTCACTCTTTAAAGCAGATAACGACGAATTATGAATTAATGTCAATACTTGTTTTTCAAGAGTGTCTTTGGAATGTTTGCATAGCGCATTTTGATATTCATTATAGAAGAAGTGTGTTACATCAATAGTTGTTTTTGTATCGTGATTTGATTGGAACATATTCGAACTAGATAAAATATTACTATACGAGCGCTCTCAATGATGTCTTCAAGCATGATTCATGTTTTTTTTAAGTAGCACTCTAGAATTCGTGCATTCCTCCGTTATATTGATTATAACCTTCTCAACTCCTTTTGTTCTAACATCACTCCCGCACAAACTTTGAGACATGTGAAAATCTCGCTATTCCTGGTATTGCTTATCTAGATAAACGTCGACGTCGAATTGTTTTCGAAGTCGACATTTTACCTACGCCCATTACTTCATGTTCTGTTATTTTGTTAACAAATGACGCGACGAAGTGTACATTTTTTTACACCTTTTTTGGTAGAGTCCGGAAATAGTTGAGAATGGCAGAGGACAAGGCAGAACGTGGGAATGTCATGGATGACATTGCTTGCACGCTTTCTTGATTTTTACTAACTCAAGGGTGATTGTTTTGTTTATATTATACCACCTGGGTTGACGCCAAATTTTTCGGTCTGGAAACCAGATTCTCTACTTTTATTTTCGTTCATTACTCAAGTAGAGACACAATGTCATTTTACCTATATAATAACTCGACTCCCTTGAATTACTATTGTTGGTTCCAACCGTTACACACAGGTTTTTTATTTATATATTGGATCCGTCACACTTCAGATAAGAATTTGTGTATATTATTCAATTTCCATTTAGAAAAAAACAATTTTTGTGTTTACTCAAAACGATTTCATTAAAATATTAAATGAAGTTATTCTGATTTTCACAAATTTTCATTGTTATTTAATACAACAATTGTTTAGCATCTTTAGGTAGGTTTACATTTTGGATAACTAAATTTGTTCCCGAAATCGGTTGCTATTTATATTAAAATAGGTACAAAAAGTTTTCGTTGAACACTAAAACCCAAAAAAGTTCTATGTGAATTCCAGCTTAGCTGAATATATTTAACAGGGGTGGGTTATTAAAATCTAATTGTTCCTTAAGATATATTCCAATTTTATTTAACTTGTAAGCCCCCGATTTATCATCTTTGTGTCTTTATTATTTTCTCTAGGTTTGAATAGGTTTTGAATGAAGTTCTTAAATCATTTTTATTTTATAGGTATGCAGCAATTTCCTCAGAAATATCCGTGTATTTTGAGAAAATGTATTTCGAATTTTTTTTTATTTTGGGATATACCATATCTATAGCTATTTTATTATTTTTATTCATCAACAATTTGTCCATCAACGTTGGATCATAGCCATTATTAATAGCTATTTGATCAATGATGTTAAGTTCTGAAATATAATTTCCTCGATTCATGGAAATATTAACTTCTCTATGGATCATACAATAATGGAATGCTGATAATTTTTTATCTAAAGGATGGTTTGATTTATTGTGTATAATAGTATACATTGGTTGGTGAAATATAGAAAAATCATGTCAAATATTTATTCTAGTAACTGTTAAATCAAGAAAATTAATGGAATTAATATGTTCGATTTCCATAGTGAAGGATGTATTTCATTGATAAATGAAAATAATTTTTTTTAAGTCTGTGTGTGCCCGTGAAGCAGCAGAAAATATCGTCTACATATCTATACAATATAAAAATATTTGATGAGGGGATTTTGGTGAATTTTAGTTCTAATATTGTTCATGCATATTTATGCTAATGAAGGACTTTAAGGATTTCCCATAATCAAACCTTTTTCAGATTTATGAATTTTGTTTTTGATTTGAAATGAGTTTCCACCCAGTAAAGACCGAACTAATCAAATATTTAGAAAATAATTTTGTTTAGTGCAAATATCTAGGCATTCTAAAATTTCTGCTTTAATATTTGTATTACATCTGTTTTTGACTAACAGATTATCTACTAGTTCAATTGTTTCGTTTGGTGGGATATTTGGAACTAAATTTTGGACGTCGAATTAAATGAATTTAGCATAATGTGGTTAGTGGATATTTTTTTTTATTTATTAGTTGTAGTGAATTTTTTATTGAGAATTTAGCTAAGAATTTAGTTTCTTTTGAAATCATCTGAATAAGTTCTTTAGAAAGTTTAAATGAAGGTTTACTAATGAACGAAACAACCGGGCTAATAGGATTATCTTCCTCATGTAATTTAATCAAAGAATACATTTTTGGAGGTTGTGGGTTGATTGAAATAAATTCAAATATGTTCAGAAAAGCTGGAATTTACTGAAACCTTTTGAACGGGATTACTATAATTTTTTCAAAAACAACAAAGATAATTGGACCTTACTATCGGATGTTTTTTCAGAGTCAACTTTCGAAAGCGATAACTGTGATTTGACAGAAGGTAGAAGCCAGATTGTTTCCACAATTCTGTTCAGTAAGCATTGACAAATTATCATGGAAAGACCCACGCCGCAACAAGGTTTACAAATTGTTGAAATTTATTTTCAAATTCAGTGTTCTATTCGCCAAACTGATAGAGTACTTCGTGAAATTTATGGTTACATAGTCGTCCATCAGAGCAGCTTATTCGTTGAACTATCGATAGATTTCGGACAACATTTTCTCTACTCGATGCAACAACAACAACAAGACAAAGAACTACACGTATAGAAGAAAATATTGCTGCTGTAAGTCACAGTGTTGATGATGATCCAGATTTGTCAATTTGTCGACGTTCCCAACAAATTGGACTCTGTGCATCCACCACATGGAACATTTTGCGTAAAGATCTTGGTCTTCACCCATACAAGATCCAACTGGTTCAAGAACTAAAACCACTTGACCATAATAAGCGTCGTTTGTTTGCTGATTGGGCCCTAGAACAGCTTGAAGTTGATCCACTTTTTTATCGTAAAATTGTGTTTAGTGATGAAGCTCATTTCTGGTTGAACAAGCAAAATTGCCGTATATGGAGTGAAAATAATCCTCAAGAAGTTTTGGATCCTGAAACATGCACTGTATGGTGTGTTTTATACGCTGGAGCTATCATCGGTCCATATTTCTTCAAAAACGATGCTGAAGCTAATGTAACAGTGAATGGTGCTCCTTACAGATCGATGATCAATGATTATTTGTTTCAAAATTTGAATGGTATCGACACAGAAGTGTTTTTATTCCCAACAAGATGGTGCTACACCTTATGCTGCTGCCGTAACAATTGATTTATTGAAGGAAAGATTTGGCGATAACATTATTTCGAAAAATGGTCCAATTAATTGGCCTCCAATATCATGCGGCATAACTCCACTGGATTATTTTCTTTGGGGTTATGTCAAGTCATTGGTTTATGCTGATGAACCAGAAACAATAGACGCTTTGGAAGCCATTATAACCCGTGTTATTGATAGAATAAGGCCTGAATTACTCGAGAAAGTGGTCCAAAATTGGTCTGGTCGAATGCAGTTCCTCAGAGCTAGTTGTGGTGGACATATGCCGGAAATTATTTTTGAAACATAAATGTCATAAAATTATCTCTTAAATAAAAAAAAATTTGGCTCCAATCTTAATTCAAATGTGTTTTATTTCAATTTAAAGTTCTGTCACTTTAAAAAAAAATACTCGATATGTAAGTAAATTATGTCATTACGCTACTCATGTGTAATACACAACATTATAAAATGGTAGTGGATAAAACAGACTTCACAATGCTTCTATTTGCTTTCAATATGACGAATATCTCAAAAATTTAACCCGGCTAACCCTATCTAAACATTCGAACTTCATATTGACAATCTATACCTCTCGTGTCTCCTAATTGATAAACTTCGAAAAGAAACGACGTAAAAGTTGCGGAACCTCAAAGTTCGGCTCCCTAAATCCTCAAAGGATGTCGTTCTACACCACCTCGTGTCCTCTTGGCCTAGTTATTCCTACAGAAACGTCCTATATCTTTCATAGAAACGAATAAAACAGATGGAAAGGCTTCAGACGTCAGCGTAAATCAAGAAAATGTTTCAACTTCAAACTTGAAAGCAAACAAATCTCAATAAAATTCGTCTAATTGCCACTTGTGTATTTGCTCAAGTTTGGCACGTTACCTCCGGGACGATTCGGATCTTCAATATGGAAGTTGACCTATTTTATCATTTGCTTTCGACTAAGTTATCACTCTGTCTTGGATTGTTTACTCTGTACTTTTCTAGATAAGTCGTTGAGTGCAGACAGAGTTAATTAAAAAATATCATATTTTTTGCTGAAGAACTATGAGAGATGGAATTTTTTGTCTACTAAAGCACTATTAGCCTGTTTTCATCTAGAAATTGTTGTAGATGACGAATATTTCTTGTTTACTATCTAGATGCTTCCTTCAAATTCCATATGCGTTTAGGCTCGTTATCTTTGTGTATGTCTCAATACGCACAAAAAAATTGAGAAATATTGCACAAAAAAATTTATGCTATGGAAGTTCGAAATCAAAACAATAAAATTATTTCGATGAAGTGTCAAATTCAGGAGGAACGATATTCAATATGTATTGATTGCATTACTTCAACTGAAGAATTCGGTAGAATTTTTCGCAATTTGGAATTCAATATTCTCTACAGATAAAAGCTGTATTATTTCTCTGAAACCTCTACAGATTCTATCTGAAAAATCTGTTGAAAACTTTTGAGAATTGAATTAAATATCAGGTGATTTTTAAAGTGATAAAACTTTAGGGATAAGCTTGATTTGACAAAAGGTAGAATCCATGTTGTTTTGACATTTCTGTTCAGTAAGCATTGACAAATTATCATGAAAAGACTCACGCCGAAACAATGTTAACAAATTATTGAAATTTATTTTCAAAATCAGTATTCTATTCGCCAAACTTATAGAGCTCTTCGTGAAATTTATGGTTTACATAATCGTCCATCAGAGCAGCTTATTGGTCGAACTATCGATAGATTTTGGACAACATTTTCTCTACTCGATACAACAACAACAAGACAAAGAACTGTACGTACAGAAGAAAATATCGCTGCTGTAAGTCATAGTGGTAATGATGATCCAGATTTGTCTATTCATCGACGTTCACAACAAGATGGACTCCGTGCATCCACCCCATGGAAAATTTTGCCTAAAGATCTTGGTCTACATAGAACTACATATAAGATCCAACTGGTTCAAGAACTAAAGCCCCTTGACCATAATAAGCGTCGTTTGTTTGCTGATTGGGCCCTAAAACAGCTTGAAGCTGGTCCACTTTTTTATCGTGAAATTGTGTTTAGTTATGAACATATGAAGTGAAAGCAATCCTCAAAGGTTCCATTGCATCCTGAAAAATGCACTGTGTTGTGATTTACACGCTGGAGGCATCATCGGTCCATATGTCTTCAAAAACGATACTGGAGTTAATGTTGCAGTGAATGGTGCTCGTTACAGATCGATGATCAATGATTATTTGTTTCCAAATTTGAATGGTATCGGCTCAGAAGTGTTTTGGTTCCAACAAGATGGTGCTACATCTCATATTGCTACCATAACAATTGATTTATTGAAAGAAAGATTTGGCGATAACGTTATTTCGAGAATGGTCCAATTAAGTGACCTTCAAAATCATGCGATATAACTCCACTGAATTAGGTTCTTTGGGGTTATGTCAAGTCATTGTTTTATGCTGATGAACCAGAAACAAAAGACGCTTTGGAAGCCAACATAACTCCTGTTATTGATGAAATAAGTCTTGGATTACTCGAAAAAGTGGTCCAAAATTGGTCTGGTCGAATGCGATACCTCAGAGCTAGTCGTTGTGGACATATCCCGGAAATTATTTTTAAAACATAAATGTCATAAAAGTATCTTTCATAAAAAAGAAAAACTTGGCTTCAATCTTAATTTAAATGTGTTTTATTTCAATTTGAAGTTCTATCACTCTAAAAAAAAAACGAAAGATAGAATTAACCACCGTTATATATTTCCAGAAATAATTTTCACAAAATTGAAAGTTCAGAGTTATCTGAAGAGCACTGTTTGTGAAGGAAGATTCACTTGAAATTTTTGTAATAGTTTCGTAAAGCTAATAATCAAAATAATCTTATACCAGTGAATAAAATATTTCAACATATAAAATTAATATATAAAAATTAGTCGCTGAAATAGTTATTATATCTGAAACCGTGTGATTGATAAATAAAATGTTCGGTACTCAATTTTATTATCATTGGATTTTATTGTGATTTAGATACCAAATTTTGCATGTAAAATAGAACAATTGATTGTTTAAAATTTCAACATACTTTATCATTTAGTTTTCGAAGGACGTGCTGCAAATTAGTTGGAAGTGATTACTCTAGGTAATTGATGAAATGATAAATCAAATGGTTGATTGGTTCGGTCTTAACTTGGTGGAAACTCATTTTAATTAAAAAAATATATAGGAGACAGTATTTAAATTTTTGGGGAAATGAAAATACTGTCTCTTATGTATTTTTCAATCAATCAAAATTAGCTTATATTTGAGAGATATTCGAAGCTTTGAATTTCAGAGCCCACTCTAGTAATGTTTAACTGATAATATTGAGGATATAGATAAATATGTATATCCTATTTCGGAACTGTAGATTGTATTTTTTCCTTTTCCATAATATCATTTTTACTATGAACTCCACTCTTGAAACGAGAAAATTCTTTTTCTAAGGACTATCCTGCAAACCCATTTTAAGCTAATTTCGATCCCCCATTCCGGAGACAGTAACATCATGAGAAGAGTGGTTTCGAGAATTTTCATTATGCTATTTATTAAATGAGGTATGAAATGAGATTTCATGTAAAAATTACTTTGTAGTGCGGCGTAGATTTAAGAGAGAAGCGTTGGAGAACGAGGATGCAATTGCATTATACTAATTCAATAAGTCCTCAGATCTCTAGAACACTTTACCGCGTTCCGAAGGATCTGATCGTCTAAAGGTAGACATACCTCAAAGACTTCATAGGTTGAAACCTTTCTAACTCTGAAATTACGCTATTCGATAATATGGAATTCATGCAGAAACACTAAGTTTTCTTTTAGGTATCGGGTGTTGTTTTAAGAGTTATGAAACTTTAAATTGAAATGAAACACATTTAAATTAAGTTTGAAGCCAAATTTTCTTTTTATTTAAAGATAATTTTATGACATTTATGTTTTAAAAATAATTTCCGGCACATGTCCACCACGACTAGCTCTGAGAAATCGCATTTGACCAGACCAATTTTGGACCACTTTTTCGAGTAATTCAGGCCTTATTTCATGAATAACACAAGTTATGTTGACTTCCAAAGCGTCTATTGTTTCTGGTATATCAGCATAAACCAATGACTTGACATAACTCTAAAAAAAATAAATCCAGTGGAGTTATGACGCATGATCTTGAAGGCTAATTAATTGGACCAGTTCTCGAAATAATGTTATCGTCAAATCTTTTTTTCAATAAATCAATTGTTCGATAGAAGCTTCTACTTTTGCCACTCATTGTCTAGAAAACGGTAATTCCTTTCCCACAATAGACAATCTTAAAATTTTACATGTAGAATCAAACGAGAAGAAACTCGATCATCTAGAATCTGTTGACATTTTCAAATGTCAACACACAATGAGAATAATGTAAAAATAATGAATGACTGTACGGAGCTATGTAAATCGAAAATATTTGAGATATTTAAAAAATAACATCTGTTTAAAACCTTTTTCAACGAATATAAAATGAATTTAATGAAAAGTAAACAAAAATTCAACTTTTGCCACTCATTCTTTAGAAAACAGTAATTCCTTTGGACAAAAAAAAATCTTAAGAAAATTTTACATGTAGATTCAAAAGAAATGAAAGTTGATTATTGAAATTTTCAAATTCGTTCACAATAAAAATAATGTAAAAAATAATAAATGACTGTACGGAGCTATGTACATCCAAATATTTGAGATTTACAACAAAATAATGTAAAAATAATGAATGACTGTACGGAGCTATTTAACCCCAAAAGTTATTTGGGATATTTAAATGGCTACGATCTGTTTAACAACCTTCTTTGTCATCTGCCGACATTCCGATATCTGTTAGATGGACCCTCTTTCTAAACCGGTTTTTTATCACGTTCCGCTTGTAAACCTCTGTACCACTATTAGGTGTTACCGAGAATCTGTTGAAATATTCAAAATATTTATCACTTTTGTTTAAATACCTCTGTACCACTGTTAGGTCTTCAGTTGTCTGATAATGGAATAGTTAATTTCCCGAAACTCGAGTCACAAGAAAATGTGTAATATGTCTTTTTATTGGTAGTAAAACATAGTAATTCCTACAATTTGTTTTAATTATGATCAACTACCAAATAGTAACGGCTGAAACAATTCAGTATCAGAAATGAGCTTCATCACTAAACACAATTTTACGATAAAAAAGTGGATCAACTTCAAGCTGTTCTAGGGCCGAATCATCAAACAAACGACGCTTATTATGATCAAGTGGCTTTAGTTCTTGAACCAGTTGGATCTTGTATGGGTGTAGACCAAGATCTTTACGCAAAATTTTCCATGTGGTGGATGCACAGAATCCAACTTATTGTGAACGTCGACGAATAGACAAATCTGGATCATCATTAACACTATGACTTACAGCAGCGATATTTTCTTCTTTGTCTTGTTGTTGCATCAAGTAGAGAAAATGTTATCCGAAATCTATCGATAGTTCGACGAATAAGCTGCTCTGATGGACGATTATGTAAACCATAAACTTCACGAAGAGCTCTATAAGTTTGGCGAATAGAACACTGATTTTGAAAATTAATTTCAACAATTTGTAAACGTTCTTGCGACATGAGTCTTTCCATGATAATTTGTCAATGCTTACTGAACAGAAATGTCTCTGTCATCCCTATCGAAATTTCTATCACCCTAGAAAAAACACCCGATACTTAATTTCACTAGTGCACTTAGAAGAACCTAATAAGCTGAGGTGTGTAATTCCATCCAATATGTTTTCCCTTCACTTTATTTTCCGTTTTCTTATTAAGCTCCATTTCAACTATTTCAATATCTCAGATACTTTTTTATGACAAGACTTATGAATTTAAAGATCTGGAAAAGCACTGATGTGAAGTCGAAAGCTCGTTCCTGTCCTTCCCCTGAAAATTTGGAAGGTTAATTACAATATTTTCGGAAATATTGGCTAAATAAGAAAAATGTCAAATGAGAATAATTCTAGAACCATTGGACTGATTTGTTCCATCAGCGGACTCAATGGAGACCTTAGACGTACCCTAAAATCTCTGCATTAAATTTGGAAATAACAAACCTTCCGGCAAAGTGACCTTTAAACAAGCACGCAAAAAACTGCGACATGAAACAAATTTTACATTATCAACCGTGAAATATTGAAGTGTGGTTAACCCCTTAGTTCACCCCGCTAGAGATGAGGGAGGGTTTCCTAAACTCATTTCGCAGTATGCGTTTTCGGCTGCAGTTAGTAAAGCGAACATGAGGTAATATTGTGTAGTAATTACACAAGGAGACGCTCTTAAGAGCTTCATCAACACACTTTATACCATATAGCACAAGAGTTTCCCAAGGTTCCACGGATTCCTTCTAAGAAAATTCCTTCCGGAGAGAGTCATCCTTAATTTGAGGTGTATTCTAGCAAGAATGCTTCCTGTACTTTACACGAGTGATATATAGAAACCATCAGATGTATTGTTTTACTTTTGCGCAGTCAATCAAATCTCTTTTTGCAAATAATTTTAATACTAATATAAAGCAAAGTTGTGACATTTTTTCTTAAATATTGATCAGCACTAACTACAATAGTAGACGCTTGTAATAAATACGTATAGTCACTGAACTGCTCGTTCAACACTAAAAGAAGCAGGTATACGTGAACGACACCACACGGACAAAAGAATAGGCAGGTGTTATTCAAGGCCAGATGTTATTCAAGTAGAGGGGATTCGGTAAGGGACCGGTGGTCTTTTTAGAGTATATTTTCTTAGAATAGTATAATGTATACATAAAAGAGACACGGGTAGGCATTTTTGCTTGCTTGAGTACCTAAATATGTATATACCTGGCATATGTGTATATACTATGTAGAACATGATTCTTACAAGCGCAATATCTGGGAAACAGTGGGTCTCAGTGAAAAAACGAAGGACCATTTTTATAGAGAATTTTAAGATCTATAACTTTGCTTTGTAGTACTTTTTCGATAAAACTTACCGTTTTCGATAAAAATCCAAAAAACCAAAAATTTTGACCCTGGGCCCCGAATAAGTCCCTTAGCGCACATGGGACTGATTGTGATTGTGGTAAAGCTAAGGTCTCTACCAAGATTTGGCTCTATCGGAATTTTCTTTATTTCAATTGTCTAAATTGACCGGACTAAACTCTAAATGAATCACCCTTTATAATATTCCCAAAAAAAATTCATAAACGTTTTCTTCATTCACTGAAGATACACATGTATCTAACAACTACCCATTTTCAACCTGATTAGTATTGAGATGTTTAGTAAATATAATAAATTCAGGCGTGTACTTCAAGAACCGGTAAACCGATTGTGCTGATTTGCTATTTCCCTTTGGAAGTTATGAAGCTCACTATCAGATGGATTTGCAGAATTGAAATTGTCAGATATTTCATCTGTAAACTCAATGTAATAATTCGATACTATTTTCGTCTTAAAATTCGTAAAACACGATTATTTAGAGGAAATCATACAACTGTATCTATTCAATTTCTTTTTTGAATTCCTACCCATCGATAACAGGTTCTTAGATATCCTGAAACTTTTATAGGTTCGCATTTTGGCTAAAAACAGAGCTTTCTCAAGTATATGAAATACCTCGTCATATAACGCCCTGAAATGTAATCTAGCCAATAAAACTGAAATTAGTTTTCCGATAATCAATCACCGTGACTCGAGTGATTTATGAGCTGAAGCATTCCTCTGGTAAATATTGGTGCAAAAAGCCCGAGTGGTAACGCTCGAGATCAACAGGTTCCTATTCATGTGTCTACATTGAAATGTCACTTATCTGTAGGAGATATCGATGAAGTCTTGACTCCTGTTCCATCATTCGTTGATCGAGTGATGAAATATGTTTTGAATTCAATTTCGGCATGATTCCTTACATATTATGTAGGAACACTCAAAATTCACGGCAAGGGGATAAAATGAAGGTTTACTTTAGTTACAGTTTTATAGTGGAAACTGATACTTCAGATAAAACATAAAGAACATATCACTCAGAATATTAAAATAAATAAATTTGGCTGATCTGTACCAAATATCATTAATAAGAAGTATGAGCTATGGTAATAAAAAGTTCTGGAAATCGAGACAGTGTAACATACATCTGTACAACATTTCTATACTCAAACAAACTCGACAAGGTTTTGTTGATCATAGAGGCAAATTGCAGACATGCGCACGTTTCAAATTGATTGGTTTTCGTCAGTACATTGTACGCTAGTGACTCTAAATATGTCCAGTATCCAATCCGCTTTACACAGAGACTCCAAAGATATTACTAATACACTAGCGCCATCTAGAGTATGCAAAATATATACAAGCCTTACCTTTGCCAGTTAATTCAAGTAAAGAAATGTATTCTCGATATTTTCACGTTACTAACGCAAAATAAACTTTCCACATGCTTGAATCTGATCATAATTTGCCGTAATGCTCATAATTAGCTTATTCATATTAAAATAAATAACATATTTTACCATAGCTTTCATTCTTTTCAATGATTTTTGGTACAGATCAGCCGAATTTATTTATTTTAATATAAATATGCTAATTATGAGCATTACGGCAAATAATTGTCCGATTTGAGCACGAGGAAAGTGTATTCTGCGTAAGTAACGTGAAAATATCGAGAATACATTTCTTTACTTGATTTAACTCGCAAAGGTATGTCTTGTATGTATTTCACATACTCTAGATGGCGCTTGTCTATTATTGATATCTTAGAGTCCCTGTATACTTGACAGATTTAGAGTCAACGAATCGGGTGTTTTTTTCTAGAGAAATAGAACTTCAAATTGAAATAAAACATATTTAAATTATGATTTAAGCAACTTTTGTTTTTATCTGAAAGATAAATTTATGTTTCAAAAATGATTTCCGGCATATGTCCACCACGACTAGCTCTGAGAAACCGCATTCGACCAGACCAATTTTGGACGACTTTTTCGAGTAATTCAAGCCTTATTTCACCAATAACACGAGTTATGTTGGCTTCCAAAGCGTCTATCGTTTCTGGTTTATCACCATAAACCAGACATATCCTCAAAGAAAATAATACAGTGAAGTTATATCGTATGATCTTGGAGGCCAACTAATTGGACCATTTCTCGAAATAATATTATCGCCAAATCTTTCTTTCAATAAATCAATTGTTATGGTAGCAATATGAGGTGAAGCACCAACTTGTTGGAACCAAAACACTTCTGGGTTGATACCCAAAACAAATAATCATTGATCATCGATCTGTAACAAGTACCGTTCACTGTAATATTAGCTCCAGCATCTTTGTTAAAGAAATATGGACCGATGATGCCTCCAGCGTGTAAAGTACACCATACAGTGAGTGCATTTTTTCAGGATGCAATGGAACCGGCAGAACTTCTTGAGGATTGTTTTCACTCCATATACAGAAATTTTGCTTGTTCAACCAGAAATGAGCTTCATCACTAAACACAATTTTACTATAAAAAAGTGGATCAACTTAAAGCTGTTCTAGGGCCCAATCAGCAAACAAACGACGCTTATTATGGTCAAGTGGCTTTAGTTCTTGAACCAGTTGTATCTTGTTTGGGTGTAGACCAAGATCTTTACGCAAAATTTTCCATGTGGTGGATGCACAGACTCCAACTTGCTGGAGACTTACAGCAGCGATATTTTCTTCTGTACGTACAGTTCTTTGTCTTGTTGTTGTTGCATCGAGTAGAGAAAATGTTGTCCGAAATCTATCGATAGTTCGACGAATAAGCTGCTCTGATGGACGATTATGTAAACCATAAATTTCACGAGAAGCTCTATAAGTTTGGCGAAGAGAACACTGATTTCGAAAATACATTTCACCAATTTGTAAAAGTTGTTGCGGCGTACGTCTTTCCATGATAATTTGTCAATGTTTACTGCGCAGAAATGTCAAAACAATATGGCTTCTACCTTCTGTCAAATCACAGTTATCCCTATCGAAAGATCTATCACTCTAGAAAAACACCCAATACATTGCACTGACGAAAAACAATTAGTTTGAAACGTGCGCATGTCTGCAATTTGCCTCTTTAACATACAAAACCTTGTCGAGTTTGTTTGAGTATAGAATTGTTATACAGATGTATGTTACACTGTCTCGATTTCTTGAACTTTCTATTACCATTTTTTTTCATTCTTTGAAATCTCCAGGGTATCTATTATTTATAATAAAATAATAATAACAATAATAAAATTCTTCCTAGAAACTCAAATTCCAACAACATAGTAACTCTGCAAAAGAAGATAACTCAAAATCAATAAGCAATTCTACCAAGAGCATAGACAGAATTGATCAGAGAAATATATTATAATATTATATAAGGTTGTTCGGAAACTAATTTCGTTTTTTTCCAACGAAGGATTTAATTGTATTTTTTGAACCCAAATTCACACTTGAGCCGCATAATCATTATATGTTTTAAAGGTTGATATAGCAAGGCTTGTGTATGAAAAAGTTCAATTGATTCTACGCAGTAGGTTTTGGTTGGTACTCTTCTAAATACGGAGTTCAATAAGTATCATTTTCGTCATATTTCAGGTTTTTACTATAGAAAAGGTAAAATTGCTGTTCAAGCCAGAAATAAATTAATCGGCGTGTATGGAGAAGATGTGTTGACAGTACGCCAGTGCCAGAAATGATTTAAAAATTTCGATCCGGCAATTTTGATGTCGAAGATGCACCACGTTCCGTAAGGCCGGTTAAAGCTGATAAAGACACGACAAAGGCCTAAGTTGATGCAAATCGGTGAATAACAACACTTGAGTTCCGTGAGAGATTAAATTCATTGAATTCAACTGTTTATGATCACTTGAAAGTCCTGGGTTTAACCTCGAAGCTGGATATATGGGTTCCCCATGTCCTCACAGAGGGAAATTTGTGTCGTCTTGTTGACTTCTGTGATTCGCTTCTAAAACGTCACGAAGATGATCTATTTTTGAAGAGCATTATTACTGGTGGCGAAAAATGAGTTGTATATAACAATGTCAAATGCAAGAGATCATAGAGCAAAACAGATGAACCGGCTCAAAGCATTTCGAAAGCCAATGTCCATCAAAAAAAGGGTATGCTGTCTGTTTGGTTGGATTTTAAAGAAATCGTTTTTTTGTGCTTTTACCGGGTACCACAATTAATTCGCAAGTCTTCTGTCATCAGCTGGACAAACTGAACGATGCATTTCATCGGAAAAGGCCAGAATTAATAAACAGAAAATGTGTAGTGTTTCACCAAGATAATACGAGACTTCATACAAGTTTGGTCACTCGCCAAAAGTTTTTACAGTTTGTATGGGTTACAGTGCCACACCCCCATATTCTCAAGATCTGACGCCTTCGGATTATCATTTGTTCCGGTCATTGCAAAATTTTTGGACGGTAAAACCTTTACTTTAAATGGGGACAAAAATTACCTGGACAGTTTTTTGGTAGCAAAGAACAAACATTTTATGAGCTACTACTAGAAAGATGGCAAAAGCTGTTGGACCAGAATGGCTAATATATAATTTAGTAAAATATTTATTGATTATATGAAAATTGTCTTTCTTTTTTGAAAAAAAAAACAAAATTACTTTCCGAACTCAAAATTTAAAAAAATTCTTGTTCAGAATTCTCAACTATTGTGAGAGAAGCAAAACAAATGAATATCGAATTATTGAGAGTTTGAGCTATGAAGTACATAATCAAAGAAGTTCATTGATGTAACAGATAAAAAAATGAGCATGCAAAACTTTCAAAGAAAGAAATTGATTCTCATTTACTCAAGTTGTTCCACAATAAATCAATATATCTCGAAAAAAAGGTCAAAGCACCGAAATGAGATAAAACCAGATAGCGGCTGACACATTGGACAGTTGAGTGTGTGGTCCGGCTGCAAACCAAGAAGAAACAAGGTGAACATGAGCGAATCTCTCCATTTATCTAAGGATCAATTAAGAAAAGGTCGGAGTCAATCTAATCTAAAGCAGAAAAAGGAATATAATGGCATGCGCTGTCATTGTCACCACTCGAAATTTATTTCGTATTCCTGAATATAGAAAGATTGCCGAGGATACGAAGAGGGGATTTCACCGATAATAGGGAGGGCATTTTATTCCACTGCTCCTGTGAAATTGAAACAGACTTAAGATACTTTTCATTGTTTAATGGAAGAATCAGTAGAGATCTGCATAAATGGTTGAAGGTGGTGCAAATTTTATATTCTCACAATTCAGTTAACTTGCAAAACTTTAATTCCGGGTTTTCTCATTTGGTGAGTTTGTCGAAGTGGAGGAATTATGGATTTCCTGTTTTCAATTCATATTTCACCAATAAAAAGAATGAAGAGGCTACTAATATCGTTGTAAAGCTGTAGTACCCGAGACGGTGAGAAAAAGATCAGGTTCTTCATGGAAGCTTTGAAAAGATATCCATGGAATCTTCGATCTTCGAATCTTCGAATAATTCTGGACCAAATTTTTGACCATTTTTGAATATACATTCTGTCAAGAAAGTACCGGGAATTATCGATTTAAATCTGGCGGGGCAATGAGGCAGGTAATTTTTTTTTCCTAGGTTGGTACCACTGTCCTTAATTACTATGCCAAGCTTGAGCGGGATCTGTCAACTAGTGTGTTTGCAACAGCTGATTAAGTCAGTCGATGTCAGAGTGCGTGCCGATTTTTACTATGGGTGATTACGTTGAGCAAAGAATTTGTTTAAAGTTTTGTGTTGCAAATGAATTTTCGTGTGCCGATGCATTGAAAATGTTGCAAAAGGCCTTTGGTGATAATGCTCTATCGAAAACTCGTGCATATCAGTGGTACAGAGCCTTCAAGGACGGTCGTGAAGTGGTCGCCCATCGACGGCTTCGATCGAAGATAACGTCGATAAAATTAAGGAAAGGGTGCTGGAAAACCGTCGTACCAGCTTGAGAGAGATAGCACATGATCTTAAGATATCCCACGAGTCCGCACGTACGATTTTGAATGATATTTTGGGCATGAGAAAGTTGGCCGCACGACTCGTACCGAAAGACCTGAATTTTCTTCAAAAACGTCATCGCGAACAGGTTGCTTCAGACATGCTGGATCGCTGTAATTCCAATTCTACATTCATGGAACGCATTATAACTGGTGATGAGACCTGGGTCTACGAGTACGATATGCAAACAAGCCAGCAATCATCGGAATGGGTAGCAAAAAATGAGCCGAAACCGAAAAAACCACGCCAAAGCCGCTCGAAAATGAAGGTGATGCTCATTGTTTTCTTCGATATCCGTGGCGTGGTGCACTACGAATTCGTTCCAGAGGGTCAGACGGTAAACAAGGAGTATTACCTAGGCGTTATGAAACGTTTGCGTGAGCGTATCCGTAAGAAGCGGCCAAATTTGTGGACGAATAACTCATGGATTTTGCATGACGATAACACGCCTTCTCACCGAGCTACGATTGTGACTGACTTTTTCGCCAAAAACTCAACAAACGTGCTTCAGCAACCACCGTATTCGCCGGATTTGGCTCCCTGCGACTTTTTCCTCTTCCCAAAACTAAAATTGCCCCTTCGTGGCACCCGTTTTGAGTCGATTGAAGCCATAAAACAAAATTCGGCGCGAGAGCTAAAGTCCATCCCGGAAAGCGCCTATAAAAAATGTTTCGATAATTGGAAGTGCCGTTGGCATAGATGTATTGGAGTAAATGGAGCCTATTCTGAAGGCGACCCAATAAATTTTGACGATTAATTGTAAAAATGTTGTTTTAATTGAAAATTCCCGGTACTTTCTTGACAGAGTAGTACATGCCCAAGAAAAATTATTATGAGAAAAGATATCAAAGTCAAAATTTGAAACGAACAAAAAAGGTTAGAGAGATGAAAAACCATCTTCGATAATATCTGAAAGCTAAAGGCTACAACACCAATATTCTCAGTTATTCTTGAACGACTCACACGTTTTGAATTCTTCACATCACAAACTTGTCCCAACAGCTCAAATTTCCCCACCAGTTTCACTATTGCCGGCTGTGAAGGGCTTCATGACAAAGTGCTTTAGTTTTGCGAATTGTGATTGCAAAATTTTCACTATTTTTGTAGTGAATTTGAACCATTTCAATGCGTTATTGAAGAATCTATCGTTTCATTTTTAGTAATGGCGTAGGTTTTACTTGTCAAATGTCAAAAGTGACAGCTGTCCAGTTGGCGGGCTATTCAAAATGAAACCTTCTATTGGAAAACACTTCAGAATTTAACCAGTGGAACCAATTCACGTTGCAATATGTACTTCTATTTCGGTTTCCTAGAATATCTTTTGTGTGTTTGAGAAAAAAGGTAGTTTGGACGAATTTTTTCTGGAGCCTTTTCCATTCGTCGCAATTTCTCTGGATCGTATTCGCGGTTCAGATCAAAATAAACCCGGAGCGACCTATTGAAATTTACATAATTGATATTGGCCGAAATTCATTTTCCCATTAAATAAACGGAAATCTAGACGAGAGTGGTCACCGCAGATTTAATATGAAATACATCGAATGTGTACCAGCGTCAGGGGGTGCAGGGACGTACCAGGGGGGTTGTGGGAACGCGTGTATGTGCGCATTCTGTACGCACGGCTGGATCGCTCAGGGATTTTGACACGTTCCGCTGCACATTCCATTTTAATTCGGGAAAAAAGTCGACCGCAGTCCACTAGGTCTGCAATTTCCGTTTTCAATTTGGGCTGGCTCCGATAGATTAAAGGCGAAGGGGTGGTTGCATCGGATGTTGCTTTTATCGGAAAAAGATTGTCTTTCTTTATTTTCAGTTATTGTTGGTTTAAGTGCTGAACTGATATTCACCTTGTTGAATAAATACGAAACTGATTGGTTGGACGTTAATTTGAAATTTTTTGTTGGCTGGATACTACTAGGTATCTAAAGTTTGCATTTTTAAATGCAGGGTTTTTCATTATGTGCTTCCGAAAGTAAACGTGAATAAAACACTCTTTCATTTGTAATATAGATCAAATTTTCATTTCAATATAATGCTTCGACCTTGCCATTATATGAGGAATACAACATCATTTAAATAACCTCCGCGTGATTTCTTACAGGACTCGATCCTTATGAGCTAATTTTCGATGACTCACCAATAACTTGATGGTTGTTGGTTCTCAGATCGTCAATAGTCCGAGGGTTGTGAATTTTGCCAGGTTTTCAAATTGGCATATGAGCGTAGCTCTTTCACCAAGTGACCAGCAGTCTCCACAGTCTGCCTGCAAAGGCAGAAAGTGTGATAACCCACCAGCTTGCAGCTCGAAAGCCTACAACCGTCTGACTGGTAGCAGCGAAGCACTATCCAACCTCTACTGGCTCTGCAGTGTCAATATCATAGTTGTTTGGGACGCAACTCACTCGCCGGAAGGGCTTCTTAAGCACCCGAACGCAGTCCCATGAACTTACATAAACCCAAGATTGATGACTCAATTGATCCTGGTACAAGCACCGTCAGCACGGCCTGTACGTGATGACCCAAGAACCCATGTGAAGTCTTTTGATTGATTCTGGCGTCAAGCACTAACAGACTAAGCCATTTCGTCGAGATGCACAAACCCACAAGTCCCGCTAAACCCTGAGTCATTTCATGAGAATATCCCGAACCTGGGGGTCTGCGAACAGTTAAATAAAATACCTACCTAGTCCAGCATGCGGACTTTCAACCAACAACGGATTTCACAGGTGATACAAGTATCACCTGTGGGCATCCACCTTCCCGAGGTACCGCACTATGGTACATAACGCACTCGGCCACTGGACAGAAAAATTCGGAGATTTACTGCAATAGGGTAGAGTACGCTAGTCTTAAGGGAGAAGCCCTGTGCTGCGACAGACTCCCTGTCACTGAGTTAATCAACCGGCTGAGTCCTCCATTCTACCATAACTTCAAAACTTGTGCCCCATTCGGAGGATCTTCCTCCATACAGGGCCAGTGGCTGGTCCGAATGGTATTACGTTAGGCACCAAGACTTAACCCTCCATTTCACCGGGATGAAACTAGGGTTCTAGTCTTGACAAGCGCCCCCAGCACGTCGAGCTCTAATACCGTTGGGGGCGAGTTTGACGGTTATCGTAGATCTTGGTGGCCAATTCACATCGCCGAAACGGGGAATTACGCGTCCTGGGAATTTTTCTTGCAATAAAGCCAAAACGGTCGTGTTGTGTGGCTTGCTGCACCATCTTGCTGGAGCCACATCTCTTCCAATTCCATGTCATTAATTTCAAAATAAATCGGTAATCATTTGGCTACAGCGATGAAAATTGACGGTTTGAGTGACACCTTCTTTATATTCAAAGAAGTACAGGCCAATCAATCCACCAGACCAAATTGCACCATACAGTGACTTTTTGTGGATCTAATGTCTCTCGGCAGTAATTGAGGATTTTCACTGCTCCAGATGCGAAAATTTTGCTTGTTTTCATAGCCGTTAAACCTGAAATGAGCTTCATCACTAAACACAATTTTATGATAAAAAATTGGATAAACTTCAAGCTGTTCTAGGGTCCAATCAGCAAACAAACGACGCTTATTATGGTCAAGTGGCTTTAGTTCTTGACCTAGTTGGATCTTCTATGGGTGCATGTAGACCAAAACCCTTACGTGAAATTTTCTAGATTATCTAGATCATCATTTACACTATGACTTATAGCAGCGATATTTTCTTATGTAAGTAAAGTTTTTTGTCTTGTTGTTGCATCGAGTAGAGAAAATGTCCGAAATCTATCGATAGTTCGACGAATAAGCTGCTCTGATGGACGATTATGTAAACCATAAATTTCACGAAGTTCTCTGTAAGTTTGGAGAATAGAACACTGATTTTGAAAATAAATTTCAACAATTTGTAAACGTTGTTGCGGCGTGAGTCTTCCCATGATAATTTGTCAATGCTTACTGAACAGAAATGACAGAACAACATACCTTTTGTCACATCACAGTTATCCCTATCGAAAGTTCTATCACTCTAAAAAGAACACCCGATATAATACCATTTTCCATAAATGAAGTAACCGAATTTCAATTTCAACAAATATCAATTATCCGTTTCCTCAACCCAGACAAGTAAGATTGACAACATCGATATTGTCATTAAAAAAACAATTTCGCCGAAAAATCGTTTCTTTCCAATCGTTTTTTTCCAATCTGAAATCTGTCTGAAAGATTATTAGTTGCTCCACGTCCATTACACTCTTCCAATCTCGATAATTCTTGGAGGCCCTCAAATCTCGATATATTAAGTTTATAGCATTAGTAGTCCGAATACTTATTCTTCTTTGCGTGCATAGTTTTGTGCAATGCTACTATTGAAAAATCATACAAACCCGGTAACTAAACAAGAAATAATGGATATTCTCAATGTATGCATTGCACAAAACTATTTCTTGTTTATGGGAATATTTTACGAGGATAACGAAAGCCTTACGATGGGAAGTCCTATATGAGCTGAAATATTTATGAATTTCCTGGAAAACAGAATACATGAACACCCCCTTTCCAAGTATTTCATTTATTGGTACCGTTTAGTTGACGATATTCTTTGCTTATTTGTCTATAGGTCTAGACAACTTTCGTTATTCTTAGAATTTATCAACAAGGTATACTCTACGATAAAATTTACTCACGAAGAAGAACAAAATAGTAGCATAAATTTTTAGACTTGAAATAAACCGGCACCATAAAAAGAATATTTTGCTGAACGACCAAACAGATGTGAACCGATCTCCGCTATTGAACCTTTTTTAATAACTTCTGAAAATTCCCTAAAAAATCTCCATTTTATCACGTATTTTGTTAGTCAAACTTGTATTAAAGGAGAAAGATTTTGTAGAAATAGGAAGTTACCATACTCACACTATAAAGTCAATATGTAATTAACGGAACAATTGTTGTGAACAATAAATATAAGCGGAAATAAAGTGTTTTACTTCAAAACATATAAAAAGCTATATGAGTATGTATATTAAAATACAAATACAAGAAAACACTATTCACAAAATAAAGGATCAAATAAAAATAATTGAACGAGAATTCCAACATTTGATAGCTATTTCGGTCTTTAGACCTCTTCAAAAATGTAGCGAATTCAGATTCAAATATATCACAAGATCAAAGTTCTACTCACCAAATAAGATAAAACCTGGAACGAATAAACTCGAAGTATGCTTTAAAGTATCCAAAATAAAACAGGAGTGATCAACGTGTTGTTACTATCAACCTATTACTATTTGTACTCGGAACACAGAAAAACATAACAATTAAATGAAAAGAAAAGGATATCATTTTCATAGTTGTTGTTTTTGGTTTCAATATATATTGAAGGAGTTAGAATATATATATAATAATATAATTCTGAAATCAATTAAAGTCATTTTAAATTTTACTTCTACCAAGTATTGACTCACATTCAAATTGATTTTTATTTTTATATGTTTATATTACTTTTATTCATACATAATGACACATGTGTTATTATATAAAATTTGAATATCAAAACCGATTTAATCTATCAGTCTTCTACAATTAATTTCAAAAGTTTTGATTATATACGTCTATTAAATATGAGCCGGTGCTTATTTAGATATTGATTTAATTCTAAAAAGCTTTTTGAATAAAATTTTTTTGAAATTAAAATTGTAGAAGACTGACAGATTAAATATGTTTTGATATTCAAAATTTGTTATATTTCTTCTATAAAGTAAAAACCCTTTTTCTATTTTATTTTATACATAATTTATAATTATATTTAGGCTTCAATAAATCTCATTATGGAATGTCAATACTTTAAAGAAAACCTAATAATACCTTACAGTTTTCTGTGATTTTGTGACGAACATAAACTATCTGGATTTTTAAAGTTAGTCTGTTTAAGCAAGTTCCGGTTGCACTTTAAGGTAATTTATACTGATTGTTAGTTGATTTTAATATTTTGAATATTATTTAGGGCCGATGAAGAGATTATCGAAATTCTAATTGTTTTTTGAAGATATATGCATGTTTTGAGAGATTTTTGAATTAACTTATTCAAATATATTAAATATTTCAAACAAATTATATTTTTTGAGAAGTCCTTTAGTTCTATTTTATGTTTTTGAAAAAAAATTGGTGTTCATAATGATAAGAACAGAAACAAAATTTTGTCTCCTTCAAATATTTATTTATTTATTTTGAATGATTTTTGTTATATTCGTTGGTTTATTTATTCCATTTGACATTGTATATTGAGTTTTGATTATATACGTCTATTAAATATGAGCTTATATAGATATTAATTTAATTATAAAAGTTATTTGAATAATAATTTTTTTGAAATTAAAATTGTAGAAGCCTGACAGAGTAAATCTGTTTTGATATTAAAATTTTGTTATATTTCTTCTATCAAGTGAAAAGCCTTTTTCCATTTTATTTTATTATATATTTACATGACATTCGTTGTAAAATTGTGAGGGCATTTAATAAATTATTATTATTATATGATTTTTTCTCAAATTTTTCTTTAAAATTTTCATTGTTGTCTAATGAATATTTTACTGATTTACTGTGTCTGTTTGATTCCACAATAATGAAGAAAATGTTTGAATGATGATAAACGCACACTTATTCGAACCTGTAATACCATTTTATTTTCTACCGAATTTTTCAACAAATATCAATTATCCGTTCCCCCAGCCCAGACAAGCAAGATTGACAACATCGATATTGTCATTAAAAAACCAATTTCCTCGAAAAATTATGTAGTCGTTTTTTTCCAATCTGAAAACTGAAAGATAATTATTAGTCGGTGAAGCTTCTGCTTCCTCCACGTCCATTACACTCCTCTAAACTCAATAATTCTTGGAGGCCCTCAAAACTCGATAGATTAAGTTTATAGCATTAGGAGTAGAAATATATTTAGAGCTCGCCATTCGTTCCTGACGTTTTTATTGAAAATTATTTTTCAATCGGCCCTGGAAAAAATTCGACAGCGAGATAAAAAGCTTACTGTCATCTTCAATTTGTCTCTTTTTCCTTTCCCCTTTATATCGGCGCTGCAAGCTTGTGTTCTCCGCCCTAGTAATCGATTTATCCATAGAATAGATTCCATAACAATATAAACGTAGCGCAGAAAAATAAAACTAGATTTTCTCGATAAAATTGAGGTTGCCGTGCAGTCTACTAGTTCGACATGAAGATGCGGAATTGGCAATTTTGTACTTTTCTCTCGGTTGAGTTTGGATTGAGATTGACTTCAGTTGGTTCGATTGATTTTTCATACTCTCGACTTGATGGCGAGACACGTTCTTCGATATGTGGTTTATATTCCTTCAATGTTCGAGAAACTCTCTCGTTTCAGGAAATCGACTAATTATTCAGATACTGAACCTGCTCCAAACATACACAAATCAGGAGTTTATGAGTTCTCTTGTTCTACGTGCAGTAATAAATATATAGGACAAACAGGACGTTTCTTCAAGACGAGGTACAACGAACATAAAATGAGTTTCAGGAAAAATAAACAAAACTCTACTTTTGCCACTCATTGTCTAGAAAACGGTCATTCCTTTTCCACAATAGATAATCTTAAAATTTTACATGAAGAATCAAAAGGGAAGAAGATTATCAAGAATCTGTTGAAATTTCCAAATTAATTCACAATAACAATAATGTAAAAATAATGAATAACTGTACGGAGCTATGTAAATCTAAAATATTTGAGATATTTAAAAAGTAACATCTGTTCAAAACCTTTTTCAACGAATTTAATGAAAAGTAAACAAAAATTCAACTTTTGCCACTTATTCTTCAGAAAACAGTAACTCCTTTCGACAAAAGAAAATCTTAAGAAAATTTCACATGCAGATTCAAAAGAAAAGAAACTTGATTATTGAAATTTTCAAATTCGTTCACAATAAAAATAATGTAAAAAATAAAGAATGACTGTATGGAGCTTTGTAAATCCAAATATTTGAGATATACAGCAAAATAATGTAAAAATAGTTAATGACTGTACGGAGCTATGTAACCACAAAAATTAGTTGAGATTTTTGAATGGGTACCATCTGTTTAACAACCTTTTTTGTGGATTGCCGACATTCCTATATCTGTTAGAAGACCCCTCTTTTTTAACCCGGTTTTTTATCACGTTCCGATTGTAAATCTCTGTACCACTATTAGGTGTTACCGAGAATCTGTTGAAATATTCAAAATATTTATCACTTTTGTTTAAATACCACTGTACCACTGTTAGGTCTTCAGTTGTCTGATGATGGGATAGTTCATTTCCCGAAACTCGAGTCACAAGAAAATGTTTAGTATATCTTTTTTCGGTAGTAAAACATAGTAATTTCTACAATTTGTTTTAATTAATGATAAATTTTTCGTTTTTCTGGAAACACGAAGGAGTTTCATGGTGTTGCAGTTAAACGAGGAACTTTCAGAGAAAATCATTCCTCGTTCCTGCAAAACAATGAGACTGTTGCAGACTTATGAATTCTTCAAGACTTCGGTTGAATAATACATATAAATTTAAAATTTAAATATCAAAACAGATTTACTCTGTTAGCATCCCACAAATTTTTAATCAAAAAAATTTTATTCAAAAACTTTCAGAATAAAATTCATGTTAATTTTAATTTTGGACATCCACTGCCTGAATTCTTTACATACACAATATATTCTAACCTGAAAAACAAAAAACTTCCTGAAAATTAATACAAAAATAATTGTAACAAATGTCGAACATATTCTGTGAAACGTGACAATAATCATGGATTGAATCTTTATGGCCTTCGTTAAACCACTTGATATTTATATGATTAATTTTTTTTATTCGAAAACCTAATATAATTAATTATTTAAATATTTTAACATTTACAGATTTATTCTGTTAGCCTTCTACATATTTAATTTCAAAAAATTATAATTAATATTATAACTAAGAATTAAATTGATGTCATATAAGCACCGCTTATATCATAAACCTCCATTTATTTTATTTCATTCATAATATATAATTACTTGGTTTCCTTAACATTTTTTATACAGATGTCCTTGTGCTATAAAGGAGGCCGTTAAATTGCCGATTAAGATCTATGGTAAACTTCAGAATTATTTATTTGAGTTCACATTGGACACCATTTAAGTGTTCAGTATTCATTTGCCATGATGCTTTCTGGATTGTAAAAGGCGAATGAATATTTTTTGTTAATTGATATTATATTTTATGTGATTGTGTACTGACGAGCAAAGTCTCTCTTTAAACTTGTTTTTTAGTAATGTTTTTACATACCTTGAGATTTTCTAAAAAGTAACTTAGATATTCAATAATATTGAATATTCTATGGAAGAAAGTTATATGATGAAATTCTTAGGATTATGTTAAATATTTTCGAAAGATATTTGTTTTCTTAAGAGGGATAAGCAGAAACAAAATTTTGTTTACTCAAAATATTTAATTTATAGCTTTTTTGTTTACAATTTATATTTATTGAATTTTGTTATCTCATTTGGATGTCTTATGATGAATGTTTATTTTATATGTCGTTTGATATAAGCGGTGCTTATATAACATTGATTTAATTCCTGAAGTTATAATATTAAATATAATTTTTTCAAATTAAATATGTAGAAGGTTAACAGAATATATCTGTAAATATTAAAATATTTAAATAATTTTACATACCTTCTATCAAGTATAAACCTCCATTTACTTTATCTGATATAATTATATTTTATATATAAAATAAAATAATATGAAGTGTTATTTCACTTCATAGAAGGATTATTACAAACATTGAATATCAAAACAATTTCAATCTGTTAGTCTCCAACAATTTTAATTTCAAAACAGATTGAATCTGTTTTGATATTCAAAGTTTGTAATAATCCTTCTATCAAGTAAAAAACAGCTTCTTATTATTTTATTAAAATTATGTTTTGGATTTTTGAAATTTGTATTTATTGGATTTGTTTTATTCCATTTGATATTATATAATGAGTTTTGATTTTATATGTCTACTGAATTTAAGCAGTGCTTATAAGACATTAATTCTAAAAATTTTTGAATAAAATGATTTGAAATTAAAATTTATAGGAGGCTTACAGAATAAATCTGTTTTGATATTTGAATTTTATAATAATCCTTCTATCAAGTAAAAACCGCTTCCTATTATTTTATTAAAATTATGTAATGCATTTTTGAAAAAGATTTGGTTTTCATAAATATAAGATCACAAACAAAATTTTGTCTCGTTCAAATATTCATTTATTAATTTTAAGTGACAATTTATATTTATTGGGTTTGTTTAATTCCATTTCATATTATATAATGAGTTTTGATTTTATATGTCTACTGAATTTAAGCAGTGCTTATAAGACATCAACTCTAAAAATTTTTGAATAAAATGTTTTGACATTAAAATTTATAGGACGTTAATATAATAAATCTGTTTTGATATTTGAAATTTGTAATAATCCTTCTATCAAGTAAAAACCGCTTCCTTTTATTTTATTAAAATTATGTTATGCATTTTTGAAAAAGATTTGGTTTTCATAAATATAAGATCACAAACAAAGTTTTGTCTTGTTCAAATATTTATTTATTAATTGTAAGTGACAATTTATATTTATTGGGTTTGTTTTATTCCATTTGATATTATATAATGAGTTTCGATTTTATATGTCTACTAAATTTAAGCAGTGCTTATAAGAAATTAAATTAATTCTAAAAGTTTTTGAATAAAATGTTTTGGCATTAAAATTTATAGGACGTTAACATAATAAATCTGTTTTGATATTTGAATTTTGTAATAATCCTTCTATCAAGTAAAAACCGCTTCCTATTATTTTATTAAAATTATGTTATGCATTCTTGAAAAAGATTTGGTTTTCATAAATATAAGATCACAACCAAATTTTGTCTTGTTCAAATATTTATTTAATAATTTTAAGTGACAATTTATATTTATTGGGTTTGTTTTATTCCATTTGATATTATATAATGAGTTTTGATTTTATATGTCTACTAAATTTAAGCAGTCCTTAAATATAAGAAATTAATTTCATTCTAAAAGTTTTTGAATAAAATGTTTTGACATTCAAATGTATAGGAGGTTAGCAGAATAAATCTATTTTGATAATTAAATTTTGTAATAATCCTTCTTTCGGATAAAAAACACCCTTCTTATTATTTTTTCAGTAGTTTTTAGTATTTAAGAATTTATTGAATACCAAATATTTCTATGACTAAAGTTGTAATTGACTTAAGATGCCAAAAGAATAAACTAACCTCAAATATTTGACGTCTAAGCTCCGTTCACATTATCGGTCCAAACTTTTGTAACCCTCTATATAACACCAGAAGGAGAAACGTGTTAAAACTCATTATACAAACAATAACTCAACACACCTTTGAGTTCAAGACGACAAGAAAAAACTTGTAAGGGATAAATTGGTCCGATGACACCAGTTGAAATAGCTGGAGCTTGGGGCGATATTTGTCAGGGAAAGATATTTTCTAACCGAGTTTAATTTAGTGCCCGACCACGGTTAATATATGAAGTGCTGAAGGTGACTTTTAACATGTTACAACTGAATAACCGCTCGGCTGTCAACGTTTAACAAATGCCTTCAGATTTTACCTTGTTCCTTAAATACCCATCCCGTTTTTTACGAACTGTTTTGCCTATGTTGGTGAACAATAATGGTCGTTTGTTTTGTGGGAAAGGCTGCCGCGGACAACGACGTGGTTCTTGGATGGGAGGAGGACGAGCAATCTTGTTGTCGTTTTAACTTGTAGCGTATCGGTTTGGCGATGTTTCGAAACGAGCAAATAGGAATTTATCGGTACGTCATAGATTAACCATTGTGCGTTGGTAAATTAGGAGTTGAAAGGTGGTAGCTCTTATATTCGCATTATGTTGACATGGGAAACAGTTTTTGACTGTTTCTCGATAACATTTGACAAGTATTTCAGAATTTTTTAACCTTATATATCGAATTCATTTATATCAGGTGTTTTTTTCGAGTGATAGAACTTCAAATTGAAATAAAACACATTTAAATTAAGATTGAAGTCAATTTTATTTTTCATTTGAAAGATAATTTCATGACATTTATGTTTTAAAAATAATTTACGGTATATGTCCACCACAACTAGCTTTGAGGAACCGCATTCGACCAGACCAATTTTGTACTACTTTTTCGAGTAATTCAGGCCTTATTTAATCAATAACACGAGTTATGTTCGCTTCCAAAGCGTCTGTTGTTTCTGGTTTATCAGCATAAACCAATGAGTTGACACAACCCCAAAGAAAATAATCCAGTGGAGTTATGTCGCATGATCTTGGAAGTCAATTAATTTCTGGAAATAATGTTATCGCCAAATCTTTCGTTCAATAAATCAATTGTAACGGTAGCACTGTAGATGTAGCACCATCTTGTTTGAACCAAAACACTTCTGGGTCGTTACCATTCAAACTTTGTATTAAATAATCATTGATCATCGATCTGTAACGAACACCATTCACTGTAACATTAGTTCCAGCATACAGTGCATGTTTCAGGATGCAGCGGAACCTGCAGAACTTCCTGAGGATTGTTTTCGCTCCATATACGGCAATTTTGCTTGTTACATGGCCTTTCAACCAGAAAGGAGCATCACTTAACACAATTTTACGATGAAAAAGTGGATCAACTTCAAGCTGTTCTAGGGCCCCATCAGCAAACAAACGAAGCTTATTATGGTCAAGTGGCTTCAGTTCTTGAACCAGATCGATCTTGTATGGGTGTAGACCAAGATCTTTACGCAAAATTTTCCATGTGGTGGATGCACAGAGTCCAACTTGTTGTGAACGTCGAGGAATAGACAAATCTGGATCATCATTAACAATATGACTTACAGTAGCGATATTTTCTTCTGTACGTACAGTTCTTTGTCTTGTTATTGTTCAATAACATGAGTTATGTTGGCTTCCAAAGCGTCTATTGTTTCTGGTTTATCAGCATAAACTAATGACTTGACATAACCCCAAAGAAAATAATCCAGTGGAGTTATGTCGCATGATATTGGAAGTCAATTAATTTCTCGATATAAAGTTATCCCCAAATATTTCTTTCAATAAAACAATTGTTGAGCGGTAGCAGCATGAGGTGTAGCACCATCTTGTTGGAACCAAAACACTTCTGAGTCGTTACCATTCAAATTTTCTAATAAATAATCCTTGATCATCGATCTGAAACGAGCACCATTCACTCTGACATTAGCTCCAGCATCCTTTTTAAAGAAATATGGACCGATGATGCCTCCAGCGTGTAATGCACACCATACTGTGCATTTTTCAGGATAGAATGGAAGCTGCAGAACTTCTTGAGGATTGTTTTCACTCCATATACGGCAATTTTGCTTGTTTATGTGGCCTTTCAACCAGAAATGAGCATCACTAAACACAATTTTACGATAAAAATGTGGATCAACTTCATGCTGTTCTAGGGCCTCATCAGCAAACCACAAACAAAGCTTATTATGGCTTCAGTTCTTGAACCAGTTGGATCTTGTATGGGTGTAGACCACGATGTTTACGCAAAATTTTCTATGTGGTGGATGCACAGAGTCCAACTTGTTGTGAACGTCGACGAATAGACAAGTCTAGATCACCATTAACACAATGACTTACAGCAGCTTCTGTACGTACAGGTCTTTATCCTGTTGTTGTTGTTGCATCGAGTAGAGAAAATTTGGTACGAAATCTATCGATAGTTCGACGAATAAGCTGCTCTGATGAATGATTATGTAAACCATAAATTTCACGAAGTGCTCTATAAGTTTGGCGAATAGAACACTGATTTTCAAAATAAATTTCAACAATTTGTAAACGTTGTTGCCACGCGAGTCTTTTCATTATAATTTGTCAATGTTTACTGAATAGAAATGTTAAAACAACATGGCTTCTTCTTTCAGTCAAATCACAGTTATCCTTATCGAAAGTTCTATCACTCTAAAAAAAACACCCGATACTTACCTTACATTTAAGAAAAACACAAAGAATAAAAATATTGACTTAAAACACTAATTAAATTAAATTTTTTCTCCTTAATGAGGGGTCATACCTTTTCTCTTCAAAACCCAGCAGTAATTACCCATCATGGCTGGATCACATCGTCCTTGATAGCAAATTGTCATTATCCTTATATCTTGGTGGAATCTTTCACCTTGCATTGGAGCTGACAGCTCCAAAATTTTCAGAAAAAAATGAGAGATGTGAATGGAGGAAATGAATTTTTAATAACTTTCAGGCATCAAGCGATTTGTTGTCATCTAATAGTTCATTAATTTTGCAGCCATATTGTTGCCTGAAAAGCCTCTTACTACAATGACAAATGGGTTCCATGCTCTGAGCTCTTGTCTGGCAAATTTCTCTGTAAAATTAACGTGGTCCAATGAAAATGCCTTCCTTTAATTTGGCATCACCTAACTTGGGAAAGACTTGTCTTAAGCATTTGAATCCATCACCATCTTTGTTCATAGCCTTCACAAAGTTTTTCATCAGCCCAAGTTTAATGTGAAGAGAAGAACATTTTTGGGGTCACAAGAGCTCTAAACTTAAAATTTTGAGATCCCGGTTGAAATACACTTGTTTCTGGCCAAAGTTCCGCTATATTGTATAATGCTGATTTACTGCAAGACTGTTCCATAGAAAAAAAAAACAATATTTTGTAAATCCTCCCTGAAGCCCCACTAAAATTTCTATAATTCTCAAGTCCCCACATATCTGCCATTTATACGTGTTTTAGTTCATTTTAGCCAAAAGACAAGGTGTTTACTACGGGAGTAATGATGCGATACCTTGAATGGAAATGTCACAAGCCGCGTTTGATTACTGAAAAGATAATTCATAATGTAGCAGAAGCTACATACGACAAGTTTGATCACCGAGAGGATAATGAGTTTACAGTCTGTTCAAGACTAGATGTTAGAGGTGTCTCAATCCATCCCTTCCAACAAAAAGAGGAAAATTAACGAAACTGAATGGAAATCGTATTTGTAGGTAGTCGGTTGGAATGAAATAAATTTTCTCATTGGTTATGGAAAGATTATGATATCAATGCTAGTAGATAAGGATAGGATGAAACAGTATATCATTCCACATGCTACGTCGTCGACAAAATTTTTGCATTTAACTTTATGAAACGAAAGAAATTAAACAAAACAACAACGAATAATAATAACATGAACATTTGGTAATGATATATTTTAGCGGTTTCGAAGTGGCTTCCTTTGCTCAATATGCAACATTAAGAAATCTGCAAAGTACCTATATTCAACTTGCACAGCATAACATATTAATTTATGTTGAAATGGGTTCATTCAGTTCATGCAGAAAGGCAAACTTGACTCACTCTTGTGAAATAATTTTCGAACAGAGCATTATTGTTTGTAACGTAACGAAGGCAGAAAATTTTATTCATCTTCAAGTCAGATTCTGTCAAGCAGTGATACTGATAATTAGCTCAAATATATTCGATTATATTCCATGTTTCGAATTAAAATATCTTACCTCATGCTCAAGTCAGACAGTCATTCCGTGATTACGATTAGGAGAAAAAAATTTTTTTTTGAATATACCTGTTTGGTAGATCTTTACCGTATATATCTAATTAATAGTATAAGCTATTTTAATAAATATTTCCATAGGTCGGGATCCAAAATCGCTCCACATGCTGTAGTCCATTGGGTTGAGATACGGCGAGTGGGGCGGCCACTCTGCAGATGTGATGAAACCTGGAAAATGGGTCTTACACCACTTTGCATCATTTTCGCTTTGTGAGCTGAAGCGGAGTCCTGTTGAAAGGTCCAATGTGTGACACCGAAGTGCTGCTGAGCACATGGAAGTACTACGGCCTCGAGAATGTCGCAGCGGTAGACTTGTTGATTGATTTTGATCCCTTAATCCGCGAAAACTAAGGCTGTTTGGCCACTGGTGCAAATTCCGCCCCATACCATGACTGATTGGGGTTTTTGACGATGTTCGACGATGGTCTACGTACCGAGAGCCTTTGGATGTGGATAGAGAACCCTTGGATTTCGATTGACGATGTTGCGGTTTCTAGGCGTATTGACAGGGCGTTTTCTCCCACTTCATCGACGACCATAATGGCCAAGCTCCTTGAAACGGAAAATTGCATCGGACACGGTTTATCAAGGCACATTGAACAAATGAACAATTTCTCATTGACGAATCAGTTTCAAAATTGCACTATGTTTCCTTGACATTCTAGCACTCTGCAAAATAAAGTAACATCAAACTGAAAATTCACATATTTGTACAAGAAGGTGTAGGGAATCTAATAGAATAAAAATTATTTGGCTGAGCTAAGAACACAGTAAAATTTGTCCGAAGTTGTTCCTGTCACCCTGTATATCAGAATGTTTTCTATTGCCATATATAATCATTAGAAAACAAATAAGCTGAAGTGTCGAGTAGCTTCAAAGTTCGTATGGCACAGCTAAAAAGGTGCTAGATCGAAATATCCACATAAAAGGACCTGAGTATAAGAAAAAAATGAATTATGTTTAGCGTAGACAGGGCCGTCTCTAATGAGACGGAACAATAACAGACCACTCATATATTTACATATCGAAATAAATTTCTAGATTACTGATGAACCTTTTTTATCGGGAATAAAGAGAACGTAGTAGGTGGCAATTTACTTAAACATCAACGTGAAACCCTATATATATTTCTCTCGTAAACCGATCTATGCAGAAGCAGTAGTGGTCATATTTTCGAGACGTCGCTGAAGATCACCATTTGTTTGACCTTCCGCACGAGCATTCTGCCGGCGTCTTCGCCAAGCTAATAACATTCTGGCCTGCACATGCGACACAATATGTGTACAAAGTGTCTTCGCAAACATGTCCACAATAAGTACCTAATACAAACAATGTGTTATTCTTGGCAGATGCTGGAGTGTATCACGGTGAAGAGTTACGGTAGTTGGTATTCTGGATGGGCATATTCCCTGTTACCTGAGCATGCCCGGGTTCGGTCCGTACGTGAGGTCAATTTGACTGATAAAAATGGCCGCGGATTGAAACTAACTAATGGCTTGGCGTCCTTCGTTCGGAAAGAATCGGCCAAGCTCCATGTATTATTGCCTTTTGTTTGGAGCAACAATTTCGTTGCGATCGAGAGTAATTTACTGTGAACTGAAATGTAGGGGTGGTACGGGGTGGTTGGTTTGACGAAAAATTTGTTTCATTCCCTTATTTCGACGTTCTTCAGATCGTTATATTTTCAAAGGAATTTTAGACTGGGAAATGGTGCTCTAAATAAACTGCTCCACGAAAATTAAGGAATGGAATTAAATTATAAATTGTTTCGTTTTCCATCAGTTCTTATTACTGAATATACAGTAACTCGTGTTTCGTTAAGCGCGGATCCAGGGGGGTCATGGAGGTCATGACCCCCCCGGGCTGAGCATAGGTTGACTATTGATAATTTTTTTATTCTTATTGATTGAACTTCTAAATCTAACGCAACATTCATCAGCAAAACTATGCAAAATGAGTTGATTGATGTTTGTAAGGAAATCATTCAGGAAACAATATTACATAAAGTGAAGGAAGCTGAATACAATTTTATTCGTTTAAACAACACATATATCACATATCTCACAGCTGAGCCTATCATTTAGGTATCATATAGGAAGATTTTGTGACTTTCTGTGATACATACGATACTCTTAGATTTGATGAAGTGGATAAAAATAAAGACAAATTAAAACAAATTGTAGAAATTACTATGTTTTACTACCAATAAAAATATATTTTACACATTTTCTTTTGACTCGAGTTTCGGGAAATGAACTATCCCATCATCAGACAACTGAAGACCTAACAGTGGTACAGTGGTATTTAAACAAAAGTGATAAATATTTTGAATATTTCAGTAGATAACACCTAATAGTGATACAGAGGTTTACAAGCGGAACGTGATAAAAACCCGGTTAAAAAAGAGGGGCCTTCTAACAGATATCGGAATGTCGGCAATCGACAAAGAAGGTTATTGAACAGATGGTACCCAAATATCTCAAATAATTTTTTTGGGTTACATACCTCCGTACAGTTATTCATTATTTTTACGTTATTTTGTTGTACATCTCAAATATTTGGATTTACATAGCTCCATACAGTCATTCATTATTTTTTAAATTATTTTTATTGTGAACGAATTTGAAAATTTTAATAATCAATTTTTTTTTCATTTGAATCTACATGTAAAATTTTCTTAAGATTTTCTTTTGTCGAAAGGAATTACAAATTTCTAAAGAATGAGTGGCAAAAGTTGAATTTTTGTTTACTTTTCATTAAATTAATTTTATGTTCGTTCAAAAATGTTTTAACCAGATGTTACTTTGTGAATATCTCAAATATTTTCGATTTACATAGCTCCGTACAGTCATTCATTATTTTTACATTATTGTTATTGTGAACTGATTTGAAAATTTCAACAGATTCTAGATAATCGAGTTTCTTCCCTTTTGATTCTACATGTAATATTTTAAGATTATCTATTGTGGAAAAGGAATGACCGTTTTCTAGACAATGAGTGGCAAAAGTAGAATTCTGTTTATTTTTTATGAAACTCATTTTATGTTCGTTGAACCTCGTCTTGAAGGAACGTCCTGTTTGTCCTATATATTTATTACCTCACGTAGAACAAGATAACTCATTGAAGTTGGGTCCTTCGTGCAAAGGACCCTAATCCAAACATACACAAATCAGGAGTTTATGAGTTATCTTGTTCTACGTTCAGTAATAAATATATAGGACAGGATAGGATATAGGATAACTGTAATTTGACATAAGGCAGAAGCCATGTTGTTTTTACATTTCTGTTGAGTAAGCATTGATAAATTATCATGGAAAGACTCACGCCGCAACAACGTTCACAAATTGTTGAAATTTAATTTCAAAATCAGTGTTCTATTCGCCAAACTTATAGAGCACTTCGTGAACTTTATGGTTTACATAATCGTCCATCAGAACAGCTTATTCGTCTAACTATAAAATAGATTTCAGACAACATTTTCTCTACTCGATACAACAACAACAAGACAAAGAAATGTACGTATGGAAGAAAATATCGCTGCTGTAAGTCATAGTGTTAATGATGATCCAGATTTGTTTATTCGTCGACGTTCACAGCAAGTTGAACTCTGTACATCCACCACATGGAAAATTTTGCGTAAAGATCTTGGTTTACACCCACACAATTGGTTTTAGAACTAAAGCTACTTGACCATAATAAGCGTCGTTTGTTTGGTGATTAGGCTCTAGAACAGCTTGAAGTTGATCCACTTATTTATCATAAAATTGTGTTTAGTGATGAAGCTCATTTCTGGTTGAACGGCTATGTAAACAAGCAAAATTGCCGTATATGGAGTGAAAAATATCCTCAAGAAGTTCTGCAGGTTCTATTGCATCCTGAAAAATACACTGTATGGTCTGCTTTACACGCTGGAGGCATCATCGGACTTATAAAAGGTATGCCGGAGCTAATGTTACAGTGAATGGTTTTTCTCTATGGGGATATCTGAAAGCATCTATCTATGGACATGATTTCGGCAGAGCTTCAACTCTTGATGAATTAAAGTTGAAAATTCAACTTTGTGGTAACATTGAGCCAAATCTAATCAGAGATATGAGATTATATCTGTATAATAGATTTGGCCATTGTTTAGCTCAACAAGGTGGCTTATTTGAACCCTCAAAACATTGAATTTGTGAGCTTCTGTTCCAAAGTCAGTGGTTTTCTTAAGATTTTTAGAATTTATTTTATTTCATTAGAATTTATTTTATGTTCGTCGAATTCATTTTATTTTCAAAGTCGTTGTGGCAAAAAAAATTCTCTCATGCTTAGAAATATCGTAAACAGCCTCTCAATCAATAAGACAGACACATCCCCACTTTAGCTTGTAGCAGAATGCTAGGCAGTGCAAAAGACGATTCGAGCGGACATTCAGTTGAATATGAGTCACATTTATAACGTAGAAACAAGATATTCTTGTACTGGGCGACTGGCATAATACCTTCTCTTGTAGATGCATGGTGATTCCTATATTCTGCAAATTATTCCCATTACCTGTATAAATTAATACACGTACACTAATTCTGTTGCTGAATCAATAATATGTTAGCACACCTTTATCTATCATATTCAATCCACGACGTCTTTACAGACAGTAATTCTAGCAGTCTCCGCTTTTGTCTCTATTTTTTCATATAAATATTTTCGTTTTGACAGTATATACGGAGTGGCACTATATGGCCCGCAAAATATCATTTACATGGAAACTAATACGCTAAGGACCCCTTCCATGTACATTATTCATAGCATTCCATGTCATTTTCATTTTTAGTATTCTCAGCAGCCATATGCTGTTCCATAGCGACCTCAAAGTTCCAATGTTCGTGACTGAAATTCACCAAAAACACATCGCAGCTCCTTTAACCACCCATCCATCAAAATTTTCTGCCGAATAGAAGAAATTGGTATTCCATATGCGCGAACCCACGTCGATTTATGAATGATACGTCCCTGCCAATTTTCTACAAAGAAAGTTGACATAAGGGGAAACTACTATATAGAGAAAAAAGATATTAATATTCTGGACGGCGCTTCAATTTCGCCGTGGAAAAAGTCCCGTTCTGTTCGTATCTTATGATGTCTTCCCCCGAAAGACTACGTATTACGTTTGATAGTTTGAGAAATATGCCTTCTTCTTCAAAGATCAATATTCTAACGCATCATCAGGAGGTAGTTTGGATACTTAAGGTTAGAGAAACTTTCTGATCTGAGACTTAGATTTCCTTCCAAATATTCAGTTGGTTGTTTCCAACAATTTTCACAAAATACATTGTGCACTTTGAGGTGGAAATTTTCACAGACTTCAGCATGGATAACGTAGTGATAGGATGTAAGCAGAAGAAATGAAATCAATTTTATACATAATTCATCATTTAGTTAGAAGCATTAGCATCGAAAACTTGTATGTATGGATGTTAACTGAAGAAATGTAATCAATTTTATACATAATTCATCATTTAGTTAGAAGCATTAGCATCGAAAACTTGTATGTATGGATGTTAACTGAAGAAATGTAATCAATTTTATATATATTCATCATCAAGCATTAGAATTGAAAACTTGTATGTATGGACGGTTTGAAGAAATGTAATCAATTTCATACATAAATCATCATCAAGCATTAGAATTGAAAACTTGTATGTATGGACGGTTTGAAGAAATGTAATAAAATTCATACATAATTCATCATTTAGTTAGAAGCATTATAATTAAAAGTTTGTACGCATGGATGTACGCTGGAGAAATGTAATCAATTTCATACATAATTCATCATTTAGTTAGAAGCATTAGAATTGAAAACATGTATGTATGGATGTAAGGTGAAAAGTGTAATCAATTCCATATTCATTTCTTTTAGTTAGAAGCATTTAAATTGAAAATTTGTATGTATGAATGTAAGCTGAAGAAATGTAATCAATTTCATATATAATTATTCATTTAGTTGTATGCATCAGAATTGAAAACTTTTATGTATGGATGTAAACTGAAGAAATGTAATCAATTTCATACATAATTCATCATTTAGTTAGAAGCATTAGAATTAAAAACTTGTATGTATGGATGTAAGCTGAAGAAATGTAATCAATTTCATATATAATTATTCATTTAGTTAGAAGCATTAGAATTAAAAACTTGTATGTATGGATGTAAGCTGAAAAATGTAATTAATTCCATATTCATTTCGTTCAGTTAGAAGCATTAAAATTGAAAATTTGTATGTATGGATGTAAGCTGCAGAAATGTAATCAATTTCATGTAGTTGTATGCATCAGAATTGAGAACTTTTATGTATGGATGTAAACTGAAGAAATGTAATCAATTTCATACATAATTCATCATTTAGTTAGAAGCATTAGAATTAAAAACTTGTATGTATGGATGTAAGCTGAAGAAATGTAATCAATTTCATATATAATTATTCATTTAGTTAGAAGCATTAGAATTGAAAACTTGTATGTATGGATTTAAGCTGAAGAATGTAATCAATTTCATATTCATTTCGTTTAGTTAGAAGCATTAGAATTGAAAACTTGTATGTATGGATGTAAGCTGAAGAAATGTAATCAATTTCATATATAACTATTCATTTAGTTGTATGCATCAGAATTGAAAACTTTTATGTATGGGTGTAAACTGAAGAAATGTAATCAATTTCATACATAATTCATCATTTAATTAGAAGCATTAGAATTGAAAACTTGTATGTATGGCTGTAAGCTGAAGAAAGGTAATCAATATTTTACATAATTCATCGTTTAGTTAGAAGCATTAAAATTAAAAACTTTCAACTGTTAGATGAATTTTGTAAAATATTATTTGATAGAGGCGAAAATTCAAGCCAAGCGGCTGAATTGTGAATGGTGTTTATGGTCCCGCTGCTGTAAGTGCTAATTACGTACAATTTTGATTTCGTCCAAAAAGGTTCTCCTGTACATTTGGCGTGACTGGAAAGGTATCTATTCGAATTCTGCTAATATCGAACAAGGAATTTTGATTTTTACTAGGCAGGTACATTACAACTACTTTCCTAGGTGCCAGCAATCTAAGCCTCTCAAGAAATCTCATTTTTCCTAGAAATCTAAATTATTATTATTATTATTATCCTGATACTCCTAGATCTTCTGTGAAGATTCCTCAGAAGCTTTTTCAGCTTGTACGAGTTAGGAGTTCAGTTGTGTTCTGTGTAGGCTTTGTTACTGCGATCTTGCGCCACTTTAGGTCACAGCACTGTTAATTTTTGACCCAACAGTGAAATGGTGGCAGATACCCGTCCAACTAGAAAATTTCTTTTCTACCTGAATAGGATTCGAACCCTGGACCTCCCGGTCACGAGTCCGATGCTCTCCCGCTGAGCTATCTACACTCAAATGGTACGGCAGAAACGAAAATAGGCGAATGTCGTTTCGGAAATTTAACTTCTCGTGCCAAGCATCGAAAAGAATGTCTTTAGCATTCGTTGAGAACGCAACGATAAGCATCTCGTGGGCAATCGGTCTAGAAACAAAGACTCTCTTCCGCCGTTTTTCGAACAAACCGTCACGCAACATTCTATACTTTTAGAAATTAAGTTCTGATCCCACACACATTTTCCATAAGTAGGTTTTAATCACATTTTCTCTCTGTCTCAATTTTCAAGTTATAACCACAAATTCTTTCTCTTTCTGCTCTTGAATGAGTTTATATTCGCATTCACTTTAACTTTCCAAGGAAAACCCTCACTTGAAAACACATAACGCAATAAAAGGTCTGGAAGTGAATGTATAATCTACATTTTTCGTTTGTAATTAGATGGTAATTCTGAGAAGTGAACCCAGTAGATGTGAGCCCAGTGAAAGTGAACAACGGTGAAAAAGTTCATAGATCTACTACTCTGCGAACAAGATAGTGTTCTCACTGCAATTAGAAAAAAATCCTCTTTTGGGTAAAACAATTCAAATTTGTACATCGTAATATATATATTTGGGCTGCAAATAAACCAATTAAAGTTCAATAATTGATTGACGTTAATCAATTGTTGTTATTAAGGTTTATTCATTTAGAAATTGCGCATGCCTCGTGTTAACTGAAGTGCCATTTGATTCATAATGGAAAGAATTAGCCCGGCACAGCGTCTACAAATTGTTCAACTTTACAACGAAGATGGGCGTTCTACGAGGAATGCGTATCGGGAGCTTAGAGCAACTTATAATCGGCCTACCGAACGCACAATCAGCTCTACCATCCGTAAGTTTGAGACCCAATTTTCATTATTGAATAATACTCAATCAAATAGACCACATCCAGCACGTAATGAAGATAATATAGAAGCGGTAGCGGAGAGTATACGCGAAGACCTTGAAGTGTCGATTCGTCGCCGTTCTCAACAGCTTGGCCTGTCATATTCAACAACTTGGCGTATTTTACGTAAGGATCTTTCTTTGAAAGCTTACAATATTCAACTATGGCAAGAACTGAAGCCGACCGACCTTCCGAATCGTTTCCCTTTTAGTCGTTGGGCTCTTCACAAGCTTGCAGAAGATCCACTGTTTTCGACAAAACTTTTGTTCACCAGTGGTTTAATGGGTTTGAGAATAAACAAAATGCGCGTATTTGGGGTAATGAACAACCCGAAGAGGTTCAAGAGCTGAAATTGAATCCAGAAAAAAAAACTGTTCGGTGTGATTTATGGGCCGGTGGAAATCGGTCCATATTTCTTGAAAATAGAGAACGGCGGGAATGTTACTGTGAATGGTGACCATTATCGCGCAATGATAACACACTATTTGATGCCAGAAATCGACGAAATTTGGTTCCAATAAGATGACGCCACTTGCCATACAGCCCGTGAAACCATGGCTTTACTGCGAGAGCGATTCGGCGAACGGATCATCTCGCGCTTTAGATCAAGAACACCGGCACAAAAAAAAAATTAAATAGAATGTGCATTTGACCGGACCTACCTACGGGTACGTATTTTGGTCCGCTGAATCCGAATTCGAGGTCAGTTTGGCCCCTACACCCTCGAAATTTCGAGAAAACTTCAAAAAACCGTAAAAATGATGAAAATTGGCAGTTTTAATGATAAAAAAATGATTTGGAACTAAACTAAGCGTGATTTTCATGTATTTCGATCCGCTGAATATGAATCTGTCATACAGAAATAACAAATCTGTGAACCAGTTGATGAAGACCATATCATTGGTATTGTGAATTTCAATGATTTTTTTTATTAATTTTTTTATTATTTTTTATTATTTCAATAATAAAAAAATTAATGAAAAAAAATCATGCCTGTATTTGTGGCAGTAAGAAGAATAGGGAAAAAAATATAAAGTAAAAATTAATTTGTTTATAACAAATTGTTTATTATATAAACAATGAAAAATGAAACAAAACGAAAAATGTTTCTTTTATATGGAAAAGAAAAGTAAATCATGATTTAAAAAAAAATGGTTCCTTAATATTAGTTAGAAGTGGGAGAAAACGATTGTTAATTAACAAATGCGTTTTTAAGTAATAAAAAATTTTTTTTTAAATAATCATAATTTGCATCAAAGATTCATATTCCTTAAAAAAATTTTCAATTATTTTATAAACAATGCATTTGTTTATAACAATTTTTCAAACAATAAGAGATAAAAATTAAAAAAAAAAATATTTCTATGTAGCTTCTTACAACATGAAAACGGACCATTAATAATATTTCAAAAAAAAAAGTTTTTAATTTGGCAACAACGAAAATTGTTAATAAAAAACTGAAAAACAAATATTTTAAAATTTTTCCAACGGGGATCTATTCTGAAGTCTTCCAGAAAATGCTCCAAGAGAGAAAAAAAACTCAAGTTAATAGTTTAACAATTATCACACTTGCAATGTTCATGTCCAAGCAGAAAAAAATTATTAATTAACTATTGCATAACTAATCGAAAAATTGAGATAAAACTTTTTTTTGGCGGATTATTGTTCATTCATCTATCCAGTATGCCCCTGAATTTTTTCACTTATTAAATTCCATATTTAATCTGTTAAAATAATTTTTATTAATAAAGTGTCCAGAGTAGGCGTGGCTTACGAAAGCCAGAGTACCCGTTTTCGGCCGTATTTTCATCCCTCTGGAAAAATTATTAATATTGGGACTACAATTCCGGGAGTCGACACTTTTTTTAGGAAATTTCCTCCTCGTTTTGAATCTTTTTTTTTATTTCAAAAATCTTTATTAGTTTTTGAGATATTTACAAAAAACTAAACCTTTTTTTTTAGTTAATTGTTAATAATTTTTGCAATTTTTGCAAGCGGAACTTCATTTTTTTCAAAAATCATCTAGATGCCATTCCGAATCGAATGACACCTTGATCATAATTTTCGGAGACTGCTGAAAAAAGTTGACCAAAAAAGGCACTTGTTGACTAGACTATAAGGACCAAGACTTCTATGATAGAGGCATTGTGGAGATACCTCCAAAATGACAACAAATTATTGAACAAAACGGTGTATATTTGACCTAAGTCGGACAATCAGAAACCTGCTTAATCAAGTCATCAATTTCGCCGAAAAATAATGGATTTTTTTTCCCAACCTATTATAAAATTCCTTCTGTAAAATCAATATCAATGAATTCTTTTATGTCTTCAAATGAAAAAAAGTTTTTCTAAATGTAGATATTACATATATCAATAAACGCTAACAGCCTAATTTTCATATGGGGTAGAGAAACCTCCCCAAAATTTATTATCGGGAATGATGAACCAAAATTGGATCTCCAAATCGGCCATAAACCTCCGAGGGCCCATTTAGTCGTAATTATAAATCTAAGCATTGACAGCTGGGTCATTCGCACAAAGGAGGAAATATTTTAAACCTTTGGGATCCCTTCTCCTTTGATCCTTTCCCGGCCTTCAAATTCCCAACTGCCTTTTCGCGTTTATCTTGATAATTCGGAATAACTGAAACGGAAAGTTGAATAAAGGCCCCCGTTCCGCAGAGGAATTGAAATTGTTTTTTACCTACCGAATGGTGAAGTATTAAAGTAATAAGTTCTGTTGGCAACGCTACGTCGAGAGTTTCGAATTGTTCCTCTGTGGCGGAAGGAACATAGTTTAATGAAGAAAACGCGGTAACTGGAGTGGAATAGCACTACAAAGGAACAATTAACAGAGAAGTAATATCTACTGAAGAACCGCAACCGCTGAAAACTTCAGCCTCGAAATGACCGTTTTTTACAAGGAAAGTTTAATATACTTTCTGTATCGGACTTCTAGCCGTTGTGTTATGGCGTCGATAAAATGAAATGGTTCAGACCGTAATACCTTTGTTTTGAGATACTTTTTAATGAGATTTGGCATCTTAGTGTCATGTCGATTAACGCCATTTTTCTTTTGCAATTTCGTTCATTGCGCCACGTGAATGGTTTTAAGAGTCTTGGGAATTGCTTTCGTTATATTTGAAACCGTGTCTGGCGATGTGTATCGAAAGAAATAATTATACAGGGAAGTTCAACGAAAACTTAACACCTCGATTTTCCGACTTCAAAATGAAAATTTAATATATTAAAACAAATTGAAATATGTTTATCTTCTACAATTTTAATTTCTAAAAGTTTTTATTCAAAAAACTTTTACAATTAGATTAATGTCTAAAACAAGCACCGCTTACATTTAATAGACGTATATAATCAAAACTCAATACATAATGTCAAATGGAATAAATAAACCAACAGATATACGAAAGTTATTGAAATTAATAAATAAATATTTAAAGGAGACAAAATTTTGTTTCTGGTTTTACCTTTAAGAACACCAATTGCCTTTTAAAAACATGAACACACTTAAAGGACTTCTCAAAGAATATAATTTATTTGAAATATTTAATATATTTAAATATACGAATAAGTTAATTCAGAAATCTCTAAAAAATGCACTATATCTTCAAAAAACAAGTATAATTCTAAGCAATTCCGTCTTCAGTCCTCAATAATATTCCAAATATCAAAATCAAAAAACATAACCTATATCACAAACAACTCAGCACGTGTACAAGGACTAATGCTTGGAAACACAGATCAACTTTATAAATCAAGATTGATCTATGTTCTAACAAAATCAATTCTTTGATTTTGTACGTAGAAGATAAACATACATTCTGTCAAGAAAGTACCGAGAATAAAAATTTTTTTTCCTAGGTTGGTACCACTGTCCTTAATTACTATGCCAAGCTTGAGCGGGATCTGTCAACTACTGTGTTTGCAACAGCTGATTAAGTCAGTCGATGTCAGAGTGCGTGCCGATTTTTACTATGGGTGATTACGTTGAGCAAAGAATTTGTTTAAAGTATTGTGTTGCAAATGAATTTTCGTGTGCCGATGCATTTAAAATGTTGCAAAAGGCCTTTGGTGATAATGCTCTATCGAAAACTCGTGCATATCAGTGGTACAGAGCCTTCAAGGACGGTCGTGAAGTGGTCGCCCATCGACGGCTTCGATCGAAGATAACGTCGATAAAATTAAGGAAAGGGTGCTGGAAAACCGTCGTACCAGCTTGAGAGAGATAGCACATGCTCTTAAGATATCCCACGAGTCCGCACGTACGATTTTGATTGATATTTTGGGCATGAGAAAGGTGGCCGCACGACTCGTACCGAAAGACCTGAATTTTCTTCAAAAACGTCATCGCGAACAGGTTGCTTCAGAGATGCTGGATCGCTGTAATTCCGATTCTACATTCATGAAACGCATTATAACTGGTGATGAGACCTGGGTTTACGAGTACGATATGCAAACAAGCCAGCAATCATCGGAATGGGTGGCAAAAAATGAGCAGAAACCGAAAAAACCACGCTAAAGCCGCTCGAAAATGAAGGTAATGCTCATTGTTTTCTTCGATATCCGTGGCGTGGTGCACTACGAATTCGTTCCAGAGGGTCAGACGGTAAACAAGGAGTATTACCTAGGCGTTATGAAACGTTTGCGTGAGCGTATCCGTAAGAAGCGGCCAAATTTGTGGGCGAACAACTCATGGATTTTGCATGACGATAACGCGCCTTCTCACCGAGCTATGATTGTGACTGACTTTCTCGCCAAAAACTCAACAAACGTGCTTCAGCAACCACCGTATTCGCCGGATTTGGCTCCCTGCGACTTTTTCCTCTTCCCAAAACTAAAATTGCCCCTTCGTGGCACCCGTTTTGAGTCGATTGAAGCCATAAAACAAAATTCGGCGCTAGAGCTAAAGTCCATCCCGGAAAGCGCCTATAAAAAATGTTTCGATAATTGGAAGTGCCGTTGGCATAGATGTATTGGAGCAAATGGAGCCTATTTTGAAGGCGACCCAATAAATTTTGACGATTAAATGTAAAAATGTTGTTTTAATTGAAAATTCGCGGTACTTTCTTGACAGAGTAGTATTTCAATTTGTTTTAATATTCGAATTTTGTTATATTTCTTCTATCAAGTAAAAAGCCTTTCTATTTTATTTCAAAATGAAAATGTGGAAAATCGCTCGCACCTGTCAATTTTTGATTCGACAGAGAACAACTTTTCCGCTTCTTTCACCCCCGTAACTTCAACCCCTAACAGGGGTGAGAACAACCCCTTGCTTTTGAATAGGGTTGAAGGGTGTTGCGATAACTAATTTTGAAGATCGTATCGAGTTCTATCTGATCCTGAAATTTCGTTTCAAAATATCCATCGATAATGAAATAACAGGGAAAATGTGAAAGAAGCAATGTTGAATTTATTTCGAGAATATTATTCGTATCTGACACATTTCAAAGGTATTTAGTAGTTATGTTGTTCATTTTTTGTCCAAAAAAGTATTAATTTCATGTCTAAAAAAGTAGAGAAGTAGAAGTAGTTAAGAACGTTACGAGTGTGCCAAAGCGATTGTAAATTTGTAGTAGAATCAAAATGGTGTATTCCTTAGAAGAAAGGGTGGAAATGATAAAATTATTTCTTAGAAATAACGACGCTACGCGAACAACAGCGGCTTCATTTAACGAACGATATCCTGGAAAAAATGCTTGCGTTGTGCAACTGGTTAAGTTGGAAACAAAAAGAGGGTGAATGAAAGAGACGAACCGAGAGACGTGACTGTCTTAGGTCATGTAGCAATGGATCCGACCTTGAGTACTAGGAAATTGTCCGATGTATCTGGTGTTTCACGCACAACAATCATGAGAATCCTGAAACAACATGATTTCCATCCTTATAAGATACGATTAGTTCAGAAACTGAATGAGGAAAATCCCGATCGCCAGTTCTGTAAAGTGGTCAATGAAATGATTAACGGTAATCAAAACTTTATGTCCGATATCTGTTTTTCGGACGAGTGTTCATTTAACCTTAACGGCATTGTAAACCGGTATTGGTCAGATCAAAATTCAAGATTTTTTCATGAGATGCATACTCAGCGTACCCAAAAATTAAATGTTTGGGCGGGTATTTATGGAAATCACATAATCGGCTTTCTTTATAGCCGGTTATCTCACTGGCCAAATTTATTTAGATCTATTGGATAACGCTATTTATCCAGCCCTCGTGTAAGTCTTGGAGAATGCAGAAGACATTCAACCGGTGCGTCAGTTCTTAGATGACAATTTTCCTCACGCCTGGATCGGAAGAAGGGGACATATTGAGTGGCCACCCAGATCACCTGATCTGGCTGCACTGGACTTTTTTTATGGGATAACCTGAAATTCAAGATTTACGCAGATTTTACCCAGCCTGAGTCACTGGATGATTTGCGAACTCGGATCATGAATGCCCTCAAATTACACCAGAATTCTTGAGTAACGTACGTGGAATTTAGGCAAAACTTACACTAGTACATGGAAGTGAATGTTGCCCATTTTTAGCATTTAATAAACTTATCACAAAAGTAAGTACCCTTCCACTATTTTACGTGTCATTTCGTTATAGATAGAAATGACGAAATTTCAGGATCAGATTGTACTCGATGAGAGCTTCAAAATGAGGTATCGCAACACCCCTCATCCCTATTCAAAATCAAGGAGTTAGGGGGTTGCAGCTACGGGGATGCGAAGAGCGAAAAAGTTGTTCCCCCTCGAATCAGAAATTGATGAGCGATTTTCCACATTTTCATTTAAGGCCGGAAAATCGAGGTGTTAAATTTTTGTTGAACTGCACTGTATATAGATAGCATTTGTATTATATGCTAGGTAGTTCTTTATTCTAGGTAGTTCTTTAGCAATAATTGAACACCCGAAAGTTATTTGAATATGAAACTTAGAGCTTGACTGTGCAGGGTTCTGGACCATCTTCATCTGGCAGCTACACCAGAATTTGATGATCTGGGCCGACTTTAAAGTAATGAGGGTTGTTATAGTCCCTTCCTTGTGATCTGTTCTCAGCTCGAGGAAGAATCACTAAGACTTGTTCTTCTTTTGTCATTCTTGCGGAGCTGGCCTCTCTTCCGAATCTGGACCACTGGGTGTTGTTCAGCAGACATGAATGCAATGCGCTAATATGATAAACTTCTTATGGTTCATGGGAGTAATCTGGAGCTGGTATCTGACAAGTGACATAATTTCGGTGATAACAAAAATATGGTTCATTTTGTTGGGACACATTCTCTTGACACTAGAGCTTCTGGTATGGATAGTCACCCACAATTGATCTCTTGAATATGAAGTAACTTTTGCCACGCTTTCATCAGCATATTTCTTATGTCGATATTGTTGCTTAACAAGCTGTTCTTTACGAGCTGAAGACATCGTAATAGGAGTAGAAATGAGTTCGTATGGTTTCGATAACAGATGTCGCTACTAGTTTATTCTTTCATTGTTTTATCTAGCAACACCTTAATTTTGAAGTGTCATTGTAAGGCTCCCTTTTCAGTCAAATTTAGTACCGAATATAGTATGTTTGCGTGGAGTTTTACTTCATTACTTCAATATGAAGAAAAAGGCTTCCGAAAGTTATCGTTTTTTAGTGGATGTTTCTAGTGACCATGCTCTAGCTGGACGAACATGTCAGAAGTGGTTTTTGCCAGATTTAGAAGTGGCAATTTTGATTTTGAACAGGAAGAACGACCCGGATCGCCACTAAAATTTAAGGATGAAGAATTGGAGGCTACGTTGGATGAAGATCCATCACAAACGCAAGAGGAACTCGCAAAAACACTTGGAGTCACACAACCAGCCATTTTCCATTATTCAAAAGCAAGGAGAATGATCCAAAACTTAGAAAATTGGGTGTGGTATGAAGTGAAGTCAAGGGACGTGGTTCTTTGGCGTGTGAACAACTACTCCAAAGGCAAAATAAGGGATTTTTGCATCGAATTGTGAATGACGATGAGGAGTGGGTCTATTATGATAATTCAAAACGTCGGACATCATATGAATCATCAAGCGTCAAACAGAATATTCACGACGAGAAGGTCATGCTGTGTATTTGGTGAGACCAACTGAGTGAGGTGTATTATGAGTAGGTACAATTGAATGAAAATATCACAGAAGAGATCTGCCGACTACAATGGATACGTTTCAGCCGAGTATTGCGTGAAAACGGCCGCAATATGCCGACAGACACGACATAGTTATTAACAATGCATGACAATGCACAGCCACTTGTTGCGTCGCCCCTTTAAACGTACTTAGAAACGCTCAAATGGGAAATCCTACGGCATATGCCGTACAGCCCAGATATCGCATCTTCCGATTACCATCTCTTCCGATCGATACATCATGACCTGGCTGACCAGTACTTGTCCAATTACGATGGAGACAGACTTTTATCACGATAGGATCCGTCAACTGCCAGGAAAATAGGACAAAATACTTTGAACTTTCAATGTATAAACAATTTTTCACAATGACGCTTAAATTTCGACAAAAAAACACAAGAATTTGTTCATACTTCTATTATAATTTGTTTTCTCACGCATGTATGTAGTTTTTAGGTTTTGAATCTTTGATTGTGTTTTTTTTTTCAATATTCTCTGTAAACATAATGGCTACGGTCTTTTGGGAATCGAAAGGGATTTTATTGAGAGAATATACTAAAAAGGGTGAAAGACTCACAGCAGCATAATATGCAACCACTTTGCGTAATTTAAGAGAGACAAAAGGAAAACTCACAGCGGAGGTGTTCCGGTTTCACGACAACGCACCAGTTCACAAGGCCTGCGTGGCGAAGGCTGCTGTGCGGAAATGTGTCTTCGTAGAAATTACCCATCCTCCGTACAGCCCAGACTTTGCCCCCAGTGACTACTAGCTATTACCAAATGTGAAAAAATATCTTCGTGAAAAGTGATTTTTCGACGATGAAGAACTGAAGGTAGCTATTTATACCTATTTTAAGGAGAAGTCGTAAGAATATTTTTCTGAGTTTTAGAAAAGCTTATTTCTCTATCTAACAAATGAATTGACTACATCGTAAAATAGAATTTTCCAAAATTTTCTGAGTTTTCTTCCATGCCTATACCGAGAATACATTGAACGCTCCTCGTATGTGTTGATAATTCCATAGTTAATTTTTGTAGACTGAATTTTAGATGTTTGAGGAAAAAAATCATAATTAATATTTGTTTTAAAATTGTGAAAAATTACGTTTATTTGACTTTCGGATGACAGAAATCTTTGCTTTAATTCATCATATGGAGTTTTTGAAAGAATTAATTCAAGATTTGAAATGTTCAATTTCTTTCAATAAATCAATTGTTACGGTAGCATGATGAGGTGTAGCACCACCTTGCTGGAACCAAAACATTTCTGGGTCGATACCATTCAAATTTTGAAACAAATTATCATTGATCAGCGATCTGTAACGAGCACCATTCACTGTAACATTAGCTCCAGCATGGTTTTAAAAGAAATATGGACCTATGATGCCTTCAGCAATCGTCCAGCGTGTGAAGCACACCATACAGTGCATTTTTCAGGATGCAATGGAACCTGCAGAATTTCTTGAGGATTGTTTTCACTTCATATACTACAATTTTGCTTGTTTACATAGCCGTTCATCCAGAAATGAGCTTCATCACTAAACACAATTTTAAGATAAAAAAGTGGATCAACTTCAAGCTGTTCTAGGACCCAATAAGCAAACAAATGACGCTTATTATGGTCAAGTGGCTTTAGTTCTTGAATCCGTTGGATCTTGTATGGGTGTAGACCAAGATCTTCACGCAAAACTTTCCATGTGGTGGATGCACAGAGTCCAACTTGTTGTGAACGTCGACGAATAGATAAATCTGGATCATCGTTAACACTTTGACTTACAGCAGCGATATTTTCTTCTGTACATACAGTTCTTTGTTGTTGTTGCATCGAGTAGAGAAAATGTTGTTCGAAATGTATCGATAGTTCGACGAATAAGCTGCTCTGATGGACGATTACGTAAACCATAAATTTCACGAAGTGCTCTATAAGTTTGGCGAATAGAACACTGATTTTGAAAACAAGTTTCAACAATTTGTAAACGTTGTTGCGGCGTGAGTCTTTCTATGCTAATTTGTCAATGCGTACTGAACAGAAATGTCAAAACAACATGGCTTCTTCCTTCTGTCAAATCACGGTTCTATCGCTTTAAAAAAAACACCCGATACTTGAAGAACAAGCCAGTTCTTGATGTCCTTTGTAAATGGGTGTTTTTCTAATCTGAAGAACGCTAATAGTTTGTTCTACTGGAAGTATTTGAGTATCTCTTTATCATGAAGCTCTGTCTGTGTTTTACAACCGAAAAACAGAAACTCGATACACCCAACTCCACATCCCTAAAAAGCCAAGTTTGCTGTCACCGTATACGATTTCACGTACTCCAATTTCCCCCCAAAGTTCTATCGCCGAAAGTTTCCCGAACTTCTGGTCAACTGCTAACTAGCGGAGTCATTTGCGGAAACACAGGGACAATCTAATTACAGTTTTTCTCATTGTTGGCGGTACAAATTGTGGCGTTTATATTTCAGATGAGAACAATCGAAAAGTTTCGCTGAAACGTGTCAGCAATAAAAACTTCTGGAGTGCCAACTGGATAACTGATGTGTTCGTCTCACGTTCTTGCTACGCCGTTTCAATTATAAGACGCATTAGACGAATTCTCTTAGAGTCGGTGGGAAATATTGTGTTTGTCACTCACTTCGTGCTACGAAGCGTCTCTAAGAAATATAACATGTTGGGAATAAAAATAATCCATAATTTTCCCGTGAATTTCAAGACTTTATTTGACATGTTTTGGATTGTCCGATTTGGGTCAAATATGCACCGAAGTGTTGTATAATTTGTTTCTTCTGTTCATATTCATATCATATTATTCATTCATATTCATTTTATGATTTAATGTGCAATAAATTAATAAGGGGTTCGTTAAAACTTTTGAAGCATAAATTCTTCCACTGTGTAGAATACACCTTCTACCAGAATTTTTTTGATCTCATTTTTGAAGCGCACTCTAGATAGTGTTTTCAAATGCTCGGGTAGTATGTTGAAAATTTTCAAACCGTTATATATGTGCATATTTTGGGTTTTCTTCAGACGGTAAAATGGTGGCACATATTTGCCCTTTGTTCTGGTGTGGTGGTCGTGAACTTCATGATAATTATGGAATTTGTCCTTGCTTTCAAAGATGTACATAAGACACTCGAGTATGTAGCACGACGGAGCTGTGAGTATATCATATTTCCTGAACAGTGGTCGACAACTTGCAATTCGGTCAGCACCAGCGATCAATCGAACAGCTTTTTTTTGCTTCAGGAAGATGCTGTCGGCCTGTGAAGATGCACCCCATAGGATAATACTGTAGGTCATCCTTACATGAAAATGTGCATGATATTCAACGAGTGCTTCGTTTTCGGTCGGTGTATTCTTTATTTGTCGTATTGCGAACAATGCCGTGGAAAGTCTTTTACCTAATCCGATTAAATGATGTTCCCAGGTTAGATTTGCACCAATTGTTACCCCAAGTAAGGAGATACTGTCCTTACTGCGACGTTTCGTGGTGATAACTATCTTCTGTGTCTTTTTGGTATCATTCGATTTCATTCGATTTCCTTCGAACCATTTCACTGCGTCCTTTATTGTTGCCGCCGGTTTCTTCTCGAGTACAATGTTAGTGCCAGCCCTGTTCAAGAATGTTATATCATCGGCGAATAGGATTTGATCATCCGTAACAACGTTATACATCAAGTGGTCAATATATACTAAAAATAGAATAGGTCCGAGCACCGATCCCTGAGGCACACCCCCGGTGATTCTTCTTTTTACCGACAGACTTTCCCTAAAATCCACAATCTGGTAACGACCTTGCAGATATGATCTGAACAGATTTAGCGGTGACCCTCTTATGCCAACATACTCCAACTTGGACAAAAGCTACCCATGATCGACACAATCAAATGCCTCTCTTAAGTCCATACAGGTCAAAGTCACCTGTTTAGAATCATCCAATGCCTCCATTTGAAACTCGACGATGTGCAGTAGGACAGTCGTTGTGTATTTTGCTCTCCTGAAACCATGCTGACGATCACTCAGGAACGAGTTTGTTTCCAGAAACGATATCAACCTAGAGTTAATGGGGGATTGAAAACCTTCTAGACAGCTGGCAGGACAGAGATTGGTCTATAATTTTCATACAGATCGATGCGGGGAACCAGAACTTGACATATATGTCCACTCTATATAGGGTTCAAAGTTGGAAATAGGAGTAAGATCTCATCAGAATAAACAATTTCATCAAAAATCGCTTATATAAAATATATAAGTTAAAAAAACTGTGAAGTGCGATTCTAAATTGCCAAGCTTCAGAAAATTTCGAGCCCGATCCTGTTATTTAGGACTTTAAACAATAGAGACAGATGTCGCTACTAGTTTATTTTTTCATTGTTTCTGGCAATATCTTCATTTTGTTGTCCCAACGAAAATTTGACCCCCCAGAACTCAGAAACGAAGGATTTTCGAAGATTTAAAAAAATAGGCCAACTTCTGTTTTGAAGGGGACGAATTTCCATCATGAATTCGTTCTGAAAAAACCACCCCCAATTTTTTTTAATAGGGAAGAGATGTCGAGTGTGGGATAGTTTGAAAATTATTTATGTTCTGTACCCAACGCACTTAAAATTTTCAAAATCGGTTTATTATTCACGAAATAATGTAATATTGAACTTACCGTTAAAAGGTGATGTTGAACAGACAGTTGAACCGCCCAAACTCAAGAACCTAAGAGTTTTGAAGAATCCAGAAATAATTTTCAAGTTCTGTATTAGGGAGAAAGAATTCCTATGACGACATTGTTCCGAAAAAACCACTTGACAACAACCCTATAGAGTGGCCTACAAGATCACCCGATCTATCGCCATTAGAATTTTTTTGTGGAGACATGTGAAGTCCAAAGTCTATGCAACTCCACCTGAAAATCTTACAGAATTGCGAAAAACATCATCAGGGAATGCCACTAACTGAGACCAGACATTTTCGAAAATGTTAGAGGAGGATTTTAAAGTAGTATGATTTATGGATGTTAGTGGTGGTCATTTTGAACAATACATACGTTAGTTCTTTAAATAGTTTACATATATTTACTGGATGTTTGCTATCATTACTTACAGATCTGGTGTTTTTGAATGCATTGGGTTTCTGCTTGAGTTACCATTCTTATAATGCCCAACATCAAATTGCTTAAACAAATTCACTGAATTCGAAAATTTTAACTAGAATGTTTCGTGAACAAAAAAAGGTTTTTAACTAAAACACGTATTACACTATGATAAGAACGAACCATAATTCTTGGTTTACTGTATATAAACCAAGGCAAAGTTATGATTATTATACTAAAAACAGATGTTATGAATTTGCCAATACTTTGGCAATCGACTGTATTACTATATTAACAATAATAACAGTGATAGCTTGGACCGAAATGTCACAAGCTACGTACGACAAATTTGACTATCCGAATGATAGTGCGTAATGTGGGAGAAGCTACATACGACAAGTTTGATTATTACGAGAATAATGCATAATGTAGCAGTAGCTACATACGACAAGTTTGATTATTACTAGAATAATAATTTTCAGTCTTTTCAAAGACTGAAAGTTAGAGGTACTCGATACATCCTTTCTAACTCAAAGAAGGAAATTAACGTAATTGATTGGAAAGTTCATTTGGAGGTGGACTGAATGAACGAAATGAACCTTCTAATTAATTACAGAAAAATTATGAGAATAATGCAAGTAAAGAAGGATAGAATCAGTTTGTAATTCCTAATGCTGTGTCATGTGAAATTTACAGGCATAAATATATCCAAATCTCTACATGACTTTCCATGTATTCTAAGGTCGTATATAATAATTAGAAAACAAAGAATCTGAAGTGTCGAGTAAAACTAAACAGTTCGAAACAAATCTCAAATCTGCTAGATCGAAATATCAACGTAAAATACCTAAGTATCGATGACAAACTAATACCGAACGACAGGGCCGTCTCTAATGAGACGGAACGAAAATCTTGGAAAATTTTTCGTTTCTTAGTTCTGGAAGGAGTCAAATTCGCCCTGGTGAGAGCGCGCAAAGCACAACATTTCGAAAAAAAGACTATTAGAATAGAACATCTCGTATCGGACAGTTCAAAATGGCTACATAAATATTTCAAAGCAAAATCGCAAAAAGTCGCAGCCTGCTGATATATAGCTTGGAATACCACAGTCAAATTCAGGCTGAAGGCGAAGATTAGGGATGCTGCGAGACTTTATGTCCGACAAGAACGTCTTCTCTGCGGGACCCCACGCATATTATACCATATTAGAACTCATTATGCAAGAAATAAATTAGAAAATGTTTGCCTTCAGTCATATACGTTGATGTATTACTCCAACAGGTCATATTTAAGGTGCTTTACATCGGTTGTATTCAATAACTAGCACGATAAAATTTTAATGGTCCCAAAGATGATTTATGGAAACACGATTCCCACATTAGGATGCGGGCACTAATGATTTATAATCGGTTTTCAATATTCGACGAGTGTGAACGGAAAAATATTCAATGATCTCGTAATCGATATTCCGAAAGGCGGGCGCTGTAACTTTTGGGGAATTTACTGTTAAGTTAACTCAGTAGCCCAACTGAGTAGTTTGAACTTGTTTAAAACAGAAAATTCAACAAACAGGTTACGAAAATCATTCGCATTAACAAAGAAAGCTGTTATGTCAGTCGTTCAGCAAAGGAATGTCAACAGACATCACATAAACAGTTAAACTTAAGCCAAGTTGTTTTCATTTACTTTATCAATGTCAATGCGTTTTTGAAGCGGGTTTTTACTTGTCAAATGTCAAAAGATGACAGTTTACAAAGTGACAGCTGCCCAGATAGCGGGATATTCAAAATGGAACTTCTTATGGAAAACCCTTTATTCGTAGAGGAAATCCATGGGTTCTCCAATTCATTTTAATATCAAGATATTAAAATGAATTGGAGATTTTAGCAGGTTTTAGGTAACAAATTGTAGGACTAGTTACCAGTTCACCATTGTTTCATATCCTTATGATATCCTAATGGAGGTAATAAAAATTAATTAAACCAACGCAATTAGAATTCGAATTTCATCATACTCATTCCATGCTGAATTCATTTCGAATAAAATGAAATTGAAACTGATAGAATTTATAAACTCTCCTGAGATATCAAGCTCGGCGTAGATAAAGCAAGAATTTAATTAAAGCCGATATACCACCAACTTGGCTGTATAAACATACGGAAATGAGAGAAAATAGGGAGGGAATTGTACAATTTCGTGGGAAGGTGAAGATACTGTGGAAAATAATTCTTGCGTGAAATCATTTGCCACTGAATTCCGAGCCATTTATACATCGGTGCGAACTCCTAAAAGGTGCGGGATTCTGGACTGCATGGAGTTTGAGATGAGAGTTTCAGACTAGTTAGCTACTTTTCCCTTCTTCCGTGCTCAAATACTGCGTTATAGAAGTTTATTTCACTTTCGAACGAATTTATGTTCTATAACTATAGTACGTCTAGAAAGTATCCGGAATTTATTATTTTTCATAATTTTAATATACTTCTTTTTTGTAACATTCTAAGACGAAAGTAATGTATCGGGTGTTTTTTTTAGAGTGATAGAACTTTCGATAAGGATCACTGTGATTTGACATTTGTGTTCAGAAAATATTGACAAATTATCGTGGAAAGACTCAAGCCGCAACAGCGTTCACAAATTGTTTAAATTTATTTTCAAAATCAGTGTTTAATTCGCCAAACTTATAGAGCACTTCGTGAAATTTATGGTTTACATAATCGTCCATCAAAGCAGCTTATTCGTCGAACTGTCGATAGATTTCGAACAAAATTTTCTCTACTCGATGCAACAACAACAACAAGTCAAAGAACTGTACGTACAGAAGAAAATATCGCTGCTGTAAGTCATAGTGTTAATGATGATCCAGATTTGTGTATTCGTCGACGTTCACAACAAGTTGTACTCTGTGCATTCACCACATGGAAAATTTTGCGTAAAGATTTTGGTCTATACTCATACAAGATCCAACTGGTTCAAGAACTAAAGCCACTTGACCATAATAAGCGTCGTTTGTTTGCTGATTGGTCCCTAGAACAGCTTGGAGTTGACCCACTTTTTATCGTAAAATTGTGTTTAGTGATCAAGCTCATTTCTGGTTGAACGGCTATGTAAAGAAGCAAAATTGCCGTATATGGAGTGAAAACAATCATCAAGAAGTTCTGCAGGTTTCATTGCATCCTGAAAAATGCAAGCTGGAGGCATCATCGGTCCATATTTCTTATAAAAACGACACTGGAGCTAATGTTACAGTGAATGGTGCTCGTTACAGATCGATGTTCAATGATTATTTGTTTCAAAATTTAAATGATATCGACCCAGAAGTGTTTATTTCGAGAAATGGTCCAATTAATTGGCTTCCAAGATCATGCTACATCACTCCACTGGATTATTTCTTTGGGGTTATGTCGTTGGTTTATGCTGATAAACCAGAAACAAATGACGCTTTGGAAGCCGACATAACTCGTGTTATTGATGAAATGAAGCCTGAATTACTCGAAAAAGTGGTCCAAATTTGGTCTGGTCGAATGCGGTTCCTCAGAGCTAGTCGTGGTGGACATATGCCGGAAATCATTTTTAAAACATAAATTTCATAAAATTATCTTTCAAATGAAAAAAAATTGGTTTCAATCTTAATTTAAATGTGTTTTATTTCAATTAAAAGCTCTATTTCTCGTTTTAACCATTCAGAAATCTTCTGGTAAATGAATACTGAAAAATTTAAATGGAGTGTAATGTTAACTCAAATAAATATAATAATTCTGTGGTTTACCATTGATCTAAAAGATTGAAAGGCAATTTAACGGCCTCTGTTATTGCACAAGAACTATCTGTATAAAGAATGTTAAGGAAACCAAAAATAAAATAAATAGAGGTTAATACTTGATAGAAGGTATATAAAATTATTTATATATTTAAATATTAGCCTTCTACATATTTAATTTCAAAAAATTATATTTAATAATTATAACTTCAGGAATTAAATTAAATTAATGTCATATAAGTACCACTTATATCAAACGACGAAGAAAAGTCTCTCTTAAAACTTGTTCTTCAGTAATGTTTTTACATATCTTGAGATTTTATAGAAAGTGACTTAGATATCCAATAATATTGAATATTCTAACTTAGATGTTAAACATTTTTGGAAGATATCTGTTTTCATAAGATTGATAAGCAGAAGCAAACTTTGTCTACATAAAATATTTAATTTATAGGATTTTGGTTAACAATTTTTATTTATTGGATTTTGTTATAGCATTTGGATGTCTTATAATGAATGTTTATTTTATATGTCGTTTGATGTAATGACATTAATTTAATTTAATTACTGAAGTTATAATTTTTATTAGGAGCACAAATAAGTTTTCGCCGTTTTTTAACACAAATTAAATATTTATTATAGAAGAACGGTTATATAAATTTATTTAAAATATTGCCCATCACTTGCAACCACTTTTCCCATCTCTCAGGCAGCATTCGAATCCCACGTCTGAAGAACTCCTTGTCTTTTGAGGCTATCCACGAATCAACCCAATTTTTGGTATCCTCATAAGATGTGAACCGCTGCGCCGTCAGAGCATGTGCCATGGACCGGAACAGGTGATAATCGGACGGTGCAATGTCTGGTTTCCAAGTACTTTTTTACGGGAGCCGCAACATGTGGACGAGCATTTTCATGCAGAAGAATAATTTTTTAATAATATTTTTGTGAGACTGCTTGCTGAGTGACTTCTAATGTTAGAGCAAGTTCTTTTTGTGTTCGAGATGAATCTTCCTGCAATAATTCCTCCAATTCTACATCCTCGTAAATTTTCGGCCTTCCACTGCCATCTTTGTCTTCTACGTCGAAATCACCGTTTTTAAACTTTTGAAACCACTCTCGACACGTTCTCTCACTCAAAGCACCCTCACCATATGCTTCTACGATCACTTGATGCGCCTCATCAGCAAATTTCTTTAAATTAAAGAAGTAAACTAATATTTTCCGCAAATGACGCTTACTTGGCTCAAATTTTGACATTTTCAACTTATAAAAATTATATTTTACCAATATAAAATCAATGATATTAATAGGTTATGTTGTTCTTGAATGTCCAAACTATTTTTTAAGCCGGTTATCATCTGCGAAAGCCAACCGAAACTCCGTGCCGCGCCATCTACATTAAAACGGCGGAAACTTATTTGTACTCCTAATTAATACAATTTTTTGAAATTAAATATGTAGAAGGCTAATTTTAAAATATCATAATAAATAATTACAATTGAGCTTTGTTTTTTCCTGGTACTTTCTAGACGGACTATATAATGAAGTAGACTGGAGAAGAAACATTTTCATACACCACGTGAATGTTTTTTTCGTGAAATTCCTCATATGGATGTCAAATTGCGAAACCTTCAATCGAGAGAACTCCGCACATTTCTCCGCATTTATGTTTTTTGTAGGACCCAAATTAACGTTATCCCACTTTATCGCCAGGATAACCCCACCCATTCTCACAGTAATCTCCACGGGAATTTGCTCGTTCCAATCCAAGATTCCCAGTCGCCCGTCAGATATTAAATTCTTCGAGTTTTTCAATTAACGAACATCGCTTCGCCCACGTGACAAGTTTGACAGATGCCGAGCACGCAGTTCTCGTCCTCGGCAGCGCAGATGAGAAGGAGGCCAACAATTAAACCATAGAGAATTAAGCCCCGTAACATGACAGAAAACGCGGAGACGTGTACCTTTCATCCACTTGTCAAGATTCGAATTTGTCTTCCACCCACTTGATCTTCGAGTCGTACCTCTGCGCTAAGGCACAAGTCTCATTATTCATGTGCCCGGCACCGAGAAAAGAGTGATATGCGTGTGACCCCGCCCACAGTTTGCGTTTCTTATTACGAATTTAAGCGGCAGATGAGACCTTACGCAATTAACTGTTGCTTTATTTGGAGGTTGGTGTGCTGAAAGATGATGGTCTGTGCGAATTAAAGACCGTAAAGTACTGTTATTAATTGCCATAAGTTAGGCCACTGTGCATGATCCTTTTTTGGCAGAAAAATCGAAAAGTTTTTGCCACATAAACACCTTGCTTGCTGAAAAAATATCCCACTGAAGAGACCCGAATTCTCTAAGGATCATACGAGTGACACAATCCCTCATAGATTATATAAATCATATAATTACATCACGGTATTTACTCGCGTTATTTATGTGTCAAATATTCTGTAGTACTGTAACTTTACACGTATGCTATCGGTGACAATAACAAAGGAGAACAACGTCCTGATGGCGTTCCCATTGTATTTTAAAGCGGCAGAAAGGGTGGTTCTTGGAAATAAACCTTCTGAGCGATTTAAAAACATACCCGAGATTATAGTACTTATAACAGTCTCTCTTGATAACTCTTAGTAAGTAAACTTCTTTTAAATGCTTTTATTATTATTATTTATGGCGAGCAGGCGTCTGCCCACTCTACCACTGCGTCCGCACGGACTATTGTGGTTCACCCCTAATTTATATCTCCCCGACGAGATACAGTTTTTGGATAAAACCGATAATCTTGTTCGGGGGTAATTTTTTCAGTTCGCTGTGGGCTATAAAAGCCTGGCCAAAGACCTCGAATCTGATGCGACTCACCGCTGGGCACTCTGAGACGATGTGCACTCTGAGACCATGTTCCAGTGTCCTCAAGACACAGCCTGCATTCACTGTCTTCAGCCAGACCGATTTTGTGCAAATGCGCTTTCAGGCTGCAGTGACCTGTCATAATTCCGACAAGTGTTCTTAGTTTGGCCCTATCCAGACCTAGCGCTAGGTTCGCCATCTTTTTGTTCGAAGCTCTTCCAAGGAACAACTTCCAATGTTTCAGGCCAGAATGGCTCCGCCAGAAAGACTCTAGCCTTGAGTTCATTCTGCCTGTTATCGCCTCGTTAGCCACGTCATGTGGTATTCCCAGGAATGGTTGCGGTCCTACCAGAGGCAGCGCAGCTCCAGCAAATGCCAGCCGATCCGCCTCCTCGTTACCCAAATAGTTTGAGTGACTCGGTATCCAAACCAGAATGACTGCGTTATACATACCGAGCCTGTTTAAAGCCGTGCGGTAACTCCAGATTGTTTTGGATGTAAAACAGCTGGATTCCAGAGCTTTTAGTACTGACTGACTATCAGTAAATATTTTGATTTCACCGTGGTGGATTTGCCGTTTTATCAGCAGTTCCGCTGCGGTCTCAATGGCAAATATTTCTGCCTGGAATATGGTTGCGTTTTGACCGAGACTCAATGAGATGATAATTCTCGGTTTACTCCCATAGACTCCCTCTCCTGTTCCGTTCGTCGTTCGCGAGCCGTCTATGAACAAGCCAAGGTCGGTTCTCAATAGAACCTCAGCATGCTGGGTCCATTCGTGCCGGCTGGGGACGATTACATTGAAATTCCGTTCCTGGCTCGAAATTTTCGACATTAGATCCGAGGGCATCGATGGGATACTATTCGTTAAAAGCTCGTTCAGCAGTCCTGAGCCTCCCATCACTATTGCCTCTGGCCTGTCAATCGCCAGTTGATATAGTTTGTATGTGGTCCGTTCCGCCTCCCTCTGCACGAGTAGGTGCAGGAGTGGTAGATTTAGTAGGACCTCTATTGCTGCCGTGGGTGTGGTGCGAGACGCACCTCTAATTGCAAGGCAAGCCTGTCTCTGTAGTCGGGTGAGCTTTTGTTCGCCAACCGTTTGTTGGCCTTTCTTTCGGGTTAAGAGACATGTCTTCTCTTATACACCAAAATGCTTCTAGTTCATTGCATGCTTTACGCTTTGAATACCACCTTAGTTTTAATGTAAAATTAGTGATTGCACGCTTGTTCATTGTACTTCCACTCATCGCTTTTCATTCTTGTATTTTTGCTTCAGTGTTATTCAGTCCGACGGGAATGTTTTACTAAAATGCATTGCCTTTGTATATAACTAAAGCGACACGACCCTCACAAGTTATATATTTGTATTGGATACTTTCTTTAGGTGCCTGGTTGCTGTTTGTTTTATTTATTGATAGTGGTTCTGTATTTGTACTGTTAATGGTATTCGCAGAGCCTGATATATAACCGATTTGCATGTACTCTTGTGTGATCCCGCGGTTACTTATTTCTTTGTTTGCTTTCATTGTAACGTTCATTAACACGTCCGGGTGCTGGGGTACTGTATCTATTTTATAATATCCTAGTTAGTTTGTGTTACATATTTGTTTGTATTCCTTGTGAACCGGTGGTTTGTTTAAGGTAAATCACTGAATAGTCCTGGTAGAGGATGACGTATCGTACAGAGACAGTAAATGGCTCCGGATAACCAACACTATTATGAGAATGTGTGAGTGATTGCTAGATCATTGTTCCGAGGTATTGTGATATCCCCAAGGTTAGTTTGCGTGATCCTCTGAGCCTTCCTGGGCCTTGGCCAGCACGAGGAGTCCAGATACAGTCCATTTGATAGTTACTTTTCCGGTCGGCTCGAATTATCTTAGATCCCCTCTTCAAGAAGATTTTCTGGGCATACCACGTTGCCCACCTCACTGTCCATTCAAACTTACACCTTGTAACGTTAGGTTCTGCACTGGTTACCGGAAGTGCAGTTGTAGGTGTATGCTGGCTGTAACCTGTCCTCTGTAACCCTTTACAGCGGAAAGGAAGAATAATATCCGATTCAAGGAAGTTACCGACCTAAGGATATGTAAAAATTAGTCATTTAGAACCATAGAGCTATTGAGTTCACTGTTGAGCTGCACGAACCACTGAGGTGAGTAGATTTAACAGCTCCTTGTTTCGAGTGTACCTCGACGTCTATTCAAGTGAATACTTTGTTATAATACTCTAATTCAAGAATTAAGAACTAAGTTATAACAATTGACTTTGTTATTTCTGGATACTTTCTAGACGAAAAACACATACGTGAAATTTCGAATTTGCCGAATAAATCAAAACTACCATCAACGTTTTCCCCACAATTTCCATACATATGGGCCAGACACACCCTATCGATATAAAGAATCCCGACGGCAGAATAATTAAATTTATTAATATACACAGCCGACTTCTCAGAGCGAATCAATTTAAAATAAACATTCTTATGATTGTTCGCCATTTATACTCGAGTTCTGGTTAAATAGTCCTGGATCTAATTAAATAAATAGGACCATTGGGGGGGCCCATGAATATTTTACTCACCACTAATTGCAAACTCCAATTAGCGAACCATTGCCGATCCGAATCAGAGCGGAATTCATTCATATATGTTCATGAAATTGACGACATTGTGCAGAACAGTATTAGTTTATTTTTGTCGCGTTAATAAGAACTGAAAAGGGTAAATTTATTAATATAATGTTGAACTTCCATCGCCTGAATTATTTTGGTATAGAATATTCCTTAATGTGGACGAAAATTGGAAATGAAAAATTTCAAAACAAGAAAGATTAGAAATATGCGAAATAGAATACACAAAATGTCGAACTCTATCCCGAGGAAGAAATAATAGTTATGGATTCAATATGATCACATAAAAAAAATTAATTGGATAGTTTTTATTATTATAATTAATAGTTAATATTATTAGTATGTATAGCCGGTCTCGAAAGTATCTGGAAAAAACAAAGCTCAATAGTATCGAGTGTTTTTTTTAGAGTGATTCAACTTTAAATTGAATTAAAACACATTTTGATTAAGTTTGAAGTCATTTTTTTTATTTTGAAGATATTTCATGACATTTATGTTTTAAAAATAATTTCCGGCATATGTCCACCACGACTAGCTCTGAGGGACCAGAACAATTATGGACCATTTTTCGAGTAATTCAGGCCTTATTTCATCACAAGTTACGTTGACTTCCGAAGCGTCTATTGTTTCTGGTTTATTAGCATAAAGCAATGACTTGACATAACTCCAAAGAAAATAATCCAGTGGAGTTATGTCGCATGATCTTGGAGGCCAATTAATTGGACCATTTCTCGAAATAATGTTATCGCCAAATCTTTCTTTCAATAAATCCATTGTTGCGGTAACAGCATGAGGTGTTGCACCATCTTGTTGCAACCAAAACACTTCTGGGTTGATACTATTCAAATTTTGAAACAAATAATCATGGTTCATCGATCTGTAACGAGCACCATTCACTGTAACATTAGCTCCGGTACGTTTTTGAAGAAATATGGACCGATGATGCCTCCAGCGTGTAAAGCACACCATACAGTTCATTTTTCACGATGCAATGGAACCTTCGTGAGGATTGTTTTCACTCCATATATGGCAATTTTGCATGTTTACATAGCCGTTCAACCAGAAATGAGGTTCACCACTTAACATAATTTTACGATAAAAAAGTGGATAAACTTCAAGCTGTTCTAGGGCCCAATCAGCCAACAAACGACGCTTATTATGGTCAAGTGGCTTTAGTTCTTGAACCAGTTGGATCTTGTATGGGTGTAGACCAAGATCTTCACGCAGAATTTCGAATGTGCTGAATCACAGAGTCCAACTTGTTGTGAATGTCGATGAATAGACTAATCTGGATCATCATCAACACTATGACTTAAAGCAGCGATATTTTCTTCTGTACGTACAGTTCTTTGTCTTGTTGTTGTTGCATCGAGTAGAGAAAATGTTATCCGAAATCTATCGATAGTTCGACGAAATAGCTGCTCTGATGGACGATTATGTAAACCATAAATTTCATTATAGGGATTTTTTGATTTACTTGATATGTTGTCTTGTTTTTACAGTGACGTACGGACGGTTTCTGAACATATTTTTATATTTCGTTGATTTCCAAATCTGTTAGACAATTAACGAAATCCCAGGCGCGGATTGTGTCGTCCTAAGACCAGTAACGCGTTTAAATTGTTTCCTGTAATCTTACGCTGTCTTCCTAAAACTGGTCTCTGCCTCATATCCATGCCACTTTTTATCCTCTTTATTGTCTCATGTACAGCACTTTTTCCCAGTTCAGTCAATTGCCCTAATTTTTTAACGCTTCAAAAACCCTTTCTATACAAATATTCTACCTGCCTTCTTTCTTTTAGTTGCGATATCATTTCATAGAATGTATACCAGTGGACAATCAACAATATTTGACAAATAGTGTTGCCATGCAACTTTGGCCACATCCGACTATCAGCACAAACTATTTTCTACTTTACTCTTGTCTTAGAGTGTTACAAAAAAGAAGTATACTAAAATTATGAAAAGTAACAAATTTCGGATACTTTCTAGACGGGTTATATTTCTTTTTAGTTGGAATATGTCTCGGAACAGACACGGTAATTACTATGGATTGTCTTTGAAACCAGAAAATTTGTTAAAAATAACTATCATATTGTTTAGGTCAGTTCGTAACCTGAGTTATCAAAAAAAAAAAAAAAAATAAAAGGAATTGTATTGGGTGTTTCACGTTGCTTCAATCATTTAGATATGCCTGACAAGTATCGGAAAAAGAATTCCTGAAGAAACGGTTATTTAACATAAAAATAAACCCCCTTTTAAGTTTTTTTATGAGTCTAGTTTTCTGATGCCACCATAATTTCGTTATGGAAAATATTGGACCAAATATCGCAGTCCTGTCCTGATTCGAAATCTTGGTGCAACCACTTTGGACGCTCTTGCAATGAATTTCTCCAATCTGTCGCAAAATTATTGGAGACTTTGATGATCGTTTACCGAGGCCAGTTATGACCATCTGACATTCTGCATTAATTATTGATGACAGCCTGACAAATCGTCGAAACATGCGCAGGCAATGTTTGAAGTCGAGTTATGGGAAGGTTTACAAGTGGTGAATTTATGTCTTACACTATGTTTACATAGAGGTGTAGCTTGAAAAAAATCTTATCATTTAAATAATGTCCCTGTAGAATGAACGGATGTCTCAAAGCGTTTCTTGACTTTCTATGAAGAGTTAAAAGCTGAGTTTAGGAAGTAATAGTCTTTTGGTCCATTTGCGTACAGAATTCAGTTATATCTTTCGAATGTGTTCAACTCAGGTCTGCTGAACGAATGTCAATTTACGTGTAAGTAAATATCTGATGAATTAAAGCTGCCAAAAAAATGGAGTTAACAGGTTATTCAAGGTACATTTATTTATTAAGACCTTGGACACATTCATTTTCTGCTTCATAAAGAGAAAAGTTGCTCATAAACATTAAAAGTAAAAATGATCATTTCGGGTGTTTTTTAGAGCGATAGAACTTCGAATTGAAATAAAATACATTTAAATTAAGATTCAGTGCAAAGTTTTTTTTATTTGAAAGATAATTTCCGGCATATATCCACCACGACTAGCTCTGAGTCGAGTTTGGACCACTTTTTCGAGTAATTCAGGCCTTACTTCATCAGTAACACGAGTTATGCTGGCTTCCAGAGCGTCTGTTGTTTCTGGTTTATCAGCATAATTAGGAGATAAAGGTATTAAAAGTAATACCAATAGGAAAAACTTGAAACAAAGGAAGATACAGCTGTTAGAGAAGCAGTATTCGATGTAAAAGAATCACCAAGAAGATTGAAAACGGAACTGAAATAATAATGAACAATTTTTTTCTCGATGAGAAGCGACGAGCTAAAAGGGACAGAATACGAAACTATTCATCTTGCGAACAAGAGAATAATCGTTTATCTTTATCAAGAAGTCGTATATCTGTATTTGGTCTCTGAGATCTATTATAGTTAGTGTTTACGAACTCTAATACCCTCTGACCATATATGATCTGATTAATTGTTGAACTCCCAACATTCAGCAAAGCTAGAAATGGCAAATTAATTGTAGTTTCTAGTGTAAACGTTAAAGGAATTCTGAAGCGATATGCTGGTATAATAAAAAGTATTTTTCGAGCATACGTCATAAATTAGACTCTGACGTTTATTCTTCTTCTTGCCGTATAATTCGATGAAACGGAATTCTACGAGGAATTAAAAATTTTTAATCAATAACTATTTTAGTTGAAGTATTACTCATTTTCCATCAGAAATTCTTCAAAGTTTTTAAAATTATCAAGCAATTTTAATTATAAGTCATTTGAAACTTGCATTTTCGATTGGTAAAATATAAGAGACAGTATTGTAATTTCCACAAAAATATTAACACTACAACAATTGTTTAGGTATCTGCATTCTACTGACTGGTCGTGTCTAGTGTAACAGTTTAGATTCAGTTAAGTACGCGACAAAATGAAGGTAAAAACAAGTAATAAAAACTTAGGGGGTTTATTGGAGATTGCGGCTAAAAAATGCCATTAGAGAAATATATTCAGTGATAGGCATCTGTCAACATCTGTTTCTTCATTCAAAAGGATTTTACGTGCATTGTACCTTTTGATTTCAAGATATTCTAAAAGTGTTAATCTAGAACTTTTGCTTTCGACGTGGATAATTTCATTGTTATTGTTGAAAGTATGAATGAATTCCTTAAGATGATTAGCATATATGTCGAATGTACGGAATCCAATATGTAACTTCTTTGGTGTTCTTGAATTCTTTTCTTGAATGATCTACCTCTTTGGCCAATATATACTTAAGGTCAATCATTGCAAGTCAACTTGTAGACTCCAGATTTGTTTTCTGTATTTGTTCGATTTGCTACAATGATATCAATAGAGCTACAAATCTTGTTTACTTGAGATTAAAAATAATCCAACTTTGTGCCGAAATACCAACTATGCCAGATCTGCTAAGAGATATGAGCAGATCCCTTTATAAATGATTTGTTTGTTGTTTGGCACACAAGACTTCGACTTCGTTGAGTTTTTTAAGAATCCGTTTTCAGTTTCCCTTAGATTTTTAAAAAAAATTTTAGAACTTTTCAATTTTCAAACAAGTTATGTCAAAAAATTAACCCTAGTACTGATTTTCAGAGATGAAATTATCTACGTCATTCATTGTCGCGAATAAATTCCTTACATGCAATATGCAGTGAAATAAGAAAGTCGTATCGTATTGTATCCGTTGTTTTTTTAGAGTGATGGAAATATGAATTGAAATAAAACTCATTTAAATAAAGATTGAAGCCAAATTTTTTTTTATTTGAAAGATAATTAAATGAAATTTATGTTTTGAATATAATTTCCGGCATATGTCCACCACGACTAGCTCTGAGGAACCGCATTCGCCACACCAATTTTGGACGACTTTTTCGAGTAAGTCCTTATTTAATCAATAACACGAGTTATGTTGGCTTCCAAAGCGTCTATTGTTTTGGTTTATCAGCATAAACCGATGACTTGACATAACCCCAAAGAAAATAATCCAGTGGAGTTATGTCGCATGATCTTAGAGGCCAATTAATTGGACCATTTCTCAAAATAAACACTTCTGAGTCGATACCAAATTTTTGAACAAATAATCATTGATCATCGATCTGTAACGAGCACCATTTACTGTAACATTAGCTCCAGTATCGTTTTTGAAGAAATATGGACCGATAATGTGTTCAGCGTGTAAAGCACACCATACAGTGCATTTTTCAGGATGCAATGGAACCTCCGGGACTTCTTGAGGATTCTTTTCACTCCATATATGGCAATTTTGCTTGTTTACATAGCCGTTCAACCAGAAATGAGCTTCATCACTAAACACAATTTTAGGATAAAAAAGTGGATCAACTTCAAGCTGTTCTAGGGCCCAATCAGCAAACAAACGACGCTTATTATGGTCAAGTGGCTTTAGTTCTTGAACCAGTTGGATCTTGTATGGGTGTAGTCCAAGATCCTTACGCAAAATTTGTCATGTGGTGGATGCACAGAGTCCAACTTGTTGTGAACGTCGACGAATAGACAAATCTGTATCATTATTAACACAATGACTTTCAGCAGCAATATTTCTTTTCTGTACGTACAGTTTTTTATCTTGTTGTTGTTGTTGCATCGAGCAGAAAAAATGTTGTCCGAAATATATCGATAGTTCGACGAATAAGCTGCTCTGATGACGATTATATAAACCATAAATTTCACGAAGTGCTCTATAAGCTTGGCGAATAGAACACTCATTTTGAAAATAAATTTCAACAAGTTGTTACGGCGTGAGTCTTTCCATGATAATTTGTCAATGCTTACTGAACAGAAATGTCATAACAACGTGGCTTCTACCTTCTTCAAATCACAGTTATCCCTTTCGAAAGTTCTATCACTCTAAAAAAAAACACCCGATATTTTATTTTCAAACCTTATGGACTACACTCCAGCACTTCTGAGTTCTATGCAGCAACTGAATTCTGTTTGAGGATTACGCGAAAGTAAATGAGGTTTCCAACTCCCCACTTTCCACATCTGTGTGATAGAGCCTTGTGATACACCTGGTTGAGTAGAAAACAATGGCGGAGAGGATAAGAAAACAATGGCGAGAGGATTGTTGATTTTAACCCTCATGTTTCTGTCCCTTAAGAAGTTTTCTATAATATTGTATAGGTAATCTTGGGTGGGCAACTGCTGGAGTTTGTATACATGAATAAATCTTCTGCCTTCTACTGAAGTTTGGTAGGGATAACTCAAAAGGAGACAATTTATCGAAAATCACTCCATGGTCCAGTGTATCAGTCTTGGAGAGGTCTATATAAACCACATAGACCTGGGACGATTATCGTATACTCATTGCATCTTTCTTCAAACAAAAACATCATGTTCTTTTTTGAAACATGACAGTTCATTAATGTGAATGTTTTAATGAATTCAGGCTGCAAATGGAGTCTCGTAAAGTTCTCAGTCGTAATCTTATCGCCCGTGAAATAATCTTATTCGGTTTCCTCTTCTCCAAACCTCGAAATTGATGATACTTTTTCTGGTCGAAGTTGCGTATTACGCCAGGAAGCTGCTGTCACGGTCTTTTAAAATAACAAGTGAGCAAAGTTCATGAAGAGACTGAGCGGCAAGGTTGACAATAACAAATGGGCATCTTTCCTACTGAAAATGATGTATGCGTGTGGTCCAGGAGACGACGTCGTCGGTGGGCGTCCCATCTAAACTAAAGCGTCTCGACGCGTGTCTGTCCTCCCTCTGACCCCGCAAATTCCTCAGCTTAAAATTCCGCCGTCATAGTCGATTAGTTGCTAAAGTTGGCATGATGTGAAAAACAACGACGAAATTTCATATGCGCATTCCTCATTATAATGTACAGTCTGTTTATTGAATGGTTGTCTGCTACTTATCGCTGCAAAGTCCTTACGCAATGTGTATTTGAATTTATCGTTTGTTTGCTATCATTGTCATGCTTCTTGAAGAATCATTTTCTTTGTGTAATAAAATGTGGGCCATTTAGCGTTTGCATTTTGAAGCAGTGGTTAATTCGTGTTTTGTCAGAAGGTTTCCAAAGTGTCTAGTTAACACTTAACTGTACTGTCAGGACGGAATCTGAATAAATCAACAGATTTAATCTTAATTAATTTGAATACGAAAGGGTACTGATCTGACTAAAACTATTTATTCACAATATACAGAGATTCTATTCATACAAAGTGTTCAAAACGACTCTACTTACAAGATGAAGTCTGAATGACTCCACAGATTAAGTCTTCTTCTGAAGGGTCTTTCATTAACAGCGCCTCATTTTGTTTTGTGAATAAAACACATAATTTATTCGAAAATTATTGAAATTTTCATTTCGTTTAAAGAACAACGGATACCATTAGCTATGAAATAAGACATTATTCAACAGTCAAGCACGAAAATGCTGGCAGGAATGAAGTCTTTGAAGCCAATTTTCCATGACTCTCTAATGACTCTCATCTAAGTTTGCTGGATGATTGCTGTAAACCAATGACTTAATGTAACCACAAAGAAAGGAGTCCAATGGAGCTAAGTCGCAGAAACGGGGCGGATAATTTATTGCTCCATTTCTTGAAATAATCTAATCACCGAATACACGACGCTTTAAATGATCTGTTGGTTTGAGTTCTTGGGTTAAATTTTGTATGGATGTGAACCAAGATATTATTGTAAAATTCGCCACAAAGACGCCTGGAAAATATCTAGTTCTTGCGAACGTCGAGAAATCGATAAATTTTGGTCTTCACGAACGGCAGCAATATTCTCTTCACTTCTTGCATTTCTTTGTTTCACTGGCACTGTAACTTCATGAAATATAAAACTTGTTTCATACGTTCAAATGTTCTTTTATCCACACAATTATAACAAAAATATAAGTTGAGTTGAAGCACGTGAAGTTAGAATAACAGTTCACGATTTTTCCTAATAAATTTAGATTATTTGTTAACGTTGTTGGAGTGTGTATCTTTCCGTAATTAAATGGTAGACATCGACAAATACAACTGTCAATATCACAAACAATGGCTGACATGCGTGAGCAAGTTCAATTCAAAAATGGGGCGTTCCCTTCACTTGAATACGCAAAACAACTGATTAAAAATGGTTATTTACACTGTGCAATATCATTAATAGGCAATCCTATATCACTGCAACCAAGTAAAAATCAATAAGAATTTCAGTCGGTCGAAGTTACTCGAAATGAACGGAATATAAAACAATAAATTCAGCAGGGAATTAATAGAGTAATGCAACACAAAATCTATGTGAATGACGGCGAAGTCCAGAGAAAATATATAATGAAACAGATAACGGAAAATACAGTGGGCAAATAACAGTGAAAACTAACTTACTTAAAATGTACGTAATACAGTTATAAACATCCAACAAAATTTGGCTGCCGCACATAAGTGAAATTTCGGTCCATGTATCGGGAGTTTTTAAGAGTGATATAATTGAAATAAAACACATTTAGATTAAGATTGAAGCCAAGTTTTTTTTATTTGAAAGATATTCTTATGACATCTATGTTTTGAAAATAATTTCCGGCATATGTCCACCACGACTAGCTCTGAGGAACCGCATTCGACCAGACAAATTTTGGACCACTGCTTCGAGTAATTCTGGACTTATTTCATCAATAACACGAGTTATGTTGGCTTCCAAAGCGTTTATTGTTTCTGGTTCATCAGCATAAACCAATGACTTGACATAATCCCCAAGAAAATAATCCAGTGGAGTTTTGTCACATGATCTTGGAGGCCAATTAATTGGACCATTTCTCGAAATAATGTTATCGCCAAATCTTTCTTTCAATAAACCCATTGTTACGGTAACAGCATGAGGTGTAGCATCATCTTGTTGGAACCAAAACACTTCTGGGTTGATACCTTTCAAATTTTAAAACAAATAGTGATTGATCATCGATCTGTAACGAACACCATTCACTGTAACATTAGCTCCAGCATTGTTTCTAAAGAAATATGGACCGATGATGCCTTCAGCGAGTAAAGCACATCATACAGTGTATTTTTCAGGATGCAATGGAACTTGCAGAACTTCTTGAGGATTATTTTCACTCCATATACGGCAATTTTGCTTGTTTACCAGCCGTTTATCCAGAAATGAGCTTCATCACTAAACACAATTTTGCGATAAAGAAGTGGATCAACTTCAAGCTGTTCTAGGGCCCAATCAGCAAACAAACGACGCTAATTATGGTCAAGTGGCTTTAGTTCTTGAACCAGTTGGATCTTGTAGGGGTGTAAACCAAGATGTTTACGCAAAATTTTTTTTTTCATGTGGTGAATGCACAGAGCCCAACTTGTTGTGAACGTCGACGAATAGATCTGGACACTATGATTTACAGCAGCGATATTTTCTTCTGTATGTACAGTTCTTTGTCTTGTTGTTGTTGCATCGACTAAAGAAAATATTGTCCGAAATCTATCGATGGTTCGACGAATAAGCTGCTCTGATGGACGATTATGTAAACCATAAATTTCACGAAGTGCTCTATAAGTTTGGCGAATAGAACACTGATTTTGAAAATGAATTTCAACAATTTGTAAACGCTGTTGCGGCGTGAGTCTTTTAATGATAATTTGTCAACGCTTACTGAACAGAAATGTCAAAACAACATGGCTTCTACCTTCTGTCAAATCACAGTTATCCCCATCGAAAGTTCTATCACTCTAAAAAAAAACACCTGTTACAACCCAAAAACTGCACAACTGAATCTATACCATGATAATTCTACCTACGATTCCCTTGTCTAACCCGAAGGGAAATGAATTATTTGTACTTTATTTTAAATATCAAGCAGAGAAATACCTACTACAAATTTTAATTTCGACAAATTTCTTAGAAACTTTTAAAATTAAATTAACTAAATGCCTTAGGTAACACTGTTCTCTTTTTAATATAGATAAGAATAAACACTTACCATACAGAATCAAGAGGGGATAACAGATTACAAGGAAAAAAAAATATTGATCGGACTTACTCAACACTGATTTATCTAACTACTCGAATTTCAATTGTAAGTTTCGATTTCATGGCTTTTTTGTTTTTCTTCCATTTTTCCAATGAAAGGTAGGATACCTTTCGTCGCCATATATATTCACTCATGAACGTAAGCTATTTATCTATGCAGACTTGTCAAATCTGAGCCACGAAATCTCATTCATTCAACCGCATCTTCCCAACCAAATTGAACAGCTTGTAAGTTTCCGTTCGAGTAAATAGCTTTCCACATGCTTGCTACGCCATAAATTCAAGTTGAATTAAAACAAAAGGATTAATTATGGCACCCAGCCATCTCCTACCGAATTAACAGATTCTCAGATGTTTCTCACACACAGATTGCGACTAGGAGTAGCTGGGTGGAGGTATTAATAGTTGTACGGCATGAGACCGTTGCGAGATACCTCAGAATCCGACTTTGCGCCTCATGTTCAATCCTATTAGAGCGTCCTCGATCTTTTCATCCTGAAGAGAAGAATGGGATTTGTAAGAATCGAATTGGAGAAAGGATTTGCTAGCTCGTGGCGAGGGATATTACACAGAACGTTTGTTTATTGTTAGGCCGTATAGGGAAGGATTGGGTGAGACGAGAGGGGATTCAAGGCTAGGATCATTTCCACATAACGAAATACGAGGGAACGCAAGTGTGTGGAATTACACTAAATTGAGAAATTACACTTGACTGCAGTTCCTCACTTACGCTCATCTGCACGCGGGACTGTAGGTGAACTATATTGGTTTTCACAACTGAAACGGTTGAAATATTTGAATAATGTTGGTGTACCTAGACTTAGGCAAAGATGCTGCATTCCTCCTACATTATTTGAGATCTATATATAGACCATGTATTAAAAAACTGGAAATACAAGTGTAAAAGATGGGTTTTGATCTAAATGATATTTCTGTGTTTACTCTCCAACGTACCAGGATATCATTGCCTAAGACAAATACGATATTTAGTAGATAACGCGAAAGACAAAAGACGAATATCAAATGAACTTAACAAAGACCAAGTATATGTGTATGGGGAATGGTGTATATGACTTGGAAATTTCCGATAACCATAAAATAGATATACTTGTATGTACTAAATATAAATATCTGGGAATAAAACTAAACAACGAAGGTAGGGATTCCTTAGAAATAAAAGAAAGGCTATGGTAGGGAAGACGAAGTATAAGGAGACTGAACAGAATTTGGTGCTGCAACACCAAAATGATCATATACTACACCATTGTTTGAAGTATCACATTGTATGGAGCAAAAACGTGGAAGTTGATGGAAGCCGGTAAAAACAGGATACAAGCAGTCGAAATGGATGTCCTCAGAAAATCATGCAGAATATCTCGGTGACAACGAATAACAAACGATAGAGTGTTTTAAATAGCCGATATCAAGGAAACAATTATAGAAGATATCACGAAAAAACAACTGATAGGATACAGCCACGTTCAACGAATTTGAGAGGAAAGAGTTCCAAAGATAGCATTAGAATGGGTGCCCAACGAACGGGGAAAGCGGAAATGACCTTGGAAGACCTTGGAACGAAGGAATTAGAAAATCCATGAGAGAGAAACCTTACATATGCAGATTCTCAAGATTGTGACTCCAAAAGTTACTGCGATCTGAACTTGAGAGCAGAATCAGCCTTGGTCTGATCTGGGCTTATACATTAGAAGAACCTGATCAGCAATGGAATATTTCCGTACCTTGAACATCTTATTTGCAGCAAACTTAGCAATCAGTCACTTGTTCTCCCCAACAGATTGAAGAGTTGACAGTCACGCCAAGAAGATGCATGAAATCACATGGCTGAAGTAATGATTTTCATCATCAAGTCAGAAGTCACGAACTGAGCTTTTCCAGAAAAAGTTGTTGTTCGGATCTTCGATGCACCGAATTCCACTAGATTCCGTGCATATTCGTATGTCTTCTTTAGATCTTCGTCCAGGAAATCGATTTGGTATGATGGTGAGTTTCAATTAGTGAAAAGGACATGATCGTGATATCATCTGTGAAGCTTGGTTTTCGGTCGTACGAAGACGATCGTTTTTGCGAATCAGGTGGTGGACAAGACTGAACCTTGGGGCACTCCAGCGTTCACGTGGACACCACAGTAACCAAAATCATCCGTAACCACGTGAATGTTCCTGTTGCAATAATTGCTCCAATTCTGCATCCTCGTAAATTTTTGGCCTTCCACTGCGATCTTTGTCTTCTACGTCGAAATCATCGTTTTTAAACTTTTGAAACCACTCTCGACACGTTCTCTCACTCAAAGCACCCTCACCATATGCTTCTACGAGCAATTGATGGGCCTCAGCAGCAGATTCCTTTAAATTGAAGAAGTAAACTAATATTTCCCGCAAATGACGCTTACTTGGCTCAAATTTTGGCATTTTCAACTTATAAAAATTAAATTTTACCAATAGAAAATCAATGATATTAATAGGTAATGTTGTTCTTGAATGTCCAAACTATTTTTTAAGCCGGTTATCATCTGCGAAAGCTAACCGAAACTCCGTGCCGCGCCATCTACAATAAAACGGCGGAAACTTATTTGTACTCCTAATATTTTCGCTGTTATTTGGAATCGAAATTTTAGGGTCATAGAACTCTACAAAATGTTTCGTACCACGGTTAGTTTACCGTAGTATTTGCCTATTATTTCAGTATTTTAAATTAATAGACAATTGCAAATTAATTAATCTCGATGATTAATTCCAATGGCTTCTAGTGGACTGTATTTTTGTTTATTATTGGTGATTTTGACTTCAAAGAACACTCTCTGTGCGGTGGTCTACAGCTTCCTTTATCTAGTAATGATAAACCACAACGATGATGAGGAATTGAAGTAAAGCATTTATAACAAAACTTATATATTTTGGTATCACTGTATATGATACCAAGCTAATGTGATGACAATTACACTACAAACAAGTGTAAGGTGGATTGCTACGTTTACAGCAATCGCGTTAAGCTTGTACAATTACAAACGAACAAGTTGACTATTCGGAGACTAATCAAAATGAGATAAAAGAATCCACAGAAAATAAAGAATATTTATCAAACTTACTCGACAAACATGTACAATTTGTAGCGAGGTATAACGGAATTACTCTGTTTGATATTTAAGATACAGAAAAAACCTTGTATCATATAAAAAGTCCTTTTTTACAGATTCTTCGAGCTAGTGAGAGATAAAAGTAAAATCATCTCATCTCTGCCATCGCAAAGTTCATGAGTACGAAATTCCTGAACGATTACCCCCTCAATAGGCCCTCGCCTATATGGGCAGCATAACTTGCGCCCATGTGGCACGAGCACAATGCACTGGGACCTTCCCGCTAATTGAAACAATAGTCCTCCCAGTTATAACGTCAGTTACCGCCCTTAGTTGAACCGTAATCATATATACATTACGACGAGAAAGTGTCATTCTCAGGCGGTCCAGATGTTCCTCCAACTTAGATACGAGGAAATTAGCGGCAATTACAATCCAATTCTAGCTTTGATGAACATGCAGAAAGGGGGAGGAAGGTGGCTACAGATCTATTGTAATTGGAACTAGGGTCTTTTAACTATTATCGAGATTCTGGCTTTATGGCACACTTTGTCTAGGTTTGCATTCCATTGTCCAGGTCTATTTCCAGGTATTTTGTCTCATTAGAGAATCGTATTCTTTTACCACGGTTTGTCCGCTGTTCTAAACGGAGGATGCGTTTGGCGGGCTTGTGGACGTTGTCAGAGCGTCTGGCAACAAATATGTGGAAGCAGTTTTCCTGGACATTGACAGCGCCTTTGACAGGTTGTGGTGGGTGAGCGTGTTCCGGCGCGCACGTGAAGTGGGCGTTCAAGGGGGTATTTTTCGGCTACTCAATAGCTATCTGTCTAACAGATACTTTTCATACTCTCGTGGTTCTTTCTCTTTTGTTAGAGCTCTGTCCAGGGGCTGCCCACAGGGGTCGATCTTGGGAACCTTGTCTTTGACGAGTTATTATTATCTGTATGCGTCTTCGTGTGTTGCCTGGCCTTTCCTTGGCGTACGCTGATGACCTGGCTCTGCTGGTGGGAGCGGATAGTCGACGATCTTTGGAGCTTTGTCTGCAGGCCCTGCTGGACATTGTTTCGGCTTGGTTGTCAGAGAATAAATTTTCGGTGTCTCTTAGTAAGTCTGCAGCCATTCTTCTCAAGGGGACTTTGAACCCTAAGCGTTCTCCAATTGTTCGGGTTGATGGCCGGTCGATCTCCTGGTCTAGTGAGCGCAACTATCTCGGGGTCATATTAGATTCCGGTCTCTCATTTCTTCCCCACGTTAGGGAAGTTCGGGATAAGACGGTGGCCATTGCTTGTAAGTTGAATCGGCTTAGTCGTCCAGTTGGCGGTGGCTCGCGGAAATCTTTCGATATTTTCTATAAGACTATATTTCTGCCTATTGCATCATATATAAACGTGCTAAGGTTAGCCCGGAGAGTTTATACATAACCAATCCAGTTTGTTTCCTTAGCATTTCTGTAGTATTCTAATGGACTAGGACCTGTTCTTATACTGAAGATTATATGCACGTGTTCTGAACATGATGGTTCAGTTGATACCGTCCATTCGGAAATCTTATTTCTAATAAAGATAGTACCTATAGTGAGATCTAAATCCTCCTTTCTATAAGGGGTAACAAAAATTGGTTTGTTACCTGTGTTTACTTCTGTTTAGCCCTCTTGCAGTAAGTAATCTAGAAGTGACTCACCTCTTTGCTTGATCTTATGGCTGCCCCACACTGTATGGTGGGCATTGGCATCACATCCAATTATCAGCTGGATATTTTCCTTCTACAGTGGCGGACTAAATCACGCACGGTTGTTGGTGGGAGCCCTTCGGTAGCTCTGTCTCCTGGAAAGTACGCAGAACAGACGATAAACTCCGTCAAATTCCTTACCCCCTGGCATTCTTACCTCTCTGCATTATAATAATAATAATATTATATTTGCCAGATATCACTGTACCAAACAACAACCTGTTGGATAAATACCAAGATGAGAAGGACAAATACGCAAAGTTAGCCATTGAGATACATCAGATGTAGCAACTAGATAAGGTTCATTTGATATCGATCACCGTATCATCTATAGGACTTATACCAACAACATTGAAACAGAACCTGAAAACAATGATCTCTTCAAGTATTTGGAATACCATCACACCAATAGAATTGAACACAAATTGATCAAGCAAAAATTTGGGGAAAGACTAGTTTTAATAGTCAAGTCGAGGCTAAACTCTGAAAGTTTGGAGTTGTACACTGAAGCCATAATGGACTTGAAGAGGTAAGCAGACTCATCAGAACCAAAATGACGGCTCACCAAATTCACCACCCACAGGGTTCTAAATATGGAATCAAGTTACCCAGAGACGAAGGTCGTAGAGCAATCCTGGATTTGGTACAGTTATGCAATTCGAGCGCTCAGAACAAAGGCAGACAAAAAATGAGTACCAAGTACTCTGAATGACAAAGATACCTTTTCTATGAGTCATGTATCCTGAGACAAAGGGTTTGATGTTGATTATTCAGGACAATGTTACAAACACCAGAAAATACAAACTCAAGAAAGAAATGGAGTTTCACCTATGCAGAAAATGTAACAACCAAAGATAGACTGTCGAATTGTATAATATCGTATGTATAAGGTTAAAATTAGAAACGAAGACAGAATGTTTGAGGTTCACCTGACACATTTATTAGATTCTATGTTCTTCCATAGAAGAGGCATGGTCAAAATTCAATTATATCGGAGGGGTGTTGTGCGTATGCAGGAAAAAACAATATTTTATGTGAAAAATGAGATTTTCAACTTTTTCTCAATATCAAACATAATTCTGTGAAACCTGTACAAAATTTAATTTGAAAAAAATGTTTTACAGTTGAAATTTATTTAAAAGTTCGTTTTTCAAAGAATGTACCTTTCAAATCGATTTTTGTATGTATTAGTGACTAATTTTATTCAATTTTCATTCTTATCAATAACCCATTCAAAAACGCACAATTGAAGTGAATACAGGAGAACCAATGTCGAGTGACGTACATTAATTACGCCGCCTTGATGGCTTCATTTGTTAGTCAATTGGGGGAAAGAATCATGAACTGAATTACGTCAATCTCTGTGGGTAATTGTTGATTAATGATCTGCGCTTTCGTGTCACATTTATTAATTACTCCCTGTGACATTTCTATAGGATGATTAAGTAACGTACACTCAACTCGAATAGATAAACACACTCTCTTCCCATTATTATCTGTTTGTTCCGAGATCGGGCTTTTGATAGCCTGCTTCTTCTTGGATAGTTCCACTAGTTCCTACTTAATCACTCTAACAGCCAATATTTTAAGACAGGAGGCGTTGTCGTGTAGTTAATAAATAACTATAGCCCACGTGATTAAATTAAATTTTCTAGGTTTTCCATAAAATATTAGATGGAATCAGTTTTTGCTGGTTGGTAATATAGTCCGTCTAGAAAGTATCCGAAAAAACAAAGCTCAATTGTAATTATTCAATATATATTTTTAATTCTTGAGTTAGAAAAATATAACAAAATATTCAACTTATATCGGGTATTTTTTTTAGAGTGATAAAACTTTCGATAGAGATAACTGTCATTTGACTGGAGGTAGAAGCCATGTTGTTTTGACATTTCTGTTCAGTAAGCGTTGAAAAATTATCATGGAAATACTCACGCCGCAACAACGTTTACAAGTTGTTGAAATTTGTTCTCAAAATCAGTGTTCTATTCGCAGAGCAGCTTATTTGTCAACCATCGATAGATTTCGGACAACACTTTCTCTACTCGATGCAACAACAACAACAAGACCTGTACGTTCAGAAAAAAATATCGCTGCTGTGAGTCATAGTGTTAATGGTGATCCAGATTTGTCTATTCGTCGACGTTCACAGCAAGTTGGACTCTGTTCATCTACCACATGGAAAATTTTGCGTAAAGATCTTGGTCTACACCCATACAAGATCCAACTGGTTCAAGAACTAAAGCCACTTGACTATGATAAGCGTCGTTTGTTTGCTGATTGAGTCCTAGAACAGCTTGAAGTTGATCCACTTTTTCAAAGTTAAATTGTTTTTAGCGATGAAGCTAATTTCTGGTTGAACGGCTACGTAAACCAGCAAAATTGACGTATATGGAGTGAAAACAATCCTCAAGAAGTTCTACAGGTTTCATTGCATCCTGAAAAATGCACTGTATGGTGTGCTTTACACGCTGGAGGCATCATCGGTCCATATTTCTTTAAAAACGATGCTGGAGCTAATGTTACAGTGAATGATGCTCGTTACAGATCGATGATCAATGATTATTTGTTTCAAAATTTAAATGGTATCGACCCAGAAGTGTTTTGGTTCCAACAAAATGGTGCTACACATTATGCTGCTACCGTAACAATTGATTTATTGAAAGAAAGATTTGGCGATAACATTATTTTGAGGAATGGTCCAATTAATTGGCCTCCAAGATCATGCGACATAACTCCACTGGATTATTTTTTTTTGGGGTTATGTCAAGTCATTGGCTTACGCTGATAAACCAGAAACAAAAGACGCTTTGGAAGCCAACATAACTCGTGTGATTAATGATATAAGGCCCGAATTATTCGAAAAAGTGGTCCAAAATTGGTCTGGTCGAATGCTTCCTCAGAGCTAGTCGTGGTAGACATATGCCGGAAATTATTTTTAAAACATAAATATCTTAAAATTATCTTTGAAATAAAACAATAATTTGGCTTCAATCTTAATTTAAATGTATTTTATTTCAATTTATAGTTCTCTCACTCTGAAAAAAACACCCTATACACCCTTCATTTAACTGTACATATTAGTCTAAACGTCGAGGTACACCCCCACTAGATCACCTCCACAATTTTCGGTGATGATAGTCCAGGACTGTTACACGGATTGAATTAAATCTTCTTCACTTAGCGGCGCTGCTCGTTCAACTTCAATCTTCATTAGTCCTCATTTGTTTTCAATGGGACTAAAATCTGGTGAAGCTGCTGGCCATGAAATGGTTGTCACTTGGTGTTCTTGAATCTAAGCTTGAGTATAGGCGATCCTAACACTCAGTCACTTGAGCAGAGTGTCTGTATGGTTGTGAAAGATCGAAGCATCGAAACAACATAAATAACAGCTTCCCAGCATGGATCCCCAACTTCAAGGACTGCTGTTGCTGTTCGACTGCTAACAGCGAGGTTCCGAAGCATCGTAGAGGATGGGCTTTAGGATCTTAAGTCTTCCGATTCCAAGTCTTGTTGAAGGATAGGAACGGATGTGGGACAAAATGATGGAATGGTATGCAAGAAAGAAACAAAATAATAAAGTCCGGATTGCGAGTCATCTGCTTTTGGCATCATAACCATACCCTCCATTTCATAAATGAAACTAGGATACTCGTTATGACAAGCACAGGGTACAGAGACAGGAGGGAGCCTTCTGAGATGCAGTGAGTATTCTTGGTAACCATCTTATACTGTCTTTTGAGTGATTAAGATGGTCATGAAGGATAGCATGTTTGGCATATATGCCGCTAACGGGCTCGCCCAAGCGGGGGTCGTCTTCAATACTTTCTTTGCCCCTGTGAAACTTCACTTCACTTATCCACTGAACAGTGAATAAAGACAGGATACAGTCTTGGTAAACAGCAATCAATCATCTCTTCATGAATGATTTTTTGACTTTTTCCCTGCTTAGTGAGGAACCTTACGCGCTATGCTCGATTTTCTTCATAATTGTGGCGTCAGTCATTCTGGTCGTCTTTCACTGAGGATGCCTGAAAAACTAGTGATCGTAAATTAGTGAAACTTTAAATTTGTACCCTCAGATAGTGTCATCAGTGAATGACATAATTAGATTACTCACATTATCACCCCGATATAATAATAATAATAATACTTATTGATCCTGTTAGAAATTACATGATTAGGACAAGTCAATTAATGTAAATTCAGTCACAAAAAAGAATCATCATCCAAATATTCTCTGACACTATAGTATGCTCTACAGAGCATTACTGATTTAATAGTATTTTTAAATTTCAATGTATTCATAATAACAAAGTTTCATAATTTGGTATAATGGAGATAATTTAAATTTTGTGGTTCTGTGGATAGGCAAAGACAAAGTTTCAGAGCTTCTTGTAGAGTAGTTGTGAAAGCTAGACAAATAGTGACTCATTCTCCCTGACATATTGCAAAGACTTAGAAATAAAGGTACATGGTACTGTCAGAATACCATTTGCAATAAATACAGGTCTACAGTGATCTCGAGAACCAAGTCTGAACATCATCCTCACTATTCTCTTTTGTGATAGAAAAACTAATGAAGTCAACAGAATTTTCCCACACCAAAATATTATAGGCCATATGGCTGCAACATAAACTATAATATATATTCAGAATTGCGTCAAAGACTCTAATGCGTCTTATAGCGTAAAAAGATGAGCTCAGTTTCCCGTGTCTACGTGTTCACACCCTCTCAAGTTCTTATCACCCAAAAACTTTATTGAAACGCTTGGTTTCAACTCTCTGTCTTGATAATGCAGACAAAATGGCTCTGCCACAGAATTCCTTGCCTCGAGTATGACTGATTCAGTCTTGGACATATTCACAATCAGCGCATTAGTCTGATACCAATGTACGAAAGTCGCAACTATAAGTTCACAGCGATTCAGAAGCTCAACACGGCTCGGCGCCGAGATCGCCACAGAGGTATCATCCACAAAAATGACCAACTCATTAACATTTGGAACCGTAGCGGTCCCAAAGCAGAACCCGGGGGAACACCTAACTCACTTTCATAAGTGTCTGAAAATGTCTCAAGAATTTTCACAGACATGGTTCGATTTGACAGAAAACTTGAAATCCAATCTAAATAATTTCACCTGAAACTTAGATTGTACAATTTACTGATAATAAACTGGTGCAATGCAATCAAAAGCTCTTGTGAGATCAAAGAAAATACCACATACACAAAGTCCCCCATCCAAAGAGCGATAAAGTCGAAGAAGTGAAGAGCAGCAATTTGAGTCGATCTTTTAGGTCTAAATCCGTGCTGACAATTAGAAATTAGATTGTACTTGTTCAGGTAATAAGTCATACGATTCATTACCACCCTTTCAATTACCTTGGAAAAAACACCTAGGATGGATATAGGCCGATGGTTAGTTATGCTATAAGCATAATTTTTCTTATATATTGGCAGTAGAGCTGCATGCTTCAATATCCCAGGAAACACACCATAAGAATTTATACCTATAATATAGATACCTAGAATACATTGAACTTCCCTCGTATATTAGAAAAACTTGTTTAGAGATTGTTATTATCTGAAAGGAATATTAATTGGTAAGAAGTTTCGTGTTCGAAAATCATCATTAAGCGTACTTTTTCTTGAGTAGAAAACTGTACATATCTTTGTCCACTGAATTACAAGTTGGACTTCCATATCGAGAGACAGCCACCTAACGAGATCGAGAGCTTACCACTACACTCCAGAAACTAACAACCCACAACTCTGAATTAGAGCCCTAATTACCAAGTAGCCGTATTTTCATCGGACTATGCATGTAAAATATTTGGTTGCTGAGTCCAGCCCACACGGTCATTGTATTTAACTACCAGTTAAATTATTGTATTACTTATAACGTTCACGTTTACGGCCTACATTTTTATGTATAATCGATAGTATCGATTGCTGTCCAAATGGTTAATAAACAACCAGATATACGGTCAGATGGTGTCTGGAGTCGTACAAAAGACAATTTTATGTAAAATATTCGACTGGATGGAACACGGTCACATTCGATTCGATAAGTTATTGCTATTGTTTTTCTGATAGAATTTTCGCTCGGGTTGTAGGCGTGGAAGGGCGGGCCAAAAAGAACGGTTTCAAATGGTGGTATCCGAACATCAGGAAATGACACGAACGTAAAATGAAGATTTTATTGCTTCTGATTTGTGTTCCGGTGTGATGTATCGGATACAGTATTTTATTCATAAGGTGAAATCCAGGAATATCACGAAATACTTCACGGAGCACAGCAGACAAGTAATCAAGTAGATTTTTTTATATAATGATAGAACTTTCGATAGGGATAACTGTAATTTGACAAAAGTTAGAATTGACATTTCTGTTCAGTAAGCATTGACAAATTATCACGACAATGACTCACGCCGAAACAACGTTTACAAATTGTTGGAATTTATTTTCAAAATCTGTGTTCTATTCGCCAAACTTATAGAGCACTTCGTGAAATTTATATTTTACATAATGTTCCATCAGAGCAGCTTATTCGTCGAATTATCGATGCAACAACAACAACAAGACAAAGAACTTTACATAGAGGAGATAATATCGCTGGTTTAAGTCATAGTGTTAATGATAATCCAGTCTATTCGTCGACATTCACAACAAGTTGGACTCTGTGGATGTGGAAAATTTTTCGTAAAAATCTTGTTCTACATGTTCCATACAAGATCCAACTGGTTCAAGAACTAAAGCCACTTAACCATAATAAGCGTCGTTTGTTTACTGATTGGGCAATAGAACAGCTTGAAGTTGATCCACTTTTTTATCGTAAAATTGTGTTTAGTGATGAAGCTGGTTGAACGACTTTGTAAATGAGCAAAATTGCCGTATATGGAGTGAAAATAATCCTCAAATGCACTGTATGGGGTGCTTTACACGCTGGAGGCGTCATCGGTCCACATTTCTTCAAAAACGATGCTAGAGCTAATGTTACAGTGAATGGTGCCCGTTACAGATCGATGATCAATGATTATTTGTTTCAAAATTTGAATGGTATCGACCAAGAGGTGTTTTGGTTCCAACAAGATGGTGCTACACCTCATGCTGCTACCGTAACAATTGATTCATTGAAAGAAAGATTTGCCGATACATTATTTCGAGAAATGGTCCAATTAATTGGCCTCCAAGATCATACGACATAACTCCACTGGATCATTTTCTATGTGCTTATATCAAGTCATTGGTTTATGCTGATAAATCAGAAACAATAGACGCTTTGGATGCCAACATAACTCATGTTATTGATTAAATAAGGCCCGAATTACTCGATAAAGTGGTCCAAAATTGGTCCGTTCGAATGCGGTTCTTGAGAGCTAGTCGTGGTGGATATATGCCGGAAATTATTTTTAAGACATAAATGTCATAAAATTATCTTTCAAATAAAAAAAACTTGGCTCAATCCTAATTTAAATGTGTTTTATTTCAATTTAAAGTTCTATCACTCTAAAAAAAAACACCCAACACCTATGAATCGTGACAACTTTCTCATACAATATTTTTGGGTAAATTTCATACAATAACTGCTATAGTTCAATCAAGATAAACAAAATTTCAAGCAAGAATTCTGTCTGGTTCAGTTGCTTCCTTGGAATTCCACTAAGCCCTCCACTGATCCGTGGTTTGAAGTATATACAGGTGTCCAGAAATCTACGTCAAGTCGGAGGTAACAGGTTAAAAAATGTTAAAATGTAAAAGAAAGTCCAAGTCCTGTATTTTTCGAATTATATTATTTTATTCAATAAAATGCACACCCTGTGTTGATTTTTGAACTCTTGTTGATACAATTTTTTACTTTTTTCAAATTTTATTTTCAAATACTGAATTGTTCCAGCCGCTACTATTTGGTAGTTGATCATAATTAAAACAAATTGTAGAAATTACTTTGTTTTACTACCAATAAAAATATATTTTTTACACATTTTCTTGTGACTCGAGTTTCGGGAAATGAACTACTACATCAGACAACTCAGTTGTCTGATGAATAAATGAAATCTTTAAAATATGGGAGTTTTTGGATATTGGTTTCTACGTGATCCATGAATATTTCTGATAACAAGGGGCTCAATGGGTTCCCCATTGTTAGACTTTCTTCGTCTAGACAAAACGTGCCGTTGAACATAAAATAATTTTGATCTAGGCAAACGTTTAAGGCGTCTAATATTTCTGTTTTTACAACAAGATTAGTTCGTTTTTTGAGTAATAAATCATCAACTAATTTTATGGTTTCACTGACCGGTATACAAGGAAACAGGTTTTTTACATCAAAGGAAACAAATTTGGCATTGTTTGGGATATGTACTACTCTGTCAAGAAAGTACCGGGAATTTTCAATTAAAACAACATTTTTACATTTAATCGTCAAAATTTATTGGGTCGCCTTCAAAATAGGCTCCATTTGCTCCAATACATCTATGCCAACGGCACTTCCAATTATCGAAACATTTTTTATAGGCGCTTTCCGGGATGGACTTTAGCTCTCGCGCCGAATTTTGTTTTATGGCTTCAATCGACTCAAAACGGGTGCCACGAAGGGGCAATTTTAGTTTTGGGAAGAGGAAAAAGTCGCAGGGAGCCAAATCCGGCGAATACGGTGGTTGCTGAAGCACGTTTGTTGAGTTTTTGGCGAGAAAGTCAGTCACAATCGTAGCTCGGTGAGAATGCGCGTTATCGTCATGCAAAATCCATGAGTTGTTCGCCCACAAATTTGGCCGCTTCTTACGGATACGCTCACGCAAACGTTTCATAACGCCTAGGTAATTCTCCTTGTTTACCGTCTGACCCTCTGGAACGACTTCGTAGTGCACCACGCCACGGATATCGAAGAAAACAATGAGCATCACCTTCATTTTCTAGCGGCTTTGGCGTGGTTTTTTGGGTTTCGGCTCATTTTTTGCCACCCATTCCGATGATTGCTGGCTTGTTTCCATATCGTACTCGTAGACCCAGGTCTCATCACCAGTTATAATGCGTTCCATGAATGTAGAATCGGAATTACAGCGATCCAGCATGTCTGAAGCAACCTGTTCGCGATGACGTTTTTGAAGAAAATTCAGGTCTTTCGGTACGAATCGTGCGGCCACCTTCCTCATGCCCAAAATATCAATCAAAATCGTACGTGCGGACTCGTGGGATATCTTAAGATCATGTGCTATCTCTCTCAAGCTGGTACGACGGTTTTCCAGCACCCTTTCCTCAATTTTATCGACGTTATCTTCGATCGAAGCCGTCGATGGGCCACCACTTCACGACCGTCCTTGAAGGCTCTGTACCACTGATATGCACGAGTTTTCGATAGAGCATTATCATCAAAGGCCTTTTGCAACATTTTCAATGCAGCGGCACACGAAAATTCATTTGCAACACAAAACTTTAAACAAATTCTTTGCTCAACGTAATCACCCATAGTAAAAATCGGCACGCACTCTGACATCGACTGACTTAATCAGCTGTTGCAAACACACTAGTTGACAGATCCCGCTCAAGCTTGGCATAGTAATTAAGGACAGTGGTACCAACCTAGAAAAAAAAAAAATTTACCTGCCTCATTGCCCCGCCAGATTTAAATCGATAATTCCCGGTACTTTCTTGACAGAATGTATATGGTTAATTTTTTGTATAAGTTGATAAGAGTTTTCTATTGCAAATTTGGCTTCAAAGTTAGTTTCTGTTAGTATAATTTTGATTACTGATTTTGAAAGTTTATATCACGGGGCTGTAACAAATGAAACAACGGGTCTGATGGGATTATTCTCCTTGTGCAACTTAATTAAAGAATACAGAATGGGTGTTGATGGGTCCATTAATTGTTATTATTTAAGTTAAATTTATATCCTTTTTCTAATAATTCTTTTTCTTTTGTATCAAATTCTACCTCAGAAAGGTGGGTGAATTTCGGATGGAAAATATGGTCTGAAAATTTTTCATCACGTAGAAACCAATATCCAAAAACTCCCATATTTTAAAGATTTCGTTTATTGGTACCGCTATGTAGATGACATAATTTGTTTATTTAATGGCACAAATAGACAACTTGGTTCATTTTTGGAATCTATCACTAAATTATATCCCACAATTGAATTCACACAGGAAGATGAAGTAAATACTAACACCCATTTCTTAGATTTAAAAATCACTAAAATTAATGATAGACATGACTTTTCCATATACAGAAAACCTACACTTACAGATGGTACGATTAAATATACTGCAAACCATCCATTTTCACAAAAATTATCAGCTTATAATAGTATGCTTTATAGATTGGTTAACACACCCATGACGAAAGAAAATTTTGACAAAGAGTATAAAACGATTAAACAAATAGCTTTCAATAATGATTTTAATCCGTTAATTGTAGACAATTTACTTAATGAAATAGATTACAAGAAAGCAATATCACTTGTATATCCAAAATTTCAAAATTCAAACGAAACCAAATTTATTTCATTAACTTACATAGGCCAAAAATCTGAAAAGATTGCTAGATATTTAAAGAAAAAAGAAAAATATAACATCTCTTTCAAAAGTATCTAGTCTTTAGGCAGCTTAATAAAAAATAATAAAGACGTCGTTCCCAAAACCAAAAAATCAGGAGTTTACAAGTTAACTTGTAGTGATTGCCCATGTGTATATGTGGGACAGACAGGCCGTTCATTCCGAACAAGGATACGAGAACATGAAAAATGTTACATTAATAAAAAACCGAATTCAACGTATGCCAACCATTTGTTAGAGACTGGCCATAATTTTAATATGAACTATGAAATATTACATTTCGAAAACAAAAGTCAGAAACTAAATCTGTTAGAAACTTTAGAGATCAATAGATATAATAAGAGACAAATTTTATTGAATGATCAAATAGATTTGAATAGATCCCCCCTACTTAATATTTTTCATTAATTGTATACCATCTCTTTCCACCCCTCTATTTTTTGTAACAGAGCTGTGTATTTAAGGTCATGTTTTGCATTGTATACCTCAGTTTAAATACTCACCTGATGAAGTCATGGTATGACCAGGGCCGTCTTTAAACTATTTGAGGCCCTGGGCACATTAGGATCATGGGGCCCATATGACCTTGAGAAAACACTATTTAGTTACAATAGATAAAGAAAGACAAACAAGGTTCTAAATTTATTTTTATTTAATTACTAACTATAAAAAAATAGGAAATATAAAAAATAATCTACTAAAGTAACTCGCTGTCTCGCTTAACTTAAAATCCTTAGATTAATTCTATGTTGATTGCAAAGGTACCCTTCTAGATTTAAGATGAGCAAAATCGTTAATCACTTCTTCAAAATCTATGGTATTGAGGTTATCACATTCTATGGACATCAGCGACAAACTAGTTAATCTCTCTTGAAGCATTGTACTTCTTAATTCATTTTTTATTCGTTTCAATTTGGAGAAGGAGCGTTCTCCGCTGCAGTTAGTTACCATCATGCTTAAAAATATTCTCAATGCAATTTCTACGTTAGGAAATGTGTCTTCAATTTTGTTTTGCTTTAATAGATTATATACTTCTTGTACACTGTTAGATGCTTCATTTTCACTCCGAACATTTTTTAAGTATTCTTTTAAATGTTGACATTCTATTTCTAACTCTTTTTCATTTACATCTTCGTGATAGATTTGAGAAAATTCTTTGCATCCTTGTCGTATCTCTTCGGAATTCAGAGTTTTTAAGTGAAAAAATAAACTAAAACGTTGACTGACGGTCTCATATGAACTTTGTCGCTGTTTTAGATGAACACTCAAGGTATCGATTATTGGCAGAAAGATTTCTACGTTGAATCGTTCTTTTCCATTCAATTGGACTGATGGCGCAGAGCCATCAAAAAAACTCTGCCGTGAGCTTCTATGTCTTGTTCTTTGAGATAGATCCTTGTAGTCAGATTCTGGGTTATTTTCTTTGGCAGATGATTCGAAATTATCAAATTTATCCCTGAGGTTAGTAATAAAATCATAAAGTGAAGTCAACAAATTGGTTGCAACGTCCAGTGTTATTGTTTCTTTCTGAAGATAATTACTTGTTTTGTCTATTCTTTCCAATATAGTGCTCCAGATTTCCGTCAGTATAATAAATTCTAGATTTCCCATTAAAATTTCCAATAAAATTGATTGACGAATGAATTTATTTATTTTGAATAGTTTAAAACATACATACAGCCACATATTTAGCCAACACATTTTTTACATCAATGGATATTTTCTGTTTCCATCACTGACCCATCTGTCAAAAAGTTCAAGCTATGTTGTACAAGGTATAGCTATCCACATGCGGCAAACTAAAGGTAATATAATAAGCGCAGGTATTGTAGTAAGTCATTATCATCAGATTTTTCAAAATTAATGTTTTTCGGTAATACCTAAATATCGGTTATCATTTGGTAATCTGGCAGGAACTAGGGGGCCCCATTCGATCGCGGGGCCCTGGGCACGTGCCCATAGTGCCCAGTGGGGAAGAGGGGCCTGGGTATGACGAAACAATTGTCGTGTAAATCAATAAAATAGCGGAAGTTAACATTTGTTTTTCTTATATTGAAGATGAATTTCCGTCAAGTAAAGACCGAGACAATCAAGAGAAACTGCGTTATTCACCCTTTATCATGCCTTAGAAACAGGAAAGTTAGCTTACAGTTCATCAATGAATATGGATAGTTTACCATACTAGTAGTGCAATTGATTATGTGCACAGACAGAGCAAAATTATGGCCAGATATTCGGGAAAATTATAGTTGCCGTTATGTACGCACATAAATGAATGTGTTTTGGATGTGTACTGGAAAGGTAGCATAACCGCAGAAAATCCAATTTATTCACCCTGATGAAAATTGCATTACCTTCAATTAGACTGTGTACATTTTCGGTTTGAATCTAATTTGCTCCCGATCGATAGATGGGCTTTATGTATAATTACAGCGGGGGGAAACGTGAAATTTTGTTATGAGGCATTAGCATTTTTCGGCCTTAATTAATTGCGACATTCGGTCGAATATGAGTTTCGTCGAATATAACACTGATTGAGTTTTCGATTTGTTTGCGGGATCGTTTTTACTCAGAATTCTGTTCCAAAAATTATCGTGGTTGAATGAGTACATAAGCATTGAACTGTGGATATTCTTTTACTGAATATATGATTTGCAGCAACTGAAAAAAGATGGATGGAATCAAAACATCTCCAGCGAAGCATTGCGGCAGTCACATCGAGACATTACAGAAAAACAAACTGAGAGCGCGCTGACGTTTGTCGACGCAATAGAGACTTTTCCCGGTAGATGGTGTTAGAGTAGATACCTTCACTAACAACTATGCAGACGCGTCAATTTATTGGTTAATATTTAAGCGTAGTGTTCCCCATCTTCTCATCGTATCATTCGTATCCCACATGCGAAGTCGTTAAGGAAAATTTAAAAGAAGAGAGGGTTCGAAGTTTTTTTCTGCTTGCAAAAATAAACCATGCAAGTTTATCAAAAGTTTCAACAGTCTTTAAAGGAGGATGCTATGTGTTTCAGTAGTTTGAGTCCTTCAAACATGACGAAAGTGTTGAAGACCATGTTCGTTCTGGACTTCAAACTGGAGCAAAATTAAGTGCCATGTGTTCTATTTGGTAGACTGAATTTTTTGCTGCATGTGTTACAGATGCACTAGGATTTACTAATGACTGCATCTTGGACGGCATCAATAAAATTTGTAAATATTTTATTCTGCTTTATATATAAATGAAAAAGCAGTTTTAAAGAGTTTTTCTAATTATTTTTACTTAGGACGTCCATTGCATGAATTTTTAGTACATGACATATCTTAATGTGGATGAAACTTCCACTTGAAGACGGCCATAGTTACCTTACTGACCGAAACACAATATATAGTCCGACTAGAAAGTATCCAGAAAAAACAAAGCTCCATTGTAATTATTTAGTATATATTTTTAATTCTTTTATATTATATTTCGTTGATTTACGAATCTGTTACTCCATTTGTGAAACCCCAGGCGTTGAATATGTCGTCCTTAGGTCAATAAAGCATTTAAATTGTTTCCTTTAATCTTATGGGGTCTTCCTGAAACTGTTCTATGCCTCATATCCATGCCATTTTGATCCTATTTTTTGCCTCATATCCAGCACTTTTCCAGTTCAGTCAATTGCTCTAATTTTTAACCCTTTCTATACAAATATTCTACCTGTTTCCTCTTTTCTAGTTGCGAAATTATTTCATAAATTGCATACCTGCTGACAATCAACAATATTTGTCAAATAGTGTGGCCATGCAGATTTGGCCATAGCCGACTATCTGCACAACCTATTTCATACATTACTTCTGTCTTAGAATGTTTCAAAAAAGAAGTATATTAAAATTATAAAAAATAATAAATTCCGGATACGTTCTAGGGCTATAAGTTTTTTTAAAAATTAATCTCACTAAACTTACCTCAATAATATCTTGATTATTTTTTATCATTTTCTGGTTTCAGATTCAATACATACTGATTATTGTTTCTGCTCCAGGACAGATTCCAGCAACTTTTTGGTCTTAGTTGTATTTTTTCAAATAGTTTTCTAATTTAAGTAATACTTTTCACGGTCAGATTCTGCGCTACTGTGCCACGTAGCGCCGTCTTGTTGAAAATAAACGTCGCTCACATCAACGTCTTCCAATTCCGGCCGTAAAAAATCATTAATCATTGTCGGATGAGTAAAGTCCAATCACACCGCCGGCCCAAAAATTGCACCAAACATTGACACGTTGAAGATGGAGAGGCTTTTCAACAGTCATTCTTGAATTTTTTCAGCCCCAAATGCGACAATTCTGTTTATTGATGTAGCTTTCGAATGGGCCTCATCTTTGAAGCTGATTTTTCGATGAAAATCCGGATCATTTTTATGCATCAATCAGCGAAAATACGACATTACTGGTGATTGACCTGCTTGAATTCTTGTGTTAAGCCTTAAGACTGAGTCTTTAAGCAAAATATGGTGTAATGTCGTTTTTAGAATGCCTAATTCCAAAGACCGACGAGTAATCGACAAACTCCGTTGATACTTGTTAACTTACCTAAAAGTTTCGCAATTAGTTCCAAACTTCTTTCCATTTGCTCTATTTCAAACTATCAAGAAAAAAATATGATGATATAAAAAAATTATAATAGGTTTTTACTTAATAGAAGGAATATTACAAAACTTGAATATCAAAACAGATTTAATTTATTAGTCTCCTATAATTTTAATTTAAAAGAATGTTATTCAGAAACTTTTAGAATTAAATTAATGTCTTATAAGCACAGCTTATATTTAATAGACATATAAAATCAAAACTCAATATAAAATATCAAATGGAATAAATAACCCAACAAATATAAATTGTCAATTTAAATTTATAAATGAATATTTGAAGGAGACAAAATTTTATTCCTGATCTTACAATTATGAAAACAGAATCCTTTTCAAAAATACAAAACATAATTTTAAGAACTTCTCAAAAAAATAATTAATTTGAAATATTTAATATATTTCAATAAGTTACTTCAAAAATTTCTGAAACTATGTTGTACTACCAAAAAATATATATTACACATTTTCTTGTGACTCGAGTTTCGGGAAATGAATTATCTCATTATCGAGTCACAAGAAAATGTGTAATATATATTTTTTGGTAGTAAAACATAGTAATTTCTACAATTTATTTTAATTGATACTTTTGTTTAGACACGATCATTTTACCTGTTTTCGAGGATAACGTGAATTATTGCCTCAGAAGGGGATTTCAAATATTATTTCATTTATGAATAGTTTGCTTTGGACTGCCATAAAAATGTTGCCGGTCAATGTCATTTATTCATTCTTTTTGCTGTGAAATTATAGTTTATTTTTCAGAACTTTTTCGATTTAATGCTTCTGAAAATATAGAATACGTAGGATTTTCAAAAGTTCACCATATTCTGGTGTTTGTTCAAAGGAAGACACGTGGTTGGTTTTGTAAGATACCTTTTGTTAATTATTTTTATTTTTTGAATATAGAACTTTAGAAAAATGTTTCATCACAAAAATCACACAAAGCTTGTAAGGTATTTTAAGGCCTTAGTTAAAAACAAATGACATTTATATAATGAGTCAGGAAAACTAAACTGACTACTTAATTTGAGCAGTGCTTATAAGAAATTAATTTAATTCTGAAAGTTTTTGAATAAAATGTGTTGAAATTAAAATTTGTAGGAGGCTAACAGACTAAAGCTATCTTGATATGTAAATTTTGTAACAATCCTTCTATCAAGTAAAAACCCCCTTTTTAGTATTTTATTGTATATATAATATATAATTATATTTTGGTTTTCCTGACTCATATATATATATAATAAAATAATTATTATTCAGAAAAGGTCTTCATCGGTCCCACTTCACATTCAAAAAATGAAATCAATCAACAAGAAATAACTCACCTACAATACCTTGTGGTATCCTCGCTTCACACACTAACTTTAAAAATCCAAGGTATTATATGTGTCACAAAAATCACACAAAGCTTGTAAGGTATTAATTATATGGTCTTATTTAAACCATTTAATATTTATATAATGAGATTTTTCAAACCTGAATATAATTATATATTATATATAAAACAAAGTAATAAGAAGAGGTTTTTACTTCTTGATTGTTTCGGTCTTCACTTGACGGAAATTCATCGTAAATGATTTGAAGTAAAACACTTTATTTCCGCTTATTTTTATTTTTCAACGACAATTGTTTCGTCAATTTTATATTGACTTCGTCAGGTGAGTATGGCTACTCCATGACGAAACAATTGTCGTTGAAAAATAAAAATAAGCGGAAATAAAGTGTTTTACTTCAAATCATTTAGGTTTTTACTTGATAGAAGGAATATTATAAAATTTGAATATCAAAAAAAATTTAATCTGTTAGTCTCCTATAATTTTAATTTAAAAAATTTTATTCAAAAACTTTCAGAATTAAATAAATGTCTTATTTAATATATATTTAGTTTTGATTTTATATGTCTATTGAATATAAGCTGTGCTTATAAGACATTCATTTAATTCTAAAAGTTTTTGAATAAAATTTTTTGAAATTAAAATTATAGGAGACTTACAGATTTAATCTGTTTTGATATTAAAATTTTGTAATATTCCTTCTGTCAAGTAAAAACCTCTTCTTATTACTTTATTTATAATATATAATTATATTCAGGTTTAAAAAGTCTCATTATATGATGTCAGGTGGTTTAAATAAGACCATATAATACCTTACAAGCTTTGTGTGATCTTTTTGACGAACATAGAATACCTTGGATTTTGAAATTAAGTGTGTTCACGCAAGGATACCACGTGGTCTTGGTGAGTTATTTGTAGTTGATTGATTTTATTATTTAAATGCGAAGTGGGACCGATGAAAACCTTATCTGAATTCTAATTGTTTTTTGAGGATGTGAGACAAGTTTTGAGAGAGTTTTTAAGTAACTTATTTAAATATTTGAATATATTAAATATTTCAAATAAATTATTGTTTTGAGAAGTTCTTAAAATTATGTTTCGTATTTTTGAGAAGGATTTAGTTTTCAAAATTGTAAGATCAGAAAAAAATTTGGTGTCCTTCAAATATTTATTAATTAATTTTAATTGACAATTTATATTTTTCGGGTTATTTATTCCATTTAATATTATATATTGAGTTTTGATTTTATATATATAAGCTGTGTTTATGAGACATTAATTCAATTCTAATTGGTTTTGAATAAAATTTTTTGAAATTAAAATTATAGGAGACTAACAGACTAAATCTGTTTTGATATTCAATTTTATTCAAAAATGTAATGATAGTTAAGTAACCTAGCTGTCCTTAAATCATTCCTCACTGATCTGTGAACGATTCTTCAAATTTCAGAATCCATCACTGCTTCTACGCGCCATGAATGCAAGAATGTGACACCTAGCAATCATCTCCGAGGGTTTCGCACATAAGCGTATTGTTTCTCTGGTAGTTTTCAAATTTGTCACGACTGAATCCTGTATATTGCCTCATTCCGAAGTCGATGGAAACGTAATTCCGTCCGACGCATTAACCTGTGGCGAAATCCCCAGTTTTCAAGAAAAAACTCCTCTCTATCCTGTTGAATTATAGAATAACTTCCACTGCATGTATTGAGCTGTCAGCCTTCTTCAAATAAATTACCTAATATAACCCATTCCAGGCCGACCGACTGCCACAAAACCAGAAAAACGCACCGTCAAAGAAATAAGAAATATATCGCAATGTTTAATTTCATTGCCAGTGACGTTCCTATAAATTATAACTCACTTGTTGTAAAGAAGTTGAAACTATAAGAAGTTGTCTGGTTCAAAGTACCATCTTATTGTGTCCATTAAGACAGGGCGTTTGTTTTTCAATTCACGAAGACCGCATTCCTTTTACATTAAATTCTTGTCGGGGTTATAAATTTCGTAGTCCGACTGCTTTTGGCTGTACCTACGGTGTTTCTCTTCATTGTGTTGCTTGGATAGTCTTGAGAAAAATGTTGCAGAATTCTACATTGTTCCTAAGGGACATTGCTTCTATTTCCAATTGACCAGAATGCGTGACATGATCTTTATAATCTTGTTTAGCAAAACTGTAACAATAACTCCAGAACACTACTTACGTCTTTGTCATGTAAATTCAAATAAACTGCAGAAGATACTGAATTGTTTCAGCCGTTACTATTTGGTAATTGATCATAATTAAAACAAAATGTAGAAATTACTATGTTTTACTACCAATAAAAATATATTTAACACATTTTCTTGTGACTCGAGTTTCGGGAAATGAACTATCCCATCATCAGACAACTCAAGACCTAACAGTGGTATAGAGGTATTTAAACAAAAGTGATAAATATTTTGAATATTTCAATAGATAACACCTAATAGTGGTACAGAGGTTTACAAGCGGAACATGATAAAAACCCGGTTAAAAAAGAGGGGCCTTCTAACAGATATCGGAATGTCGGCAATCGACAAAGAAAGTTATTAAACAGATGGTACCCAAATATCTCAAATAATTTTTTGGGCTTACATAGCTCCGTACAGTTATTCATTATTTTTACGTAATTTTGTTGTACATCTCAAATATTTGGATTTACATAGCTCCATACAGTCATTCATTATTTTTTAAATTACTTTTATTATGAACGAATTTGAAAATTTTAATAATCAAGTTTCTTTTCATTTGAATCTGCATGTGAAATTTTTTCCTTAAGATTTTCTTTTGTCTAAAGGAATAACTAATTTCTAAAGAATGAGTGGCAAAAGTTGAATTTTTGTTTACTTTTCATTAAATTAATTTTATGTTCGTTGAAAAAGGTTTTAAACAGATGTTACTTTTTGAATATCTCAAATATTTTCGTTTTACATAGCTCCGTACAGTCATTCATTATTTCTACATTATTGTTATTGTGAACTAATTTGAAAATTTCAACAGATTTCAGATAATCGAGTTTCTTCCCTTTTGATTCTACATTGAAAATTTTAAGATTATCTATTGCGGGAAAGGAATGACCGTTTTCTAGACAATGAGTGGCAAAAGTAGAATTCTGTTTAATTTTTATGAAACTCATTTTTTGTTCGTTGAACCTCGTCTTGAAGGAACGTCCTGTTTGTCCTATATATTTATTACTGCACGTAGAACAAGAAAACTCATAAACTCCTGATTTGTGTATATTTGGAGTAGGGTCCTTTGCGTTAAAAAATACCGATGATAACTTGTTTTGCGTTTTGAAGGCAATATTGACATCTGATTTTGAAAAACTATTGGCCACTTTTTGACTTATGCTACCAAAGTACGATAGAGAAATGAAAAAAAAAATCATTTCTCTATCGTACTTTGGTAGCATAATGATAAAATGATAGCATTGACCACCAACTGCTCCTGAAGAAGCTCAAATTTTATGGTACTTATTGGATGTGATCACGAGTTTTCTGGAGAACAGATTTCAACAGGTTCACATTGGCACTGAATGGTCGGATTGGAAACGAGTTATTTGTAGAGTTCCGCAAGGGTCAGTCATGGGACCTGTGCTCTTTATGATCTACGCGAATGATCTACCTGAAAAAGTTGGGCAGGAGAGCGTTGTGATGTTTGTGGACGATACAAGCTTCCTAGAGGTTGCACTGAATACCGAAGAACTAGAGAGTAATGCTAAAACAACATTCTTAAAAGCCTTACAATGGTTCAGCGCAAATAAATTGAAAATGACTCCTGAAAAAACCCAGTCAATATTTTTCTCAATGAGAGCTCCTGAAACAACCAACCTTGGAATTTACATCAAGTTAGATTGGAAGTTCCTCTATCATATTAGTGAAATAAACCAGAGTTTAAAAAGGGAAAATGTTCGTTCTGAAGAGAATTAAACAGACAGCTGGACAACAGGCTGCGAAAACGACGTATTTTGGAGTTTTACATCCAACTGTTTCGTGTGGTATATTTGCATGGGGAAGCACGCATGGTATAGATAATATCTTCACCAACCAGAGGCATGCCGGTCGAATATTATGTGGTGTTAGGAGAATAGAAAGCTGTAGACAATTGTTCAGGCAAGGAAACATTCTTACTCTTACTTCTCTCTATATTCTTGCCTGTGTTTTGTCCACACCCGCAAAGATAACCTGCAAAAAATAATTTCAACCATTGGTATAATACCAGGAATGCGAACAGGTTAAACATCTTGTACTATAAGCTCAGAGTAACGCAGCTAAATTTGAACCACCTTGGCAAGGAAAATTTATAAAACATTGCCAGAAGAGAAGAGAAAGATAAGGAATTTGCTTAAGAGTAAGCTGGTTCAGAAAGCCTACTACAGCCTGGAAGAATACTTCGCATATCCAATATGCTTGTCACCCATATAAGTTGTCCACTGTCTTATTTCGGGTGTTTTTTTAAGAGTGATAGAACTTTAAATTGAAATTAAACACCAAATTTTTTATTGGGAAGATAATTTTATGACATTTATGTTTTAAAAATAATTTCCGGCATATGTCCACCACGGCTAGCTCTGAGGAACCGCATTCGACCAGACCAATTTTGGACCACTTTTTCGAGTAATTCAGGCCTTATTTCATCAATAACACGAGTTATGTTTGCTTCCAGAGCGTCTATTGTTTCTGGTTTATCAGCATAAACCAATGACTTGACATGACCCCAAAGAAAATGATCTAGTGGAGTTAGGTCGCATGGTCTTGGAGGCCAATTAATTGGACCATGTCTCGAAATAAGGTTATGGCCAAATCTTTCTTTCAATAAATCAATTGTTACGGTAGCAGCATGGGGTGTAGCACCATTTTGTTGCAACCAAAACACTTCTGGTCGATACCATTGAAATTTTGAAACAAATAATCTTTGATCATCGATCTGTAACGAGCGCCATTACTGTAACATTAGCTCCAGCATCGTTTTTAAAGAAATATGGACCGATGATGCCTCAGCGTGTAAAGTACACCATACAGTGCAGTTTTCAGGATGTAATGGAACCTGTAGAACTTCTTGAGGATTGTTTTCACTCCATATACGGCAATTTTACTTGTTTACATAGCTGTTCAATCAGAAATGAGCTTCATCACTAAACACAATTTTACGATAAAAAAGTGGATCAACTTCAAGCTGTTCTAGGGTCCAATCAGCAAACAAACGATGCTTATTATGGTCAAGTGGCTTTAGTTTTTAAACCAGTTGGATCTTCTTTGGGTATAGACGAAGATCTTTACGCAAAACTTTTCGTGTGGTGGATGCACAGAGTCCAATTTGTGAACGTCGACGAAACAAATCTGGATCATTAAGACTATGACTTGCAGCAGCGATATTTTCTTCGGTACGTACAGTTCTTTGTCTTGTTGTTGCTGTTGCATCGAGTAGAGAAAATGTTGTCCGAAATCTATCGACAGTTCGACGAATAAGCTACCCTGATGGTCGATTATGTAAACCATAAATTTCACGAAGTCCTCTATGAGTTTTTCGATTAAAACACTGGTTTTGAAAATAAATTTCAACAATTTGTAAAGGTTGTTGCGGCGTGAGTCTTTCCATGATAATTTGTCAATGCTTACTGAACAGAAATGTCAAAACAACATGGTTTTTACCTCCAGTCAAATCACAGTTATCCCTATCGAAAGTTCTATCACTCTAAAAAAACACCCGATATATGTCTGTTAAACATTTATCTAATTTTCAAATGTTAAGAAAGTTATTTTATAATATCTATGACTCCCCGTGTAATTTTGATGGGTCAAATTTTGTACGTTCACCGTAACGAATAAATAAATCGTTGATTCAGATATCCGAGTTAGCCGGAAGAAATCCTTCGTTTCCGAAAGAACCCATAGATATTGTATCCTGAACCCGATCAGTTATCAATAGCTCTTTCAGCCGCAGGACTGCTTCCTGGGCAAATCCCAAACGATTTTCAGAGTAGGACCTCTTGAATTTATGCCGGAAACCGCCCGACAATAGTTCTCTCCTATCTTGTCCGTATCCATCTCCCTGTTTGTTCATAGATATTTGCTAGTGACATAAGCTTTTACGTTGGGCACAATGGAGGGGAGGCTGGGCACCAGGGGATGAAAACCACTAATGAAGAGACCGCTGTATTCAACCAGGATTGCACAAGAGATAGAGAGCTGCGGGATCTTAGACAATACAGACAGCGGCATTCGGCTATTCCCCCAAGGCTAATTCGACTTTAGGCCCCCCATTATAACCGGTAATGGTAGATTTCGACGGTCTTTATGAAGAGACTTCTTATTTAGTATCCGTTCCATTGTCTTTGCGACGGGGACTATTCAAATTAGTTAGCTTCTGTTCGTTCTTTTATCACCACTTGTCTTCAAATTCGACATTGAATTTAGTTGTGTCGCTGCTGATAAAAATAAACCCGGATTGAGGAGGCACAGTAGCCGTATTCGCAATTAAAGGGGAAATCATTTCAAAATATCTCAAGAAACTTCGTTTCCACTCGTTCCAATAGAAGCTACATTTGAATAAATTTGTATGTGTATTTCATTTCTGCTAATATCGGGTGTTTTTTTTAGAGTGATAGAACTTTCGATAGGAATAACTGTGATTTGACACAAGGTAGAAGCCATGTTGCTTTAACATTTCTGTTCAGTAAGCATTGACAAATTACCATGGAAAGACTCAAGCCGCAACAACATTTACAAATTGTTGAAATTTATTTTCAAAATCAGTGTTCTATTCGCCAAACTTATAGAGCACTTCGTCAAATTTATGGTTCAGATAATTACCATCAGAGCAGCTTATTCGTCCAACTATCGATAGATTTCGGACAACATTTTCTCTACTCGATGCAGCAACAACAAAAAGACAAAGAACTGTACGTACAGAAGAAAATATCGCTGCTGTAAGTCATAATGTTAATGATGATCCACATTTGTCTATTCGTCGACGTTCACAACAAGGTGGACTCTGTGCATCTATTACATGGAACATTTTGCGTAATGACTTTGGTCTACACCCATACAAGATCCAACTGGTTCAAGAACTAAAGCCACTTGACCATAATAAGCGTCGTTTGTTTGCTGATTGCAAAATTGTAAATTAGTGTAAAATTGTGTTTAGTGATAAAGCTCATGGCATCCTTAATGCATCCTTAAAAATGCACTGTATTGTGTGCTTTACACGATAGAGGCATCATCGGTCCATATTTCTTGCTGGATGTATGCATGGATGCTGGAGCTAATGTTACAGTGATGTTCGTTACAGATCGATTATCAATGATTATTTGTTTCAAAATTTGAATGGTATCGACCCAGAAGTGTTTTACTTGCAACAAGATGGTGCTAGACCTCATACTGCTACCGTAACAATTGATTTATTGAAAGAAAGATTTGGCGATACCATTTTTTCGAGAAATGAACCAATTAATTGGCCTCCAAGATCATGCGACATAACTCCTCTGGATTATTTTCTTTGGGGTTATGTCAAGTCATTGGTTTATGCTGTTGAACCAGAAACAATAGACGCTTTGAAAGCCACCATTACTCGTGTTTTTGATGAAATAGGGCCTGAATTACTAGAAAAAGTGGTCCAAATTTGGTCTGATCGAATGCGGTTCCTCAGAGCTAGTCGTGGTGGACATATACCGGAAATTATTTTTGAAACATAAATGTCATGAAATCCTCTTTCAAATGAAAAAAAAAAATTGGCTTCAATCTTCATTTAAATGTGTTTCATTTCAATTGAAAGTTCTACCACTCTAAAAAAACACCCGATATTTTGGATATTCATAGTTACAGTCATTCATTATTTGGACATTATTTTTATTGTGAACTAATTTGGAGATTTCGACAGATTCAACATAATCAAGGTTAGTTTCTTTTGATTTTTCATGCAAAATTTTAAGATTATCTCTTAACGGAAAAGGATGACCGTTTTCTAAACAATGAGTGGCAACAATAGAAGTTTTTTTTATTTTTTATGAAATTCATTTTATGTTTGTGTAACCTCGCCGTGTTTGTCCCGTTTGTCCTATATATTTATTAATGCATGTTGAAGAAGATAACTCATTTGTATATTATTGCATTTGGGTTCTTTACGTTAAATAATACTGATGATAATTTATTTTGTATGTTAATATTACTTTTAAAACATAAAATAAATTAACACCCCTATTATTGCAAAGGATCCAATTCCAAACATACACGAATCGGGAGTTTATGAGTTATCTTATTCGACGTGCAACAATAAATATTTAGGACAGACGGGACGTTACTTCAAGAAGTGGTTCAACCAATATAATATGAATTTCATGAAAAATAAACAAACCTCTACTTTTGCCACGCATTGTGTTCAAAACGGCCATCCTTTTCCGATAAAAGATAATCTCATAATTTTGCATGGAGAATCAAATGGAAAGAAACTTGATTATTTAGAATCTTTTTTTCAAATTAGTTCATAATGAAAATAATGTAAAAATAATGAACGACTGTACGGATCTATGTAAATCCAAAATATTTGAGATATTTAAATAAGAAACATATGTTTAGCAATCTTCTTTGATGTGCCCACATTCTAATAGTTGTTAGACGCCCTTTCTTTTTAAACCTGTTTTTATCATTTGAAGTGAAACACTTTATTTCCGCTTATTTTTATTTTTCAACGACAATTGTTTCGTCAATTACATATAGACTTCGTCAGGTGAGTATGGTAACTAACTACTTTTACAAAATCTTTCTCCTTAAAATCAAGTTTCACTAAAAATACGTGATAAAATGTTTTCAAGGAATTTATTTAAAAAGGTTCAACAACGGAGAACGGTTCACATCTGTTTGGTCGTGCAACAAAATATTCATTTTATGATGGCAGTTTATTTCCATTGCTTCTAAATGGTCCAATCTATTGCATTTGTTCTCAAAATGGAGAACTTCAAAGTTATGGTCAAAATCATGTCCGGATTCTTGTAGATGCCTGGCATAAATCCAGGAACACCAGAATTCATTCGTTAAGAATAAATCAAACTCCACTTATGCCAGGCATCTACAAGAATCCGGACATGATTTTGACCATAATTTTGAAGTTCTCCATTTCGAGAACAAATGCAATAGATTGGACCTTTTAGGAGCAATGGAAATAAACATCATAAAATGAATATTTTGTTGAACGACCAAACAGATGTAAACCGTTCTCCGGTGTTGAACATTTGTTAATAAATTCCTTGAAAACTTCATTTCATCACGTATTTTTAGTGAAACTTGTATTTAAGGAGAAAGATTTTGTAAAAGTAGTTAGTTACCATACTCACCTGACGAAGTCAATATGTAATTGACGAAACAATTGTCGTTGAAAAATAAAAATAAGCGGAAATAAAGTGTATTACTTCAAATCATTTACGATGAATTTCCGTCACAATCAAGAATCTGTTTTTATCACCTCTTCAACCTGTTTATGCATAAAATACCCTGTCCTGCTTGTTAAGTTCTTAGTTGTCTAAAGATGGGATAGTTAGTTCCCGAAACTCGAGTCACAATAAAATGTGTAAAATATCAATTTATTGGTAGTAAAACAGTAATTTCTACAACTTGTTTTGAAATGTTGGTTTTTATAATTTATTTGAATCTGAAATTAGTACATATCTGAAGAGACAAAAACCTATGTCGAAACAAATATTTATCATATGATAAAGTTCAACAGTTTTAATTCTATCCTTCATTTTTAGAATTTCAAATAATTTTTGAATGTATTTATTTTGGCAACATATAATATATCCACTGAATCTTCTGTGTAATGAAAGAATTTTTTATATTTATAAGAGATAAGTCAGAAATTTAAATGTTATTATAGTTCAGAAGAATAATATTTTGAACGTATTATTTCAGCCACTTACTGAAAGTGAAGAAGGTTGCTGAAGCGATTTCTCATTAAGAAATAATCTGGCAAATATTGTTTGAGCTATATAGTTGGAAGGTGTAAGTAAATTCATTGAATGAAAAAATAATTGTTGGAGAATACCAGGAGGTTTGTCGGCGTATTCCAAGCAAATACCGTCGCGTTTGCAGGTAGGTGAAAAGAAAATGTAGTGTGCAGCTGCATACTTGAACCAACGAGATAGAACACCAAAAACATATAGCTTCAGAATGTTTAATTCATCTGGGGTTTGAAAAAGACAATCTAATTAACACAATTAAAGTGCAAGAAGTTCACCCATATAACTAACTGGCATACTTCATCTCACTCCGCCTGGAGTATTCAACCTGGACGTGTCCTGAGTCAATAATTTTGGAGAAGAGGCTCACTGATGATAGTTGTAGATTCACTTCGGCGCTGACGCCTTTCTAAGAATATGCCCAGTCTCTTGAACGAACAGAGATATTTTTAGGATACTAGACTTTATAAAATTTTTGATTGTCTCGGTCTTTACTTGACGGAAATTCATCTTCAATCTGTAGAACATCTAGCTATCGATTCAGAAATTGCATCGAGAAATCGTCAAAATTCAAATATAGACAAGTGTATTTTTACCAATATAATAAAGCAAGAAACATCAAATTATCAATACTATAATAATAATCAAACAGTCAAATCAATAATAAATGAAATTATAGAAAATGACCTAATATTTACTCGCGCAGACAAAGGAAATACAATCATAGCATTAAACAAAATAGAATACATACAGAAAACAACTTCATTTTTAGACCAAAATAAATATAAAACTATCAAAAAAGACCCAACAGAAAAATATCAAAAACAAATCAAATCAGTTATCCTTCAATCAAAAGCACTTTTTGAAAATATTCCAAATTATAAATTAACTTTAATGAACCCATCAACACCCATTTTGTATTCTTCAATTAAGTTGCACAAAGACAATAAACCCATCAGACCCATTGTTTCATTTGTCACAGCCCCGTCATATAAACTTTCAAAATCATTAATCAAAATTATACTAACAGAAACTAATTTTGAAGCCAAATTTGCAATAAAAAACTCTTATCAACTAATACAAAAAATTAACCATATACCTATCCCAAACAATGCCAAATTTGTTTCCTTTGATGTAAAAAACTTATTTCCTAGTATACCGGTCAGTGAAACCATAAAATTAGTTAATGATTTATTACTCCAAAAACGAACTAATCTTGTAGTAAAAACAGAAATATTAGACGCCTTGAACGTTTGCCTAGATCAAAATTATTTTATCTTCAACGGCATTTTTTATCTAGACGAAGAAAGTCTAACAATGGGGAACCCATTAAGCCCCTTGTTATTAGAAATATTCATGGATCACGTAGAAACCAATATCCAAAAACTCCCATATTTTAAAGATTTCGTTTATTGGTACCGGTAGGTAGATGACATAATTTGTTTATTAATGGCACAAATAGACAACTTGGTTCATTTTTGGAATCTATCAATAAATTATATTCAACAATTGAATTCACACAGGAAGATGAAGTAAATAATAGCATCAATTTCTTAGATTTAAAAATCACTAAAATTAATAATAGACATTACTTTTCCATATACAGAAAACCTGCACATACAGATGGTACGATTCATTATACTTCAAACCATCCATTTTCACAAAAATTGTCAGCTTATAATAGTATGCTTTATAGATTGGTTAACATACCCATGACGAAAGAAAATTTTGACAAAGAGTATAAAACCATTAAACAAATAGTTTTCAATAATGATTTTAATCCGTTAATTGTAGACAATTTACTTTATAAAATACGAGCTTTTTACCCGCGGCTTCGCCCGCAGTGGAGTCATTAAATAAGTATGAAAGATAAAGGGTAAGGGTATAATAATAGTAAAACTTCATTACTGAAGTAGCTAAATTTGACGATTTTTTGACAAACAATTGTTTTATCTTTCGTAAAAAAAATTTTTTTTTTTAAATATAAAGTACCCTATGTTACTTCTAATACCTTCAAGAGTATATGTACAAAGTTTCATGATGATCGGTTCAGTAGTTTTTGCGTGAAAGCGTAACAAACAAACTTACATTCGCATTTATAATATTATTATATTATATATTATAAGTAGGGAAAATAAAAAAATTAAAAACAAGAAAGCAATATCACTTCTCTTGTAAAACTATTAATTCTTTAGGCAGCTTAATAAAAATTAATAAAGGCGTGATTCCTAAAACAAAAAATCAGGAGTTTACAAGTTAGCATGTAGTGATTGCCCATGTGTATATGTGGGACAGACAGGCCGTTCATTCCAAACAAGGATACGAGAACATGAAAAATGTTACATTAATAATAAACCGAATTCAACTTATGCCAACCATTTGTTAGAGACTGGCCATAATTTTAATATGAACTATGAAATATTACATATCGAAAACAAAAGTCAGAAACTAAATCTGTTAGAAACTTTAGAGATCAATAGATATAATAAAAGACAAATTTTATTGAATGATCAAATAGATTTAAACAGATTCCTCCTACTTAATATTTTTTATTAATTGTATACCATCTCTTTCCACCCCTCTATTTTTTGTAACAGAGCTGTGTATTTAAGGTCATGTTTTGCATTGTATACCTCAGTTTAAATACTCACCTGATGAAGTCATGGTATGACGAAACAATTGTCGTGTAAATCAATAAAATAGCGGAAGTTAACATTTGTTTTTCTTATATTATAGTCTTAAAAACAAAAGAATATTTATTCTCTTCATCGAGAAAGCACAGAAATGTCTATCGCCTTAACAAATTTCTATACAGGATGTCCCACCGAAAACCACTCCCATGAAAGTGGCATCAATCGCCAACATTTTTTGAATAGGGAAGAGATGTCGAGTGTTGGTTAGATTGAAAGTTATTTACTCGAGTTTCGTTGTATTACTACATTTTCAAACTGAAAGATTCAGTTGCATATTTTTTTCTTTAGAGTCTTTAGTCTGCACGTTTTGATTCATTTATTTTATTTATTGCCGGATCATTTTGGTGTTCATGAATTTCTAGAACTTCTAAAATATTCAAATATTGAATGGAGTAGTCCGTTACTTTGTGATAGTTCATTTTAATGGAATGAGATAAGAAATTACTTTGTTTTCTATCACTTTTTATTATTACTGATATACAGTGACTCGAGTTTCGAAGTGTTTACTATATTTTCAAACTGAATGAACAAATTAGATCTCAACTATTATATATGCTGATTGTAGGCTTCGGCAGAGCTTCGAAGAGAGGGGTTTTCCAAAGTTCCGTCTGTTCGTTTAGTAGTTTTATTAGAGGTACGGGCCTCTTATATTTTTCAATTCCTATGGATTCCAGGATGTCAAGTTTTGTCCCTTTCGCTTCCACATGCAAGATAACAAGGTTGTCCAATTCTGGGAACGTGTGATCTGTATTGAAGAAATGCTTCGCAAAATTGGAATTTTTCTTCCGGTTTCTAAAAGCAGATTGATGCTCTTTGTACCTTTTATGGAAAGGTCGGCCCGTTTGTCCTATATACACACTATTACACTGTTGACTACTTAATTTATAGACTCCAGAATTATTCAGACGGTTCTCTTTGTCTTTCGGATTAAAAAAGAGATTAGAAATTTTATGAGAGGGTTTGAAAGCTGTTACTATGTTAATTTTTGACAAAATTTGAGCTATTTTTTTGTGAAATTGGTCCAAAATATGTTAGTTTTATGAATTTATTGTTATTATGATCTGATTTAGAAATGGGCTAAATTTGTTTACGAATTATTTGCTTTTGTTTTTTGTTTATGATGGAATTTATAGTTTTTGTTTCTAACTGATTTTTTGTGGCTATTTGTCTGATTGTATTCAATTCTCTCTTTGACGTAATATTATCTAAAGGAATTGAAAATGCTCTATGTACCATTGATCTATATGCAGCTAGTTTATGATTGATCGGATGGTTAAAAAATTTATTATTGTTGTATCAGTGGATGTGGGTTTTCTATATACGACTCTGTCAAGAAAGTACCGGGAATTTTCAATTAAAACAACATTTTTACATTTAATCGTCAAAATTTATTGGGTCGCCTTCAAAATAGGCTCCATTTGCTCCAATACATCTATGCCAACGGCACTTCCAATTATCGGAACATTTGTTATAGGCGCTTTCCGGGATGGACTTTAGCTCTCGGCGAATACGGTGGTTGCTGAAGCACGTTTGTTGAGTTTTTGGCGAGAAAGTCAGTCACAATCGTAGCTCGGTGAGAAGGCGCGTTATCGTCATGCAAAATCCATGAGTTGTTCGCCCACAAATTTGGCCGCTTCTTACGGATACGCTCACGCAAACGTTTCATAACGCCTAGGTAATACTCCTTGTTTACCGTCTGACCCTCTGGAACGAATTCGTAGTGCACCACGCCACGGATATCGAAGAAAACAATGATCATCACCTTCATTTTCGAGCGGCTTTGGCGTGGTTTTTTCGGTTTCGGCTCATTTTTTGTCACCCATTCCGATGATTGCTGGCTTGTTTGCATATCGTACTCGTAGACCCAGGTCTCATCACCAGTATCAATCAAAATCGTACGGACTCGTGGGATATCTTAAGATCATGTGCTATCTCTCTCAAGCTGGTACGACGGTTTTCCAGCACCCTTTCCTTAATTTTATCGACGTCATCTTCGATCGAAGCCGTCGATGGGCGACCACTTCACGACCGTCCTTGAAGGCTCTGTACCACTGATATGCACGAGTTTTCGATAGAGCATTATCACCAAAGGCCTTTTGCAACATTTTCAATGCATCGGCACACGAAAATTCATTTGCAACACAAAACTTTAAACAAATTCTTTGCTCAACGTTATCACCCATAGTAAAAATCGGCACGCACTCTGACATCGACTGACTTAATCAGCTGTTGCAAACACACTAGTTGACAGATCCCGCTCAAGCTTGGCATAGTAATTAAGGACAGTGGTACCAACCTAGGAAAAAAAATTTTACCTGTCTCATTGCCCCGCCAGATTTAAATCGAAAATTCCCGCTACTTCCTTGACAGAATCTATATCAATTTCATTATTACTCTTAATTGAAGTTATGTCCAGAAAATTTACTGGACATAAATTTAATTAAGAGTAATAATGAAATTTTTCAAACCATCCATCATATTAGTATTCATTTTTCAAGCAAACTATTCGAAAACCGATGAAGAGTTCATGCATAGTCAGTTAAGAAACACGAAGCTATGGTAAAACGAAACAAATACAAAATAGTGTTTTGGAAATTGAAATTTATCCATTATTTTCATTCTAAAATGGAATTTCATCAAGGAAAAACAGAAGCAATCAGATATCCTTCATATTTAAGTCCCTAAGGAGAAAATTGACAACATCGCGTTCGAGATTCACACACGCAGCCATGTCGTAGGGCGACTGGAATGCAATCATAATATTCGATCATTGGCAATTAAAAAGTTGTCTAAAATAATCTATAAGCAGGTACACTCCCAGATATGGACTGGGCCGCACAATTTATGGCATCACTCCATCGTGTGATGTCCACTTCTGGAAGAAGGAGATCAGAAGAAGAGCGTTCAAGTTTTTTTGGAGTTTGGCATTTGGAATTATTATTAGTTATTGTTAATTCTATGTGTGGGGGTGCGAGGAGGAGGTGTGTTATAAACATTCATAAGATGCCCGCTAATATTTCAGATCATACAGGGTGTCCTATATTAAACTCTCCAGCCAAATTTGATTCCGATCGAAACAATAATTTCAGAACTATTGGTAAAATAAGAAAATGTTTCAAATGTGAATAACTGTGGAATAATTGGACGAATGTTGCCCGTTTATATTAACTCAACCGATAAATTGCGACCTCAAATATACCCTGAAAGTTTCACGTCTCTAGTTTTTTCCGTTCGAATGTCAGAGTTTACACACAAAATTACAGATTCTCCATCAAATTTGAAAACTACAGACATTTGGGTAGAGCGATGGCACCTTGTTGATAAGAACAACTGGAAAAAAGAAGTTTTAATTGAGATTATATTATAGGGGAAACTAAAATTATTATTATTCACAGAAAATGTTAGCGTATCAATCGATGATCCATAGAGCTTTCGAATTACCCTTATCAAAAAATAACCGCGAAGCTGAAGTCCAAACTATAAAATCAATAGGCGCGAACAACGGTTTCAACCCCCATTATAATAGATTATTTAATTCAACAGAAATAATATAAAATAGGTATAAACCCAATTTATCCCATCATAAAAACTAAAGAAAACAAAAAATTCATTTATCTATCGTACGGTGTTATAAGTCAAAAAGTGCCGATAGTTTTTCAAAATTAAATGTTTATGTTGCTTTCAAAACACAAAACAAATTATTATCCGTATTATTTAATGCAAACGACCCTACTCCAAACATACACAAATCGAGAGTTTATCAGTTATTTTGTTCGACTTGCAACAATAAATATATAGGACAGACAGGACGTTCCCTCAAGACGAGGTTCAACGAACATAAAATGAATTTCATGAAAAACAAACAAACTTATACTTTTGCCACTCATTGTTTAGAAAATGGTCATCCTTTTCCAATAATAGATAATCTTGAAATTTTACATGTACCGGGTGTTTTTTTAGAGTGATAAAACTTCAAATTGAAATAAAACACATTTAAATTAAGATTGTAGCCAAAAATTTTTTTTTTATTTGAAAGATTATTTTATGACATTTATGTTTTAAAAATAATTTCCGGTATATGTCCACCACGACTAGCTCTGAGGAACCGCATTCGACCGGACCAATTTTGGAGCACTTTTTCGAGTAATTCAGGCCTTATTTAATCAATAACACGAGTTATGTTGGCTTCCAAAGCGTAATTGTTTCTGGTTTATCAGCATAAACCAGTGAGTTGACAAAACCCCAAAGAAAATAATCCATTGGAGTTATGTCGCATGATCTTGGAGGCCAATTAATTGGACCATTTCTCAAAATAATGTTATCGCCAAATCTTTCTTTCAATGAATCAATTGTTACGGTAGCAGCATGAGGTGTAACACCATCTTGTTGGAACCAAAACACTTCTGGGTCGACACCATTCAAACTTTGAAACAAATAATCATTGATCATAGATTTGTAACGAGCACCATTCACTGCAACATTAGCTCCAGCATCGTTTTTAAAGAAATATGGACTGATGATGCCTCAGCGTGTAAAGGACACCATACAGTGCATTTTTCAGGATGCAATGGAACCTGCAGAACTTCTTGAGGATTGTTTTCACTCCATATACGACAATTTTGCTTGTTTACATAGTCGTTCAACCAGAAATGAGCTTCATCACTAAACACAATTTTACGATAAAAAAGTGGATCAACAAGCTGTACTAGGGCCCAATCAGCAAAAAAACGACGCTTATTATGGTCAAGTGGCTTTAGTTCTAGAACCAGTTGGATCTTGTATGGGTCTTCACGCAAAATTTTCCATATAGTGGATGCACAGAGTCCAACTTGTTGTGAACGTCGACGAACAGACAAATCTCGATCATCATTAACACTTACAGCAGCGATATTTTCTTTTGTACGTACAGTTCTTTGTCTTGTTGTTGCATCGAGTAGAGAATATTTTGTCCGAAATCTATCGAAAGTTCGACGAATAAGCTGCTCTGATGGACGATTATGTAAACCATAAATTTCACGAAGTACTCTATAAGTTTGGCGAATAGAACACTTATTTTGAAAATAAATTTCAACAATGTGTGAACGTTGTTGCGGCATGAGTCTTTCCATGATAATTTGTCAATGCCTACTGAACAGAAATGTCAAAAAAACATGGCTTCTACCTTCTGTCAAAGCACAGTTATCCTTATCGAAAATTCTATCACTCTAAAAAAAACACCCGATATGTAAATCCAAAATATTTGAAATATTTAAATAAGTAACATCTGTTTACCAATCTTCTTTGGCGTTCCAACATTCTATTGGTTCTTAGGTTTTAAACCTGTTTTTATCACCCTCTTTTACCTGTATATGCATAAAATACCCTGTTCTGCTTGTTAAGTTTTGAGTTGTCTGAAGATGGGAATCGCGAGTCACAATTATAATGTGTGAAATATCAGTTTATTGGTAATAACATTTCTACAACTTTTTTTAACTAAAATTTATGTTAATAAACAACTCAAAAACTCACCCTGCATAATTTTCCATCAAGAATCGATGTTTCACGTGGGATTTTGACTAGGCGAGCGTCCACGAATCTCTTGAGCGAGTTTTCGGATAGTAAAAAAGCTATTAAATCAGCCCTTATATATCCTCTGAACTTTCAGCAACTAACAACGATTCTTAGAACGCCAATGAGGTCTACTTAATTTGAAACTTTTCCGTTGTTTGCCGCCGTTAACTGAATTTCATTCTGGAGGTGTAGGTTGTGCCTAAGTTCGAAATTTTTCCAATCTAATACTCGTAGGCTCGCGAACGCAAAATGCAACATCAAAACTTTACTTCGTGTCGGCAAATTGAAAAGGGCGAATAAAAAACTTTTCTTTAACTTTATGAAAGCTCATTTCGGCAGGACGCCCGACTGTAATGCGTTCTCAAAAAACTCAGACTGAATTTGTACAGAATTGAAACATAATTGATTTCCGTCAGATCTTCTCTAATTCGACTTGAAGATTAATTTGAATTCTTCAAGTTTGAACTTGTTCCTTTGAACGAAAGAGAAGTTACATGAGATTGATGGCTGGATTTAATAATAAGGGATGTGCCATTTATAATTTGCATTTTTGATCGATTATAAATAAAAAACTAATGAATATTTTTTTACATAAAATAGAAAGGCCTTTTACTTGATAGAAGAAATATGACAAAATTTGAATATTAAAACAAATTAATATATGTTTATCTTCTACAATTTTAATTTAAAAAATTTTTATTAAAAAAACTTTTAATTTTTTAATTAATTTTTTTTAATTTAATTTTTAGACATTAATTTAATTCTAAAAGTTTTTTTTTTTTAATAAAAATTTTTTAAATTAAAATTGTAGAAGATAAACATATATTAATTTGTTTTAATATTCAAATTTTGTATTTTTTTACAGTTACGAGTTTAGTAGAAAGTTCGAACCTTGACATTTACGAACGAGGAACAATATCTTTCAAATGACAGGCACGCAATCACCGCAGGTTAACTTATAAACCCCCGATTTGTCATCTTTATGTGTACAGTTTTTATTATTTTTGATAAATTTACTCAAGTTTGAATTGGTTTTAAATGAAGTTCTTAAATTATATTCATTTTTGAGGTATGTAGCAATACCTCTAGTGTATTTTAAGGAAATCTATTTAAAATTTTCTTTTATAAGAGGATACACCATATTTAACGCTATTTTATTATTTTTATCCATCAACAATTCGTCTATCAACTTAGGATCATAGTCATTATTAATAGCTATTTGTTTAATTATGATAAGTTCTGAAATATAATTTTCTCGATTCATGGGAATATTAACTAATCTATGGATCATACAATTGAATGCTGATAATTTTTGATTTAAAGGATGCTTTGATTTATTGCGTATAATAGAATTCGTATAGGTTCATTTGTGAAAATTATTGAAAAATCATGTGAATTATTCATTCGAGTAACAGTTAAATCAAGAAAATTAATAGAATTATTATGCTCGGTTTCCATAGTGAATGTTATTGAAGGATGTATTTCATTGATGAATAAAAAGAAATTGTTTAAAAGTCTGTCTGTACCTGTGAAGAAACAGAAAATATCGTCTACATATCTATATCAATATAAAAAGTATTTCTCAAGGGGATTTTGTTGAATTTTAGTTTCAATATTGTCCATGAATATTTCTGCTATAAAGGACTTAAGGGATTTCCCATAATCAAACCGTTTTCAGATTTATAAATATTATTGTCGAATTGAAAATAATTTTGTTTAGTGCAAATATCTAGACATTCTAAAATATCTTCTTTGATAATTGTATTATAATACATCTATTGTTGATTAATAGATTGTCTACTTGTTCAATTATTTCGTTTGGTGGTATACTTTCCAAGTATACGCAAAAATAATGGATTCTTTTTCCCAAACTAATTTACTATTCCTGAATGAGCTTAGAATCCCACAAGTAGTGGTGAAGACATCGTCTCTTCTGAGCTGCTGAACGATTATCGTGGATGTTTGAAAAAACATGTCGTGTCCGGTTACTTAACAGCCCTATGATTAATTCTTGACTTGATCTGGTGTTCCAAGGAGAATTGAGTCATACAGTAGATAGTCTTTTTCATGTGATTTTCTACAGATTTCCTGTTGATGAATTCTTCATACTGTTACCAAAGACATACTTCAGGAAAACACATATGCGTGTGTTAGCAATATGATTTTCATCAAGGAAACAGGTCAACAGTATTCACGTTCCGAACTTTCTGAACGAAATGAACATAAATCTAACATCTTGAAAATTGTCGTCCCAATTTGGTATCTAGTCCATCAACCTAAAGGAAGAGGGCGGAAAACGTTCCTCCGATCATGCGGAAATAACGTATTAAAACCGGCATCCAAATTATGTTTCCCGATAAATTTAAGAGAAGCACTCGATCTTGTTTTCACGAAATTCTTTTAAGCGATGAAATTCTTCGAAGCGATCGAGTGATGAATGCCTTGTGCTCACGCTGGTGGAAATTTAAAAATCCCCAATGACAGAGTATTTGTAGAGGATGATGGGAAAAGTCCGGGGTCCCGATATTATTCACCTCACATCGGGACGAAATTGACTCTCGGGCAAACGAGCCGATAAAACTTTTCGTATCCTTCCGTATCGCCCAGATTTCGGGAAATACATTAGGAAGCCTAAATAAATACCTGGGAGATCGCTCCCGTTTCAATGCATGGTTGAACAATGAGACGGGGTCTTAACCTAGTCGATACAAAAGGCGTCGGTCGGTGTCGCCGTTTAGGCACGTCGTGAAAACGTGGCTTTAGCACGTTGGACGTGATATTCTAAACCCTTCTTCAGAAAGGATGACATGTCTATAATATTGAAGTGCAAGATGGATATAAATATAAGTAATTACAAGATGGATATAAATATAAAGTATTTTCCATAAAGAGTTTCGAAATTGATCAACACTTGAAATGGAATCAGCACATGATTTATTTAACCAGAAATTGCGTGATATTTTGTATACACTCAAATATATAAAAATGCATAAGTAGTATACTAAACACCTAAACATTTTATACAATGCTCTCGTGCAACCCCATTTATCGTGTGGTGCAATAACTGGACAGCCACAAAAGAAGACTGGATTTGCTTCAAAAGGATTTCCTCAAATTGAAACAAAGTAAAACAATTATCTGTCCCAGTAAACAACTCATGAACTGGCCAAAGAACCCGAAATAAGGCAGATATTTACACTGAAGATTGTTATGAACATCTTTAGGGAAAAAAATCATATTAAAAAGAAAGTACCACCAATATTATAACAGATGAAAGAATTACTTGGTATCGGGTGTTTTTTTTAGAGTGATAGAACTTTCAATAGGGATAACTGTGATTTGACAGAAGGTAGAAGTCATGTTGTTTTGACATTTCTGTTCAGTAAGCATTGACAAATTATCATGGAAAGACTCACGCCGCAACAACGTTTACAAATTGTTGAAATCTATTTTCAAAATCAGTGTTCTATTCACCAAACTTATAGAGAACTTCATGAAAATTATGGTTTACATAATCGTCCACCAGAGCAGCTTATTCGTCGAACTATCGATAGATTCCGAACAATATTTTCTCTACTCGATGCAATAATAACAACAAGATCTCTTACAGGACTCGATGCCAGTCAGGTGATTCTCGATGACTCGCAGGCGCATTTCGGAAAATACCTCACCAATAACTTGACGCATGTTGGTTTTCAGATCGTCAATAGTCTGAGGATTATCGATATAAACACGATCCTTCGAATAACCCCTACAAAAAATTCTAAAGGCGATAATTCACAAGATCTTGGTCGCCAATTCACATCGTTGAAACGAGAAATTACACGTCCTGGGACTTTTTCTTACAATAAAACCAAAACGGGTCGTGTTGTGTGGCTTGTTGCACCATCTTGCTGAAACCACATCTCTTCCAATTCCATCACAATAATTTCAGGTTAGAAAAAATCAGTAATCATCTGTTTATAACGATGAAAATTGATGGTTTGAGTGACGCACTCTTTATTTTTAAGAAGTACGGGCCAATAATTCCACAAGACCAAATTGCATACCATACAGTGCCTTTTTGTGGATGTAATGGTCTCTCAGCAGTTACATGAGGATTTCCTGCCACTGTGCGACAATTTTGCTCGTTTGCGTGCCGAAGAATTTTGATCTTCTTCAACACTTTCACTTACAGTAGAAATATTTTCAGTCGATTGTGCATTTGGATGATGAATAGGCCTCAAGACATTAGTAACAGATCCAGCCTCTTCGAATATTTTCACGATGTTACCAACTGTACGCTCAGGTGGACGATTATGTCGACCATAATCTGCCCATAATGAGCGAAACGTACTTACAACAGAATCGTTGTTTTTGTATTGAGATTTCACAATTTTCACACGTTCAGTAGTAACTAAACGATCCATATTATTAAATGGCTAATCTTCAACTAAACATATTAGGCTACGGATCACAGTTCTGTTCAAAATAGGTCATTGAACCGGGGCTGTGAAATCCAGACCACGAAATGAGTGGAGTAGTAGTTCTCTGAGCTTTTTTACCGTTGTTCACTTTCACTGAGTTCACTGTTCGGTCCACTTTTCGATTCACTTCACACAATTACTATCTAATTACAAACAAATAATGTATATAAAACATTCACTTCCATACCTTTTGTGCGTTATGGATTATTAAGAGAGGATGTTCCTTGAAAAGTTAAATTGATTTCGATTTGAGGGAGTTTTTTCGTTTATGTGTAAATGACGTGAGATTGTGTCTTGACCGAACTTGAACCAGCGAGAGTTTTTTCTTGTGTTTCGTTGCTGAATGGCAAAAGGGAACTGTAAGGTGAATAAATATATCCCTAGTCTCGAAACGGCGTCGGTTTTAATGGGTTATTACGGAAAATATGAAGGATAAATATTTTCTGTTTTTAGTTGGTGTGCAGGCCCAAATTTCATTTGTAATACTATTGATAACTGACCACTTTGGTCACGACGTCTGGTGGCTAAAAAAAGTACTAGTTTTAGTGTGCACTTTAATATAGAATCGTGTGTAATAATTTCAGTATTAAATAAAAAATTCAATACGAAATTTTTAATCACGATGGAAGTTATTAAATTAACGCCTCGTAAAAAAAATAAAAGTCGAGTTTATTGTGCTGTGAATGGTTGTGGTAGTAAATCACATGAAAATTTAGAAATAAGTTTTCATGCTATACCCAAACCAGGTAGCAGTTTTGTTTATATCGAAAATTTATTTGGAAAAAAAGAAAAAATAGATAGGTTTAAAGCTTGGCAACGGGCTTTAAAATTAAAAAATATAAACCCTCACATGAGAGTATGTTCGTTACATTTTGAAAGAAATGATTTTGTTTTACCAGGTAAGTTAACTGTGTTTAACCTTAAATGAAGGATAATGAATATGCCAGTTACAAATAGAATTATTATTTTTTAATCATTTTTACAGGTATAATTTCCAAAAAGATGACTTTAAAAAAAACAAGCGTTCCTTCGTGCAATTTAATGGATCGCAAAGTATCAAAAGATGTTGAAAAAAATAAAGAGGCACGGCATCATCGTCAAGTTAATCGGAGTTTAAAAAAAAAAGCTGTTGAGAAAAACAAAAACATTAGTGAAAATTGTAATTTGGTGAATGTAGAAAATATTGTAACTGATAAAAGTGAAGAAATGTGCTTTATAAATGATAATATTGTTGAAATGTCTTTGAATAAGTCATACAATGATATTGGAGTACAGGTGGAAACTTTATTCATAAAACCATCGTTCATGGATTTCATCAAAACAGAAGATGATTTTCGAACAGCTACGGGAATCCAATCATATCAAATGTTGGAAACTATTGTTGAACTTGTGAATGACAATTTTGGGCAAGCTTTACATAAAGCTCAAGTGAGTTTAAGGGATAAGGTAATTATGACTTATGTAAAATTGAAACAAAATATTTCGTATTCATTTTTATCGATTATTTTTAATAACTGTACACCAAGACACTCTAACTTAATGCAAACTTAATGGGTAAACTCTTTGGTTGCACACAATACGTAGCCATGTTTTTTAAGCCACGCCTTCTGGTCAGTTCTCAATTCTTTGTTCGATTTCGAAGGGAATGGAATACGAGATCTATAAAAAAAATTGGTCAAAGATGCTGCGCCTATATGGCTGCAATGCCATATTCTCCGAAGATTTAACTTACTGAAAAAATAAACGATCTTTCGTTAGAGAGTTAAAAAAATGGATAATGAATTCTGATAGAACGGAAATACATAGAGCAATAATTAAAGTTAGTAATGAATTCCCGATTTTTGAAAGGAATTTCAGAAAATGGATCTGGACGTTTCTTGTTACATAATTTCGACAATTTCGTAAGCTATGTTTGTATGCTCATATCTACGAGTGTATAAAATCAGAAAATGATTCATTCTGCGGCGGGTTCAAAGAAAAGATTTATGTGCAGCACTGTGTACAGTTTATATTCGTAAAATTAACTCTACAGTATTAAAGAGTTTCATTTTGTAGATTTTTCTTATTTAAACTTATTTTTCAGATACTTATTCTTATTATTATTATTTCGATACTAAAAAAACAACTATATTTTAGGAATCGATGCATGTTTATTTCATTGTAAAGAGGAAGGTATACCATTAACAATGGAAAGCGCCAAATGGCCGCCAAGGCTACAGTTGCAGTACCATATTCATGGAAATTTCCAGGATCAAATCGCACATTTGCGGCTGCATTTCCTCGATAACTTCACGAATTCCATCTTTGAGACCTTACCTTTCACGTGGCCTCAACGAAAAAAGTCTAAATTAAATTAAAATTTTATTAAATTGATATTTTCAGACAGAAAAACCGGAGATGAAAATCTGTTTTTTATCAAAACCTAGCGCAATCATTGTTTTCGCATCATTCTTGAAGAATGGACACCAATAAGAATAATTTCTTCCTCAAAAATTGAAACAGCAGCATAATGAACGATTATCTCAATTATTCAACCAAATAATCCTTTCGGGAAGAAGACAATTAAGCACTCGATTCAGGCAGGAATTCTTCCCGGTTGTCCCGCCGAGACTCTGCAGGAATAAATTTTAGAAAATGAGACTTTTCAGGATAGAAAGCCTTGGGTGGTTTTAATCTTGCAATTTGCTCTCCTGCGGACAATTTAAAATTCCGAAAGAGTTTCAGACGGAGCTCCGATGATGAATTGCACGTCAGACTTTAATAAAGGACATCAGACGTTCGAACCCGAGAAGTTGACTCGTAGAATATCCTGCGAAAATTCCTGGAGTAGGGGCGCCAAAATTACGTTGCATTACGGGAAATTCCTTTGATGAATCAGAAGAGAAGACGGCTTTTCTCAGCTACGTCACAAGTTACAGGTTTCCTTAACTTTTCTGACGAGAATATACTCTCCCTTCTGGGTTTGTTGTATTTGTCTTCAACACAGTGTATTACCCTTTTGTTTAGCATTTGACACATGTTTTGAGATCGATTCTTTCTTCCATATGAGATAACTTCTACTAACTACAACTCATCAATAATGAACTATTTATTCATATTTGTGTTAATATTGCGCAAATGAAAGGTTTACAAAGGATGAAGTAATCAATAAGAGGGATTTTTTATACTTGATAGAAGGTTTTTTCAATATCTCAAATATCAAACAGAAAAATTCTGTAGTAGCTTAGTACAAATTTTAATTCCATGAATTTTCTCACCCAAATTTTTAAAATTAGATTAAATAAATGCCTTAGAGAAAACTCTTAATTTTTAATAGACATGTAATATTAACACCAATATTATATAATATAAGACCTCAGCTGATGCAACACAAACACGAATATAAAGTATACAGAAAAAACAATGCACAATTGTAATTATTCGATATATATTTTTAATTCTTGAGCTAGAAAATTATAATAAAATATTCATCTTATTTACTTATACAACCTCCATTTAACTGTAAACACTTGACCAAACGTCGAGGTACACCCGAAACTACATCACCTCCATAATTTTCGGTGATAGTAGTCCAGAACTGTAAAACTGATAGAATTAAATCATTTTTATTTCGTTAAACTTCAATCTCCAGTAGTCCAAATATATTTTCAATGGCACTAAGCTCTGATGAAGCTACTGGCTGCTATCTGAATCTCTAAGAAATATTGTTTCCATGCAACTTTGGCTAAGCCGACTATCTGCACAACATATTTTATACATTACTTTTGTCTTGGAATGTTACAAAAAAGAAGAATATTAAAATGATGAAAAATAATAAATTCCGGATAATTTCTATTACAAATTCTATGAGATTTGAAATAATCTTTCCTCGTTGGTCGAGAGGAAAATTAAATTCAAAATATCGAAAACTCACTTTGGAGAATGGACTAGTTCACTACGTCTTCACAAGACTCAGGTTCACCTTGAGAAATTGAAGAATTTTCGAAATAATCCGTCTATTGACACCAAACTATTACGTTTCATGAATTTTTTTTATATTATCCTGATACCCATAGACTTCTGTGAAGATCCATCCGCTTGTGCAAGTTAGGAGTTCAGTTATGTTCTGGGTAGGCTTTGTTAGTGCGATCTTACGTCGCTTTAGGTCACAGCACTGTTAATTTTCGACCAAAAGTGAAATGATGGGGTTTCGGCTTGTCCAACTAGAAAATTTCTTTCTCACCTGAAAAGTATTGGAATCCGGGACCTTTCGGCTCTGTGCTCAATGCTCTTACCACTAAGCTGTCGAAACTCATAATGGAATAGTACATTGTATTGTTCGTCTGATTATCTATATAATAAAGAGATAAACTATATATCATTGTTTCCATCAAATCTCATAACATGTCTAAGAAATTTCTAAAGAAAAATTTTTGGAATGAACCTCTAAAATATTAATGATATTTTGTACAGATTGTAAGCCGAATTGATTTATTTTGATATTTATTTGATAATTATGAGTATCATGGAGCCTGAAGAATTTTTTCTGCGTTTGTAACGTTGAAAACCATCGGAATTACAATTCAATGTTCAATTTGCTTGTTCGAATATATCGTGTATGTATAGTCCGTCTAAAAAGTATCCGGAATTTATTATTTCTCATAATTTTAATATACTTCTTTTTTGTAACATTTTAAGACAAAAGTAATGTATAAAATATGTTGTGCAGATAGTCGGCTATGTCCAAAGGTGCATGGCAACACTAATTGTCAAATATTGTTGATTGTCAACAGGTAAATTCATGAAAAAATGTCGCAACTAGAAAAAATGAAACAGGTAGAATATTTGTATAGAAAAGGTTTTAGAAACGTTAAAAAATTAGGTGCAATCGACTGAACTGGGAAAAATATAAGACAATGAAGAGGATGGCATGGATATGAGGCATAGACCTGTTTCAAGAAGACCGCATAAGATTAAAAGAAACAATTTAAACGCTTTATTGGCTTTAGAGCGATACAAGCCGCGCCCAGGGTTCCGCAAATTGGCCTACAGACTCGGAAATCAACGAAATATATTGAAAGTATGTCCAGAAACAGTCCGTATGTCACTGAAAAGACAAGGCTACATATCAAGGACACGAAAAAACTCCCTATAATGACGACTTTACAAAAGGATAGAATTTTTTTCAACTTGGTGGAAATCACTTAAAAATCCTATCAAAACAACCTTTTACCGTTCAAATTTCCAAATTTCTCACCAAAATAATGGTTTGGGGAGCAATATCTTAGCGTGGTGCTGTCTCTCTGTATAGTTGATGGTACCAATAACAGTGAAAAGTATTGTCGCATTCTAAACGATTTTCTCCTTTGAACAGCATATGCTCTATATTCATAGGGGTTGTATGCAAGAACACCAAGTGACAACCATTTGGTGGCCAGCAGCTTCAGCAGATCTTAGTCCGTTTGAAAACATATGAGGATTAATGATGATTGAAGTTGAACGAGCAGAGCCACGAAATAAAGATGATTTAATTCAGTCAGTTTTACAGTCCAGGACTACCATCATCGAAAATTATGGAGATGATCCAGTTTCAGGTGTACCTCGACGTTTAGTCAAGTCTTTGCAGTTAAATGGAGGTTGTATAAGTAAATAAGATAAATATTTTATCATAATTTTCGAATTCAAGAATTAAAAATATATACTTAATAATTGCAATTGAGCTTTGTTTTTCCCGGATACTTTCTAGACGGACTCTATATTTGCATGCACTAGATATCGCTTGTGTTTGAAGAGCACTTTAACTTCATTAACAATTTAGTTTATTATCTTATGGCGTGCCCGCTCCTCTCGCAGAATTCTACTCTGCTCTGCTGCAGCTTCTCAGCGTAGCATATAGAGGACGCTACCGCTTTCTGAATACTAAGCTCACCGTCCTCGCGCGGTACAAGTAGAGCGGAGTAGAAGCGTTCGACAACTGAGTTTCGACGTGGAACAAGGTCACTGGCGTCATAGGCGGACCTGCGCACCACGCCTATCTGATGAGATCAGGTGCTCAAATTCGAAACGAAACGCCGCCTTCGAATTAAAAGGTCCATCATGACACCCGCATTCCTTGAGAGCTTCGATCTATTCACTCTATTTAAACTGGATCGCTCTCTAAGCCAAAGTCTACATTCTGTAAAATATCATTAGAATACTATTTGAATGTGAATATTTCGCGCCATATGAAAGTATCGGGTGTTTTTTTGAAGTGATAGTAATTTAAATTGAAATTAAACAAATTTAAATTAAGATTGAAGCCAAATTTTTTTTATTTGAAAGATAATTTTTGTTACATTTATGTTTTGAAAATAATTTCTGGCATATATCCGCCACGACTAGTTCTGAGGAACCGCATTCGACCAGACCAATTTTAGACCACTTTTTCGAGTAAATCAGGCCTTATTTAGAGTTATGTAAATAAGCCACGAGTTATGTTGGCTTCCAAAGCGTCTATTATTTCTGGTTTATCAGCATAAACCAATGACTTGACAACCCCAAAGAAAATAATCTAGTGGAGTTATGTCGCATGATCTTGGAGGCCAATTAATTGGACCCATTTCTCGAAATAATGTTATCACCAAATCTTTCTTTCAATAAATCAATTGTTACGGTAGCAGCATGAGGTGTTCTTGTTGGAACCAAAATACCTTTGGATCGATACCATTCAAATTTTGAAACAAATAATCATTGATCATCGACCTCTAGCGTGCACCATTCAGTGTAACATTAGCTCCAGCATCGTTTTTAAAGAAATGTGGACCGATAATGCCTCCAGCGTGTAAAGCACACCATACAGTGCATTTTCAGGATGCATTGGAACCTGCAGAACTTCTTGAGAATTGTAGAATTGTTTTCACTCCATATACGGCAATTTTGCTTGTTTACATAGCCGCTCAACCAGAAATGAGCTTCATCACTGAACACAATTTTACGATGAAAAAGTGGATTAACTTCAAGCTGTTCTAAGGCACAATAAGCAAACAAACGACGATTATTATGGTCAAGTGACTTTACTTCTCGAACTAGTGGGATCGTGTATGGTGTAGACCAATATCTTTACGCAAAATTTTCCATGTGGAGGATGCACAGAGTCCAACTTGTTGTGAACGTCGATGAATAGACAATTCTGGTTTATCATTAAAACTATGACTTACAGCAGCGATATTGTCTTCTGTACGTACAGTTCTTTGTCTTGTTGTTGTTGTTGCATCGAATAGAGAAAATGTTGTACGAAATCTATCGATAGTTCGACTGGTCTGATTGACGATTATGTAAATCATAAATTTCACGAAGTGCTCTATAAGTTTGGCGAATAGAACAGTGATTTTGAAAATAAATTTCAACATTTGTAATCGTTGTTGCGGCGTGAATCTTTCCATGGTAATTTGTCAATGCTTACTGAACAGAAATGTCGAAACAAAATAGCTTCTACCTTCTGTCATCACAATTATCCCTATAGAAAGTTCTATCACTCTAAAAAAACACCTGATACTTCGGGGAACTAACACAGGCGTTTCTGATTTGTAACACATGCTTAATAGGGAAGTTGGGCATCGACGGTATGTTCTTTATCTATGAACCCAACATTTAGTTGAGTACCTTTTCCACCCAAACCTTTCGTGATGGATTGAAATTTCATCTTTTTTCGGACAAAATAACTTATTCAGATCAGATCTGCCCTCCCCCAGGTTCTCACATGAAACTCTGTCCAATTGATATAGTTCAATAAAAGCAGTTTTATTGAGTCGGACGCGCTTGCAATATAACCTCCTTCGTTTCCAAAGCTTTTTCCGTCGCCGTCGAAAAAGTTGCATTATCGGAATTTATTATAAATCGGAGTTCAAAAACCCGAATCGGAGCTTCGGTTCTCGTTCCCATTTCATTCGGCCATCTACAGGCGTTTTTCTGGACGATTGTCAGGTCGAAGTGATGAATTGCAGTTATTGTGTGCTTTTAATATTCAACGGTATCATTAGCGATGAAAATAAGGAGGACGACTCTGGAATTAAATTACTCACAGGTGGTATGTTTCTTGCTGATCGGTTTTTGCGCGAAATTTGTTTGGCAAGTCCTTGTGAGATGGGCTCCCGTTTTGTTGCGAGTTTTTCGGCTCTGCTTCCTTTCGGAGAATCGTTTTGATCGGAGAGCCAAAGAAAATTGCTTCTATAGGGTGTTTTTTTTAGAGGTATTTTTTTTTGATAAAAAAAATGAATAAAAACAATTTTATTTTATAATCTTCATTATTACACAAAAACACCATTCTTTACAATGATTTTTTGATGATAATTTCTCTCAAATGTTGTCCGCGACAACGTCCATTCTGAAGTTCCAATTTTCCATTACGATTCTGAGTATTTCTAGTGGTATTTGGTCTATAACAGGAGTAATAATGGTCTCCAATGCCTCAATTGTAGCTGGCTTATTCATATAGACTTTGGACTTTACATAGCCCCAAAGGAAAAAGTCGAGAGGTGTGATATCACACGATCTAGCCGGCCAATTCGTTGGTCCAAAGGGTGAGATGATCCGTTCGCCGAATCGCTCTCGCAGTAAAGCCATGGTCGGCTTCAGTTCTTGCACTAGTTGAATTCTGTAAGCTTTTAAAGAAGGATCCTTACGTAAAATACGCCAAGTTGTTGAATATGACAGGCCAAGCTGTTGAGAACGGCGACGAATCGACACTTCACGGTATTCGCGTACACTCTCCGCTACCGCCCCCGAATTCTACGTTCCACGTAGAATTCAAGAAGGCCTTTTTTTATTCTGCTTTTTTGAAAATAGATGGCACATTCTCCAGGAAAAAGAACCTCAAAATTTCTAACCCACGCATTTCATTCAAGAGTTGGATAAAAATGAAATAATCGATAGAAAATATACATACCATCTTCCACCAAATATTCAGTGAAAAGAACTTACTTTCAGATAATGCCTGTCACATGCAAAAATTAGGTTAATCTACAGAAATATATCGAGTGTCAGAACTTTCGATAGGGATAACTGTGATTTGACAGAAGGTAGAAGCCATGTTGTTTTGACATTTCTGTTCAGTAAGCATTGACAAATTATCATGGGAAGACTCACGCCGCAACAACGTTTACCAATTGTTGAAATTTATTTTCAAAATCAGTGTTCTATTCGCCAAACTTATAGAGCACTTCGTAAAATTTATGGTTTACATAATCGCCACCAGAGCAGCTAATTCCTCAAACTATCGATAGATTTCGGATAACACTTTCTCTACTAGATGCAACAATAACAACAAGACAAAGAACTGTACGTACAGAAGAAAATATCGCTGTTGTAAGTCATAGTGTTAATAATGATCCAGATTTGTCTATTCGTCAACGTTCACAACAAGTTGGACTCTGTGCATCCACCACATGGAAAATTTTGCGTAAAGATCTTGGTTTACACCCATACAAGATCCAACTGGTTCAAGAAGTAAAGTCACTTGACCATAATAATCGTCGTTTGTTTGCTGATTGGGCCCTAGAACATCTTGAAGTTAATCCACTTTTTATTGTAAAAGTGTGTTTAGTGATGAAGCTCATTTCTAGTTGAACGGCTATGTAAACAAGCAGAATTGCTGTATATGGTGAAAACAATGCACTCATGGTGTGCTTTACACGTTGGAGGCATCATCGGTCCATATTTCTTTGAAAACGATGCTGGAGCTAATGTTACAGTGAACGGTGCTCGTTACAGATCGATGATCAATGATTATTTGTTTCAAAATTTGAATGGTATCGACCCAGAAGTGTTTTGGTTCCAAAAGGATGCTGCTACCGAATCAATTGATTTATTGAAAGAGTTGGCGATAACATTATTTCGAGAAATGGTCCAATTCATTGGCCTCCAAGATCATGCGACATATTTTCTATGGGATTATGTCAAGTCATTGGTTTATGCTGATAAACCAGAAACATTAGACGCTTTGGAAGCCAACATAACTCTTGTTATTGATGAAATAAGGCCTGAATTACTCGAAAAAGTGTTCCAAAATTGGTCTGGTCGAATGCGGTTCTTCAGAGCTAGTCGTGGTGGACATATCCCCGAAATTATTTTCAAATCATAAATGTAATAAAATTATCTTTCAAATAAAAAAAAATTTAACCTCAGTATTAAATTAAATGTGTTTTGTTTCAATTTAAATTTCTATCACTCTAAAAAAAACACCTGATATAGGAAAACAATTGTATTAGGTGATGAATTCAAATAATTTGGTCGAAACTCCATGATTCCTTTGATTTTTTATCATTACCACCACATGTGCTGATAATATATTTGTCTGAAAAATGATGCAATGTTATCTGAGGCATGTTCAAAATGTAATTCTTAATGTTTTCGAGAGATTTATTCAGATCAAAATCTGTAAAGTTTCCGGAGATTTATCCAGCTATTATCTGTGATTTTCAAAAAACTCTTCATAGTAAATTTCCAATATTTAAGTTTAGTTCTGAAAAATCGGAGTTTCCATTGAAAATTTGTTTCGACATAAATCGAGGTGATGAGGCTCCCAAAGTTTTTAATCGTAGGGCTCTGATAAATGTAAATCTGCCACTGATAGAAGGTTTATATAATATTCCATTATCCAACGATAATCACACTCCATTCCACAACCCTTCTCACCCATGAAGGTCAGGTATTCCTATCCTATTTGTAATTGAAGGGCTGGATCCGATAGATCGAATGCGATTTAAGGAGGCGTTGTGCACATGACAAAGCTCCAAAATGTTCGTTCCCCAGAAATAGGACATGTAATTCAAAGGAAGACTCGCCGGATTGAACTTTGTCGTAAACAGATTCGTCCTGTTTGAAGCGCGAGTCTTTCGGTTCGATTCGTCCTCTGGCAGCGAGATCAATTTCGAGTTAGAAGCAATAAGAATGGGAATCGGAACGCATTTGCTATGTAGAGAGAGTTTAGCATATAAAACACCCTCCTTTTTCGAGACATCAGTCACCTGTCTAGCGAAATGAGCTTCTTCGAGGCAGGGATTTCGGCGATTTGGTGAGAATGGTGGGAAAGCATTTTCAATTGGATTGTGCCTATTTGTAAGGGGTAGTTTCCCTTTTAAAATCAATTCTAATTTCACAGATACTCGTATACACCCACGCCCAATATATTGGGATATTAAAATAATAAGAAGAGGTTTTTTACTTCATAGAAGGATTATTACAAAATTTGAATATCAAAAGAGAATATTATTCTGTAACGTTTCACAATTTTTTACTAAAAATATGTCATAACTTGAGAACTATCATCTTAATCAAAATTCAGTATACACTGTTATTAAGAGCGGAAAATTCTCCTTTGATTGGGGTGGTGTCCTATAAATTTTCATAAAATTAAGGACTAATTCCATAAAATTAACTGCATAGTATGTTAATAGATATAACCCAAGTTCTATGAAATTATATAATATTATTCAATGAAATATTTATTTTATCCTGATAAAAATTTATCCTTGGAATTCTTCTGTTTGTCTTTTTCACAGCTGGATAATTTCATTTGGAAACCTAACACCCGAAAATAAATTTTCAGAAATGAGAATTCTTTCATTATTTCAGCTGCGTAAATGAAAAGATGAATGAAGTTGTTGAATAAATAACCTTTCATTCTTACCATTCATCTTCTGCTTTCAAATTGAAAATATATTACTCCCTAAATTAAAAACAAACAGATTTCACCCAGAGAACGAAAAAAAAACAATTCTGTCAGAAATGAAAGAATACGGATTTCTCCCATGTGTGTTTTTTCATCATATTCGAAATTGAATCTAATTAGTTGTTCCTAATCCATCATTCAGAGCTGGCGTTGGATTCACGCGTAGAGCTACAGCACCACTTCTCAGTCACCCCAAAAATGAGATTCCATTATCGAATGATATTTCAATCATGCTGTAATACGTTTCTGTTTTTTTTTCATATAACCCACATATTTCTTTAGAACTTAATGGCGAATTGTTGATTAAGTGAATGTTTTATTCGATATCACTGAGATTATATTCTTGACTGTTTTTTTCCAAAGACAGAAAGAGTTAATGAAGAAAAAATATTCCACACCATTACTGGATCAATCCTCCGAAACTTCTCCAAATTGAATTTAAAAAATCTCTAAATTGTTTGAAAATTAAATTGAATAAAATGACTCTAAAATACTGTTTCACTTCATAGACATATACAGATAAAGAAAATAATTTGGGCAATATAGGATTCACCATGCATTTACAAGGAAAGCTCTTATGCCAATCGCCCAGCACAAAAAACTTCATTCCACGTTATGAGTTGTGACTAATATTCAACTGGATGGCTGTTTGAATATTCGCCTACCCTTTCGCACTGCCTAAGATTTCGGTGCAAGCTGAAATCATCAGTACGAAAATGTTAGAGCGAGGGTGTTTATTCAGAATCCTGAAACGTGTTTCGGTCTTTCAACCATCTTAAAAAAAAATAAATTGAACCTAAAATTGAAAAAATGTTCTTTTATTACACCTAGGACATCTGTGTATCTTTATGGCGCATTGAAATAACAGCATCCAATATAGGGGTGTTTCCAAAGAGTAATTGGGAATTTGTTAAATTCTCCTTTTTCTCAATGGCTTTTTTGATTGCAAGGATCTCCAAATAGCCTATCATTTTACCCTTTTCAACATTATATAGTAAAGTGACATTCTTCTCATCAGAAAAATGATTATTTTCTATACAATGTTCTGCAAAGCCGGTTGGTTTATGGTTTTTCAAAATAGACATTCTATATTCTTTGATTTTATTGATTCCATTTTGTGTCTATCTGTCCTATATATGTAGCATTACAATCATCCTCTTCAAATTGATAAATCCCCGATTCGGAAAATTTTGGGTTTCTTTCTTTATTGTTCACTAACATCTTAGCTAAATTATTCCTATTTACTGCTAAAGAATTAATTCCCATTTACTGAAGATCTTCAGAGATCCTTCTGCTGAGACCTTTTATATAAACCATTTAGAACCATATTTTTTATTCTTCATGGAGATCATTTATATTGTGGTAAGTTTTCTTTTTAATCATTTTGTCAATGATTTCAGTTCTTTAGCCATTGACAATATAAAGTTGGTGTTTCTTTCTTTATTGTTCACCATCTAAGCTAAATTATTTATATTTACTGCTAAAGAATTAATTGACATTTTATGAAGACCATTAGGGATCCAACTGCTGTAGGATTCTTCATAAGGATCATTTATATTGATATAAAATTGTTTTAAAATATTCTGGTAAGTTTTATTTTTAATCATTTTGTCAGTGCTTGTGAACAATGGAGAAATAACTGAACTCTTTGAGAAAATGATTAAAAAGAAAACTTACCAGAAAATTTTAAAACAATTTTATATCAATATAAATGAAGAATCCTACAGCATTTGGATTCCTATTGGTCTTAATAAAATGGCAATTAATTCTTTAGCAGTGAATAGAAGTAATTTATCTAAGATGGTGAACAATAAAGAAAGAAACGCCAGCTTTCTATTGTCTATTTTGAAAAACCAGAAATCAACCGGTTTTGCAGAACATTGTATACAAAATAATCATTTTTTTAATGGGAAAGTTGTCACCTTACTTACATAAGGTTAAAAAGGGTAAATTTGTGGACTATTTGGAGATTCTTTCAATCAAAAAGATTGAGAAAAAGGAGAATTTGAAAATGTCTTAAGTGTAATAAGAAAACGTTTTTCCAATTTTAAGTTTAGGTACTTCTTGTACTCCTTTAAAGGTGAACACGTGTCAGGATTCTGAATAAACTGTGAAACATAAAAACTGTGTGAATTTTTTAGATAAAATTATTTAATCTGCTCAAATGAAACCCACATAAAATGAGTATATGCCATCAACCTGCCGGGTTGATCGAGTATCACAAATAGCACCATGAATTGCCAGGTTCCCTTTTAGTTCCTCGTACCATCAAAATACTTTCTTCGGCATTTCTCCAATGCCGGATAAATTGACGTCAACCCGTAAACAGGGCGATATAAGTTGATGGAAAACGATGAAATCGGTCCCTATTTCTTTCGTTCAATTTCCCTCGCCACTTTCTGCCACAATAAATGCATATTGGATATTAAGTCTTAATTGAATTCGATGCCAGGCAGAAGTTACAATCATGAGGATTAGGTCGATTGGATATTATTCGAATTGATGCCGAAATGTGCTGATAACACATCGATTTAGTTGTCACTTCGTGACGACAATGGATTATAGAAGTTATTGAGCAAGAGGAAATTTCGAGACGAATATAAAGAAGCTGGGGTGGATCTCAATTTTGGATCAGGAAAACCTGAGATGGCCGCTATTGAGTTGAATCTATCAGGTTAGGGATAGAGAAATCCATTATTTTTTCCGTAGATCAGTGTAGTGATCGATATCTCGCAAAGTATCGCTCAAACAGTTTAAGGTTTATGATCGTCCTCAAGGTGACATTTCACATTTCGTGAGTTGTAGGGTGTTAAAAATGGAAGTCAACAAACAAAGTGAACTTCGGTACTTTTGACAGTTTTTCTTCGATAAAGACAAGATTGCAAGCCAGGCTGCTGAAATTGTAGGGCAAGGCACACAGCGTTCGACGACCGTTCCGACGGTTATCCGGTAGAAGCTCAAAAAAACTATTCCTCTAAAATCCCACCAAACAGACAGATTCACCTTTTTTTGATGGATATTGGCTTTCGAAATGCTTTGAGCCGGTTCATCTTTTTTGCTCCATGATCTCTTGCGTTTTAAGGAGTGAATCACACTCGTAAACGCTACGACACAAATTTCTCTGAATATGGAGAACCCATATATCGAGCATCAAAGTTAACAGACCTTTCAAGTGCTCATAAACAGTAGAATTCGATAAATTTAACCCCTAACTGAACTCAAGTGTTGATGTTCGCCGATTTGCCTTTATCGTGGGTTTATCAGCTTTAATCGGCCTTCCAGAACGTGGTGCATCTTCGACATCAAAATTGCCGGATCTGAATTTTGCAAACCAGTTCTGGCACTGGCGTACAGTGCCATATGCCATACATCTTCTCCATACACATCAGTTAATTTCTTTCTGGTTTGACAGCATTTTTAATTTTTCTATTGTAAAAGAGTAAAACATGACGAAAATGCTGCTTATTGCTCTCCAAAATTAAAAGGGCACCAACCAAAACCTACTGCGTATAATCAATTGAACTTTATCACACACAAGCCTTGCTTTATCAGCTTTCGAAACATAAAATGATTATGCAGCTTAAATGTGAAGTTGCGTTCGAAAAAATACAATTAAATCCTCTGTCGGGAAAGAAACTAAATTACTTTCCGAACAACCTTATACCTTCAAAACGGTAACACATTATTTTTCTTGATAGAAGAATTATTACAAACTTTGAATATCAAAACAGATTTAATCTGTTAGTCTCCTACAATTTTAATTCCAAAAAGTTTTTTAAAAACTTAGACTTAAATTAATGTCTCATAAGCACTGCTTATATTTAATAGACGTATAAAATCAATATTCATCATACAATATCAAATAGAATAAAAAAAAACCCAACAAATATAAATTGTTTGTTAAAATTAAAAAATAAATAATATTTGAATGTTTCGTTTCATGTATGCGCACATGAACTCTTCAGACAGGCGTGGTGCGTATGTCTGCCTGTGACAAAATATTTTGTTTCTGATCTTATATTTATGAAAACAAAATCTTTTTCAAAAATACACAACATAATTATAAGAACTTCTCCAAAACTAATTTCTTTAGTTGAAATTTTTAATATATTTGAATGAGTTACTTCAAAACTCTCAAAACATGTAGCACATACTCAAAAACAATTAGAATTCAGATAAGGTCAGTTCAATTTCACATTTAAAGATAAAATCAAATAACAATAAATAAACTTACCCATACGACCTTGTAGAATCTCTGTTTGATCAACATTCAAACTAGGTACATCTTATATCTAAGGTACTCTTTGTTATATGCTAACGACAAAAATCACACGAAGTTTGTGAGGCACCTTATGGTCTTGGTTAAATCACTTGACACTGTAGAATGAATTTCTTCATTTAAAAACCTAATATAATTAACATAAATAGACGTTAATACTTGATAATACTTAATATCATATAATGAATGTTTATTTTATATGTTGTTTGATATAAGTTATGACATTATTTCAATTTAATTCTTGAAGTTATAATTATTAAATATAATTTTTGAAATTAAATATGTAGGAGGCTAATATTAAAATATTTAAATAATTTTATATACCTTCTATCAAGTATTAACCTCTATTTATGTTATTTTATTCATAATATATAATTATTTCGTTTCCTTAACATTCTTTATACAGATAGTCCTTGTGCTATAACAGAGGCCGTTAAATTGTCTTTCAATCTTTTAAATCAAGGGTAAACCACAAAATTATTTATTTGTAGTTAACCTCCATTTAAAATTTTTAGTATTCGTTTACCAGAAGTTTTCTAAATTGTTGAAGGGTGAGTAAATATTTTTTGTTGATTGATGTTATATTTTTACATAAGTGTAGTTTATATTTGATCCACCCTCGTATATTAATTGAAAGTGACAGATTGTAAAATACCCCAGCTCTTCAGAAGTGATTTCACGAATTCATCGAATAGTTCGCGCAATTAAATTGCGAAATAACTCAAACAGAACTCAATCAATAGACGAAAATAAAATTGGTTCAGCGCAACGATTTGGCCCTTTTCCGATTCGAAAAATAAGAAGCGATTTTTAAACCCAACTAGACCGAAAACTCGTTAGCGAAAATGTCCGGACATTACATTCAGGTGACCGATTCAGCCGAAATGGCATAAAAGAGCAGGGAGGAGGTCGGACTCCAATAATGGAATGAATACGTTATCCATGGAACTGAAATAACTCCCATAACTTCCTGCCATTTGTCATTTCGAGTGGGACAAACAAAGGGGATGGCAATGATCATAACGCGATCGGATGGAATTGCATCTTTCTGAACAAAAAGGGTGCAGTGGAGTGTGTTCGATGGAGGTGTGCTTGATTCAGAAGAATTCTACGTCTTTTTATTTTTATAGAGAATACCTATGCATAGAACAATAGATCATCAGATTGCTGGGCATCAATACTCCTTTCTTTCAGTAATAATAATATCGCAATACTCTTTTTCTTGTTCCAGAGAATAAGATGCTATCTTTAACAATAATAATGATAAAAAAAGTTATATACTTACCTTCAGAGCTCTGAATATTCACTTCATGGAGCACTAAATTTGGCTAATGTTAATCTCCCACCTCTCAGCTTGGTTGGTAGAGTCCTGAAGAAAATGAAAGTATCAACTGAATGGCGCAAAAATGGAAGAATAAAATCGTGCATGGAAGATTCGCTGCTGCACTCCACAGTCAATTGTCCACCACTTACCTTTGATCTTAGTTCTTAGACCTCCTCATGATGGAGACCAAGGGAGTCATCCATGCGATTCCAGATCAAGTCATCCCTACCAGGAGCTACCGCAAACATCTTGAAACCATTATCAGCAAACGATATGGACTTTGTAACTCCACACAAGAAACAATACAACACCTTAACTCGGCTCGTATTTACCTGGCTCCTAAGGATTATATGGACAAACACAACAAAGTAGCCGGAATTTACACCAAGAAATCTGCAGGAACCAAGAAATGCTGATAGAAATTGAACTCTTTTATAAGTATAGTCCGTCTAGAATGTATCTGGAAAAACAAAGCTCAATTGTATTTATTAAGTATCTATTTTTAAATCTTGTTTTTCAATAGTATGTCCTTATTATCATGGATGTACATTACACAGGTAAGTATAAGAATGAACGTCACGGTGAGAATTTTTTCTCTGGGGAATAGCTCTCTACAGCTATATCTACTACTTATGCCACAGTATTCTCAGTACCTGTTTCTGTTTTATGAATACTTTATTACTTTCCGACAAATACCCCCCGAAAAGAATGCCGAAGTTAAGGACGCTGTGAAAGTAGCTATAGTAAGTAATCTTGGTTGCTTCAACTCCTGCTATTTGCTTTATTCTCCTAACTGCATAGGTAGCTATTGACAACTTCATTTCATCAACGTGGACAGAAAACTTGAGATTTGATTGCAAAAAGACACCAAGTAGCCTCATGTGATTGTCCGAAGACACCTTTGGTTCAAACAGTAGTCTCTGTGTTTTATCAGTGTTCATCATCATTTTGTTTGGCTTCCTTTAGTGTCTTCTTGTCTTTCTCTTCAAATCCCTGGTTGTCCATCCCTTTATTCAGAAAAGAAGTGTCATCAGCGAAGAGGACGGTTTGATCTGATTTCACCTCAGCTGGCAAATCATTCATGTATATCACAAACAAAAGGGGACTCAACACAGAACCCTGCGGTGCACCATGACTCACAGTCTCCCAATAAGAAGACCTGCCTCCCAAGCTTGTTTTCTGCATCCTGTTTGTCAGATAACATTTCATCATATCAAAAGCCTCACCCCTGATTTCATAGTATTCAAGTTTGTTTAAAAGCACAGAGTGTGAAATAATATCAAAGTCACATGCCTGTAAACTAAATTTTTGTCTCTCATCAAAAGATTCTTCTATCTTTTCAAGCACCTCCTTCAGTGCCGTCTCCACTGATTTCCCCATTAAGAACCCATGCTGTTGTTTGCAGAAAATTTTATGATGTTTGAAGAAACTCAGTAATCTATTTTTTTATGATCTCAAACAATTTTGAGAACACAGGAAGTATCCATACTGGGCGATAGTTTTCTGGTAATTCCATATCTCCCCTTTTATGGACAGGTACTATTTTAACCTTCTTCAACTGATCTGGAAAGTGCCCCTCTTTTAGACATGCTACATAATGGTAACTCAATGCACGAAAAAATCTGCTTCAACATGGTTGATGTCATTCCATAGATATCTATAGTTTGCTTAGATTTTAGCTGTCTCAGAGCTTTCCTGATTCTGCTATTGTGCATTCATGAAGTTAGATAGACTGAACAGTTTTACGCAAGAGATTGATTGGATTTTCTTGTACTTCACATCTTTACATCTGAAACACTAGCTCCCATGTTGGTGAAGTATATGTTCAATTCATCTGGTCTAAGATTTGTCTCATTGTTACGCACTTGATTTTTGTTTACATTATTGGTCAATTTCCATATAATATTATTTTTGTTTTCTGCATTTCTTATCTTATGTATATTACAGTTTCTTTTCAGCTCTATTAATTTCACGTGGCACCAAAGAAAAAAGTCTGAAGGTGTTAAATCACAAGATATCCTTGGCTAATTGCCATCACCTCTTCGAGAAATAATACAGCCAGAAAACATTTCTTGAAAAACTGCCATTGTTTCGTTTCTATTGTGGCATGTAGTACCGTCTTGTTGAAAATGAACATCATCTACATCAATACCAATTACCAATTCTGGTAATAAAAAAACATTAATCATAGCTCGGTAGCGCAATATATTCACCGTAACAGTTGCATCAGCCTCCTTGTCGAATAAGTAAGGTCCAATCACACCACCAGCCAGAAACCGTCACCATGCAGTGACATGATGAGGATAGGGAGGCTTTTCAAATGTCATTCTTGTCCTTTTAGAGCCCCAGATGCGTCGATTGTGCTTTGTTTTCGAGGTGGAAATGTGCCTCTTCTCTGAAGATGATTTGTCGATGAAAATCTGGATTATTTTGACGCATTTCAAGGACCCAATCAGCGCTTCACAACGACCCAAAAGTGCTTTAGGTTTGCGAACTATGACTCAAAAATATTCACCATTTTTGTGGTGAATTTATCAATATTAATCCGTTGTTAAAGCCTGTATCATTCCATTTTTTGTAAATGCGTAGTTTTTACTTGTCGAATGTTAAGATATGACAACGTCAAAAGTGACAGCTGCCGAGATAGCGGGCTTTTCAAAATGAAACCTCTCATTCAAAAACCCTTCATGATAAAATGATGTTTTTTATCCATAAAGAAAATTTTCATTCTTAATAAAAAGGGTATGCGAGTTTTTCGAATATTTGTATCCCTACTCGGTAAGAAATGGACTTTTTCCGAACTAATTCCGAGTTCCTATTCAAAGTCCTCGAACGTATATACCAGTTTATTTCTCCGTGTCTGAATATTTTCAGAACGTAACAATAATTTCGAGTTCGATATCACTTCTACATTGCCAACTTCGCAAAGTTTCGAAGAAAATGCGAGCTAGGTTGCATTTCCGCATTTCAGGATGCTGATACCGGAAAATAATATCCGATTTTATTTCCATATTATGCATGTTGAGCAAACAATTAAGTTCAGATCGGTGCTGGTAGGGGTATCCGTTATGTAACTTTGAGATGAAAATACGAAAATAAAATCTTTGAGCAATCTTTATTAACGACTGGGTCTTACCCAGGGTTTCGCTTGAATGATTTTCTTACAGTCAATGTTTTCAGTCATCACTGGACAAATTCAAAGGGAACTCTATTTCGACGTTAATAAACTGCCCGTGAAAAGTTGAGGATGTTGATGTTTTCGGAATATATAGAGGGCGAATCCGAACTTTTGGATTTAGGTTAAGGATAGATTAATCGGATGAAAATATTGACAACTAGACCTGTTACGTACCACGGTTAGTTTACCGCGGGGTTTTGCCTATTATTTCAGTATTTTGATATAACAGGCACTTGCAAATTAATTTCGACGGATTTAAGTGGACTGTATTTTTGGCGTAAATTAGCGGAGAGTTTTACTTCAAGGGCACTTGTATTCAGTTATCTCGATGATGAACTAGCTTTGTTTATTCAATAGAACAAACCAACGAAAATTGTTAAGGAATTGAAGTAAAACAATCGTAATACACTATGATAACAACGAACTATAATTCTTGGTTTACTGTATATAAACCAAGTCAATGATTATTACACTAAAAACAAATGTAATGAATTTGCCAATACTTTGGCAATCGACTGGATTGCTACACACATCGACAAAAATCTTGGCACCCTTATCAACTCTCAACTTCTTGAATGTAACATGACAATTTTTTGTGCGTGGAATCTTCACTATCTTATCACTTAGATGAATACAATAAACCAGCGGTGTATTCGAAGTTAATCAGTTTTCAGCGAATATCGAGAGTTGTAATATTTAGAATATTCCGCGGAAAATGCCCTACATTAAGAAGCTTTGTCGAACCACCAGACTGCTCAGTAAGGCGCATAGTGGCCCTTTTCCTAGAAACCGGTAGCGTTGCCCGGAAACCGGTGCCTGGTCAACCCAGAGTAACATCTGCAAGAGAAGACCATTATATCGCAAATTAACTCGAAGGAATCGAACAGTATGTGTAACAGCCCTTCGAAGTCATTTTTTGAAGCCTATAGACGGGTAGTCTCAACCAGTACCATGAGGAGACGGTTGCATTCCTCAAATTTAAGGGCAAGAAGACCTTTAAGAGTACCTAGGCTATCACCTGGACATAGAGCTACCCGTCGGCAATGGACTGAACACCACCAAGAGTGGCTTTTACCTCAATGGCGCAACGTATTTATTTCGGACGAGTCACAATTCGGTTTACAAAGTGAGAGTCGATGAGAAAGGATTTGGATAGATCCAAGCAGACTAGAGCGACTCAGATTCTTCAAGAGAACAATATCCAGAGAATGAACTGGCCAGCAAACTCGCCAGACATGAATCCAAATGAGCACGTATGGGATTACTTAGGGAGAGCAATATCCATTCGCCAAAACCCACCTTCAGCTTTTCAGGAATTGAGTTCAGCCCTTCAGGAGGAATGGTACGACAGGCCTGAAAATTTCATTAATGACTTGATTGGTGGAATGCCTAATCAATTTTAATAGTTAATAAAAAATAAATAATCGCTAAATTTAGATTTTTTTCTCATTTTTCCTATTTTGTCTCATCGTGCATAAAGCAAAGGGTAACAAACAAAGATTTTCTGTCAAATATGTTGCAGTTGAAATAGAGAAAAATATTCATCTCGTTTCCAGAACATAGATTGTTTATTTCTTGAGAAGCCTAGGGGGCCAATATATTTGGCGATGTGTGTATATTAACAATAATAACCGCGATAACTTAGACCGAAATGTCTTAAGCTACGTACAACAAATTTGACTATCCGAATGATAGTGCATAATGTAGCAAAGGCTACATGCGACAAACTTGACTATTACTAGGATAATGATTTTATAGTCTTTTCAAAGACTAAATTTGAGATGTGCTCGATGCATCCCTTCTAACGAAAAGAAGTAAATTAACATAATTGATTGGAAGGTCCATTTGGAGGTGGACTGAATGAACGAAATCAAGCTTCTTATTGGTTACAGAAAAATTATGAGATTAATGCAAGTAAAGAAGGATAGAATCAGTTTATAATTCCGAATGCTGTGTCATGTGAAATTAACTAGCATAAATATATCAAAATCTCTAAATGACTTTCCATGTTTTCTAAGGCCATATATAATTATTAGAAAACAAATAATCTGAAGAGTAAACAGTTCGAACGACAATTCTCAAAACTTCTAGAACGAAATATCAACATGAAAGGCCTAAGTATCGATGACAAAGTAATTTCGAACGACAGGGCTGTCTCTAATGGGACGGAATAAGACCAAATATACCTCAATAAAACATTGCTGTCGAAAAAGATGTAGAGCGTTAAAGTTGAATAGTTTTTCGTTCTTTGCTAATAATTTCACTGTTATTTTCCAATTTACAGCGGCAAGTTGAAGATAAAAGGGCAACATCAGGAGTTTGCATACAGCTGCATGAAAGATTCGTAAGCCAAGTCAGCAATTCCAAATACATCAACGACTAATTATTACAGGTGACACTCAAACTACATAAATCAAGACCAACGCATATAATAAGAATTTAATAAAATAGAAAGGCCTTTTACTTGATAGAAGAAATATAACAAAATTTGAATATTGAAACAAATTGAAATATGTTTATCTTCTACAATTTTAATTTCAAAAATTTTTTCTATTCAAGTTTTCCAAATTTAGACAATATACCTAATGAGGTTGAAATGAAAATTGTGGGGGAATTTTATTGCGAAAGTTGGCAATGAAGTTATAGCTTGCATCAAACACCGATTTAACGAAGAAAAGCCCTCTATATTTTTCCACAGCAATATTACATTGAGTCGTTTTTAGTCCAATCGCCATATTTTGATCCAAATAACCTGTCCCATTAGTTATGACTCGCCCTGTATAAAATTGCTTTGTATTCCTACGAATATTATTTCGTTATATATCATGAGGAAGATGATAGATGAATTTTATTTTGGAAATAAAATGAATTGTTCATTATACGCCCTTACAGATCGGAAAAATCCAATAGAAACTTATGGAAATGTATGTAGCGAATTCCACATGAGCACGATATTTCAGGGCATTTTTTACATTATCTCGGTTCGAACCAGAAAGGGCATCTGAATTGATTTATACTCTGGCAATAAAATAAATTTCATTCCACACACTTTTTGTTCCTTCAGGCTGTATCTGCTTTGTCGATTTCCTGGCAGTTGTACCCAGAAAGCCAGCTGGAGAGGAAAAAGAACTGGGGTGAATTTTTTTGCGATTGATGGAAAATTTATTGCACAAAAAATATGTTTCTAATGAATGATATTCTTCCAATTGAACAGCATTTTTGACACATACGACCAGTTTCATAAACGAAATTAAAGCCTACTTTTTCCCAAAAAGTCTCCTTCAATGATAAAACGTGTATATAAGCAAATTTTAAGGCTAAAGGGAACTTAAAAACGTCCTTCATCTTAAAGTGGGAGAATCGGCTCTTTACGGCTGGTAAAAGGATCCTTTAACGAGAAGCTCGACACTGCGCAGGTGCTCGGTAAACACAAAAACAGTGGATATAACTTTCCTCTGTCACATTTGCCCATTTTGTTTGATTTTAGCGTACTACGAAATATGTTGCACCAAATGTTGAATGCTGATTCAAGCTCCAATTCTTCATCAGATGAGGAAGAAATAATTGTGAAAAGACCAAAAATTTACAGAAGGAGGAAACAACATTTTTCCATGTTAGATGATCTAGATTTCTTCGATCGTTTTCGCCTGACGAAACCAACTATTTTATCTTTGCTTCAAAATATTGAAGATCACTGGTACTTCCCATCTAACAGCTAAACAAATTTCGATTTATCATTTTGTTGATATAATTTTCTGTATACCAAATCATTAAATTGACAATTTTCGGAGGCAGCTGTACTTCAACGATCTAACAACTACTTTTGACATTGAGATTCTATGGAACTGGAAATATGCTGATAACAAACAGCCGGAGATTTCATGGGAATTTCTAGACCTTCTGCTTCTAGAATTATTCGAGGAGTTTCTTTTGCAATCGCATCCCTCTGTCCACAATATATAAAGATGTGTGAGGGCGATTATGAAATGCAAGCAGCAGAAAAGTTTTATGCAATTGCTAGTTTTTCACGTGTCATTGGTGCTCTAGATTGCACATTAATTAAAATCACTTCTCTGGGTGGTGATGCAGAAATCTTTCGATATCTAAAACATTATTTTGAAATTTTTGGATTATTTTGCCCTTAACGTTCAAACCGTGTGTGATTCTGACTTGAGAATCAGAAATATTGTAGCTAGATGACCTGGCTCAAAACCTGATCAAACCATCTTTAATAACAATGTCTTCAAGAGAATTTGAGAGTGGTAAATTTGGACCGTATTTGTTACTTGGTGATAGTGGTTATAGTTTGCAACTTATCTTATGACAAAGTTACCAGAAGCTATAACTGCAGCTGAAAATTTATATAAGGAGTCAATTATATGAAGTAGAAATGTGGTGGAGAGAAAGTATAGAGTGTGGAAACGTCGTTTTCCTATAGTTTATAAAGGAATGAGTGTTAAGTTAACTACCATAAGGACAATTATTGTTGCTACCGCTGTATTGCACAATATAGCTGTATATATGAACGAAATATTTCCAAATGAACGATTGCATGATGTGCAGGAGGATGAGGACTTTCAAACAAATTCAACTAATGTTAATGCAGTTCGTCAAGTGAGACCGTCGATTATTAATGAACATTTTGCTACTTTATGATTTATATTTGTATGATAATTGGAAATAAATTTTTTGTCGCTTTTGAAACTGTTCTTTATATTCAATTTGTGTCTTCTACATGACAAGATTTCATTTAATTTTCATAAGATTCTACAAGATATGTATTTAGATAGGTTTCTGTGTTTGTATTTCTGATTCATTGGTTTACTTCAGGTAACATCTGAAAAAGTTTCAAGTGAGAATGAAGAAATAAAAATATTATGTGTTATTGAAATTTCTGTTTTTAATTCAAATTTGAGAGTATATCATAGTCTGCAGTCTACTGATAGAATTTTAATACCACTTTTCCCAGAAAGTGCATTCAACATAAAAAAAGATTTAGTTTTTATTATTTAATTTTCTCTTCATCTCCATAATCTGCAACTCTAATAGTATTTTAAGCTTTGAATGATCCTCTTCTTTTCTTCTCTTTCTTGATAGCCACTATCTGAGCTTCTACTAGAGCTGTTTTTTCTTATAATACATCGTCTTCGCTTCGGCAAGTGGGTTCGTAACAGTTGGGCTCAACTGTCAATTTCAATGGAGCCCCACCACCAGTCCCTTTAATATGACTGCGTTAAGCAGCTATCACCTTTGTAGTTTAAGTTTTTATATTGTCATATTTGGATTTGAGCTGGTCCTCATCTCTCTAATGGAGAACTGTTGCATTGAAAGCAGTTGCAATTCTCTGTCCGACTTTATCCTATAACATTAAAATTATCTTTTTCAATCAATTCAAAGAGACGTAGTTCCTCCTCAGGTTTTAAATAAATATTTTTTTTCTCATTTCTTCCATATTCATTCATATAACTCACATTTACTAAAATATAGCAATTTGCACGTAATAATAATAGAAATTCCAATATACTGTCTTCTGCACATAACCATGGTTATGCAAAGACTGATTTATGCTTCATTTCTTTTTAGAAGTTCCGACGCATAACTCACAATTTTTACAGAATATCACCAACTATATTCGTGAAATCACTAGTTCTCAGGATAGCCAACAGTCGGAAACATATGACCGGCGCATTAAAGGAAGCTTTCAGTAAAGGACGCTCGATGTGCGTTTATGAAACTGATGGTCCCATATAAAGGATCCTTCTTCATAAAGGGACTTTATCCTAAAGGAGCCTTTTGATGTTGTGTATGAAACTGGCCGTTAGTTAAATCATATGACCAAATAGACAACAGTTTTGAGTTTCCGGTATTATGTATAGAGCAGTTGTCACTGCAGAAGTTGTCATCTTCCAACATTTGACAAGTATAAGATACGCCATTACTAAAAATAGCGATAACAATTTGCCACCGAGATCTTGTAATTTAACACCTTTAGACTTCTTTCTTCAGGACCACGTTAGAAATTAGGTCTAGGCTAATACTCTACAATCGATTCAGGACCTTAAAGATGGAATTCGTGAAGTTATCATATCATATCAGTTCTTTATCTTGTTGTTGTTGTTGCTTCGAGTAGAGAAAATGTTGTCCGAAATCTATCGTTAGTTCGACGAATAAGCTGCTCTGATGGACGATTATGTAAGCCATAAATTTCACGAAGTGCTCTATAAGTTTGGCGAATAGAACGCTGATTCTGAAAATAAATTTCAACAATTTGTGAACGTTGTTGCGGCGTGAATCTTTCCATGGTAATTTGCTTACTGAACAGAAATGTCGAAACAACATAGCTTCTACCTTCTGTCATCACAGTTATCCCTATAGAAAGTTCTATCACTCTAAAAAAACACCCGATATAATTTCTAATGATTGGGGTATTTGTCACCGTGCTGCCTTCATCTTTATCAAAATCTTCAAGCTGTAATTGGATCACCATTTATATTCGTATTAGTACGAAAGCATTGGACTGGAAGAAGCTGCGATATCTGGATCGGAAATAGAAAGTTTTTAATCCCATAAATATTCGTCAAGACATCTCAGATCTTCCAGAGAAATTTGTCGCGGCGACAACTTAATCCAAACAGATTGTAAGCTAGCCGTTGCTAATCTCGGGCGCAGTAAACTTCAAGCCAAGGGATCCTCGACGTCCTCTCTTGCGTTGATCCTTTTTCTATCTTTCCTTTATTCTTTATGAATTATTGATGGCATTTTTCACAAGATTTAACCGTCGTTTCGTCGCGCATCGGACCCCGAAGAAAATGTCCGTTTCCGTTATTACTTTAATCATGGTGGCCATTTGGCACGATCCATCAGAGTCTCCGCAATTTGATTTATACGGGAACTTAATCCAGAACTGCCGGTCGGGATTTCGAGGAGGTCTCTGGGCAAACAATCGCTCGAAGGACCATAATATTCTGTCAAATTTATAAGGCGATCATCGGAGGGTTTTATTGGAAACTTTGGTGGGTTGAATGGCTGTACTTAGTTTCGAGATATTCGAATGTGTATTTGAAGGATTTTCCAATGTGAGGTTTCATTTTGATATTGAAAAAACAAATATATTTTAAAGGAAATTAATGGATGTTCATTTCTTTGTGTCATATTGACCCAATGTAAAACTATAACCAGCAAATGCCCGCCACGGCTACTGTTTCCATTATCAATTCGTACATCCGCGGCTGTATGTGCTCAATAACTTCACGACAACGTCTATAGAGTCTTGAATCGATTATAAAGAATTGGCATATACCTTATATTTCACGTGGCCCTGAAGAAAATAGTCTGAAGGTGGTAAATCACAAGATATCGGTGGTCAACTCTGATTACGTCTTCGATAAATAACACGGCCAGGAAGTTTTTTTTTTAAATTGAGATTTTTTCGTTGCTTGTGTCACATCGTATTGTTGAATCAACGTCGTCCACATCAAGATCTTCCAATCTCGGCCATAAAAAATCATTTATCATCGTAACAGTTGCCCTAGCCTCATTTTCTCACAAGTAAAGTCCAATCACACTGCCAGTCTAAAAACCGCACCAAACAGTGACACGTTGAAGATGGAGAGAATTTTCAACAATCATTCTTGGATTTCTGAGCCCCAAATGAGACAATTGGGCTTATTAACGTAGCCTTCGAGATAGAAATGGGCCTTATCACTTAAGATGATTCTTCGATGAGAATCCAAATCATATTGATGCATTTCAATGACCCGGTTAGCGAAGCTACGACGTTGCTGGTGATCAACCAGCTTGAGTTCTTGTATTAACTGAACTTTAAGAGTCTTAAGATCTGAGTCTTTAAGTAAAATACGGTGTAATGTCGTTTGCTGAATGCCTCATTCCAAAGATCGACAATCCTGAATTTTAGTCAACACTACGGGCTACAGCACCAATAGTTTCAGTTGTTCTTGAGCGATACATACAATTTCGATTCTTCACATCACTTACTTGTCCCAACGGCTGAAATTTTTCCACCAGTTTCACTATTTCTGACAGAGAAGTTGCTTCACCATTACCCAAAAGTGCTTTAGTTAGGCGAACTTTCTAGTTATGGCGTAGATGTTACTTGTCCAATGTCAAAATACGACAGCACCCCAAATAGCGGTTTATTCAAAATGAAACAAACCTTTTATAGAAAGACCCTTCAGAAAAAACACTTATTAAGACCTCAAGTAAGTCCACGCTGTTTTTTGTGAAAACTTATACTTTACTCGAAGTATATTCAACGACATTGAAAGTACAGCAACCAGAATAATTTTCAAAATCGATTTTTTTGTAATCTAGTAGTCATAAAACAAGAATGAAAACACAGAATTTAAAGATTCGGCCATCTAGCGTTTGCATTTTGAAGTTGTGATTATTTTTGTTAACACGTCTTTTATTCGTGGTTTGACCGTTGTTTAAATAGCATTTTCCCAGAAAAATCATCTTTTCACTTCGGAGGACTATTTTTTTAGGAATTCGTTGAAGATAAGTGTTACACTAACCATCCAGAAATAATTGATGCCTTGAAATATTAAATCGAAGTTGCCATTCATGAGATTGAGCCCAAAACAACGACACTGTAGCCAGTCATGGTGATCATTTCAATGAATATCGAGGTTCTAATGAACCTACAGCATCAAGAAATAATTATTGGTTTTTTATTTATAGCCGATTCAAAACGCAAATTTCAAATGACCCACCCCTTATTTTTTTTATTTATTTATATTAGTCTGATACTCTTAGATCTTCTTATAACTTAAAGAAGTTACGATGCGGCGAAACAATTGTTGTATTAAATAAAAGTTCTGTTCAATTATAAGAAGAAGTTTTTTTTTTGATAGGATTATTACCAAATTTTAAATATCATACAGATTTATTTAAATATTTCAATATTTACAGATATATTCTGTTAGCAGCTGTTAGGTATGATATACTGATGGTTAGTTGATTTTGATATTTTAAATGTTATCTAGGGCCGACGAAGAGATTATCCGTATTCTAATTGTTTTTTGAAGATACATTGCATGTTATGAGAGATTTTTGAATTAACTTATTTGAATATTTGAATATATTTAATATTTCAAATAAATTATATTTTTTGCGAAATCCTTAAGTTGTGTTTTATGTTTTTGAAAAGGAATTGGGTTCACTGTGGTAAGATCAGAAACAAAATTTTGTCTCCTTCAAATATTTATTTATTAATTTCAATTGCCTTTTTTATATTGGTTGGTTTATTTATTCCATTTGACATTGTATATTGAGTTTTGAATATATACGAGTTTTAAATATAAGAGGTGCTTATTGTAAACATTAATTTAATTCTAAAAGTTTTTTGAATAAAATTTTTTTTTTTAAATTAAAATTGTAGAAGACTAACAGATTAAATCTGTTTTGATATTCAAATTTTGTTATATTTCTTCTATCAAGTAAAAAGCCTTTTTCTATTTTATTTTAGATCTCTATATCATTTAACTATCAATTGGAAGAAGGTTCTTTCGATTGTGTTGAGTTCTTTTCTTCAGAAAGCCATCAGAAAAATTATTTTATTCTATTCAATGCATCTAGAACTCAGGTCAATTAATCCTTATTTGTCGTCATTGAACTTCCGCAGCCTCTATCTCTGTATTATTCGCCATATTCTTACTTCAATCATCCTCCACACCAGTATTCTAACGTACTTTAGAAATTTCTTGTCCCCGATAAACCTAATTGGATTATCATAACGTCAACATCACAAATAATTCCTGCAGAAACATAAGGACTTGCGATACAATTAAGACTCGTTCTACGTTGGCAAACAACTTAAGACATTAGAGACGATGAGATCCGGCATTGTTTGCGAAAGATCAGATGACAAAGGGTACTTGAATAAAATTTACTTTTAAACAACCGGTCGTAATTAAGATGGCAGCATCTGAAACTGACAAATAATCAGACAGGATCTTTGTGCGTGTGTAATTCTAGACCCTGTGCCGCCCTTTCATGTCCCAGGAGACTCGTTTACTCAGTGAGCCCCTTTATCTTCGCTGAACAATAATTAGGCATATTAATTTCGATATCTCCGTGCAAAGCTACTCAACGGGTTGCGATCTCGGAAAATACGTGGGATCTCGGTTTCGATATCGTCTTGCAGGTGGATATTGTAAAATGTAAGAGTGTTTTCACTTCTATAGATTTTTTAATACTTGTAGCTTTCAACCATTGATGTTTATGAAGCTGAAGATGATGAAGGTGGCCAATCTAGAGTTTGTATCGGGTGTTTTTTTTAGAGTAATAGAACTTTAAGTCGAAATAAAACACAGTTGAATTAAGATTGAAGCCACATTTTTTTTTATTTGAAAGCTTATTTTATGACATTTATGTTTTAAAAATAATTTCCGGCATATGTCCATCAAAACTACCTCTGAGGAACCACATTCGACCAGACCAATTTTGGACCACTTTTTCGAGTAATTCAGGCCTTATTTCATCAATAACACGAGTTATGTTGGCTTCCAGAGCATCTATTGTTTCTGGTTTACCAGCATAAACCAATGACTTGACATAACCCCAAGGAAAATAATCCAGTGGAGTTATATCACATGATCTTAGACCATTTCTCGAAATCATGTCATCGCCAAATCTTTCTTTCAACCTATCAATTGTTACGGTAGCAGCATGAGGTATAGCACCATCTTGTTGGAACCAAAACACTTCTGGGTCGATTTCATTCAAATTTTGAAACAAATAATCATCGATCATCGATCTGTAACGAGAACCATTGACTGTGACATTAGCTCCAGCATCGTTTTTAAAGAAATGTGGACCGATGATGCCTCCAGCGTGTAGAGCACATCAGACAGTGGATTTTTCAGGATGCAATGGAACCTACAGAACTTCTTGAGGATTGTTTTCACTCCATTTACCGCAATTTTGCTCGTTTACGTAGCACCATGAGGTGCAGCCCCATCTTGTTGAAATCAAAACACTTCTGGGTCATTCAAATTTTGAAACAAACAATCAACGATCATCGATATGTAAAGAGCAACATTCACTGTAACATTAGCTCCTGCATCGTTTTTAAAGAAATATAGACCGATGATGTCTCCAGCGTGTAAAGTACTACTCTGTCAAGAAAGTACCGGGAATTTTCAATTAAAACAACATTTTTACATTTAATCGTCAAAATTTATTGGGTCGCCTTCAAAATAGGCTCCATTTGCTCCAATACATCTATGCCAACGGCACTTCCAATTATCGAAACATTTTTTATAGGCGCTTTCCGGGGTGGACTTTAGCTCTCGCGCCGAATTTTGTTTTATGGCTTCAACCGACTCAAAACGGGTGCCACGAAGAGGCAATTTTAGTTTTGGGAAGAGGAAAAAGTCGCAGGGAGCAAAATCCGGCGAATACGGTGGTTGCTGAAGCATGTTTGTTGAGTTTTTGGCGAGAAAGTCAGTCACAATCGTAGCTCGGTGACAAGGCGCGTTATCGTCATGCAAAATCCATGAGTTGTTCGCCCACAAATTTGGCCGCTTCTTACGGATACGCTCACGCAAACGTTTCATAACGCCTAGGTAATACTCCTTGTTTACCGTCTGACCCTCTGGAACGAATTCGTAGTGCACCACGCCACGGATATCGAAGAAAACAATGAGCATCACCTTCATTTTCGAGCGGCTTTGGCGTGGTTTTTTCGGTTTCGGCTCATTTTTTGCCACCCATTCCGATGATTGCTGGCTTGTTTGCATATCGTACTCGTAGACCCAGGTCTCATCACCAGTTATAATGCGTTCCATGAATGTAGAATCGGAATTACAGCGATCCAGCAAGTCTGAAGCAACCTGTTCGCGATGACGTTATTGAAGAAAATTCAGGTCTTTCGGGACGAGTCTTGCGGCCACCTTTCTCATGCCCAAAATATCAATCAAAATCGTACGTGCGGACTCGTGGGATATCTTAAGATCATGTGCTATCTCTCTCAAGCTGGTACGACGGTTTTCCAGCACTCTTTCCTTAATTGTCATTATAAAATAAAACACTTGTTTACATTTTCTACTTTATGTAGAAAAAAAAAGTAGAAAATGTAAACAAGTGTTTTATTTTATAATGACAATTACAACTGATTTCTACCAAGCAACGGCCCAATCTATCATAAACTCTTTCCTTAATTTTATCGACGTTATCTTCGATCGGAGCCGTCGCTGGGCGACCACTTCATGACCGTCCTTGAAGGCTCTGTACCACTGATATGCACGAGTTTTCGATAGAGCATTGTCACCAAAGGCCTTTTGCAATATTTTCAATGCATCGGCACACAAAAATTCATTTGCAACACAAAACTTTAAACAAATTCCTTGCTCAACGTAATCACCCATAGTAAAAATGTGGAAAATCGATCAGACCCGTCAATTTCTGACTCGAGGGGGAACAAATTTTCCGCGTTTTTATCCCCGTAACTTCAATTCTCTAACTGGGGTGAGGACAACACCTTTATTTTGAATAGGGATGAGGGGTGTTGCGATAACTAATTTTGAAGATCGTATCGAGTGCTATCTGACCCTAAAATTTCGCTTGAAACTATCTATCGATAGTGAAATCAGCGAAAATGGTAAAAGAGGCAGTGTATCAAAGGGATTGTAAATTTGTAGTAGAATTAAAATTTAACGAACGACACTCTGGAAAAAATTTATCCGCTGCTTACGTTGTGCAACTGGTTGCCAAATTTGACGCTACTGGTTCAGTCCGAAACAAAAAGAGAATGCATTATATCCTTATAAGATACGATTGGTTAAGGAACTTAAGGGGATGATCCCGATCGCCGACTCCAGTTCTGTGAAGTGGTCAGAGAAGTGATTAACGATAAACAAAATTCATGTTCGATATCTGTTTTTCGGACGAGTGTTCATTTTACCTTAACGGCATTGTAAACCGGCTAACTATCGGTATTGGTCAGATGAAAATCCAAGATTATTTCGTGGGGTGCATACTCAGCGTCCCAAAAAATTAAATGTATCGGCCGGTATTTATGGAAATCACATAATAGGCCCTTTTTATACCCGGTAATCTTACTGGCCAAATTTACTCAGATCTATTGGAGAACACTATTTATCCAGCCTTCGTGCCGAAATTCGTTGATCTGTTTGTCAAATTTGTCAAGAGTATCTGTTGATCTGTTGAAACTGTTTAGAAAAGGTTGATATGAATGAACCACCACTTTCAATTAAGTAAGCTGGGAGCTTCTATTTAAATCATTAGGAAAAGAAGCCTTGAACTGGAAAGACCGTAGATTCATCCTGGACCTTTACAAGACACAATCTACTATAATTAACATAAACGGTCATAAAAATGAAGCAAAAATAGGACAGGGTTGATCTTTGTTCCCACACCTTTCTAATCTTTTCATAGAATTGGCAATCGACGAAAGCAAAGACTAGAGGCATCAACATCAACGGTTCAATTATTCAGTGCATCTGTTCTGCTGAAGATATTGCCGAATCACAGGATGACATTAACACCATGCTTCGTATGTTAGATACATCCCTAACAAAATTTAAACTGAAAATAAATACTAAAAAAAAGCTATGATAGTAAGTAAGAAAATACTCAGAATTCAGCTTTGCTATCCAGGAAGTCTTGTAACAAGTAAAAAAATCTATTGATAAATGATATTGATTTCTCGCATATCACTTCGTGAAACATTTTTAAATTAATAAAGTAAATAAAAATAACTTGGCTTAAGTTTATATTATAATGAATGCCCTGCATTTTACATAGGTCAGATAGGACGATCTAATAACATAAGGCGAAAAGAACATAAAAAAGTTTATTACATAATAAAATAACATCTGGTTTTTCGGAAATTTGTATAAATAACAACCATTTCATAGATTTCAGTAGAACTGAGATTTACACGTAGGTAATAAAAGCAGAAGAATGGACCTTTTAGAAAGTTTGGAAATTTGTTTAGCACATGGTAAGAAGCAACCAATCACCAATGAACAACTTCAATTCAATTTATGACCATTGCTCTTATCTGTAAAAGATAAGGACCGAACTGACACCATATTACAAACTTTGAATATCAAAACAGATTTAATGTGGTAGTCTTCTACAATTTTAATTTCAAAAAATTAAAACAAAAACAACTTTTAGAATTAAATTAATGTCTTAAATAAGCACAAATGTTTGTCAAGGGCAAAACATACGTACCACGTGCCTTTCTGACGAGTTCAGGTGCGTATGTTTGGAACGAAACTTTCGATATTACTTATTTTTAATTTTAATTAATAATTTATTTTTTGGGTTTTTTATTCCATTTGATATTGTATAGTGAATTTCGATTCTTATACGTCTATTAAATATAAACAGTGCTTATTTAAGACATTAATTCAATTCTAAAAGTTTTCTCTTCATTTTTTGAAATTAGTATTGTAGAAGACTAACAGATTAAATCTGTTTTGATATTCAAAGTTTGTAATTATTCTTCTGTCAAGTAAAAAACCGCATCTTATTATTTCATTTCATATATAATTATATTAGGTTTTCGAATAATGAAATTTATTATACAGTTTCCAGTGGTTTAATGAAGGCCATAAAATGCCTTACATGATTTCTGTGTTAAGCATAAAACATAGATTACCTTGGATATTAGATGTACCTACCTAGTTTATTTGCGTTCACAGATTTTGCAGAAATTGTATGGTAAGATTACAAGTTGCCTTACAATCTTTGTATGATTTCTGTGTTAAGCACAAAACATAGATTACCTTGGATATTAGATGTACCTACCTAGTTTATTTGCGTTCACAGATTTTGCAGAAATTGTCTGGTAAGATTACAAGTTTATTTATTTTTAATTGAATTTATATTATAAATGTAAAGTTGAACTGACCTTATCTGAATGTTTTATTGTTTTTGAGGATGTGCTATATGATTTTGAGAGTTTTTGAAGTACCTTATTTAAATATTTGAACATATTAAATATTTCAAAAAAATTAGTTTTGGAGAAGTTCTTAAAATTATGTTGTGTATTCTTGAAAAAGATTTAGTTTTCATAAATATAAGACCAGAAACTGAACATGTTTTCAAATGTTTGTCAAAGGCAAAACATACGTACAACGTGCCTTTCTGACGAGTTCAGGTGCGTATGTTTGGAACGATATTACTTCTTTTTAATTTTAATTAATAATTAATTTTTTTGGTTTTTTATTCCATTTGATATTGTATGGTGAATTTCGATTTTTATACGTCTATTTAATATAAGCAGTGCTTATTTGAGACATTAATTTAATTCTAAAAGTCTTTTTTTTTATTTTTTGAAATTAAAATTGTAGAAGACTAACAGATTAAATCTGTTTTGATATTCGAAGTTTTTAATTATTCTTCTATCAAGTAGTGATAGTGATCTACCCTACCATTATAAATAGGATTTCATGTTTTGTTCTCTTCAGTTTTGAAAATGGGCTTAAAATCCGAAACATATATGTAAACAGACACTAAATAAGCAGCGAAACTTAAGCCAAGTTTTTTTCATTTACATTATTAAATTAAAAAAATCTATTGAAGAAATATGAAAAATAATCATCTTAGGAAAACAAGCCTCTGAAAAGAAAAGATCCATCCTTACAAATAAACATCCTAGCTTCAAATATCGTAAAAAATTTATGGGAACCTACATCTGTAGCATCCTACTGTATGGATGTGAAACATGGACGATTGGACAATATGAACAAGCAATGGAAAGGTGGCTGTGGATGCGAATGACCCGAACAAAATGGATTGATAGAAAAACAAACGAGGAAACACATCTGTTAATGAAAAAAGACGGCTTATTAACCATCACTCTGAGGAAAACTTCTGGGCCACATTCTCAGGCCTAACCAATACATAACAAATTTTTATTTATTTTTATTTACTTCTACACAAACACCCAAATAGGTAATTACAGATGGAGAACAACAAAATACTATCAACAATCACTCAACCTAGGAGAACAGTCTTCTCACATTTTGTAAACTAGTATTGAATAAATCTATATCAGATTTATTAATCAACTCATTGCATATGGACATCATTTTATTAATAGGAGATGAACTACCTGGTGTTACATAAAAAATTTCCCTATCTCTAAGTCTCAGATATAAATTAGGAATCTTAAATTTCAAAAGATTAGTAAACTGGCAGTCTTGAAATGTTAAATTATTCACAACTTTAAAAATGAAAAGAACTGCGTTACACTTACGTCTATTAACTAAAGTGCACATATCGAAATCTGTCAACATGGAAATATATGACTTCATGAAAGGATACTCATTGTATTTTTTCAGGTGTAAAAAGCGAAGGAATTTTTTCTGCACTTTTTCAATTCTGTCAATATGAGATATGGTTGACGGCATCCAAACCACTGAAGCATATTCCAGCTGAGGTCTTACGAGGGCTTTATAGAGTGAAATGGTAGTGGAACAATCAAAATCTCTGCTATTTCTAAAAACTAAACCTAGTAACTTGTAAGCTTTGTTGGCGATGAAGTCAAAGTGGCTATTAAATTTAAAATTTTGTTGAAAAATTATACCCAAGTCCTTAGTTTCCGACTTGCGTTCAAGAATTTCCGACTCAATTACATAATTGAAATTTAGCGGGTTGGATCTTCGAGTGAAGCTGACCACGTGACACTTCTTTGTGTTGAGGGACATTTTATTATCTTTGAACCATCTCCCCACACTGTTCAAGTCTTCCTGCAGTAGAGAGCAATCAGTCAAACTCGAGACCTTCCTAGACAGCTTGAAATCGTCCGCAAACAAGAGTGCAGTGGAAAATCGTAGACAGGCAGGGAGATCATTAACAAATACAAGAAATAGTAACGGCCCCAAAACACTACCTTGGGGAACACCTGAACTCTGTTTTATATCTTGTGATAATTCATCACCGACTTTCACAACTTGCATTCTTTGATGCAGATAGGATTCAATGAAATCACAAGCATCCCTCGAAAAGTCACTCTTAGCAAGTCTATCAATTAGAAGTCTGTGATTTACTTTATCAAATGCTTTTTCACAGTCAGTGTATATCGTATCTAGTTGTAAACCTTCTTCTATTGCATCCACTGCAAGTTCAGCGAATGAACAAAGGTTACTTATTGTTGATTTTCCTTCTACAAAACCATGCTGACAGATATCGAATTTAATATTGGAATTTTTAATTATATCATTATAAATTATTATTTCGAATAGTTTAGATAGGGCATTCAAAATGCTGATTGGCCGGTAGTTTTCAATTAGATTTGTTTGTCCCTTTTTATAGACGGGTGTTATTATAGATGACTTGAGACGATCTGGAAAGGTATTTTCTAAAAGTGATAAATTAAAAATATGCAGTAGTGGAACCACTAGAAAGTCAATACAGCCCTTGAAAATATAGGAGGGAATATTATCTGGACCATTAGATTTCTTCGGTTTCAACTTTATCACAGCTTTTCTCAGATCATCTTCTGAAATGGCGGAGAATTTGAAACGTCCTCCCGTTGGGCTCGTTTCACACGAATCATCTTCACTAGTATATACGGACTGAAAGAAAGAAGCAAAAGCACAAGAAATGTCCCTTGCATTATTGAGCAATTCTTGTTCGAATTGCATCGATATTGGGATTTTATTTTGAGATTTCTTTCCACCGATAAACGACCAAAATGATGAAGGATCACTATTGAAATTTTTTTCGAGTTGTTCTTTGTATCTTGTATATTCAAGTTTCGTTTGATGCTTAATTTCTTTTCTAAGAGAAGAGAATATTGTATCATCTTCCTTCTTTAGATTTTTATGTAATTTATTCTTTTTTATTATTTTTTGTTTCAATTCCGGGGAGAACCATATGGGAAATTTATGCCCCCCCACAGCAATCGAATTTTTAAATCTAGGAATAGATTGATCAAGCATGGTGTAAATTTTATCATAGAAGAGATTTAGACTTTCATCAACACACCCACAACTAATTACTTCTGACCAATCAGTTTGCGACATCAGATAGTATAGCAACATATAATCACCTTTAGAATAGTTATAACTGTGTTTTTTGACGAATCTAGTTCCCAACTGACCATCACAATGAGAATTGAAGGATATCTCTAGCGCTGGATGATATCTGTCCTCACGAAGAATAGGAACCTGTGATTTCCGCACCAACAGATTCAGATCAGAAAATATCAAATCAAGCATTCTACCCATAAAGTTAGGAAATTCATTATGCTGCTTAAGATCAAATAAATTCAAGAAACTATTTACTAAGGTACTTTTCTGACAGTTTTCAGAGAAGACAGGGATGTTAAAATCTCCTAAAATCAACAGGTTCTTATCTTCTAATAAAACGTTACCGAAAATGTCAAAATAACTTGCATATACAGAATGATCTGAGTTAGGCGGAAAGTACACAATAGAGATATAGTACTCACAGTTCCCCACTACCAACTTCAGCAGCACACAATCCAACAAACACTCATTTCGTATCACTTCAAAATTAATATCACATTTGACTGCGAGAAGAACTCCTCCTCCCCTGGTTTGGCCTGAATTTCTGTCTCTTCTTACTACTGCATAACGCTCATCAAAAATTTCTTCATTAAGTACACCATCGTTCAACCAAGTTTCCGTCAGGGCTATGATATCGAAATCGGATGACAGCACACTAGTGAAGAGGTCTTCAGTCTTGGACCTCAAACCTCGTACATTTTGATAATATACTGTTATCCGTTTGAGTCGTTTAGTTGGTAACATATGGGTTAAGTTTTGCTTTTCGGAGTCGATTTCCTCCCCAAAAAATGAGAAACAACCGCACCCTTCGGCCATAAATCTTTATTCCAAGCTTTCTTCAGCTGTTCTTGAGAAATTGTGATCTTCATGGAAGCATAGGAAGAAGGATGCTTAGAGGGATGTATCTCACAATCAACATTGCCTAGTTTATTATCCAGCAATGTTACCATATCTTCCACCTTTGTAGAAGGATTCAACCTGGTAACGTGAAGGGACGTTAATTTAGGAACAGTTTGAACGATCATATCATCATTGCGTCCAATTAAAATTTTTCTCTTCCTTTTATTTTGAACAACTCTAAAGCCATCGGAGTCGTAAACAACCCTTTCTGGCATTGGTTGGGATTTCATCTTTGATGTATTCATAGTATGATCAATCGAATCAGTTCTTATTAATTCATTCTCGGTCGATCCTGATGAGTGAAATTGCTTCTTAACATCAGGTCTTTTATTTTTAGGTTTTCCGCCAGTTTCGAGAACATCGGTGTTTTGAATCGTTCCGGTATCGATCACCTGTGCGGCCGATACGGTGTCAACGTTTACATACAGTTCCCGCTGATAAGTTTTTGTAGTATTCAACTTTTTGTTGAGGTCTTCAATCAATGAATCCCGTTCCAACAACTTTGATTCCAATGTAGATATTTTAAACTTCAACAATGAAATATTTTCCAACAAAACGGAATTGTTATCTTCCAAACCAGCAATTATTTTACATAGCAAATCGTTTTGCGTCGACTCACTTGTAATTACTGATTTTGATTCCTTTGAAGAATTGACCGATTGGGTCAATGTAGGTGTTGTACTTCCACTTGTTGATTTTATATCAACTAATAACATGTCACGTTCACAACACTTTTTATTTCTTCCACAACTTGGATGGTTTGCTTTGGAACAAGTTGAATACTTTAATGCACTTTTTGCAATTGGCCTTTTACAATTTTCACATTTTAAAGACTCCAATCGCGGAGCCACCAGTGATTCGTCCTTCTTGTTCGCCGACATAGTGCTGAATGTTTTGGAAGGCGAAATAATTGGCAAAAGATCTCGTGGACGACCAACGAAATCTTAATTTGAAGAAGTATTCCATCTTATTGAGCGTTCTCCAGCTAAAAAGAATGGATCTTAACCGACAAACCTGGCTACAATATCAAGGTGGTGCCTTTAGAAATCGATGATGATGATCTGGTGATCCAGTGATCACCGAATCTTAATGAAACCCAGCATTAGTATAGGACTTGATTGATCAGCTTTGGATAGAGCAGGAACATTCGTTTTCCAAGATCTCACATCAGTAACCAAACACTGTCTCCCATAATTCGAAACCGCGGAGCTTACTCATCATATTTCTCGGATTAATACAGCACTAAGTTTCACCGTAACTCATCTATGAACTACGACGTTCCGTGAGATCCGACCTCAGTGTATCGCTGATTCTCACAAACTAGTAGCGATAAATCGCAACCAAGTGTGTCATATTTTCGAGAGTTGTACGTTGCTGGTCAGAGCGTTATAGCCTTAAGTGCAAAGCGGCCATAACTTACATTACATTTTGAAGCCCACTGCCACGACGTTCGTGTAAACAAACTGTGCTCAGAACAGCAGTTCTGCCGGATTTACTGCTTCATAAACTCCACCTTCTTTTCTATCACGCCGTCTTGATGAATTCGGAGACTGGACGGATTAAGTTGGACGATTTCCTGATTTATAGACAACTATCTGGAACTATATGGGGGGATATATTGAAAAGTTGAATGTCTAAGATGAAGAATATCGGAAGTTTTACGACGCTTTTAGTGGGTTCATACGAAAAGGAATCGACGAGAATGGGACCAGCGAGTTTCTGAGCTGTCCAGGGCAGACTGAGGGAATAGAATTAAATGGCCCCAGTGAAATGATTTTTCGTACTCGTATATTCAAGAAATATAAAAATTAAAGTTTATTTTATATCTATACACGAGGGGCCTTCAATGTATTCTCGGTATAGGCATGAAATAAAATTTCAATGCATTTGTTATATCGAGAAATAAGCTTCTATAAACCTTGTAAAACATATTCTTCCAGCTTCTCCCCAAAATAAGTATTAATTGCTACCTTCAGTTCTTCATCGTCGAAGATATTTTTTCACATCTGAGAATAGGTAGAAATCACTGGGGGTCAAGTCTGGAATGTACAGAAGATGAGTAATTTCTTCGAAGCCGCATTCCCGCACAGCTGTCTTTGCTACACTGCCCTTGTGAACCGGCGCGTTGTCGTGAAGCTTGATTTTTCTTCGCCTTTTTCCTTTAATTGCTTCTCTTCAATTACACTGTGATGCTTTCACTCTTTTTAATGTTTTATATCAATATAATACCTTTTATAATTTTTTCAATTGTGTCATCTGCCATGGTTGGTCCTAGAGCTCTTTAACAAAGAATTCTTGGACCCTCACGAGTATATACTGTTATGAATATCATATAATGAAACGCTGCACACCAAATATTATGACTTATCATATGAACTAAGACTACAAAAATCAATGAAATGTCAAAAAAAGTCTTATCTGTGTGTTCAAGTTGACTCGTTACAGAGTACGTAGAGCGAAATTGTTTCAAAAGATCTTTTGTGTTAGAACTATTTGTAATTCACTTATTAAAATACTCACAAGCCAAAATTTTGAAGAATGATCATGTTCGGAAAACACGTCAACTAGTCGAGAGAAAATTCTTCGAAACATTAGTCAGAAATCGGAAGTACTTTCAAATTAAAATAGGAAAAGGTTTTTACTTGATAGAAGGAATATAACAAAATTTGAATATCAAAATAGATTTAATCTGTCAGTCTTCTACAATTTACCTTCAGCGTATAAAGCACACCATACAGTGCATTTTTCAGGATGCAGTGGAACCTGCAGAACTTCTTGAGGATTGTTTTCAGTCCATATACGGCAATTTTGTTCGTCTACAGAGTCGTTCAACCAGAAATGAGATTCATCACTAAACACAATTTTACGATAAAAAAGTGGATCAACTTCAAGCTGTTCTACGGCCCAATCAGCAAACAAACGACGTTTTTAATGGTCCAGTAGCTTTAGTTCTTGAACCAGTTGGATCTTGTATTGGTGTAGACCAAGATCTTTACGCCAAATTTTCCAACTTGTTGTGAACGTTTTACGTACAGTTCTTTCCTTGTTGTTGTTGTTGCATCGACGAATAGACAAATCTGGATCATCATTAACACTATGACTTACAGCAGCGATATTTTCTTCTGTACGTACAGTTCTTTGTCTTGTTGTTGTTACATCGAGTAGAGAAAATGTTGTCCGAAATCTATCAATAGTTCGACGAATAAGCTGTTCTGATGGACGATTATGTAAACCATAAATTTCACGAAGTGCTATATGAGTTTGACGGATAGAACACTGATTTTGAAAATAAATTTCAACAATTTGTAAACGTTGCGGCGTGAGTCTTTCCATGATAATTTGTCAATGCTTACCGAACAGAAATGTCAAAACAACATGGCTTCTACCTTTTGTCAAATCACAGTTATCCCTATCGAAAGATCTATCACTCTTAAAAAAACACCCGATAGAATCAGAAGGAAAGAAACTTAATTATTTAGAATCTGTTGAAATTTTCAAATTAGTTCACAAAAAAAAATAATGTAAAGATAATCACTCTAAAAAGAACACCGGATATATTGAGTTTTGATTTTATACGTCTATTAAATATAAGCCGTGCTTAAAAGACCTTAATTTAATTCTGAAATTATTTTGAATGAAAATTTTTTTGAAATTAAAATTGTACAAGACTGACAGATTTAATCTGTTTTGATATTCGAATTTTGTTATATTCCTTCTTTCAAGTAAAAGCCCTTTTCCTATTTTATTTTATACATAATATATAATTATATTTAGGCTTGAATTAAAATCTCATTATAGAATATCAATGGTTTAAAGAAGATCTTATAATACCCTACAGCTTTCTGTAATTTTTGTGACGAACATAGAATATCTTGGATTTTAAAGTTAGTTGTTCAGGACGACTTTTTAAATATGATTTAGGACCAATGAATATGTTATCGGAATTCTAATTGTTTTTTGAAGGTATAATGCATGTTTTGAAAGATTTTTGAATTAACTTGTTTAAATATATGGAATATTTCAAATAAATTATATTTTCTGAGAAGTCCCTGAATTATATTTTGTATTTTTGAAAAGGAATTGGTTTTCATAATGCTAAGATCAGAAACAAAATTTTGTCTCCTTCAAATATTCATTTATTAATTACAATTGACAATTTATATTTGTTGGTTTATTTATTCTGTTTGATATTGTATATTGAGTTTTGACTTTATACGTCTATTAAATATAAGCCGTACTTATAAGACATTAATTCAACTCTCAAAAGTTTTTTGAATGAAGATTTTTTTGAAATTAAAATTCTGGAAGACTGACAGATTAAATCTTTTCTGATATTCAAATTTTGTTACTTTCAAATTATTCAAATAGAATTGAAAGAGAGTATTTAACCAAAATTATATGTTAAAGAGATAGAAATCGAAATAATTTGAATTTTGATATCTATTTTGGAACTATTTCACTGTTGGTTCAAAAATTAACAGTGCTGTGACCTAAAGTGGCGCAAGATCGCAGTAACAAAGCCTACTCAGGATTAATTGAACTCCCAACTCGTACAAGCAGAAAAAGTTTCTTATCCATAACAATTTTTGTTCAACGTGTTACAAACCCAAATCATGAGAAAATATAAAATTCCCTCAGAAGATTGGTTTCCAACAAATACAGGTTATTAGAAAATAAAAATCAATAATCCATAATAATTGGCGCCCAACGTGGGGCAAATGAAAAATCATAAGGAATATGAACATTCGTTATTAGAATCCATAGCATTATGTATTGAGATTTGCGGATAGATCACTTCACTATCTGTGTCTTTTCGTTTTTACTCAGAAAATTACGAAAATTAATTATAAATTATTTCCATGCATGAGTGTTCAATAGTATCCCGAAAAATAATTGCATTAAAAATGATTATCGAAATTATAAACAGATGCGCAATTTACCGAAAATTTGCTATTGTTTCTGGTGATTCAACCACAAAATTTTATATTCGGAACATGTTTCATCCGCCAGTAATTATTCAACTGTGATTAATTATTCCAATGAAATATTTGAGGGACCTACACCGACGTTAATTTCGCCATTACAAACAATAATTGAATTTTATAGCGCTGATCAACAACATGAAACAGAAATAAACTGGCAATTAGACGAGAGGTGCTCGATATCGGAAAGTTCATTATTTGTCGGTAATTTTGGAGCCCGCCGAAGAAAACAATGGGAAGTGTATTCGGGAATGAGGGAAGATGAAAATTCAATTGGAAGTGCCCAACAGATAAGTATTGGTTAACATTGGTGGAATCCCGAAAAGTAATTAAACTAAATAATTGCTCATTGTCGAGTTTAGACCGGAGTTCTCTTGTTTACCGAAAAGTTTAATCAATGGCGGAAGGCTGGCTGCGGAGGTAGGTCTATCTATAATTCGACCATAGGTCGAAGTTGAAACGATTAATCTGTCTTCCAGTTTGGGAATGATGCCAGCGTTTGCAGATGTGAGTTTGATTCAGGAATGGGAACTTTTGGAACATTTAAAATGTGGCTATAAGGCACTTGTATAATGAATATTTAACATTAAAACTATTAGAGAAACTATAGTATTTAATTGAATCAGTCTTTACTTGATGAACATCCATTTGAAATAATATTAAATAAGGTTATTCTGATTTTTACCTATGTATTATTCTTATTATAATGAAGGGTGTTTCAATAAGTGCGAAAGATTTCAGTGTTCAATAAGATATGCTTTTCTGTAGCAAAGTATTAAAACATTTCTTGATTTAGAAAATATACATTTGGGAACTATGTATGAAACAAAATATCTTGTAAATGCTACGGCTATGCTGGCATATGCGTATCTTTTTAACGAAATTTTCAATGACGTTATTGAATACAGGTGGTGGTATTTCACTGATACAGCATCTAATTTCGGCTTTCCAAGCTCCGTTAGTTAGCTTATTGGCATAAACCTGTGACTTCAGAGAACCCCACGTCTAACGTCTAAAGGCGTTAAATCGCAAGAGCGTGGAGGCTAATTCTGGTTACCAAATCAGCAGGTTGCTCAAGGATCTAATTGGTAAATATTAGCCTTCTACATATTTAATTTTAAAAAATTATATTTAATAATATAACTTCAGGAATGAAATTAAATTAATGTCATATAAGTTCCACTTATATCAAACGACATATAAAATAAACATTCATAAGATATCCAAATGATATAACAAAATCCAATAAATAAATATTGTTAACCAAAATCCTATAAATTGAATATTTTGAGTAGACAAATTTTTGTTTCTGATGATCAATCTTATGAAAACAAATATCTTTGAAAAATGTTTAACATAATATCTTAAGAATTTCATCATAAAACTATCTTACTTAGAATATTCAATATTATTGGATATTCAAGTTACTTTCTATAAAATCTCAAGATATGTAAAAACATTACTGAAACACAAGTTTTAAGAGGGACTTTGCTTCGTCAGTACTCAATTAATTCATATTGAATAAAATATAACATAAATCAACAACAAATATTTACTCACCTTTCAACAATTTAGAGAACTTCTGGTAAATGTATACTGAAAAATTTAAATGGAGTGTAATGTTAATTACAAGTAAATAATTCTGTGGTTTACACTCCATTTAAATTGTTCAGTATTCATTTACTAGAAGTTTTCTAAATTGTTGAAAGGTGAGTAAATATTTGTTGTTGATTGATATTACATTTTATTGAATATGAATTAATTGAGCACTGACGAAGCAAAGTCTCTCTTAAAACTTGTTTTTCAGTAATGTTTTTACATATCTTGAGATTTTATAGAAAGTAACTTAGTTAGATATCCAATAATACTGAACATTCTAAGTAAGATAGTTTTATGCTGAAATTCTTGAGATTATGTTAAACATTTTTGAACGATATCTGTTTTCATAAAATTGATGAGCAGAAACAAAATTTTGTCTACTTAAAATAATTAATTTATAGGATTTTGGTTAACAATTTTTATTTATTGGATTCTGTTATATTATTTGGATGTCTTATAATGAATGTTTATTTTATATGTCGTTTGATATAAGTGGTACTTATATGACATTAATATAATTTACTTCCTGAAGTTATAATTATTTAAAATAATTTTTTGAAATTAAATTTATAGAAGGCTAATATTAAAATATTTGAATAATCTCAATTTAATCAAAAACTTTAGGAATCCACTGAATTTTAGTTCAAACACACCTAAAAATGGCACATTAGAATAATTTTTAGCTAACGTAATAAATTTGTTAAAAACAAGATTATTTCCAAAGAAAAAATTGTCTACAATTTCAGAAAAATTTACCAAGTGTTAAACCATGTTAGAATCCTTTTCAAATGCGCAAAATTTTGATATTACGTTCCAAACTCGCGTAGTACAATTTTTTTCAGTACAGTCAGTTTAACTGAGTAAAATTTTTATTTTGAAACTTTTTTTTGGAAAAATGTCTCTTTTTCATCCAAGCTGGAGCAGCTGGATTTGAAGTTAACAACAATTTAGAGAAGCATTTTTCAGGGTTACATAACAGAAAACATATTTGGAAAAAGTGAAGATTGTGGCAACAGGAGTAAAAAGACCATCAGAGGGTGTAGAATTTTTAAAATTTCTTTTATATGTCTACCATTTTGAAAGCATGCCACATGATAACCAGTACGTCACTCAGTTCATCAAATAAGGCAGTTGCACATAATATTCATGGCGGTTTAAGGGCAGAATTCGAAGAAAACCTGGACTAAAGATTATGGCTGAAGAAAACTTTGTAATAATTTTTTTAACCACCCTCATAGAGCAAGTATTTTATGAAAATTTTCATGAAATCACCCTAATTTTTATTAAGATGATATTTTTCAAGTTATACCATGTTTTAAGTGGAATAATTGTAACAGAATTGTTACCAAATAAAATCTGGAATAACTTTATAACGAACAATAATAGAGCTATACTCAAAGCATGTACGTAATCCAAATAGATTTAACAAAATAATCGGTAGATAATCCACTCAATCAGTCTAGAGATACAGGCAACAATAGCCGTTATGTGGCTTCTATATTCAGTCCCTTCACCTGATAAAATTAACAGCACAGGAAAATTCTCGCATTAACCCAGCCGAGTCCCGACAATCGGTAGGAGATAGAACCCCCACAATATTAATTCATCCTGTAATTTATGTTGAATAACTGCGTTGATAAAATTAATGGAACCCTTCAAGCCTGGCTCGCGTCCCCTTCACAATTAACTCAGGAATTGGGGAAATTTTTCTCGCCTAGCGGATGCGCTTGGGGTGTGGATGAGAGTTTTTAAGACCTGGTGGTGACAGCTATGAAGTTTGCGGAATTCGTCCGAGTTAGTGTGTGGTTTAGGGATCAGAATGTTTTCGAGGCGAATATTGCCGCTGAGGCAGATAGTTTAGGGAGCCCAGATTGTGGAAGGAGGAATTCGACGATTCTGAAGGATTGTCGAGAAGATTAAGATTTCTTCCGGTCCTACTTAAGTATTTCTGGAGATATAGGGTTGAGAAGCGGAGTGTTGTAGGTGGAAGTTGGGATAGCCAATACAAAAATGGGCAAGAAATCGTAGGAAGAGACAAATTCAGAATCATATTAGTTTTCATCGAGTTTCTGTTAACTTGGTTAATCCGGAATTCACAGCCGTTTCTATGACATATGCCGAACAGAACTATGATCCGAAGCCTCATAACAACTAAACATAGTTGAAGGTTAGCCATTTAACAATAAGAATCGTTGATCTACTGCTGAACCTGTTAAAATTGTGAAAACTTACTACAAAAACAATGATTCTGTAGTAAGTACGTTTCGTGCATTACGAGCAGATTATGCTCGACATAGTCGTCCATCTAAACGTACAATTGCACAGTTATGTGAAGAGGCTGGATCTGTTACTGAAGCTCAAGGCCCATAAACCATCGAAATGCACGCTCGACCGAAAATATTTCTACAGAAAGTGTTGACAAAGAACCAAATTTATCAATTAATCGGCGCGCACAACATTTGAGCCTCTTTTACAGCACGCTATGGCGTATTTTGCATCTGATTTGCATCTCCATCTTTATAAAGTTCAGTTGACGCAAGAACTAAAGCCAGCTGACCATAGAATGCGTAGAACATACGCCGATTGGGTGCTTGAACAACGTTTGGATGACGATTTTTCGCATCGCATTTTCTTCAGTGACAAAGCACTCGGTGGTTATGTAAACAAGCAATATTGTCATATCTGGGGCAGCGAAAATGCTCATGTAACTGCAGAGAGACAATAACATCCACAAGAAATCATTGTATGATGTACAATTTGATTGGTGGAGTGATTGTCCCGTACCTCTTTGAAAATGAAGAAGTTATCACTCAAAAACCATCAATTCTCATTGCTATAGCCAAATGATTACCGAATATTTTGGCCTGAAATTAACGATATGGAATTGGAAGAGATGTGGTTCCAACAAGATGGTGTAACAAACCACACAACACTACTAGTTTTGGTTTTATTGCAAGAAAAATTCCTAAGCAGCGTAGTTTCTCGTTTCGGCGATGTGATTTTGCCACCAAGATCTTGTGATTTATGGCCTTGTGGGTTATGCAAAGGATCGTCTTTATGGCGATAATCCTCAGACTATTGACTTATTGGTGAGATATTGGCCGAAATGTGCCTGCGAATCGTCGAAAATTACCTCACAGGCATATTGAGTCCTGTAAGAGATCACGTTGAGGACATTTAAATGATGTATTCCACACAATGACAAGGTCCAAGCATTATATTGAAATAAAAATTTGATCGATATTCTAAATGAAAAAATGTTTTGTTTACGTTTACTTTCGGAAGTACAAAGTGGACAACTCGGTTACTATTTACAGGGTTTCCAAGTTATCCCTGGCCAAACTTCACGAGGTGATTCTACAGACAATTTGAATCACAAAAGTTCCCAAAGAGTAAAGTTCACTTATGTTTCGTTGTAAAGTTATTCAAAATTCTACTGTTTTGTAAAGTTTCACAATTTTTCCATGAAAAGCATACCATAACTTAAAACTATCATTTTGATCAATATTCAGTGTGAACTATTGGAAAGAATGGAAAATTTGTTTCAGACTGGAGTGATTGCATGGAGATTTTTATAAAATACTTACTGATTATAGTGTGGTTAATGAAAAACTGCTTATGAAATTTTCTTCGGCCATAATATATGGTCAATGTTTACACCCTATCTTTCAAAACACCCCAATGGAAGAAGTCTTAAAGTGTAAGATCCTGACTTCGAGCAGTCCATCTGATCGGTACGAATCTTCCTTTCCATTTTCCTTCAAAATGAACCTCCATCCATTCTGTAACTTTTCTACTATTGTGTGCTGAACAACCGTCCATTTGAAACCAAATTTAGAGTCCTTGGTTCGGAGGCATGTCTTCCAATAAATTAAAAATTTCATTTTGCAAAAGATTTATAAAAGTAACAGAATTCAAATGCTCTCGAATTATTATCTTGTCATGGCTAGACTTACATTAACTCTGAACAGGTGTTGGTGATGAGTCGTAATATTCGCGAAAGTATTATTGTGGGATCAAGCATGGGAGTTGTGGAAATTTTTCTGTAGGTTAAAAAATTGTGAAACGGTGCAAAATAGTAGAATCTTTAATAATTTTACAACGAAAAATTATTGGATCATACTCTATCGGAATTTTTATTATGCAAATTGTCTGTAGAATCACCCTGTGGAATTTGTCCAGAGATAATTTGGGCAACCTATATATATCTACTATATGTCTTTGCGAATGATGCTCAATTAGTCTCCACATGTGGCTTGAATTTTTGGAAATAGCCACGATTGTAATATTGGTGGTATTAACGAAAGGGTATAGGTTTATTTAGTTATTCATTAGTAAATAGGAAACTCAACAGTTGTGGATATAATTATAGGGCTGCTCCAATAAAATCAGGAGAAACATAATCATAAAACGTATGTTCCACTGAAAATTAGCAAAACAAATTCTTAAAGCAAGCAATAACAACAAAATTTCATACATATCCATAAGATCAATGAGCTGCAGAATTCACATAAGGAAGTTCAGAAAATAGAAAATATGATTCAAATGGCAATTATGAAATCTTAAAATCCTCTGAGAATAAATTTTTAATACAGGAATGTTCATGCTCTTGGACCTAGAAGGGATGGATTCAGTTATTTCAGTTTCATTTTGAATTTATTCTTATTTTCTTGGGTGTAATCTTTATGCAATAAATGTACAGCATATCTACCCTACTCTTTTTTTTTGCTCTAGGAGTTTCGTGGTTGTTTATTTTTGTTTGTTTGTTTTGGTTCGTTCGTTGGTTTGTTCGTTCGTTCGTAAATTTACAGTATAGTTACAATCTGTAAAATCATTTTAGACATTATTTTAAATTTTATTTTCTTCTCTCTAATGGATTTTTCTTTTGTTCTCTTTAATGTACATTTACATTGTGCCGAGCTGGATTAAGAAAGAAGCTCCATGTTTGGGTACCATATCAATGAAAAACTAAACAACATGATAGATCGAATTTCTATCTGCGAAACCTTGGCGTAACGGAATGAAATCGACCTTTTTTTTAACCCATGGAAACTGGGGATGAGAAATAGGTCTTGGTTAGCTTGGTTGGAATGTTTTAATGCGTCCACCATATAGTTCAGACCTGGTACCAAGCGATTACCTTCTTTTTCTTGCACTGCAAAACTTCCTGCGCAATGGGAAATTGACATCAATAGAATTATGAAGCTACGTTTGAAATGGCAACAAATTATAGAACAAAACGATGCATATTTGAGCCAAATCGGATAATACAAAACATGTTAAAAAAATTTAATTAATGAAGGTTTATACTTGATAGAAGGTCTATAAAATTATTTAAATATTTTGATATTTACAGATATATTCTGTTAGCCTTCTACATATTCAATTTCAAAAAATTATACTTAATATAACTTCAGGAATTGAATTAATGTCATATAATTACTACTTATATCAAACGACATAAAATGAACCTTCATTATAAGACATCCAAAAAAAACAAAAACGAAATAACAAAATCCCATAAATATAAATTGTTAACAAAAATCCTAAAAATTAAATATTTTGAGTAGACAAAATTTTGTTTCTGCCCATCCCTCTTATTGAAATAGATATCTTTCAAAAATGTTTAACATAATCTTAAGAATTTCATCATAAAACTATCTTACTTAGGATATTCAATATTATTGTATATCTGAGTTACTTTTTAGAAAATCTCATGATATGTAAAAACATTACAAAAAAACAAGTCTTAAATGAGACTTTGTTTCGTCAGTACTCAATCATATTCATATTCACTAAAATTTAACGTCAATCACCAAAAATTATTTCCTCACCTTTTAACAATTCAGAAAGCTTCTGGTAAATGAATACTGAAAATTTAAATGGAGTGTAATGTTAACTCAAATAAATATTTCTATGGTTTACCATTGATCTAAAAGATTGAAAGGCAATTTAACGGCCTCTGTTATAGCACAAGAACCATCTGTATGAAGAATGTTAAGGAAACCAAATAATTATATAATATGAAATAAAAAATATTTAATTTATAGGATTTTTGTTAACAATTTATATTTATTGGGTTTTATTATATCATTTCGATGTCTTATAATGAATGTTTATTTTATATGTCGTTTGTTATAAGTAGAAATTATATGACATTAGTTTAATTCCTGAAGTTATAATATTAAATATAATTTTATGAAATTAAATATGTAGAAGGCTAACAGAATATATCTGTAAATATTAAAATAACGAAACATGTTGAATATGGTCTTGAAGTTCACGCAAAAATAATGGATTTTTCCCAACCTATGTCTATTTATTCTTTTTCAAAACACATTCACCCACAATAAATGCTCGGGAAGAAAGAAATTATCTTCTGAAAAATTTCCCAAAATGTAATAGGTATGTCTTGCCTTAAATATTCTTTTAAAACACAATATCCCACTCACGACGACAAATATTCCGCTTTATGAGACAATTTCTCACTCCACGAAATATTCTACCTAGGACGTCAACTGCAGCAGGCCACAACTGACCCATGTCATGTAGCTCAGAAGTCTATATTTTTCATTTCGCCTGGAAAAGTAGATAGTGGCGTAATTTCTCCAGTAGTGTCAATCCTGACAAATGATCGGATCCCCTTTCGGATGTAACACGTATTTTATCCTCTTGTGATTAAGTGGGACAGAGGAGACTATTAGAACTGTCGTTAATATCGAATACGACCCTTTTGATTTAATCTCGATGTCTCCTTTCAACTCATAGGTCGGCCAAATTAATTAGTTTCGTCTGTCGGGTTTTGCTCTTGATTTTCTCGTGATAGTAATCTTTCATCAAATTTTTTCACGTGGTTTCTCAGAAATCATTTATTTGCCATTTTTTGTAACAGGTATATATGAAATAATAGGTTAGGGAAAAAATCCATTATTTTTGCGTGAACTTCAAGACTTTATTCAACATGTTTTGGATTGTCCGATTTGGTCAAACATGCACTGTTTGGTTCTATAGTTTGTTGCCATTTTAAAGGTAGCTTCATATTGCCTGTCTCCAAGAAGTCTTGGTCCTTATTGAAAAACTCAGTTAATCGATTTTCACAATATTTTTTTGATGCCAACTTCTTATCCCTCAGGAAGTTTTGCAATGCGAGCTAAAGATGGTAGACGTTTGGTATCAGGTCCGAAGTATATGGTGGATTCCGGAGTTTCTGGTGAGTCACTATAAACGTCTGTGACCTGGCGTTGTTCTATTGGTACACAACACCTCTTCTGTTGGTCAATTCTTGCCGTTTCTGGTCAATCGCTAGCTTCAAACAGCCCACATGACAACAGTTGAGATTCGAGTTCAATGCTTGACCATATGGAACCAACCCAGAATAAATTATTCCTTTTCAGTTCGACCAAATGCACAGTAGAACTCTACTGGTAATTAGTCCTGGTTTCGCAACCGTTTGAGTTGCTTCACCTCGCTTTGAACATGATCGTTTCCGCACAATATTGTCGTATGTGATCCATTGCGCATCCCAAGTCACTATTCATTTAAGAAATTGGTCGATTTAATTCCGTTTGGCCAAGGTTTTTGCAGATGTAAATTCGATCTATCATGTTTTCAGGTACTGAAAGGTTTCAGCCGTTACTATTTGGTAGTTGATCATAATTAAAACAAGTTACTATGTTTAACTACCAATAAATTGATATTTTACACATTTAATTATGACTCGAATTTTGGAAATTAACTATCCCACCTTCAGACAACTAAGACAACAAACATAACAGTGCATTTATGCATACAGAGGTAGAAGAGATAATAGAAACAGGTTAAATAAGGTTTGAAATGAAAGGACTATTAGACTGTCGGCACGTCAAAGAAGATTGGTAAACAGATGTCCAAACTACCAAATAAATAACCGCGAGCTTCGGTTTCAACCCCAATATGTTCAATGTATATATTCAACAGAAACAATCTAAAATAGCTACAAACCAAATTTATTCTATAATAAAAACTGAAGAAAACAAAAAATTTATTTCTTTATCGATAGCATAACTCAAAAAGTGCCCAAAAGTTTTTCAAATTTATAATAGTTGTCAAGATTGCTCTCAAAATATAAAATAAATTATCATCCGTGTTATTTAATGCAAAGGACCCAACTCCAAACATACATAAATCGGGAGTTTATGAGTTATCCTGTTCGATGTGCAGTAATAACTATAAAGGACAGGCGAGACGTTTCTTCAAGACGAGGTTCAATGAACATAAAATGAATTTCACGAAAAAAAACATAAATGTTTAGATATCGGCCATCATTTTCCGACAATAGAAAATCTTAAAATTTTACATGTAGAATCAAAAGGAGAGAAACTTGATTATTTAGAATCTGTTGAAAGTTTCAAATTAGTTCACAATAAAAATAATGCAAAAATAATGAATGACTGTACGGATCTATGTATTTCGAAAAATTTTTGAAATATTTATATAAGTAACATCTGTTTACCAATCTTCTTTGACGTGCCGACAGTCTAATAGTTCTTAGGCGTCCTCTCATTTCAAAACCTTTTTAATCTGTTTTTATTACTTCTTTTACCTCTGTATATGCACCCTGTTCTGTTTGTTAAGTTTTCAGTTGTCTGAAGATGGGATAGTTAATTCCCGAAACTCGAGTCGCAATTAAATGTGTAAAATATCAATTTATTGGTAGTAAAACATAGTAATTTCTATAACTTGTTTCAATAATGTTTGCTGGTGTTAATTGGTGTCGCACCAAAACACTACCTTTTGTAGGAAATGAATTCCAAAGCTCACTAGCATTTGTCAAATTTCTTGAAATATAATGGTTTCGATGATTATACAAAATTGGCACTATTTTTTGGTTCAAAAATATTCTAGAAAAGTAGCCTAATTTTTTCTCTAACTTTTGATGACTGTTTGTTTTGAATCGGTCAAGTTAAAGTATACCTTTTTATGAGAGAATTATTTCAAGTGTCAAAAATTAACAGAGTTTCAAATTGTAATGCTTCTAACTTGAAAACTATAATACTTGAAATTACCCATGAAAAAGTTTACAATTCTTCAGCTTATATGCTATTATAACTTTATCTATGCTTAAACAAAATTCTTCGAGGATATTTCTTATATACACATTTTTAAAATTACTGAGGTAGATATGGGGTGTTTTTTTAGAGTGATAGAACTTTCGATAGGGATAACTGTGATTTGACAGTAGAAGGTAGAAGCCATGTTGTTTTGAGATTTCTGTTCAGTAAGCATTGACAAATAGTCATGGAAAGACTGCCGCCGCATCAACGTTTTCAAATTGTTGAAATTTATTTTCAAAATTAGTATTCTATGGAGCACTTCGTGAAATTTGTGGTTTACATAATCGTCGATCAGAGCAGCTTATTCGCCGAAATATCGATAGATTTCGGTCAACATTTTCTCTACTCGATGCAACAACAACAAGACAAAAAACTGTACGTACAGAGGAAAATATCGCTGCTGTAAACCATAGTGTTAATGATCATCCAGATTTGTCTATTCGTCAACGTTCACAAGTTGGATCCTGTGCAACCACCACATAGAAAATTTTACGTGAAGATCTTGGTCTACACCCATACAAGATCCAACTGGTTCAAGAACTAAAGCCACTTGAGCATAAAAAGTCTCGTTTGTTTGCTGTTTGGACCCTAGAACAGCTTGAAGTTGATCCACCTTTTTATCCTCAAATTGTGTTTAGTGATGAAGCTGATTTAATGGCTATGTAAACAAGCAAAATTGCTGTATATGGAATGAAAACAATCCTCAAGAAGTTATGAAGGTTCCATTGCATCCTTAAAAATGCACTTGTATGGTGTGCTTTATACGCTGGAGGCATCATTGGTCCATATTTCTTTAAAAACGATGCTGGAGCTAATGTTACAGTGAATGGTGCTCGTTACAGATCGATGATAAATAATTATTTGTTTAAAAATTTGAATCGTATCGACCCAGAAGTATTTTGGTTCCAACAAGATGGTGCTACACCTCATGCTGCTAGGGTAACAATAAATTTTTTAAAAGATAGATTTGGCGATAACATTATTTCGATGGTCCAATTAATTGGCCTTTAAGAACATATGACATAACTCCATTGGATTATTTTCTTTGGGATTATGTGAAGTCATTGGTTTATGCTGATAAACCAGAGACAATAAACGCTTCGGAAGCCAACATAAGCCGTGTTATTGATGAAATAAGGCCTGAATTACTCGAAAGAGTGGTTCAAAATGTGTCTGGTCGAATGCTGTTTCTCAGAGTTAGTCGAGGTGTCGAGGAATTTCAAGTAGTTATTTCTTCCCAACTGTCATAGGAAATCATATAGAGGAATTTAAATTTCAACGGGCCGGCACCACGTGGTATAATAGTAACGGAACAATGGTATCGTTGCAATCTCCAGATAGCCCTGAAAATTATCTAGCAACATCTTTTCATTCTATCATTCATCATTTCACTCTTTATGTCTTTTAATTCACAACCCTTTTCCAGAAAAGTTCGTCTATTTCAGATCCCGAAAATTAATTCTGCGACTACGAGCCGGAACTTTTCATTATTCTCATAACTTATTTGTGCTACCTGCCAAGACAATGAGATTATCCCTAATGAAGACGTTTCTGCAACAGGAAAGTTACCGCATTGTAAACTTCTCACAACAACTTAGCTAAATGCGTCCAGAATCACTCAGCGACGTATAAGATAGAATCCTGGCAAAGCCACGCATAATCTTTCGAGACAGAAATTTTAATGCATTCAAAATAATGCGAGAATGGTGAAACAGAATGACTAATTGGGGGTTGTCAACGCAGATGTTCATTCATACTGAATATTCAGTTTCTCAGCCGCCTTTCAGCGCGTCCCTTATGGAGTGGTCCAACAGAGTGTTACATCCTCCCTCAATTTTCGGTTTGCGGTGTTTTTTTCGGGAACCTGTGGCGGGAGAGTTAGTTCATATTTGCATCTATTTTGCGGAAGCTGAGAGGGTGCTATGTAGGATGAGGAACGGATCAAACTCCACTTTTGTATTGTACATGATGTTTCGAAATGAAAGCATCATCATTTGTATTTCAGAAATATCGTATCGGTGAAATTTTGGCAGAGTTTGAAAATTCTTTTAAATTATTAGTTTTGAGTCTACTTTGTGGAAGGTCGATTTGAAGAAGATCCTGTATGTAATGATCAAGAGGAATCAAAACACAATCTCCACCAGGGTCTACAGGAAACACACACGGGGCAGTACCTAAACTATACCTCCAATCACGCAGCATCAACAAAAGGAAGCATAATAGGTTTATTATATTATATTCTTGCGAAAAATATATGCAATAATAAGGATAACCTTGAAGAGGAAGTGAAAAATATCAAATGGTATCTCTTGTATCTATAGGTATCTATAGTTCAAAAGTGATTGACGCCATCATACAAAAATGCAACAAACGCCTGACTCTGCAGAAGACGAGGAAAATTTATCAATTACTCATGTGAAAGGTTTGTCAGAGAAGATGCACAGAATAGCTTGAGATTACAGCATCCAGACAGCGTTCAAATCGGGAAATACTCTCAGTTTCCAGACAAAAACCAAACCGAAAGACTGAGTTACCAACAAGAATTGCACCTACTCGATGCCTTGTGAACGTGGAGCATCTTATATAGAAGGAGCGAAAGGGCTCCTTGAAGTCTGCGTTAAGCAAGAAAAAAACACACCATCAAAGGAGAAACAACCAAACCAGGAATAGCAGGATATACCTGCGTCGAGCAATATATTATCCAATGGAACAAAGCGAAGATTATCCACCGGGAAAAACACTGCAAAAGAGCAAGTGCAAAGAAGCAGTCTTACAACAAAACCCACATGTTTACAGGCGCCCAAGCATAGAAGGTCAACAAATATGGCGCCCTCTACTGGAACGAACGCATAACGTGAAATTGGTTACGCAACTATGGGCCACCTATTCACCATGACCTAGCTCATAGAAAAATACAAAGAATACAGCAAAAAATTGTACCTAGCATTTGTAGATTACAACAAGGCCTTTGATATGATGCATCATACCTATCTTCTAATCAATCAAGGTATACCAGAACCATACAACAAATTTATCACAATTGCTCAGCAAAAATCAAACTTGAAACTGTAGGAAAACCCTTTAAAATTGAAGAAGATCTACGTCAAGGTGTCCAAATTTCTTCATAGCTATTTACAGCATTATAAGCTGTACCGACTGAATAATTCTGGAGTCTATAAATTAAGTTGTCAAGAGTGTAATAGTGTGTATATAGGACAAACGGGCCGACCTTTCCATAAAAGGTACAAAGAGCACCAATCTGCTTTTAGGAACCGGAAGAATAATTTCAATTTTGCGAACCATTTCTTCACTACAGATCACACGTTCCCAGAATTGAACAACCTTGTTATCTTGCACGTGGAAGCGAAAGGAAAAAAACTTGACATCCTGGAATCCATAGAAATTGAAAAATATAAAAAGCACGTACCAAAAATAAAACTACTTAACGAACAGACGGAACTTTGGAAAACCCCTCTCTTCGAAGCTCTGCCGAAGCCTACAATCCCCATATATAATAGTTGAGATCTAATTTGTTCATTCAGTTTGAAAATGTAGTAAACACTACGAAACTCGAGTCACTGTATATCAGTTATAATAAAAAGTGATAGAAAACAAAGTAATTCCTTATTTCATTCCATTAATAATTTTGTGAACACTTTCAGAATATTCTGTTTTTTGTCTGTATGAAATTCTTATTCCATATGCGGTTGTTACAAAAGAAGATTGAACACGGATAATGTAGGCGAAATAGAAGGAGAGCGACTCTAACCAAACATAAAACGGGTACGAAAGGAATATTTATTCAGAAACGACAAATTCAAAAATGCGTGTCCATTTTCACATCCCATTATATCATGACCGGGACGCGACCAGTCGCGTCAGCAGAGCGGAATTAAAGCTCGAAGGTGCACAAAAAGAGGCGGCAGCAATAAAAAACTAACGGCGATACCAAGGGAAATCCAATAAAGGGTTCAAGCAGGATGTTTCACGTTTTTGCCCGGAGTTTAACCGAAAATTTACGGCCACGGACGTGTGCAACTAACTTACGTTCCTGTTCGGATAACAGCTTTTTTCTGACAAACAAAACGAATGTCGGACGAAATGGAATTCTGATAAAAGGGAACCTCCGAAATGGAACCGAAGCATTAAAGTGAGAGCTACATGAGAAATATGGAAAGTGGCGTACAGCTATTCGGCAATCCTTTGATACCATAACTGGGATTTTTCCAAAGAGGTCACCATTGAACTTTCATTTCACCGATCCTCACTTCCTTAGACTTCACCGAGTCGAAATACGAGGCGTGCTCAGATATTTTTGAATAATGCGTCAGTGGCGACATTTAGAATTGCAACAACAAATATTTACTCACCCTTCAACAATTTAGAAAACTTCTGGTAAATGAATACTGCAAAATTTAAATGGATTGTAAGGTTAACTACAAATAAATAATTCTGTGGTTTACGCTTGATCTCAAAGATTGAAAGACGATTTAACGGCCTCTGTAATAGCACAAGGACTATCTGTATAAAGATTGTTAAGGAAACCAAATAATAATATATTATGAATAAAATAAAATAAATGGAGGTTAACACTTGATAGAAGGTATATAAAATTATGTAGATATTATAATATTAGCCTTCTACATATTTAATTTCGAAAAATTAAATTCAATAATTATAACTTCAGGAATTAAATTAAATTTTTTGAATTTTTGAAGGGTGAGTAAATATTTGTTGTTGATTGATGTTATATTTTATTGAATATGGATTATTTGAGTACTGACGAAGCAAAGTCTCTCTTAAAACTTGTTTTTCAGTAATGTTTTTACATATCTTTATTTTATAGAAAGTAACTTAGTTAGATATCCAATAATATTGAATAGTATAAAAAAGATAGTTTTATGATGAAATTCTTAAGATTATGTTAAACATTTTTGAAAGATATTTGTTCTCATAAGATTGATCAGCAGAAACAAAATTTTGTCTACTCAAAATATTTCATTTATAGGATTTTGGTTAACAATTTTTATTTATTGGATTTTGTTATATTATTTGGATGTCTAATAATGAATGTTAATTTTATATGTCGCTTGATATAAATGGTACTTATATGACATTAATTTAATTTAATTCCTGAAATTATAATTATTAAATATAATTTTTTTTAAATTAAATATGTAGAAGGCTAATATTGAAATATTTAAATAATTTTATATACCCCCTATCAAGTATTAACCTCTATTTATGTTAAGCAATTATTCGTTAAGATAACGAGGGCAAGACCTCAACGAAAAGGATGGTGTTGCTTTTGCCTTGCAAAAGACTCAACAAATGGGTCTATGATGAGAGATTATAAATCAATTCTTCGCGCCAGCTGAAGCAATTTTCTTTGCACCATCGAAGTTATTTACCCAGCGCCAACCTGGTAGGAAATTGAATACATTAAGAGTACTCAGAATACATCCAGCTCTAATTAACTGCAATCAGGCGTGTTTACTTTGAATAAATGAATAACATCAAGTACCGGTAAACCCTAAGGGTAGAATTCAACGGAGAAGTTCGAAAATAACAGCCTTCTTCCCTTATTTAAACAAGGAGAATCAAACGTTTTCGAAACGGGGCCATAATTAAAATATGTTTCCCAGTCGGTATAGTTTTAGATTTATTGCCCGTAATTATGTTTAAATGGGACGATTTTATAACACAAAATGTCGAATACGGAAAGAAATAATGAGGGTTGGGTTTATTAATTCTATATTGGTGTTCGTTAAAGTTGATGCATCTCCTTTTATTTTGAGGAATTTTCATTAGTTTTACTGTCGTCAATTTCAGCTTGGATATTTATGAACAATTAAGGATCGATTATTTCGGAAATGTTTACTGTCCTGCTATAAAATACAGAAGTCGTTAGCATATAAGTTGGGAGCACTTAATGCAGCCTTGTATACAGTGTGCTTTGAAGGAATGAGTGACATTCTCATGCTGTCCGATATAAGTACAATCAGATTTTGACCTGAAGAAAAAAATGTATGCAGTAAACATTATAAAATTAAATATAAAAGTTTTTCTTGATGAAAAGATTATTACAAAATTTTAAATATCATACAGATTTCTTCTGTAACCCTTCTACAAATTTTAATTTCAGAACAAATTCTATTCAAAATTTTTAGAATTAAATTGGATAAATTTCTTTAGAACATACCGTGTCAATTTAGTAGACATATAGAATTAATACTTATTAAACAGTACCAAAGGAAATTAAAGAAATTCAAACAAATATAAACTGAAAATTATTAAATAAATACTTGAAGGGTACATTTTGTTTCATGTCTTGTTTTATGCAAAACTAAATTCCCTTTCAGAAATTTAAAACGTAACCTCAAGAGCTTCTTCAAAAATAACTTGCTCAAAATAAGTTCCTTAACCATGTAGAACATCTCTAAAAAACAATTTAGAATTATAACAACCGTAAATCTTCAGCTCGACTTCATATTTAAAAAATAAAAATAATTGATAAAGATATCTTAGCAGACCGACTAAATTGTTTTTTACAGATTTTACAAGTTTCTTGTATATGGAAAAGTCATGTCTATCAATATTTTTAGGGCTTTTTAAATATAAGAAATTGATGCTATTATCTACTTCTTCTTCATGTTAATCTTTAAAATTAATAATAGACACGACTTTTCCATATACAGGAAACATACACATACAGATGGTGCGATTTATTTTACTTCAAACCATCCACTTCCACAAAAATTATCAGCTTATAATAGTATGCTTTATAGATTGGTTAACATACTCAAGACAAAAAAAATTTTGAGAAATAATATAAAACCATTAAACAAATAGCTTTCAATAATGATTTTAATACGTTAATTATAAATAATATACTTGATAAAATAAATTACAAGAAAGCATATCACTTGGATATCCAAAATTTCAAATTTCAAATGAAACAAAATTTATTTCATCAACTTATTATACATAGGCCAAAAATCTGAAAAGATTGCTAGATATTTAAAGAAAAAAGAAAATTATAACATCTCTTTTAAAACCATTAATTCCTTAGGCATCTTTGTATTTCTTTAATTCCCTTTGGTACTAAGTAATAAGTATTAATTTTATATGTCTACTAATTTAACACGGTGTGTTCTAAAGATTCAATTTAATTCTAAAAATTTTGAATAAAATTTTTTTTCAAATTGAGAAGTGTAGAAAGTTTACAGAAGAAATCTGTATGATATTTCAAATTTACATATTAAAAGTTATTGAGGAAACAATTTTTGATGAATTCCGAAAATATTTAAAAAGAGATTCAATAGCTCAATTCTGTTCGGTAATTCCATAAAAATTTGTTTTTTATAATACCTATTAATTTCTAATGTTTCTAATAGATTCAATCTGAGACTTTTGAAAGTATAAAATATCAAAACTACTATTAAAAATATGTCCTGTGTCCAATGTGTTCTGCATAAGTTGAATTCCTTCTTTTGTTGCAATAACATTTTTCATGTTCCCTAAGTCTTGTCTGGAAAGATCTTCCCGTTTGACCAACATACATTCTGTCAAGAAAGTACCGGGAATTATCGATTTAAATCTGGCGGGGCAATGAGGCAGGTAAATTTTTTTTTCCTAGGTTGGTACCACTATCCTTAATTACTATGCCAAGCTTGAGCGGGATCTGTCAACTAGTGTGTTTGCAACAGCTGATTAAGTCAGTCGATGTCAGAGTGCATGCCGATTTTTACTATGGGTGATTACGTTGAGCAAAGAATTTGTTTAAAGTTTTGTGTTGCAAATGAATTTTTGTGTGCCGATGCATTGAAAATGTTGCAAAAGGCCTTTGGTGATAATGCTCTATCGAAAACTCGTGCATATCAGTGGTACAGAGCCTTCAAGGACGGTCGTGAAGTGGTCGCCCATCGACGGCTTCGATCGAAGATAACGTCGATAAAATTAAGGAAAGGGTGCTGGAAAACCGTCGTACCAGCTTGAGAGAGATAGCACATGATCTTAAGATATCCCACGAGTCCGCACGTATGATTTTGATTGATATTTTGGGCATGAGAAAGGTGGCCGCACGACTCGTACGAAAGACCTGAATTTTCTTCAAAAACGTCATCGCGAACAGGTTGCTTCAGACATGCTGGATCGCTGTAATTCCGATTCTACATTCATGAAACGCATTATAACTGGTGATGAGACCTGGGTCTACGAGAACGATATACAAACAAGCCAGCAATCATCGGAATGGGTTGCCAAAAATTAGTCGAAACCGAAAAAACCACGCCAAAGCCGCTCGAAAATGAAGGTGATGCTCATTGTTTTCTTCGATATCCGTGGCGTGGTGCACTACGAATTCGTTCCAGAGGGTCAGACGGTAAACAAGGAGTATTACCTAGGCGTTATGAAACGTTTGCGTGAGCGTATCCGTAAGAAGCGGCCAAATTTGTGGGCGAACAACTCATGGATTTTGCATGACGATAACGCGCCTTCTCACCGAGCTACGATTGTGACTGACTTTCTCGCCAAAAACTCAACAAACGTGCTTCAGCAACCACGGTATTCGCCGGATTTGGCTCCCTGCGACTTTTTCCTCTTCCCAAAACTAAAATTGCCCCTTCGTGGCACCCGTTTTGAGTCGATTGAAGCCATAAAACAAAATTCGGCGCGAGAGCTAAAGTCCATCCCGGAAAGCGCCTATAAAAAATGTTTCGATAATTGGAAGTGCCGTTGGCATAGATGTATTGGAGCAAATGGAGCCTATTTTGAAGGCGACCCAATAAATTTTGACGATTAAATGTAAAAATGTTGTTTTAATTGAAAATTCCCGGTACTTTCTTGACAGAGTAGTATACAAATTGGCAAGTACTGCAAGTTAGCTTATAAACACCTCATTTCTTGTTCGCACGTATTAAAATACGTGTATTAGTGTTTATTGATTTTCCTAATGAATCATTGGTTTTGTAAGAGATATTGAAGTTATGATTCATATTTAAATATCTAGCTACCTTTTCTGTTTCTGATTCTAAGTATGTTCATCAAATATATTTATTTTCTATTAAATTATTGTTTTTAGGGTATACTGATGACAAAGCTAGTTTTAATTATATTTTAACAAAAAGATTTTCGATAATTAGAACATTGAAACCGTTGTTTAACACTTTCTGTTAAATATTATTGTACTTTTTGTCAAAATTCTCATGTGTCATAGGTATGTTAGCAGCATATAATAATATGTTATATAGATTAACCAACATACCTATGAAACATGAGAATTTTGACAAAGAGTATAATAATATTAAACAGATCGCGGTAACAATGGTTTCAATGTACAATAAGATTATTTGATGTATTGGGTCATTACTTTATTTACTAGTTGAAATTCATTTTCAACTAGTAATAAATAAAATTCAATTTCGACAAAATTTTTATTGTTGAATGACAACTATGGCTTAATGATATTCTACATTTGAACTGCTACTATGTGAAAGCTTACATAGGTTCTTATATATGTATTGACAGGTATTAAAGGAACTTGGACTACAAGTAGAATGGTATTTATTAGGGTATTCTCAATTAGGTGGAGAGATAACGTCAATGGTTATAAATATTATTGGGATAGTCGACTACCCCAATAACTTTTAATGGGGTAGTCGACTACCCCAATAACTTTTTATTGTTGGATGACAATTTTTTCGCCATACTGTTGGTAAATCATATTCTACATTTGAACTGCTACTGTTTGAAAGCTTACATAGGTTCTGCTATATGTTTTGACAGGTATTAAAAGAAGTGGGACTACAAGTAGAATGGTATTTATTAGGGTATTCTCAATTAGGTTGAGAGATAACATCGATGGTTATAAAAATTATTGGGGTAGTCTACTACCCTAATAACTTTTTATTGTTGGATGACAATTGTTTCGCCACACTGAGGGTTAATCATATTCTGCATTTGAACTGCTACTGTGTGAAAGCTTACATAGGTTCGTATATATGTATCAACAGGTATTAAAGGAAGTGGGAATACAAGTAGAATAGTATTTATTAGGGTATTCTCAATTAGGTGGAGAGATGATGTCTATGGTAATAAAAGTTGTTGGGGTAGTCGACTACCCCAATAACTTTTATTACGAGGCGAATTATCCAATCCGTACTGCATGTGATTAATATGATGATCAGTAAAAAATTTGCTGAAACTTTTGGTCCATCGCAGTATAAAACACATTTTCAAAAGAAAATTCCTGCCGGAATCCATTCCAACAGCCTACCACTTGACTGATAGACATCATAAACAAGAAAAATCCCGACCCCAAGATTCCCTTTATCAATTTGCAATTTTCATCTTCCCGTTCTTGCGACATCAAAGCGACTCCTTTATTGAAAAACTAAGCACATTTACCGAGAAGAAATAGTTTTCCCATTCCCTTTGACGCATCAAAGACCCTCGTTAAACAAATGGAATTATCGCAATAATTCCCTGGGGTGGGGCCGATTGCACGTGATCCCGGATATTCTCCGGGTTCATCTTTGAATGTCGAGAGGCGTCTGGTCGATCCCGCAGGAACGCTTGTAGATAACACCGTTTTGGCGGCCGAAAGAAAATCCAGGGAGCATCAGTAAGCTAGGAGCACGACGAAATACAATTCATGAAGCAGGCAACTAGTTAGTTGAGAGTCTCGTGTAATTCAGTCTAATCTGATTGCTGGAGGCGAATTCGATTATGATAATCGGGAACCCAGGAAGACAAGCACGAATTAGAGAAATCTTATTTGGAAACCCGAGAGGAGTTCGGTTACTTCACGGCACGTGTGAAGAAGTGGGTAAATTCTCCTCAGTAGATTAGCGTTCTTTCGATGAATGCTATTACAAATCTTTAACAAGCATGAAGCTGAAGAAAATGTGACCGCTAGGATAGCTGGGCTGCTTTTTCTCCATATTCTCCCTACAATCGTCGTTGTTGGATACTGAAAAGAAAGTCTAATGATGACACTTCAAAATGAAGCATACTTCATATCTCCTCCAGAAAAAGCAACATTTTGGAGTTCACGTATGCGTACGTTATAAAATATGATTTGTGAATTGGCGAACTGTTCGCTAGAGCGAGTGGAAACACTAGTATCGGGTGTTTTTTTAAAGTGATAGAACTTTAAATTGAAATAAAATACATTTAAATTAAGATTGAGGCCGAATTTTTTTTTATTTGAAAGATAATTTTATGACATTTAAGTTTTGAAAATAATTTCCGGCATATGTCCACCAACGACTAGCTCTGAGGAACCGCATTCGACCAGACCAATTTTGAACCACTTTTTCGAGTAATTCAGGCCTTATTTCATCAATAGCACGAGTTATGTTGGCTTCCAAACCGTCTATTGTTTCTGGTTTATCAGCGTAAACCAATGACTTAACATAACCCCAAAGATAATAGTGTTATCACCAAATCTATCTTTCAATAAATCAATTGTTACGGTAGCAGCATGAGGTGTAGCACCATCTTGTTGGAACCACAACACTTTTGGGTCGATACCATTCAAATTTGGAACAAATAATCATTGACTATGGATCTGTAACGAACACCATTCACTGTAACATTAGCTCCAGCATCGTTCTTAAAGAAATATGGACCGATGATGCCTACAGCGTGTAAAACACACCATACAGTGCATTTTTTCAGGATGCAATGAGGGTTTAGCCCTACTTGACGGTTCGACCGGCCTCGTCCTAAGCCAGGATCGATTGCGAGCACTTCTGGGGTTTGTGGATCTCTTCGATGCGGCTGGACCGTTGGTGCTTGAAGCCAGGATCAATTGGAAAGACTTCACAGGGGTTCGTGGGTCTTCACGTAGAGGCCGGATTGACGGTGCTCGTACCAGGATCAATTGAGGCATTCATTTTTGAGACTATCATAGTTCATGGGACTGTGTTGGGTTGGGTGGATAGGAAGCCCCTTCTGCGTCAAAAAAAAACTGGAGTATTGATACTGCAGAGCCAGTAGAGGTTGGATAGTGCTTCACTGCTACCAGTCACGGTGTTGGTTCTCCTACTGAAGCCGAAACTCGAAGCTTGGTGGGTTCAACTCTTCGGAGTGGTTCCTGCAAATGCGCGATGATGAGGCGTAACTCTTATCACACTTTCTGCTTCCTGGGCAGATTTTGGAGACTGCTGAGTAGTCACCTGGCGAAAGTGCCATGCTCACATGCCAGTAACGTAACTGGTAGTCCTTCAATACTGCTAATTCGTGATAGAGCAACATATAGTTATGGCAGAGAATGAGTCCTTTGATATTATAAAGAAATTCATTGAATGTTGCACCTTGAAATTTATGAATTGCCGTGGCACATTCTGATACTAAAGGAAAATGATTTCGTTTTGCGTTGATTGCTTTGTTATTATTCATGGCTCCTACAATGTGATACAGTCAAAGAGCCTTCACTGTGTCTTAGATATACGAAAAGTAACTGGCTATGAGAGAAAGTGAGAAAGAAAACGTTTGCTCGCACCTCTCTCTGTTGCCCCTAGAGTAATATAAGAAACGTAACAATCTCTCTTTCTATCTGCACTAATTCATATCACCCTCTCAACTTTCGTTCGTCTCGCCTGATCACATTTTTCGTAACGCTCTCATCACGCATTCACCAGCTTACTTCTCAAGGCAAGCGTGCGGGAAGAAGTTTTATTTCAAAACCCCTCGAAGTAATATTCAATGTATGTTCACCAATATACAAGTACTGAAACTCTAATCAGAAGCACCCAAAGTGCTCAATCCAAACTAGTATAGAAGCCGTTGCATCGGACAACGGACAAATCGAAATTCCTCCATGTCCTCCATTCGACGTCGCCATCTGACATCCGATTTCTTTACCATATCGCATATCATTCACGCGGTAATGCACAGGATAACTGAAATGCTGAAGCTTAATCGCATTTGTCGGGCTTAGAACTTTCGTCAGCTGTCGTCTCAATTATTGTGAGCGCGGTGCGATATATCTATAATGATAAATGTCAAGGGCTGCTGACGACAAATGCGATTATTTCCCTGAGCAGTTGAAATGCGCGGCTTTCGAAATGTATTTGTAGTGGTACGCTCACCTTGCTTGTCTTCAGCCGATCGGGATAACAACGCTATAGATGCCATCACTATCGGACAGACATACAACGGAATTTGAGTGAGCTATGATGCCAAAGATAGACAACGCAGAGGCGTACTTGGTTCAGTGTAGCAGGGGATCGATCCAAATTTTACTTTGTAGATCTTAATAACTTCGATTACTGGCTTTTACTTACATGTATCGGGTGTATTGTTTAGAGTGATAGGGCTGACTGTGATTTGACAGAAGGAAAAAGCCATGTTGTTTTGACATTTCTGTTCAGTAGGCATTGATAAATTATCATGGAAAGACTCACGCCGCAACAACGTTTACAAATTGTTGAAATTTATTTTCAAAATCCGTGTTCTATTCGCCAAACTCATAGAGCACTTCGTGAAATTTATGGTTTACATAATCGTCTATCAAAGCAGCTTATTCGTCGAACTATCTATAAATTTCGGACAACATTTTCTCTACTCGATGCAACAACAAGACCAACAACTGCACTTACAGAATGTCTATTCGTCGACGTTCACAACAAGTTGGACTCTGTGCATCCCCACATGAAAAATTTTGCGTAAAGATCTTGGTCTACAGCCATACAAGATCCAACTGGTTCAAGAACTAAAGCCACTTGACCATAATAAGCGTCGTTTGTTTGCTGATTGAGCCCTAGAACGGCTTGAAGTAGATCCACTATGGCTATGTAAACAAGCAAAATTGCCGTATATGAAATGAAAACAATCCTCAAGAAGTTCTGCAGGTTCCATTGCATCCTGAAAAATGCACTGTAGGGTGTGCTATTACAAGGTGGACATCATCGGTCCATATTTCTTTAAAAACGATGCTGGAACTAATGTTACAGTGAATGGTGCTCGTTACAGATCGATGATCAATGATTATTTGTTTCAAAATTTGAATGGTATCGACCCAGAAGTATTTTGGTTCCAACAAGATGGTGCTGCACCTCACGCTGCTACCGTAACAATTGATTTATTGAAAGGAAGATTTGGCGATAACATTATTTCGAAAAATGGTCCAATTAATTGGCCTCTAAGATCATGCGGCATAACTCCACTGGATTATTTCCTTTGGAGTTATGTCAAGTCATTCGTTTATGGTGATAAACCAGAAACAATAGACGCTTTGAAAGCCAACATTACTCGTGTTTTTGATGAAATAGTCGAAAAAGTGTTCCAAAATTGGTCTGGTCGAATGCGGTTCCTCAGAGCTAGTCGTGGTGGACATATGCTGGAAATTATTTTTAAAACATAAATGTCATAAAATTATCTTTCAAATAAAAAAAAATTTGGCTTAAATCTTAATTGAAATGTGTTTTATTTCAATTTAAAGTTCAATCACTCTAAAAAGAGCAGCCGATAGTAAGATTATAAATGCGGTTTTCTGTCGAAAATTGAAGCTTTATTGTGACAAATTTGTTACACATCCGTTGCTGTGGATTTGGCGGTATCAATAATAATAATAATGATAATTATATACTAGCTGGTTAATTGAAGATTATTGTGTTGAGGAAGGGTCCTTTGCTTCATAGAATATTGTGAATTATAATAATAATAATAATAACCTTATTTCTGCAACATATATTCATGACTTTTTTAAGATATAAAGTTTCTAATAGAGCCAGGAAGAAAGCAGGAAAAACTCTGGAAGTGAACACACAATTGTTTTGAAGTATTGCTTTACCATTTTACAATTCAACACAAAAAAATAAACTATTTTTCTTATCTTCTTGAATTTAAACATACCTACTTATACATTACTAAACATTAGGAAAAACCCTTAGAATTACATTGAAAAGAACGATGAAACTGAAACACACATATCAGATATGAGAACGGGTGCAACCACACATTTTTTAATGTAATTTCTGTCAGGTCGTGAAATTCTCTCTGGGCACTGACACTATAAATCTTCTAGTTTTTTTTTAAGACCACATATATTTTTGAGCATTTTTATTGATTTTGGAGTTGTGTTATATCGGGTGATCTCCAAAAAAATCACTTGAATTGTTCATGTGCAAGAACCTTTCAAATGATTAAAGTTTTTTAAGTAAAATATTAAAGATTATTTCCACAATTTATTGAGTTAAAATATCGGGTAGTTTTTTTAGACTGATAGAACTTTAAACTGAAACAAAACACATTTAAATTAAGATTGAAGCCAAATTTTTCTTTTATTTGAGAGATAATTTTATGACATTTATGTTTTGGAAATAATTTCCGGCATATGTTCACCAAGACTAGATCTGAGGAAGAAAATTCACCAGACCAATTTTGGACCACTTTTTCGAGTAATTGAGGCCTTATTTCATAAATAACACGAGTTATGTTGGCTTCCGAAGCGTCTATTGTTTCTGGTTTATCTGCATAAACCAATGACTTGACATAACCCAAAAAAAAAATCCAGTGGAGTTATGTCGCATGATCTTGGAGGCCAATTAATTGGACTATTTCTCGAAATAATGTTACCGCCAAATCTTTCTTTCAATAAATCAATTGGTACGGTAGCAGCATGAGGTGTAGCACGATCTTGTTAGAACCAAAACACTTCTTGGTCGATACCATTCAAATTTTGAAACAAATAATCATTGATAATCTATCTGAAACGAGCACCATTCACTGTAACATTAGCTCCAGCAACGATGGACCGATGATGCCTCCAACGTGTAAAGCACACCATACAGTACATTTTTCAGGGTGCAATAAAACCTGCAGAACTTCTTGACGATTGTTTCCACTCCAAATACGGCAATTTTGCTTGTTTACTCAGCCCTTCAACCAAAATTTAGCGATAAAAAGTTAATCAACTTCAAGCTGTTCTAGGGCCCAATCAGCAAACAAACGACGCTTATTATGGTCAAATGGCTTTAGTTCTTGAAGCATTAGGATCTTGTATGGGTGTAGACCAAGATCTTTGCACAATATTTGTCATGTGGTGGATGCTCAGAGTCCACCTTGTAAACGTCGACGAATAGAAAGATCTGGATCATCATCAACACTATGACTTACAGCAGCGATATTTTCTTCTGTACGTACACTTCTTTGTATTGTTGTTGTAGTTGCATTGAATAGAGAAAATATTGTCCGAAATCTGTCGATAGTTCAACGAATAAGCTGATGGTTATGTAAACCATAAATTTTACAAAGTGCTCTATAAGTTTGGCGAATAGAACACTAATTTTGAAAATTAATTTCAACAATTTGTAAACGTTATTGTGGCGTGAGCCTTTGCATGATAATTTTTCAAGGCTTACTGAACAGAAATGTCAAAACAACATGGCTTCTACCTTCTGTCAAATCGCAGTTATCCCTATCTTAAGTTCTATCGCTATAAAAAACACCCGATATAATAATAATATTTTAGCTGGTTAATGGAAGATTATTGTGTTGAGGCCATTATCCAGAAATCATAGAATATCATGTCATAGAATATTCGAAAACGAAGAAGATATCGCTCAAACCGTCTATTCTCATCGCTATGGCGAAATGAATACCAATTTATGAGATTTATGAAGAGATGTGGTTTCAGTATGATGGTGCAACAAGCCACACAGCACGACCTCTTTAGGGTTTATTCCCAGGATGCGTAATCCCTCATTTCTGCGATGTGAATCAGCCACCAAAATCTTGTGATTTATCAGACTATTGATGATCTGAAAACCAACATCCGTCAAGTTTTTGGTGAGATATTGCCCGAAATGTATAGTGAAGATTGGTCTAAAAATGTAAGTTTCACAAATTTCTTATGAGTATTTGTTTTGGAAGTGAACTGAAACAAATATACCCCACTTCCAAAACAGGTAATAATGACAGAAAAATTGTAAAATTAACATATTTTGGACCAATCTCGCATGAAATAGCTTTAACACCGTCACATAAAATTTCCAACCTCTTTTTTTAATGCAAAAGACAAAACCAACTGGCTGAATAACTCTGGAGTCTATAAGTGAAGTTGTCAACAGTGCAGTAGCGTATATATAGGACAAATCGGGAGCTCTTCTCAAAGAAGGTTCAAAGAACATCAGTCTATATATAGGAACTTTTATTTTGTGAGACATTTTTTCGAAACCAATCACATCTTCCCAGAATTGCAATATCTTGAAATATTCTACCTAGAAGCGATTAGAAAAAATTATAAATTCTGGAATCTATCGAAATATTGGAGCACAAGCACGTTTCAACAATGAAGCAGTCAAACCTTTGGCACACCCCATTCATCGAAGTTTTGAACAAGCCGAAACCTTAATAGTCGAGATACAATTTGTTGTATTCAGTAGTAAACTCAAGTCGCTATATATTCAGTTAATAAATAGGAAGTGATAGAAAACAAAGTTTCATTCCATTTAAAAATGAACTAAAACGAAGTAACGGAAAAATCGATAGTCATTTTTCAGTTTTGGGTATTTCGGAACGTCAATCTTCAGATCGGTAGCAATATCGAAAAATCGATAGGTTTGGCAACACTGCTTACATTAAGGCATAAGATATTCTGATCTTCCTTTTGAAAATGATCCTTCCCATTTCATCCGTTCATGCCACAAACTGCGTTCCGCCCATGCTCCAACGACGTTAGGAACGGATACTTCGCTTTTGTTCCACTCTATTTAGAACATGTTCCACATGTTAATTCCGATAATTTGTTGTCTTATACGTGGAACATGTCAACCGCATTATATTTAGCCATAGGTCGAGTTCACTCTGAACAGATCTATCTCCTCAGCGGCGAACAGTCGCTTTTATATTTATATTCGTTATTGATACCCGAGGCTATATAGAAATAACGACTACTAGTTTTATGCGAGCTGCCTTTCAATTACTGCAATTATGTATGTTATATTTCAGCGTTCGCATTTAACGATTCTGGAATTTTTTTAATTAAATTTCAATTCCTAATAATATATGTTTGCAGATGAGTCCCAACCAAACGTGTTATTTCACATAACTCTCCCCTATGGTTTTAATTTATTTAATGATGCAAATGCTTCTGAGCTATGAGCTTGTATGTAGTATATATGTATACGCCAATTAATGAAAATTTATAATTTTATCTCCTACTACGTCGTTAATGTCCAGGATTTACCTACGCAGTTCTAATTTAGCGTGACAGGAAGGATAAATTAAGTTTTTGCTTTATTTGAGTAAAGCTCAACACCCTGATGAGCTTCAATTTAACACAGCTTACTTGACTATGTACGATGGTTTCTGCGCAAAGATTCTTACCAAACACATTACTCACTGTTAAGTAGCACTAGTTGTTATTTTTGTTGTTTTATTAATCGAGAACGACCACACTTGTAATTAACTGTAATGTGTAATTAAGTTGTGTCCAGTGAGGGACACAAAATAGATATATGAATAAACGACGTGTACTTGTATTGATGGCCACTTTCAAGATTTGCTTATTTGCGATTTAATTTGTATAATGATATCTAATTCTTCCAATACCTGTACCTAAAATTTCTTTTGGCATCGGCCTCTATCTAAATTTCACTACTGTCATCCTAGAGAACGTATTTTATCAAATTATCCTGAATGGTGGTTTCTAAACATCCAAAGCCAAGGTCTTGTGTTTAATCCTGTCATTCTATCAAGATTTTTTCCGTCAGAATGTAAAAAATCTATTGCTAACTGCCCTATTGAAACCTTCTGTACATTTAGATTTGGTCAGAACGTTACGCCTTTGCAACTAAAAAGTACGTGGCATGTTTGGATGGAGTAATCTGTTTCTCTGTGATTGGTAATTTCCAATGGTAAAATAAGAAAGTTAAAACTTTTCATTTCATAACAATTCGTGAAAACTCCCTGCTTGTAGATAGATTGGAGTATTTTCCAACGGTTTCGTATTGAGGTTGGGATTCTGGAGCTCGATAAACTGTAGGTTTATCTTGGATCATTGGGAGGACGATATGATTTGAGGCCCTAAGATTCTATTGCCGTTTGGTATCTCCAACTTAGTTCGTTCATGTCTGCTCTGGCCTCATCAAACTTTCTCTCTGATGCAAATTCTCAATCAGACGGAAATGTATTTCCCAAACATCATGGTCTATCATAAACGATACCCAGATATATTACCTTTTCCTGCTAGGATGAAATGCGCCTGTCTATTAATACTTTCTGAAGATGGCATTTTGGATGTTGTAGCTGTAGTTTTCGTACTATCAACATATTTCAGTAATACTTGGGATGTTTCATTATTTGGTTATGACTTCTTAAGATATTTGCGGAATATATCTAGCTCTCGTTCAGAGTCCAACGGCTGAGATGGTTTCAAGGAGGATATTTCTACATCTTTAATTATTTCTAACTTCTTAAACGTATGGTACCTAGTGATAAGAAATGGGTCACATCCGACAATACTGTGCGATCTTGGTCAAAGCGCGATGAAGCAGCTCAAACCAGAACCAACGGTTCTGCTATGTATTTGGTGGGACTGGAAAGGAATCGTTTATTATGAGTTGCGCTTCCATATGGCCACACACTAAATTCGTGTTACAACTGGACCATTTGAAGATAGCGATTGACCAGAAACGGTCAGAATTGACCAACAGAAGAGGTGTTGTAGTCCATCAGACAAATCAAGGCCACACACGTCTGTAGTGACTCGGGCTTGGTTGGGAAGTTTTAATGCGTCGACCATATAGTCTGATTACCATATTTTTGTCGCATTCCAAAACTTCCTGAGAGATAAGAATATTGCATCAAGAGAAGAATATCGATTACTAGAGTTTTACGCCAATAAGAACCTAGACTTCTAAGAGAGAGGAAAATTGGACAGTCTGAAACATGTTGACTAATGTCTTGAATTTCATGCAAAAATAATGGATTTTTCCCGGAGATATTATTATATTTGCTTGATTCAGTAAGAAAAACATCCTCTGAAATGTAGAATTTCCTGAATTAGGTACTAGAGTCAATTTTTCTCTGTATTGATGAAATGAAAATTTATTTTACTTTCAATTCCAAGCACCAAACTTGCATCACATTATGAACTAATTAATCTTCCAGTTTTCGAAAAGCTCTTTGCTGTCCTCGTATGCAAACAAGTTTTTGTTATGGAAAGTTTCGAATTCATCAGACATCATCTCATTCACTTTATAACCTTTCATAAAATAGGCATGTATATTTACGTTTGACAACTGCAAACAGCTCTCGTCGAACGTATCCACGTAATGAATGATATATTGTTATTTATTTTGACATTTATAGCTAAGCAAATTATCCTTGATTGCATCTAAGTGCCACGTTTATCGTTGATTCTTATCCATCGGTACTTGCAACGAAGGTAATCATATTAATTTTGCTCCGAGCATTGAGTAACGTTCAACAAACCTGAAAATCCTATTCACACAGCCATTTTGCTGATATTTTTACTACTATTAGTTGCATTCGGTATGATAATGAGTGCTATAAGCTTCAGGCAACATATGAATGAACTGCAGTAGAAGATTCTTGTGCTTATACCATAAACGGGAAGCATGGAATGATAGTTATCTGAACAATCAAAGGGCGATAAGAAGATAATAATAAAAAAAATAAAAAGAGGTTATTTCTTGATAAAAGAAATATTACAAAGTATTAAATATCATACAGATTTATTCTTTCAACCTCCTATAAATTTCAATTCAAAACATTGAGAATTAAATTGAATAAATGTCTTTACAACACACTGTATCAATTTAGTAAACATACTTATCACAAAGTACCAAAGGGAATAAAAGAATTCAAAGAAACATTAATTTTTCAATTAAAAATCATTGAATAAATACTTGAAGAATACATTATTTTGTTTCGTTCCTTGTTTCATGAAGACCAAATTCCTTTCCAAAAAAGCAAAACATAAACTCAAGAACTTCCTCAAAAACAATTTGCTCAAAATAAGTTCCTTCAAAAAACCCTGAAACATGCAGAACACATTCAAAAAGCAATTTAGCGTTATCACAAAGGAAACTCATTAGCTCTACTTCCTATTTATATAATAAAAATAATCAACAAAAACTATCTTACCACATAAAAAGTCTGAATTATGTAATCATAATAGTATCAAATTGAAAATTAGAAAATTTAATCATAAAATATAATTAATATCAATACTTCTACTACGTTAGGAAAAACGCTTTTCAGGAACCAAGAGAAGAACTTACATAAATACAAACCTTTGACACAGGGTTTCATTGATAATCAAAATTAATAATTAAACAAATATTTAACATGGCAGTTTATTTGAAACTTGAGAAATTTAATGTTAATTTTATAATTCATATTGATGCCAGAAATTATTTCAAACGAAAAGTTGGGTGAAATAGGATCAATCAAAAGAATCAGTCAGTCAATCAATAGAATCAGTCAGTTGTGATCAGTGGATGTTACTCCTCTTATGGGGGTCTCACTTCTGGTGTGCCACAGGGGTCACATTTGGGTCCTCTGCTTTTCAACCTTTATATTAATGATATCGCAGGCTGCTTCAGATTTGCCAAATTTTTAATGTACGCTGATGATTTGAAGATCTTTGCTGCTGTTTCTTGCCTACGAGATTTGATCGAGTTTTCAGGAGGATTTAAATAGACTCCATGAATATTGTCACGAAAACTTTCTGTATCTCAACCTCAGTAAATGTCACCACATAACTTTTTCACGAAATAAAAACATTTTTAGTACTCAATTAAACATCAACAATTGTGTTCTGACTAAGGTATCGCTGGTGAAGGATTTGGGAATAATTTTTGACTCAAAGCTTATCTTTGACAGCCACATCGCTTATATTTCGAAAAAGGCTCACGGTATGCTGGGTTTCATCATTAGAGTTTGTGAGCATTTTCGTAGGCATCAATCCCTTGGAGCATTATACATAGCTTATGTCCAGAATGTGTTGAGCTACGGATCGATAATTTGGAATCCTTATTACAATATCTATATTAATCGACTGGAAAACATTCAGAAAAAGTTTATTAATCATGTCAACAAAAAATGTTATAAACATATTACTGATGATCGGGATCGAGTTATGAGGGAGTTAGGGTTAACTACTTTGGCTGACCAGAGAATGTTGAGGGACGCAAAGTTTATTTACAAGATTATTAATTCTCTCGATTCCACTGAAATTGTGAATATGCTCAGTTTCAATGTACCTAACTATTGCACAAGAAATAAGTTTTTGTTCCATATAGATCAAAGTTCCTCCAATTATCACCTGAATTCACCATTAATAAGATGCTGCAAAACTTATAATACACTATCTAATCTCGCTGCCGTTGACGTTTTTTCTGATTCTTTATTGGCCTTCTCTTGCACTTTGAAACGATTTCTGGGAAATTACTGAATTTTGTTTCATATTTGTATTTTTTTTTTTTTTTTTTAATTTATGGTTCAGATGAATTTACTGTTTTCGTTGTTATTGGTTTCCAAGTAACATTGTGATTGGATTATTAGTGAATACATCATTTTGGGTTCGTCCCGTCTTGTATTCCTTTAAATAAATAAAAAATAAATAAATTTGATTAACTGTCAAATTTAAATTTAAAGAGAGAGAATTATGGTTAATGCCATACTCGAAGGATCCTTCAAGAATATATTTAGTCATTTTAATTGACAAAGTATATTTAGTTGGGTTTCTTTATTCCATTTGATATTATTTAATGTTTCGATTTAATATGTCTACTAAATTTAAGCACTACTTATAAGACATTAATTTAATTCTAAATGTTTTTGAATAAAATTTTTTGGAATTAAAATTTATGGAAAGCTAACAGAATAACCCTTTTTTGATATTTGAATTATTATTCCTCATCCAAAAACGTACAACTGACATCTGGGAAATGTGCTGTATTTATAGGAAAAAAATTTCAATTTATATGGAATGGAGTAGTATTTGAATATTACAGATAATAGCTGGTATTAATTCTCTGTAATCTCTACAGATTTAAATCTTAATAATATATAGGCCTTGCTTATTCAAAAATTGGTTAGTTCTTGAAGAAATATCTGGTGAAAAAGATATTTTCAAATATTTTCTAATGATTATTTTGTTTATTCAAATAACTCATTGCTGAAGAGATTTGGGTTCGAATTTATCAGGCTCTGGAGAATGTGCTGTATATTATTCAAAAAGAAAAATAAGAATAGGCCTTTTTGAGTAATATTTCGAAGATTTTCTGGTGATGAAACTTGTGACTCTTTAACATCTAATCGAAACATGTATGTATAAGATGATGTCTAAATAATTTGGTTATTATTTTATATTCATTTTGATTCTATATAAGTTAATTTCCACCAAATGTGAAGATATCACTATTAAGTGACACAGTGTTATCTACGGCATGTTTTTCAAAACTTTCATTCAGAATGTTTTCATGAGATTTATTGAGATTTAAATCTGTAGAGGTTCCAGAGAGTTAATTCCAGCTATTATCTGTTATATGAAGCATTTATGGGAGTATAGTTTACAAATTGTTGAAATTCATTTTCAAAATTAGTGTTCTATTCGCCAAATTTCGTACAATTTATGGGTTACATAATCGTCCGTCAGAGCAGACTATTCATCGAACTATCGATAGATTTCGAACAACAATTTCTGTACTCCATGCAACAACAACAGGACAAAGAAGTGTACGTACAGAAGAAAATATCGTTGCTGTAATTCATAGTGCTAATGATGATCCAGATTTATCTATTCGTCGACGTTCACAACAAGTTGGACTCTGTGCATCCATCACATGAAAAATTTTGCGTAAAAATCTTGGTCTACACCCATACAAGATCCAACTTGTTGAAGAACTAAAGCCACTTGACCATAATAAGCGTCGTTTTTTTGCTGATCGGGCCCTAGAACAGCTTGAAGTTGATCCGCTCTTTTGACGTAAAATTGTGTTTAATGATGAAGCTCATTTCTGGTTAAACGGCTATTTAAACAAGCAAAATTGCCGTACATGGAGTGAAAACAATCCTCAAAAAGATCTGCAGGTTCCATTGCATCCTGAAAAATGCACTGTATGGTGTGCTTAACACACTGAAGGCATCATCGGTCCATATTTCTTTGAAAACGATACTGGAGCTAATGTTACAGTGAATGGTGCTCATTACAGATCGATGATCAATGATTATTTGTTTCAAAATTTGAATGGTATGGACCCAGAAATGTTTTGGTTCCAACAAGATGGTGCTACACCTCATGCTGCTACCGAAACAATTTATTTATTGAAAGAAAGATTTGGCGATAACATCATTTCGTGAAATGGTGCAATTAATTGGCCTGCAAAGTCATGCGACATAACTCCACTGGATTATTTTCTTTGGGGTTATGTCAAGTCATTGGTTTACGCTGATAAACCAGAAACAATAGACGCTTTGAGAGCCAACATTACTCGTGTTATTGATGAAATAAGGCCTGAATTACTAGAAAAAGTGGTCCAAAATTGGTCTGGTCGAAAACGGCTTCTGAGAGCTAGTCGTGGTGGACATATATCGGAAATTATTTTTAAAACATAAATGTCATACAATTAGCTTTCAAATAAAGAAAAAATTGCTTCAATCTTAATTTAAATGTGTTTTATTTCAATTTAAAGTTCTATCACTCTAAAAAAAACACCCGATAGTTTGGACCAAATAAATAACGACTTTATTTTCATTTCTGAACATGTGATTAACATTCAGAACTGAAGCAAAATAAATTCATATCAGTTTGTGTTATGATCACGAAGAACGCTTAATTAGTGATTGATAGCTAGATGTTGTTAATAATACAGCTTCAAACCAGATTAAACGTGAAAGTGCAACTAATTCACAAGTTTATTGGAAATCGCATGGACTTTGATGAATATCTGATGTCGAATATCCGAATTTGTTACAATTACGAATATGATGAATGGCTCGATAATACATATTACTTTCGATTTCATCTATAAAATAATTCCGGATCGCGGGGCTGCCCGTACTAGCGAAGTTGGGATATTGCCTCATCAATTACCCATCAACTGTTCCAGAATGAAAATTGATATGAAAAAGTTTGATAAATTGGCAATTTTCGGAGTTTCATAGAAAGCGAATTTCATCCGCCATTTCGCCTGTCCAGAACGCCCAATTTATGTCTTTTTGTCAGTCGCGATCCCTTGGCAATTAACAACCATGGAAAGTGGGACACTTTTTGGGGAAAGAAATGATGGAACGTTCTGATGAGAATGCATTAATCAGGTATTTTTCATCTGCGAACGTCAGGGATGTTATATTTCACCGACAAAGGAGACAACGACTGGAAATGATGAATACGCCTATTTCCATGATGAAATTTATCTCAGTTCTGAATGTGGAGTGGGAAACTCCGGGAAATGTCTTCCACTAGATAAGTTTACCTGAAATTACAATGTCTAGTCACGCGGCGAATGAGGTAAATGACATCCAAATTCATCATGTTCATTTTATCCACCTCTGGAGTACAGACAAACAGGCATTTTTCCATTGCGAGGGATGAAAGCCGAAATTCTCTAGGAGATGTCTTGTCATTATTCTTTTGTTGGAATGGTAACTCGAAAATATATCGGTCTCTCAGTATTGCCAGGTATGAAGGACTTCTTCTTCTTAGTTCCTTATTTATAATAAAAGTTTGCGGAAAAAATACCCATTACTTTTTCGGTGGATGGCTGTATTGATCTCGTATTTTGGTGATATAAAGATCTTTCCGATTAGAGGTTTCATTTTTCAAGAAGGATGGTGTCCAACTATTTCGAGTCCAGTTCAATTATTGATTGATTTACATTCTGTCAAGGAAGTACCGGGAATTATCGATTTAAATCTGGCGGGGCAATGAGGCAGGTAAAAAATTTTTTTCCTAGGTTGGTACCACTGTCCTTAATTACTATGCCAAGCTTGAGCGGAATCTGTCAACTAGTGTGTTTGCAACAGCTGATTAAGTCAGTCGATGTCAGAGTGCGTGCCGATTTTTACTATGGGTGATTACGTTGAGCAAAGAATTTGTTTAAAGTTTTGTGTTGCAAATGAATTTTCGTGTGCCGATGCATAGAAAATGTTGCAAAAGACCTTTGGTGATAATGCTCTATCGAAAACTCGTGCATATCAGTGGTACAGAGCCTTCAAGGACGGTCGTGAAGTGGTCGCCCATCGACGGCTTCGATCGAAGATAACGTCGATAAAATTAAGGAAAGAGTGCTGGAAAACCGTCGTACCAGCTTGAGAGAGATAGCACATGATCTTAAGATATCCCACGAGTCCGCACGTACGATTTTGATTGATATTTTGGGCATGAGAAAGGTGGCCGCACGACTCGTACCGAAAGACCTGAATTTTCTTCAAAAACGTTATCGCGAACAGGTTGCTTCAGACATGCTGGATCGCTGTAATTCCGATTCTACATTCATGGAACGCATTATAACTGGTGATGAGACCTGGGTCTACGAGTACGATATGCAAACAAGCCAGCAATCATCGGAATGGGTGGCAAAAAATGATCCGAAACCGAAAAAACCATGCCAAAGCCGCTCGAAAATGAAGGTGATGCTCATTGTTTTCTTCGATATCCGTGGCGTGGTGCATTACGAATTCGTTCCAGAGGGTCAGACGGTAAACAAGGAGTATTACCTAGGCGTTATGAAACGTTTGCGTGAGCGTATCCGTAAGAAGCGGCCAAATTTGTGGGCGAACAACTCATGGATTTTGCATGACGATAACACGCCTTCTCACCGAGCTACGATTGTGACTGACTTTCTCGCCAAAAACTCAACAAACGTGCTTCAGCAACCACCGTATTCGCCGGATTTGGCTCCATGCGACTTTTTCCTCTTCCCAAAACTAAAATTGCCCCTTCGTGGCACTCGTTTTGAGTCGATTGAAGCCATAAAACAAAATTCGGCGCGAGAGCTAAAGTCCATCCCGGAAAGCGCCTATAAAAAATGTTTCGATAATTGGAAGTGCCGTTGGCATAGATGTATTGGAGCAAATGGAGCCTATTTTGAAGGCGACCCAATAAATTTTGACGATTAAATGTAAAAATGTTGTTTTAATTGAAAATTCATGGTAATTTCTTGACAGAGTAGTATATAGAAATTAGCATAACTTATAATGTTTCTATTGATTATCAGCAGTTTGGTTTACCCACTGTTGGAGTCAACAGCGTTCATTGTTACTGGTTTCTGTGACCTTATCCATCAATTTGTGTTTTTTTAGAGTGATAGAACTTCAAATTGAAATAAAACACATTTAAATTGAGATTGAAGCCAAATTTTTTCTTATTTGAAAGATAGTTTTATGACATTTTTGTTTTAAAATAATTTCCGGCATATGTCTACCACATAGCATACCGCATTCGAGCAGACCAATTTTGGTCCACTTTTTCGAGTAATTCAGGCCTTATTTCATCAATAACACGAGTTATGTTTGCTTCCAAAGCGTCTATTTTTTCTGGTTTATCAGCATAAACCAATGACTTGACATAACTCCAAAGAAAATAATCCAGTGGAGTCATGTCGCATGATCTTGAAGGCCAATTAATTTCTGGAAATAATGTTATCGCCAAAGCTTCCTTTCAATAAATCAATTGTTACGGTAGCAGCAAGAGATGTAGCACCATCTTGTTGGAACCAAAACACTTCTGGTTGCAAATTTTGAAACAGATAATCATTGATCATCGATCTGTAACGAGCTTCATTCACTGTAACATTAGCTCCAGCATCGTTTTTAAATAAATATGGACGGATGATGCCTCCAGCGTGTAAAGCAAACCATTTTTGCATTTTTCAGGATACAACGGAACCTGTAGAACTTCTTGAGGATTGTTTTCACTCCATATACGGCAATTTTGCTTGTTTACATAGCCGTTCAACTAGAAATGAGCCTCATCACTAAACACAATATTACGATAAAAAAGTGGATCAGCTTCAAGCTGTTCTAGGCCTCAATCAGAAAAAAAACGACGCTTATTATGGTCAAGTGGCTTTAGTTTTTGAACCAGTTGGATCTTGTGTGGGTGTAGACCAAAATCTATACGTAAAATTTTCCATGCACAGAGTCCAACTTGTTGTGAACGTCGACGAATAGATAAATCTAGATAATCATTAACACTTTGAATTACAGCAGCGATATTTTCTTCTGTACGTACAGTTCTTTGTCTTGTTGTCGTTATTGTATCGAATAGAGAAAATATTGTCCGAAATCTATTGATAGTTCGACGAATAAGCTGCTCTGATGGACGATTATGTAAACCAAAAAAAAAAAGTATTTTTTGTTGAGATGCTTCAACTTGAGTGCTATATTTTTCCCATTGTTATTAATTAATTACGTTTGACATATAACAACTCTAGTAAGAAGTTAATGTACCTAGATTTGTCAAATAACTCCAAATGGTACTGAATGAAATCCTTTCACTCGGAGAAACTGCGTGCTTCCTACAGCAAAAATAGAATATCCAGTGACAAGATTCCCTTCTATTTTCACTCCGTAATTTATTAGACCAGTTTATTCACGTTCAGAGACTTCGAAAACGACTGTAGTTACATGATTAAAACTTATTTTATTGGCAAGAGTTTCGCCTCAATGAAGTGACTGATAAATTAGAACAAAACAACCATTGGCTGGATTCACATATCCTTTACATTCAACTGGAGCGGCCGTGGAATGAAAGAAATTCCGGTTTCATTGCAGGATCTGTGAAAGAACATCGCGCACATGCTTCGAGTTAATCAGATTTCGATGTGCAGGCTGCGATCGAGGATATTTTCATCGGGGCATCTTAGAAGTACTGGCCAAAGCAAAAGGAGAGTCAGGAGAGGCGAGAAGAGGACACAGCTGTTCTGTCCAGTCTCGCTTGAAATACATACTGATTGAAGAAAAAAATCGCGTCATTGCTTGATAGAGATTAATTTTAGAGCTTCATTTCCTAAGACTCACAAGTAATAACGTTTTAATATCTTCAACGCGTTTTTCTTCAATAGCTAAATTAATTTCACTAATAAATATGAGTTTTTGATCCAATTTAGTGCCTTTAGTTAAGTTATTGTAGAAATATTCCATTGAACCAGACTTTATTTGATGTAAATCAGACACACATATCCGATTACACAGCACAAAAAATATCCATCAACATAAGCAAAATAAACAGCTACACCAACAGGAAAATTAATTCATATTTAATAATATTTAAATAAGGTTATTCTGCTTTTCACCAATTTTTATTGTTATGTTTACAACCATCGTTTCGCTATCATAGTAGCATCATCAGGCAAGATTACATTTTGAATAACTAAGCTTGTTTCCGAAATCCGTTGCTATTTATATTACAGTAAGTACAATAAATTTTTATTGAGCACTAAAACCCAAAAAAGAGTCTCTGCAAATTCCAGCTTATCTGAATATATTTAACAGAGGTGAGTTTTTAAATCTATTTGTTCGTTAAGTAATATTCCAGTTTTATTATGTTTATTTATCTCTAGAGATTCTAACAGATTTAAGGCAAAACTTTTGCTTTCTATATGTAGAATTTCAAAATTATGGTTGAAAGTATGTCCTATTTCTAACAAATGGTTGGAATATGTAGAATTATTTTTATTATTGAGGAAACTCTTCAAGTGTTCACAAATTCTATGTCGGAGAGTTCTTCCAGTCTGCCCTATGTAAACTTTAGGGCAATCAACACAGGTTAACTTATAAACCCCTGATTTATCATCTTTATGTGTACAGTCTTTATCATTTTTAATAAATTTACTCAAGTTTGAATTGGTTTTAAATGAAGTTCTCAAATTATATTTATTTTTGAAGTATGTAGCAATTTTCTCAGAAATACCTTTAGTGTATTTCAAGCAAATGTATTAAAAATTTTCTTTTATATTAGGAAACACCATATTTAAAGCTATTTTATTATTTTTATTCATCAACAATTTGTCTATCAACTTAGGATCATAGTCATTATTAATAGCTATTTGTTTAATTATGTTAAGTTCCGAAATATAATTTTATCGATTCATGGGAATATTAACTAATCTATGGCTTATACAATTAAATGCTGATAATTTTCGATTTAAAGGATGATTTGATTTATTGTGTATAACAGAATCCGTATAGGTTGGTTTTTGAAATATTGAAAACTCATGAGAATTATTTATTCGAGTAATTAAATCAAGAAAATTAATAGAATTATTATGTTCGGTTTCCATAGTGAATTTAATTGAAGGATGTATTTCATTGATGAATAAAAAGAATTTTTTCAAAAGTCTGTCTTTATGTGAACAACAGAAAATATCGTCTACATATCTATACCAATATAAAAAGTATTTCTTAAGGGGATTTTGGTGAATTTTAGTTTCAATATTGTCCATGAATATTTCTGCTAGTAAAGGACTTAAGGGACAATATTGAAACTAAAATTCACCAAAATCCCCTTAAGAAATACTTTATATATTGGTTTAGATATGTAGACGATATTTTCTGTTGCTTCACAGGTACAGACAGACTTTTGAAAAAATTCTTCTTATTCATCAATGAAAAACATTCTTCAATTAAATTCACTATGGAAACCGAACATAATAATTCTATTAATTTTCTTGATTTAACTATTACTCGAATAAATAATTCACATGATTTTTCAATATTTCACAAACCAACCTATATCGATGCATGGATAACCGCCAAATAGCCCTCAGCCCCCTTATTTCGCGATGAGATCCATCAATTGCCAGAAAGATGGAAATATACTAACTGACAAAAAACTGCAACACCCTGAAGGAGCTGTTTAAATTTTAATTTTTTTTTGGTAAAACATGGATAGTATAGCAAGGAGTAAATGATTAAAATTTTGAGAAAAAATCGTGAAGGTCTTTTGATGTAAACATTTTTTTTTACTTAAATATGTAGTCATTTTTTGCAAATTTTTCGAATTTTACAACAAACCAGCTGCTCGAGGAGATCCAAAGTCGATGTTTAGTTGTTGTTAAAATGCCTAGAGCACGTGTATGCGGAATTTATCGCCAGTTAAGTGAATTTGAAAGAGGTCGAATGATTGGTCTACTGGAGGAGGGGTTGTCATTTCGAGAAATCGCTAACCGTACGGACATAAATCAAACTACTGTTATGAGATGTTGTCAAGCGTGGTTTGATAATGCCTAAAATGGAAGAAGAGTAGGCACCGGACGTCGAAGCGCACAAATGAAGTTCAAGATAGACGTCTAAGACTTATGACTATTAGAGACCGATTTGCGACAACTCGATCTTTAGCTGATGAGTGGTTAGGAGAACAAGGTTCTGTAACTGTCCGAACGATTTACCGTCGGATAAGGTCTTTTGGACTGCAGCATTATCGACCCCATCTTGTGTCGGACGGTTGAGCATCGCCAGCAACGATAACAGTGGTGCAGAGAACGTCAACATTGGAATGTGGAATGGCATCAGATCATCTTTTCGGATGAATCTCGATTCTCCTTGGGTCCACATGATGACCGAAGAAGGGTTAAACAACGTCGGGGAGAAAGACGTGACCTCAGTTTGATATTGAGCATCATGTACATCGGACAATAGGCTTATGGTATGGGGTACTATTGCACATGCAAGCAGATCACCTTTAGCTTTTATTCGAGGTAACATGACAGCACTGCGTTACCTTCAAGAAATAGTGGAGCCATATGTTCTCCCTTACCTTAACTGGCTCAAGAATCCAATATTTCAGCAAGATAGTGCTCGACCTCACGTTGCCACAGGTAGTTTAAACTTTTTTGAAGCGACCCATGTGAATTTTTTGCCATGGCCGCCCAGATCCCCTGATATTTCGGCCATAGAGCATGTTTGGGAAATCATGGGTAGAAGGCTTGGAAATTTACCCCAGCCCCTACGGACTTTGGCGGCTGTGAGACATGGACAACAGGTAGCTTAGGATAGTATCCCTCAAGAAGAAATAGACCATCTTATTGTATCAATGCTAAGTCGTTTTGGGAAGTGTATAGATAATCGCGGTGGACAAACACATTATTTACAAATTTATAAAAAAAAAATGTAAGCCCTTCGTTTTTTTTCTTCAAATTTCAATCATTTACTCCTTGCTATACTATCTATGTTTTACCAAAAATAATTTAAAATTTAAACAGCTCATTCTGGGTGTTGCAGTTTCTTTGTCACTTGGTATATAATCAATTTTTCACAATAAAGCGTCAATTTTCGATAAAAAACCGCTCGAACTTGTTCATTCTCAGTCATTCGTCTTCTTGTCGCTGTTTTCTTGTGAAACGCTGTGAGACGTAATTTTTTTAAGTTTTTCATCATTCCAATGTTAGAAAAGACTATGTCGAAGTTTCACCAAGCAGAAAACTTTTCTCATGATACTAATACAGAATACAACCTTCTCTTCTCAGTTCGCAAAATATCACCCCAGCAACCCTTTTCACTTTCACCAGTAAATACCAAAATAAATCTTGGATTCCATTCGAACGACACTATCTTTCTGCAAATGAAGCGGGAGACAAACCAGACTATCTAATAATGGTTCGAATAAACGGAGATAAATTCAAAGGGCTCAAAGCAGGGCGTTGTGGCCCTTGCTCGAAGGCAAGAGACAATGATTTGCAGTCACGCATTATTCCTAAGTAGTTTCAGCTTCCGAAATACGTAAATAGCAGCTTGGCAGGGCATGGAAGAGAACTGCGAGGCGTCTGGGAGATTGTTACATCTCCCCAATTTTCCTGGTATCTGCATGATAGAGGATCCTTGTATGTGCATTAATTACGGTCTCACAACGCAACTAGCGTCCTTATATCGCGCTAGAACACGAGCTTATATCTCCAAGTTGCCGCATTTGGGGTTCTGCCATTCGTGAGTTTCATCGATGATAGATAGCTTGAAAGGAAGAGACAAAATTTTGCTAATAAAGTAGACAATCCCATGGGGCAGTATATAGCTTGCGAAGTGATTTCGACAATCAAATCACTTGAAAAATGTGAATAGTAAACAGTACTAATTTTGATTTCGGACATCCATTGCCTAAATTACATACACAATATATTCTAACCAGAGAAACAGAAAACTTCCTGAAAATTAATACAAAAGTAATTGTAACAAGTGTCTACCATATAATGTGAAACAGAGACAATAATCATGGATTGAGTCTGAATTCACAATTTCCTCATATACACAATTTTTATTTTAACGTGAAGTGATCTTAAAACCAGAAAACTTCACGAAATGAATATTTGTCTCTTTAAAAATCAAGTTAAAATTAAAATTAAAAATTTATATACAATTACAAATCTCGTCAAAAAATAAGTATACGTATTGTCCTCTTTTATGACCCTCGTGTACCCAGTCATAAAAGAGGACACTACGCAAAAATACATTCCATTATCTTATGTTGATGGATTATCTGAAAATATCGCTAAATATTTCAAAAATAGTTTCATTGACAACGCAGCTTTTAAAAGCATTAATAATAACCTTAGTATTTAAATAAAAAATAATAAGGATCGAACAAACAGAGATATTCAATCTGGAGTCCACAAGTTGACTTGCAACTATTGCTAGACAGGTAGATCATTCAAGAAAGAAATCCAAGAACACCAAAGGAGTTACATATAGGATTCCGTACATTCTTTATATGCTAATCATCTCAAAGAATACAGGCATAATTTCAACAATAACTATGAAATTACTACATCGAAAGCGAAAGTTCTAGATTAACATTTTTAGAATTTCTTAAAATCAACAGGTACAATGTCCGTAAAATCCTCTTATAAATTTTTCAATTAAAATAAGTTACCATCAAGTAAAGACCGAATCCATCAAACATTTAATATGTTATAGTTTGTCACAGTGATTAATTCTGAGATCTTCACTTTGGGAACATAGAACTATCGGTTTTTTTTTAGAGTGATAGAACTTTCGATAGAGTGATAGAACTTTCGATAGAAAAGGTAGAAGCCATGTTGTTTTGACATTTCTGTTCAGTAAGCATTCACAAAAAAAAGAAAATACTCACGACATAACAAGGTTTTAAAATTGTTGAAATTCATTTTCAAAATCAGTGTTCTCTTCGCCAAACTTATAGAGCACTTCGTGAAATTTATGGTTTACATAATCGTCCATAAGAACGGCTTATTCGTCGAACTATCGATAAATTTCGGACATTTTCTCTACTCGATGCAAAAACAACAACAAGAGAAAGAACGTAAACAAGCATTCCGTCGTATATGGAGTGAAAACAATCCTCAAGAAGTTCTGCAGGTTTCATTGCATCCTGAGAAATGCACTGTATGGTGTGTTTTACACGCTGGAGGCATCATCGGTCCATATTTCTTTGAAAACGATGCTGGAGCTAATGTTACAGTGAATGGTGCTCGTTACAGATCGATGATCAATGATTATTTGTTTCAAAATTTGAATAGTATCGACCCAGAACTGTTTTGGTTCCAACAAGATGGTGCTACACCTCATGCAATTGATACATTGATTCATTGAAAGAAAGATTTGGCGATAACATTATTTCTAGAAATGGTCCCATTAATTGGTTTCCAAGATCATGCGACATAACTCCACTGGATTATTTTGTTTGGGGTTATGTCAAGACATTGGTTTATGCTGAAAAATCAGAAACAATAGACGATTTGGAAGCCAACATAACTCGTTTAATTGATGAAATAAGGCCTGAATTACTCGAACAAGTGGTCCAAAAATGGTCTGGTCAATTGCGGTTCCTCAGAGCTAGTCGTGGTGGACATGTACCGTAAATTATTTCTAAAATAAAAATGTCATAAAATTATCTTTCAAATAAAAAAAAATTTTTGCTTCAATCTTGATTTAAATGTGTTTTATTTCAATTTAAAGTTCTATCACTCTAAAAAAACACCCGCTAGATAAATTACAGAAGACTCGCATAAAAAACTAGAAACAAAGCTTTTGATTTTTTCTAGCAATTAATAGAGAAGGCAGATATCAAATGAAGAATAAAGATAGCCGTTATATGTTTTTGTAGAACCAATATACTCAAATAATTCCAAATATTAGAGAAAAAACAACCATCCATCCACTGATTATTATCTAATTAACATTATAAACTTCAAATTTAATTGTACCGATGTGTATTTTGTGAACTCTCGAATTTTCCTTCGAAACATGGAACCAAAGGAAAGGAAGCCTATGAAATATGATCCTTACCGAAGATTAAGCATGCGTGTAAACTTCAATCTATCATCATCAAGTGGCATGCGTCCAAGTTTCTTAAGCAGGTGCCTCACACCACCCAAGCCTACTAATTCATAAAAAAAAATATAATTTGAGAAGATGATGCCATATGTGTCCATGTTTTCCGTGAGCTGATTGGATCTTCAAATTAGGAGTCGATGTCAGATAAAAGGTTCACAGCCACAGAAATTTGATATTTTCCACGTCCCCTATTCTCTAATCCTGATTAATATATTGCTATGTTTAGAAGGTTAGTGTTGTGGATTAAAACAGATAATTCAGTGTGACGTATTTCACACATTCTTACGGCATTAATCAGTCTTCATTAGGGATGAACCACATCGTGAAGAATCTCCGCTAACTTGCATGTAATGAAATTCTATATTCAGATTAGAAACATCCATATTTGTTTGGAAAATATAGTCCGTCTAGAAAGTATCCGGAATTTATTATTTTTCATAATTTCAAGATACTTCTTTTTTGTAACATTCTAAGACAAAAATAATGTATAAAATAGGTTGTGCAGATAGTCGGCTATGGCGAAAGTTGAATGGCAACAATATTTGTCGAATATTGTTGATGGTCCATAGGTATACAATTCATGAAATAATGTCGCAACTAGAAAAAAGAAAACAGGTAGAATATTTGCACAGAAAAGGTTTTCGAAACGTTAAAAAATTAGTTCAATTGACTGAACTGGGAAAAAATGCTGTAACTGAGGCAATAGAGAGGATAAAAATGGCATGGATATGAGGCATAGACCAGTTTCAGGAAGACCGCGTAAGATTGAAGGAAACAATTTAAACACTTCATTGGCCTTAAGATGACACAATTCGCTCCTGAAGATTCGCAAATTGGCTAAATGATTTGGAAATCAACGAAATATAAAAGTATGTCCAGAAACCATCCGTATGTCACTGAAAAGACACGCCTACACATCAAGGAAACCAAAAAAATCTCTATAATGACACCTCCACGAAAGGAACGAAGATAGAATTTTGTCAACGTTTTCAAGAAGATAATTTTAATAATGTTCTTATATCTGATGAAAGTTGTTTCCAACTTGGTTGAAATCATTCAAAAATCCTATCAAAACAACCTGTTATGCACCAAAATAATGGTTTGGGGAGCGTTGTGCTAAAGTTATGGTAGCATTAATAGTGAAAAGTACTATGGCATATTCTAAACGATTTTCTCCTTGAAACTGCTTATGATTTATATCCAGGGGGTGGCGTTTTCAGCATCAAGATGCAATACTTTGGCCTATACTCAAACTTGGATGCAAGAACACCAAATGACAACCATTTCATGGCCAGCAGCTTCACCAGATCTTAGTCCCATTGAAAACATATGGGGATTTGTGAAGATTGAAGTTGAAGGAGCAGCGCCACGATATAGAGATGATTTAATTCAGTCAGTTTGACACTCCGAAAATTATGGAGGTGATCTAGTTTCCGGTGTACCTCGACGTTTAGTCAAGTGTTTACAGTTAAATGGAGGTTGTATAAGTAAATATGATGAATATTTTGTTCGAATATTCTCATTCAAGAATTAAAAATATACTATTCTGTCAAGAAAGTACTGGGAATTTTCAATTAAAACAACATTTTTACATTTAATCGTCAAAATTTATTGGGTCGCCTTCAAAATAGGCTCCATTTGCTCCAATACATCTATGCCAACGGCACTTCCAATTATCGAAACATTTTTTATAGGCGTTTTCCGGGATGGACTTCAGCTCTCGCGCCGAATTTTGTTTTATGACTTCAATCGACTCAAAACGGGTGCCACGAAGGAGCAATTTTAGTTTTGGGAAGAGGAAAAAGTCGCAGGGAGCCAAATCCGGCGAATACGGTGGTTGCTGAAGCACGTTTGTTGAGTTTTTGGCGAGAAAGTCAGTCACAATCGTAGCTCGGTGAGAAGGCGCGGTCTTTGCTCAACGTAATCACCCATAGTTAAAATCGGCACGCACTCTGACATCGACTGACTTAATCAGCTGTTGCAAACACAATAGTTGACAGATCCCGCTCAAGCTTGGCATAGTAATTAAGGACAGTGGTACCAACCTAGGAAAAAAAATCCAGATTTAAATCGATACTTCCTAGGACTTTCTTGACAGAATGTATATTAAATAATTACAATGGAGCTTTGTTTTTTCCGGATTATTTCTAGATGGACTTTATCTGCCTAGGTAAAATATTTCTTTCTATATAGATGGTGTGGTATACTGAATAATTCCTCTGACCGAAAATATGTTCAGCGTTTTTTAATAATACTTTTTTATGTTTATAATTCTTTGGGAGATATTTGATAGAAAATTTAAATTTCTTTTTGTGCTACAAAATATGACCCTTAAATTTCGTGATACCATTAAAATAACATTCATTCTCATATACTCAGTCTTTGATGTCTTTAAAAAGACATCAATAAGTTAATTTCCATTTTCGTAACGCTTTCTAAATTGTTTCGTCAGATGTGATAAAACCTATTAAGCTCGCTCGCCGTATAACCCAGACATTGATTGCTTCTTTCGATTACTATTTCTTCTGATCGATGAAAAAATAGTGGATACAGACGTACACCACTTTGAACTTTGAATATATGGCCACTTTCTCACAACAAATCATCAATTTTCGAAAAAACGCATGAAGTTATTTATGAAAATCCGTCCGTTTCATCAAATTTCCACAATCTATTCAGTACGATTGTTACATCATTGACAATAATAATCGATGATGATCGAAAAGTACCATTCAATTGCTACAGAATGAAGTTCAAGAAATAATACCTTTTTTGTAACACTTTCAATGTCACTATGTGTATCGGAGAATATCGAATGGCAGAAATGTAATGGGTGTTTCAGTAAGAGCACAAGATTTCAGTGGTCAATAAAACATGATTTTCTGTCGCAAAGTATTGAAATATTTATTGATTTAGAAAATATACATTTGGGAATTATGTTTGAAATTTTCAATACGTTATTGAATATATGTGGTGGTATTTCATTGATAACAGCGTCTAATTTCGGCTCTAAATGTTTCGATGGTTGCAGGCATAAACCTGAGACTTCAGATAACCCCACAGTCAGAAGTCTGAAGGGTTTAAATCGCAAGAGCGTGGAGGCCAATTCTGGTCACCAAATCGGGAAATGACACGACCAGGAGCAAACTCGTGCAAGATCGTTAAAATTTCACGGGCGGTATGACATGTGGCAACGTCCTACTGAAATCATATGTCGCCAAGATCAAAAGCTTCCAAATGAGGCACAATAAACTGTCTTATCATAGCACGATAACGTTCGCCATTCACCGTCACTGCATTACCTTCTTCGTTTTCGAAGAAAAACGTACCAATTATTCCTCCAGAACATAGTCCACACCATACAGTGACCCGTTGTGGATGCATTGCTTTCTGATGAATCGTTCGTGGATTTCCTGAGCCCCAAATGCGACAGTTTTGCCTATTAACGAAGCCATCGAGGTTAAAATGGGCCTCATCACTGAAATTGATTTTGTTTGCAAAATCAGCAGGTTGCTCAAGGATCCAATTGGTGAATTCTCTTCTCTGTTCATGGTCTACTGGCAGAAGTTGTTGAGTTAGTTATTTTGTAGGCATGCCGCTGTAAATCTTTAGTGAGAATTCGCTGAAGAGTGCCTGTTGAAATGTCCAATTCTTTTGCCCGATAGCGAATTGACGTCTCCGGCCTTACAATCACACTCTCGCGAACTGCCGTGATGTTTTGTTCTGAACGACCTCTACGAGCTCATATTGAATATTTCACATCACTAACCGAACCAGTACTTTCGAAGTTTTTGATTATTCTTTTCACATTATTTTGACCGAACATTGGACGCACTTTACGAATAGTGGCAATTAAACTTTCACCATTTTGATAATACTTTTTTACAGGACGCATTGTTCTACCGTGTAATGCGCCATGTTTACTAACTCCCATCTGTCAACTTTCTATCTGCCACGTCATAATCATGTGACATTATGACTGTCAAACATGGCGCGCAATTCAAATCTTGCGCTCTTATTGAAACACCGTTTACATACCCGAGTGTTTCTCCATAATTTTCACCATTGGAAAAAATATTGTATACAATTCGTGAATGAAGTTACTCTTTTGAATCGAAGGGATCTTCGCAAAGGTACAGTGTTCCCTACTGAGAATGACTAGAAATACATTTTTTATACAACGTTCTTGTCACCCACAACCCGCAAATTTCCTGACACATGAAGACATAGAACACGTCGTCACGTTTTGCATAAGGCTCGTCGACATGGGACCCACCCGTCGGATTCACAGTCTGTCGGTTTCCAATCTCGTACCTGACATATATCTTTATGCCTTATCACGACAAAATCATCGGAAATCATTTAGATTATCCCAAATCCCTCCGATATCCACTGAACCGCATGCGCCGACTTGTTCCCGAACCAGCAGTCATCGGCCCTCCTTGATCCAATGGACCATAATATTGGGATGTTCGTCATAACCGATCAGTCGCAATTCGGTTGTTGAGTGACAGGTGACTTGATACGATCAGGATAGGATGTCATCTGACAAACGATTTCATGCTAAAGGAAATCCGAAGGGTTTCATGTATTCGATTGGCGATTTCAACGGTCATAAATCAAATGGCCTTCACATACAAGAGATGAGAATAGTCAATTTTTTGAGGTCACGAGATGGAGCTAAATGAGACACAAAGAATTGTCTTCTACCTATACAGCAATAAGTGTAACTTTGGTGGATCTATCATAATGTTGAATGGAGTGATCCTTAAGTTTGTGATAGTTCACTTTGAAATGGAATGAAATGAGAAATTACTCAGTTTTTTATCACTTTTATTACTGAATATGAAGTGCCTCCTTTTCGTTGTGATTACTACAACAAACTGGATAAAACAATTTTTATCTCTGTCAACTTTAACAGCCTGAGAATATAAAATATATCGGGTGTTTTTTAGCGTGATAGAAGATTCGATAGGGATAACTGTGATTTGACAGAAGGAAGAAGCCATGTTGTTTTAACATTTCTGTTCAGTAAGCATTGACAAATTATCATGGAAAGACTCAAGTCGCAAGAATTTTTACAAATTGTTGAAATTTATTTTCAAAATCTGTGTTTTACTCACCAAATTTATAGAGTACTTCGTGAAACTTATGGTTTACATAATCGTCCATCAGAGCAGCTTATTCGTCGAACTATTGATAGATTTCGGACAACATTTTCTCTACTCGATGCAACAACAACAACAAGACAAAGAATTGTACGTATAAAATAAAATATCGCTGCTGTAAGTCATAGTGTTAATGATGATCCAGGTTTGTCTATTATTCGTCGACGTTCACAACAAGTTGGACTCTGTGCATCCACACCATGGAAAATTTTGCGTAAAGTCTTGGTCTACACCCATACAAGATCCAACTGGTTCAAGAACTAAAGCCACTTGACCATAATAAGCGTCGTTCGTTTGCCGATTGGGCCCTAGAACAGCTTGAAGTTGATCCACTTTTTTATCGTAAAATTGTATTTAGTGATGAAGCTCATTTCTGGTTGAACAGCTATGTAAACAAGCAAAATTGCCGTATATGGAGTGGAATCAATCCTCAAGAAGTTCTGCAGGTTTCATGGCATCCTGAAATATGCACTGTATGGTGTGTTTTACACGCTGGCGGCATTATCGGTCCATATTTCTTGCTGGAGCTGATGTTACAGTGAATGGTGCTCGTTACAGATCGATGATCAATGATTATTTGTTTCAAAATTTGAATGGTATCGACCCAGAAGTGTTTTAGTTCCAACAAGATGGTGCTACACCTCATGCTGCTACCGTAACTATTGATTTATTGAAAGGAAGATTTTGCGACAACATTATTTCGAGAAATGGTCCAAGTAATTGGCCTCCAAGATCATGCGATTATTTTCTTTGGGGTTGTGTCAGGTCATTGGTTTATGCTGATAAACCAGAAACAATAGACACTTTGGAAGCCAACATAACTCGTGTTATTGATAAAATAAGGCCTGAATTACTTGAAAAAGTGGTTCAAAATTGGTCTGGTCGAATGCAGTTCCTCAGAGCTAGTCGTGGTGGATATCTGCCGCAAATTACTTTTAAAACATAAATGTCATAAAATTATCTTTCAAATAAAAGAAAATTTGACTTCAATCTTAATTTAAATGTGTTTTATTTCAATTTAAAGTTCTATCACTCTGAAAAAAAAACACCTTATACTTAACCCCAATATGCTTAGTGTTAGTTATTGGCTGGTTTTTAAATATGCTGACAGTAAAGATCATTTCATTCTTGATATCTTAAATTTCAAGCAGGGCAAAATTAAATCGAATAAAGGTCAAAAAAATAATTTTTTAAGTAGAAATAAAGAATTAACACACATAGTGCAGCATTGAAAGAAGTTAAAAAATATTTCAAGAAAATATGGAATATTGACCGAGCTTACTCAACAAACTTTAGTGCATACAGCTCTTTCATACCAACATTGTGAAAAACAAAATTTGCTTCAAAAAATGCCTAACATAAACCTTAAAATTTCTTCGAAATCACCTCTTTATATAAGGCTCTATCAAAAAACTTTCCAAAAATATGAAAAAAAAAGCAGAAAAGCGTTTGAGACTCTTAGCGGTAACGTGGGACCACTTTTCTGAAAGCTAAATAAAAACAATCAATAAAAAATATATCACACCTCGCCAATTACATTCACAGGATCTCTACTTTTAAAAGGGCCAAACTTCAAGGGGAGATCATACAAGTTATTCGCAACAAAAAATGTCACATAACACATGGTCGAAATATTGATGATTATTCTTCAATTTAACAAATTTCACGAAGTATTTCCATAAAATCAATAATACTTCAGTTATCCTTGTAGCCTCATCAAATTTGAGCTCATTCTCGGAAACGGATTTAAATGTTTTCATCGATAAAATATTATTAATTATGGACATGTTTTCTTTTCAGAAAAAAATCCCTCTTTCAAATGACATATCCACTTTTGTGCTAGCAGCTTGTCCTCTGCCATAATTTCAAGGCTCAGAAGCTAACAACGCATGGGGGTTTGTTCTTTTCCATACATGGGTCTTTCACAAATTTATCATACCCGAGTTCGTAAAATGGCCTCTGCAGTCCAAAATATTATATCGCCCCTACTCCTTTAACTCTCACCATCTACGGGTAACAGATCCTGCACCTTTTTCAAATGAGATGGGTGCAATTTTTTTTTTAGTCCTCGATGTACTTCAGAATAATGACTCCTCAATGTACAATCAATCCGACGAGTACTTATTGTAGGGTCTCTTAGATAGCTTCGAAGTATGCAAGGTGCATGGAGTATAATTGCCTTTATGGAAAAACTTGAAATAATTCGTGACATCACGAAATCCTAAACTGAAGAATAACCATCCACAACCACGTTCGACCATGTTTTATATGAAATTCGTTGTTGCAAATAACTTGTATGATTTCTCCTAGAAGTTTGGCCCTTTTAAAGATATAAAACACTCGAACGACAAGCCTAGAGAGTCGACACTAAACCAACATTCAATTCTGTGTTCGTCCACAGAATATACACAGAGGTTGAAGATAAGTAAAATTTATAGAGAGGTGTAACAGAAAAACTCGATTTTTAGAATAGTGAAAGAAACCTTGTACCAAATTAAAAGCCCCCTTTTAATTATTTAATTCTTGGTTTCATTATTCGGGTGTGTTGGTACTTAAACAGTGAAGAACAGAGACGAGTATAAAATTCTATGAAATAAGGCAGAATCCAAAAAAAATTGCTTTAATTGAGTAAATGACGTCTTCGAATTGATTTACCGCATTTTCTTCTAGATATGTCTGCTAAATATGGATGAACTCTTGTTAGCAATAAATTTTCATCGACAATTTACATTCCCACGACAAAAATGACGTCGCTGATGGGTTACATCGTCGCATGACTGCTCTGAGAGGCTAATTTCACTCGAAGCTACGTCATATCAACCGCCGATGCAACAGATTGACGGATTTGATTGGCTTGCTCGACGATCCGTCAAAATGTGTTCCTGCCAACTGCAAACGTCGCTTTCGAAACGATCGACTTACAGGCTGCAATCCATCTTTGGAACTTTCAGACGGATTATACAATACGCCACACGAGGCAGGAATGCACCTAGGATTATTGAAAATTTGCTTAATGACATATGTGCTTCGAATGAATCACTGGATTGCAGTGCAATCAAGAAGTTTCCCTAATTCTTACACTGATATTTTTGTTTGTTTCTCGTCTCGTCAGAAGAATTTATTGACATCTAGTGAGCCTAGACGCAAGGGCGGATCTAGCGCTCAATTCAAGGGGGTCATATCCATATGAGTTACGACTTCCTCCACTTGAATGGGTACGTATTTATGAATGTGGCCAATCCAGTTAGACGGTCTTCTATCATAGAAGCTATAAGCCATGTTTTGAGCCTCCTAAGAGTTTAAAAGGACCTTTCTGCTGTGGCTACACTAACTGGTAGTGTAGCAAGAAAACAAAAACTCTCTCACATAAGGATACATTTCAGTATCACAATTTTCTATAAGATGAGCAATCGACTGCGGAATATGCTGATTTCGCTGCCATTTCACCTTCCACAGCCGATATTCGCTTATATTTACTGAAACTGTGGCTACACTAACTGGTAGTGTAGCAAGAAAACATAAAAACTCTCTTACATAAGGATACATTTCAGTATCACAATTTTCTATAAGATGAGTAATCGACTGCGGAATATGCTGATTTCGCTGCCATTTCACCTTTCACAGCCGATATTCGTTTATATTTACTGAAACTGGAGTATTATTTATTAGCAGTTTATAGTCGTTTGCAAGCTGTTCAACAGTCTCATTGTATTCATCTTCATTATTATAATCGACTTTTGGAATAAAAACGCCTAGTTGAAATAACTTTAGTACTTCTGGAGGCAGACGGTCTTCTAAGTCATTTATTACCTAATCTAGAAGAGTGATGTATGCAGCTCTGCGGAAATAATCTTCAGCAGATTGAGCAAGATGGTTAATGGCTCTGTGTGTTTGTCGTGATAGTATTGTGGGGCATTTAATTTCTGCTAGTTGCTCAGCTACATCTTTTGCCTCTTCAAAAAGCTGTCGGAAAATTGTGTCAGTCTTTTCCCTTTTATTTCGTAGGACAGTCATTGTATGATTTACGGCGTCCGTAGCCCTTTTTAAATTAATTGACCTCGTTTGCAATACTCTGCTTAAAGCTACTGTTGTACCTAAAAAATATTAAGTTATATTTAAACTACACTTTGGCTCTTTACGTGATATAAACGGAAATTTGAACTGCCTTTGCTGAAATGCTCAAAAGTTACTAATCAAATAAATTATTTAGATCTTAAGTTCACACATTTGTATCTGAGAATGAAAATCAAAATATTTAGGTAACTAAAACATCACTCAAGCAGAAAGATGATACGATTGCATTAAGCAATACTCGTCATTGGCAGTTTTGTGGTCTTGCCAAATAGAAATCTTTTCCAGAGCGCTACAAATTTTTACTAAGTTGTCTCCTTAAAATTGTAGGTGCCCATCATTCCTCTCGACCCAGACAAATACTTTGCATTGTAACTCCAAGTTCTCTTTGATGTCTCTTAGTGGATGCATTGGCAAATGCCACAACATTTCTCATCATGCCCGAGGTGTTGCGGTAAGAAATAACTTTGGATGACGTAGCTAATGTATTATTAAGAACGTGATTGCTACAGGGGCAACGTTTGGCAATTACAGCTTTTTTGACAACTCCTGTACAGCACCCCTTGCATCTGAGGCCATAACTAAGCAGCTGTCAGTCCCAATACCCACACACCATGTTAAATTTATATTCAATTTGAGACAGAGATTTTCAACGATTTTCGCCTGTCTACCGAGGCTCTATAACGTCTTTATTGTTATCTTCTTCATATCTGAAAGTATCGTATTTATCACAGCAAGTCACAAAATATTTCTTTATGATACCATTGTGAAGATATCTAAATTATGGGCTCAGCTGTGAGATATGTGATTGATCTGTTGTTTCATCGAATAAAATTGAAAATTATTTAGCTTCGTTCATTATCTGTAATATTGTTTCCTGAATGATTTCCTTGCAAACATCAATCAACTCATTTTGCACAGTTTTGCTTATATATATATATATATATATATATATATATATATATATTGCGTTAGGCTTAGAAGTTTAATCAATAAGAATAGAAAAATTATAAATAGTCAACCTAGACTAACCCCGGGGGGTCATAACCTCCATGACCCCTCCAACAATATTGAATATTCTAATTAATATAGTTTTATGATGAAATTCTTAAGATTATGTTAAACATTTTTCAAAGATGTGTTTTCATAAGATTGACAAGCAGAAACAAAATTTTGTCCACTTAAAATATTTAATTTATAGGATTTTGGTTAACAATTTATATTTATTGGATTTTGTTATATCATTTGGATGTCTTATAATGAATGTTTATTTTATATGTCGTTTGACATAGGTGATACTTGTATGACATTAATTTAATTGAATTCCTGAAGTTATAATTATTAAATATAATGTTTTGAAATTAAATATGTAGAAGGCTAAAATTAAAATATTTGAGTGATTTTATATACCTTCTAACAAGTATTTAGCTCTATTTATTTTATTTTAGAAGATTATTATGTAATTTTGATTATCCCGCATCATTTTCCTGTACAAATTAATGGAATCTCTTTACACATATCTAACGAAACCGAGCATTCAACGATTTAGTCGAGTGTTATATTCCGGTATGCTCTAGACAAGAATTATTGTCCTGTATTACCTTTCTGAATAGAACTAATTAGCTGCCCACCATTCCGAAACATACGATAGAGTCCTGGAGCGAATTCTTGGGCTACTGCTCGCCGAGAACACTGCTTCCGTGGAGTTCCAGGCGTTTCTAAGCCATTACCATTCCTCATAGATTTCAACATATGAATATTCCACGTTCGAGCTGAATTGGCGTTGATAATTAAGAACCAGATCGTTGCTGAATCGATAGACCGAATAAAAGTGCAGTAATTTATAACACTTTAATTATAACATACTCGTTAGGTGATATGCAAATGAGACAGAAATTAATGTTCGATGCAGTTCTCTAATTACTCTAGTGCAGCCGTTCCAGTTTTTGCATCTTTATCATTTTTGTCATCTGAAAGTCTGGCGGCAAAGGACTCAAGGCTTTGCGCCTTGAGAATGCTACCTACAACCAGATATATGGAAAAATCGAGAGGAATATTCAAATCGAACAGTTCAGTTATAATGGATTGAGACAGCAGATTACAAGTTGAGATTGCGCCGGTCAAATTGTAGTTCTCAGTCCCGTTCAATAAAGGGGAAAGTAAATGACATATAAAACAGGGTTCCCAGGTTATCTCTGGCCAAATTTCACAAAGATGATTCTACAGCAAGTTATTGAAAAATCTACTCTTTTGCAAAGTTTCACAATTTTTTCACTTAAACATAGAATAACTTGAAAACTATCATATTAATCATAATTCAGTGTACATCATTGGAAAGAAGGGGAAATTCTTCTAACACTTGGTTGACTTCAAGGGGATTTTTATGAAATACTTACTTGTTGTAGGGTTAAGGAAAAACTGAATATAAAATTTTCTTCAGCCATGATCTTTACTCTGAATTCCGCGCAATAAACCGACAGGCATATTATGTGCATGAACTGCTTTATTTAAAAACAAACAGTTATAAGATTTGTGATCTCAGTGTATATAATTATAAATTATAATTAATTGATTAATTATATACTCAATTGAATATAGGTCAAGTAAAATACTCGTTGGAGGTAAATATGTTGTATTTGCCGACGTTTGGACCTAAACCACAACAATAACAATAAATTTGTATAAAAACATAACATAATACGAAAATTAAAATCAAATATCACCGTCATCCAAGTTTATTACTCCAGTGTTCTCATTGATAAAATGTGAATGCTCTTAGAAGGCGTTATGACCAAAAATTTCCCAAGAATTGAGGTAGTATAAGATTACTCGAAGTTCTTTTAGATGTTAGGAAATAAAACAGTTCTTACCAAACACAATTGACATGTTGGATGGAGTAGTCCGTTACTTTGTGATAGTTCATTTTAATGGAATGAAATAAGAAATTACTTTGTTTACTATCACTTTTTATTATTACTGATATACAGTGACTCGAGTTTCGTAGTGTTTACTACATTTTCAAACTGATTGAACAAATTAAATCTCAACTATTATATATGCTGATTGTAGGCTTCGGCAGAGCTTCGAAGAGAGGGGTTTTCCAAAGTTCCGTCTGTTCGTTTAGTAGTTTTATTAGAGGTACGTGCCTCTTATATTTTTCAATTTCTATGGATTTCAGGATGTCAAGTTTTTTCCCTTTCGCTTCCACGTGCAAGATAACAAGGTTGTTCAATTCTGGGAACGTGTGATCTGTATTGAAGAAATGGTTCACAAAATTGGAATTATTCTACCGGTTTCTAAGAGCAGATTGATGCTCTTTGTACCTTTTATGGAAAGGTCGGCCCGTTTATCCTATATACACACTATTACACTGTTGACAACTTAATTTATAGACTTCAGAATTATTCAGTCGGTTCTCTTTGTCTTTCGGATTAAAAAAGAAATTAGAAATTTTATGTGAAAGCTGTTACTATGTCAATTTTTTACAAAATTTGAGCTATTTTTTGTGAAATTGGTCCAAAATATGTTAGTTTTATGGATTTATTGCTATTATGATCTGATTTGGAAATGGAGTAAATTTGTTTGCGAATTAGTTGCTTTTGTTTTTTGTTTATGATGGAATTTATAGTTTTTGTTTCGAACTGATTTTTTGTGGCTATTTGTCTGATTGTATTCAATTCCCTCTTTAACGTAATATTATCTAAAGGAATTGAAAATGCTCTATGTACCATTGATCCATAAGCAGCTAGTTTATGATTGATCGGATAGTTTGAAAAAATTGGTATTGTTTTATCAGTTGATACGGGTTTTCCATGTATATCAAAGGAAATTTAATTATTAGTGTTAATTAAAGTTATGTCCAGAAAATTTATTTTATTATCAAATTGTGTTTCCATGGTGAATTTGACCTTATTGTGCAAACTATTGAGATATTCTTATGTTTCATTTAATTCTGAATGTGTTCCGCAGGAGCAAGCCAATATATCGTCTACATACCTGTACCAAAAAGTGATATGCTTTGCGTATGTGGATTTTAGAATTTTTCTTTCAAAACATGACAAAAAGATTTCAGTGAGTAATGGGCTAAGTGAACCTATGGCAAGTTCATCTTTTTGTTTGCAAAATGTACTATTGTATTGAAAGTAATTTTCTTCCACGCAAAGTTCGAAAATGGTTAAAATTTCGTTTTTTATTGATGTTATTTTTTCTTAGAATATTTTCGACTATATTCATGCATTCTATATTTGGTATATTCGGGAACATATTAACTACATCAAACGACACTAGTAACACTAGTAACATAGTTACAGCTTTCACACCCTCCCATGAAATTTCTAATCTCTTTTTTAATCCGAAAGACAAAGAGAACCGACTGAATAATTCTGGAGTCTATAAATTAAGTTGTCAACAGTGTAAGAGTGTGTATATAGGTACAAAGAGCATCAATCTGCTTTTAGGAACCGGAAGAATAATTCCAATTTTGCGAACCATTTCTTCAATACAGATCACACGTTCCCAGAATTGGACAACCTTGCTATCTTGCACGTGGAAGCGCAAGGAAAAAACTTGACATTCTGAAATCCATAGAAATTGAAAAATATAAGAGGCACGTACCTCTAATAAAACTACTAAACGAACAAACGGAACTTTGGAAAACCCCTCTTTTCGAAGCTCTGCCGAAGCCTACAATCAGCATATATAATAGTTAAGATCTAATTTGTTCATTCAGTTTGAAAATGTAGTAAACACTACGAAACTACGAACTCGAGTCACTTATTTGATTGCACAAATGACATGCAAATTATGACAAGCATGTTCTCTGTTGCAGTAAGGGAATAAAAACAAATGCGTGCACCAGAAAAACAACACACAATCATATATACGGAACTTGTACCGGGCGTTGAACGCTTTTTAAAATGCCTTGATAGATTGCTCTCAATTTTGCGACGTCTTGTTTTTTGTTCATACTATAAGGATGTTTTTTGATTTCAATCATTTCATTTAATAGTCTTTTCTTATAATTGTTCTGTTTGCCTAAAATAGCGACATTATTAAAATCGAAATCATGTTGCTTGTCCTCAAAATGCTCAGCTAAAGCTGTCTCATTGTTTGCATTGATAATGTTAGCTGGTCTTATGCTTCGTTTATGCTCAGAAATTCTCGTCTTCAAATATCTTTGGGTTTGACCTATGTATACTATGTCATTACATTTATTACATTTCACCACAAGACATCGAAAGCAATGTCATATACGAAATACCAAAAAATGGGATATAATGAGATATACATAGGTCATACCCAAAGTTATTTGAAGACGAGAATTTCTGAGCACAAACGAAGCATAAGACCGGCTAACATTATCAATGCAAAAAATAAGACAGCATTAGCTGAGCATTTTGAGGACAAACAACATGATTTCGATTTTAAAAATGTCTCTATTTTAGGCAAATAGAACAATTATAAGAAAAGACTACTAAATGACATCATTGAAATCAAAAAATATCCTCCTAACAGTATGAACAAAAAACAAGACGTCGAAAAATTGAGTGCATCTATCAAGACATTTTAAAAAGCATTCAACGCCCGGTACAAGTTCCGTATATATGATTGTGTGTTGTTTTTCGGGTGCACGCATTTGTTTTTATTCCATCACTGCAACAGAGAACATGCTAGTCATGATTTGCATGTCAACTGTGTTTGGTAGTCGCAAGAACTGATATATTTCCTAACATATAAAAGAACTTCTAGTAATTTTATACTACCTAAATTACTGGGGAATTTTTGGACATAATGCCTTCTAAGAGCACTCACATTTTATCAATAAGAACTCTGGAGTAATAACTTAGATGTGGGTGATATTTGTTATTAATCTAAGGAAAATTTTGCGCTCTTTCCAATGGTGTACACTGAAATTTGATTAAGATGTTAGTTTACAAGTTGCTATAATTTTAGTGAAAACATTGTGAAACGTGACAAAATAGTAGAATCTTGAATAACTATAGAACGGAGGATGATTGGACCATCCTGTATAGAAACTTTTGTGTTGCAATTTGCCTGTAAAATCACTATGTGAACTTTGGCCAGGGATTGAGATGCAATATGCTTATGTTTGGGCTTGAACTTCTTCAAAATATTTCACCAACATGGAATAAGATGAAAGCTTAAGTTGAAGAAACTGAGCAACGAAAACATTCAAGCCGAACTTTTCCATAATTTCGCGAATTCACTAACAAGTTCGTCTCCAACCTGCAGTATTCCGATGGAGGCGGCAGCGAATGCGCGAGCACAAGAAATACGACCGAACGTGATTCATCTTATCCGCCATAAATTATCGGACCAATTAAATGAATTTTCGTATTTTCGCAAAGCTCCCATCTTCCTACGTATATATATTTAAGAGTTATCTGAAGAAACTGAAATCATAAATTCCTCACTCCTTTCAGCTTGTCTCTCCTACGGTTTATCTCGGCGAGATTAAAGTGGCGATACCACTCCAAGAATTATGCATCTATGGTGGCCTCGCGTTCGCATCATCCTCTTCCAACCTCCAATTTATTACCTTTTACGTCGACCCAAATCGGATTTGTATTGTTCGGATCTTCGAGGTTCGCGCCAAATTGGACGGTTCTAAATATATCATAATACTATTAGAGGTGAATTACGGCGGGTTTATAACACTTAATCGGTATTATTATTCGCAGATTGATATTGGAGATGCTTGCAGTGCGCTAGCTAGTGACAGATTACCTAGATGTCTGCGAATTCAGTTGCGGCATTTTTTGTAAGCCTTCTTATTTATTACTAGCTTTTACCATAGCCTGTTTGAGCCGGGAACAAAAGAGATGAGGCAGCATTAGTCTGGGCTTATAAAAAGTACTTATTTGAAAAAAAACTACGAGTTGATTATGGCCATAACTTCTCTAGCTGTTCTCGTCATCCAATACAGTCTAGAGATCATCAAGTAGACTAAGGCAGAGATAAGAAAACTGGACACCCAGGCACGCAAACTCCTAACAATGTATGGCGCTCTCCATCCACGTGCAAACATTGATTGGGTTATACATTCCTAGAAACTAAGGAGGTAGAGGGATGATAGTCCGGTCAATTTAGACATTTGAAATAAAGAAAATTCCGACAGAGCCAAATCTTTGTAGAGACCTGAGGTTTGCCACAGGAAATAAAGTGTCAAAAGTCCCAATCAGTCCCATAAAGGTCAAAATTTGAGGTTTTTTGGATTTTTCTCGAAAATGGTAAGTTTTATCGAAAGAATACTCTAGAGCAAAGTTGTAGATCTTAAAATTCTCTATAAATATGATTCTTATGATTTTTTCTCTAAGACCCACTATTTCCCAGATATTGCGCTTGTAAGAATCATGTTCTATATAGTATGCACACTTATGCCACATATTATTATTATCATTATTATTAATACACAAACAAAGGGAGGGGCGAACCCATAAACCCTAAAATTAACAAAATTTGTTGCCTCAGTTGTAAACATACCTCATTAAATGTCCAATAAAAAAACCCGATAGCAAATTAAGCCAAAAAAAAAAACAAATTTTCATTAATGTCACAATAGTCTCAGCCAAACCACCCGTCCAAACCACTCTTGAACACACTAACCGAACTCGCACCGACAATTCCCGCAGGTAGGAAATTCCACACTGTGAACACGCGATTCACTAAACAATTCTTGCGGCACCTGACAGAAAAGTTTTTCTTCTTAAGTTTTAAATGGTGACCTCTCAAACGAGTTTCAGAGCCTATACTATATATATCCCTCAGCATGCCATAATTGTACCTCAATATACGAAAAATGATAATCAAATCTCCTCGTAGCCTGCGCCTTTCGAAGGTGCTGAGATCCACCATACATAATTTTTCCTCATAGCTTGGTCGTGTACCTTGAAACCAAAGTCGCGTTGCCTTCCGTTGTAGTTTTTCCAGTAACTGTTGATCACGCATTAAATCAGCATTCCACACAGGCCTGCAATATTCCAACAATGGTCTTACGTAACTGGAGTATAATTGTATCCATGATCTTGATATATTTTTCGCAACGATTTCTTTAACATGAAGAGCCTGCTAATCCCCTTTTTTCAATTTTCGTAATATGCTCTGACCACGACAAATTCTCACAAACGGTCACACCAAGATCGTTATGGCTCGTACAGTATCCAAAAGTTGCTCACCCAGCATATATGTCCTACGCGAATTATTGCCCGCGAGATGCAGAACAACACATTTATTTATATTCAGTGGCAAAAGCCAGTCCGAGCACCATTGAGATATTGAATCCAGACCTTCCTGTAGAGGTTTGTGTTGGATGGAGTAATTAAAAATCTTCGTGTCGTCGACATAAAAAGCACAGTCAGACCGGATTTGACGAGATAAGTCACTGGCATATAATATAAACAACAGCGGCCCAAGAACAGATCCCTGGCGTACGCCGCTCTATACCACTCTGTCTGTCGAAAATGAACTCCCGATGCGAACGCAGAATTCTCGGTCAGACAAAAAGGATTTTATCCAAAGAAGAAGTTTTCCCCGAATCCTACAATGTTCCAACTTACGAAACAACCTCTGCCTAGGCACCTGATCAAAGGCCTTGGAGAAGTCCAAATAAATAACGTCCATCGCCTCCAAAGCCGCAGTCCAGCTGTTGATGCACCCCAGTAGATTCGTCATGGTTGATTTACCGCCATGTTGCTGTTTTTGAAGCAATTTGTGTTCATTGGCAAAATTAAGAATTTTCTCAGCAATGATAGATTCCACAAAAATGTTTGTACTAATACAACAATTGTTTCACCACGATGTGGCTTCTTCAGGTATTACATTGTACTGTCTGATGGTATTGAGTGTAACCGAGTTTATATACATTTTTAGGTACGTGTATTTTTGATTCCAGATCTGGAATCAAAAATACACCTGAATCCTATAAGCAAATATTTTCTTTATTGGTACAGATATGTAGATGACATTTTTTGTTGTTTCAAAGGCACCGACCGACAACTACATATCTTCACGAATTTCATTAATAAACTCCACCCAAAAATCAAATTCACAATCGAAGAAGAAAAGAATCAAAGTATTAATTTTCTTGACCTCACTATAAAAAGATTAAATAATTTACATGATTTTAGTATTTTTCACAAACCAACACATACAGACATCACAATACATAAAACTTCAAACCACCCCACTAACCAAAAGATGTCAGCATATAATAGTTTTATTCATAGATTATTGAATGTCCCTTTAAATTCAGAAAACTTTATGAAAGAATTAAATATTATTAAACAAATAGCATCAAACAACGGTTACAATCCCTTTCTTATAGACAAAATGATATCCAATAAACAAAAGAAAATGGCATTAAATCTCGTGTACCCAATCATAAAAGAGGACAATACACAGAAATATTTTTCGTTGTCTTATGTCAATGGATTATCTGAAAATATTGCTAACTATTTCAAAAATTGTTTCAATTATAACGCGGCTTTTAAGACAATTAATAACCTTAGTACCCACATAAAAGCAATAAAGATCGTACAAATAAAGAAAATAAATCCGGAGTCTACAAGTTAACCTGCAAAGATTGCCCTTTAGTATACATTGGCCAGACTGGTAGACCATTCAAGAAACGTATCCAAGAACACCAAAGGGGTTATATATACAATTCTGTACATTCGACATATGCTAATCATCTTAAGGAATTTAGGCATAATTTCAACAATAATTATGAAATTATCCACGTTGAAAGCAAAAGTTCTAGATTAACACTTTTAGAATTTCTTGAAATCAACAGGTATAATGCCCGTAAAATCCTTTTGAACGAACAAGCAGATGTTGATCATTCTCCATTACTGAATATTTTTCCTTAATGGCATTTTTAGCGGCAAACTCCAATAAACACCTAGAGTTTTTATGACTTGTGGTTCTATTATTTGGTCACGTACCTAAAAATGTATATAAACTCGGTTACACTCAATACCATCAGACAGTACAATGTAATACCTGAAGAAGCCGCATCGTGGTGAAACAATTGTTGTATTAGTACAAACATTTTTGTGGAAATAAATTACTGTCATATATACATTTTTTTAATTAAAATGAGTTTCCACCAAGTGAAGACCGAATCTATCAAATAATGATAGATTCCATTATTCTGCATACAACCGGTGTAAGACTGATAGGGCGATAGTTATTAGGGTCAAGTTTACTACCTGTCTTGAATACTGGTGTGATGCAAGCTTTTCTTCAAAGAGCAGGCACTGTAGACTCATTGAATGACAAATTCAATACAATAGAAAGTGGAAAGACCAAGTATTCAGACAAGGACCTCAGGAGTATTGGTGACAAATGATTCGATCCAGGGGAAGAATTTTTCTTCAGTAAATTTAGATGTCGTTTTATATCATCTGGAGTGAACTTCATCTTTTCCAGGGAAGACAGCAATCTTGAACTTTTGATATTTGGATATTGAGTTGGAGTATCCTCAAGTGTGTAAACCGATGAGAAAGTATCAGCAAGTAGGTTGGCGGTATCCAGACCATCCCGACATAACTCATCACCACTCTTCAACAATGGAATGCCCACCTTGGATATTAAATTTGAGCGGATATATTTGTGCAGCTTTTTTGGGTTGTTGGTGGTGGCAATGGATTCCTCATATCTTTCTCGTGAACAATTTATGCACTTTCTCAACATATTCGAAAACCCACTGTGGGCATGGAAATCATTATCATCTTCAGAACGTTTATATTTACATCATAGTTTCTTTTGATGTTTTACCATGGAAAGAATTTCGCTGTCCAACCAAGGCTTGAGTTTATTCTGAACAATGGTTTTCTGCACGGTACACTGATTCCTATGGAAAGCAAGGGCATCAAGAAAATATTTCCAAACGGTGTTAGGATCACAAGAGTCTCCCAGTACTTCCTGCCAGCTCACATCTGCCAATCTGGACTTTAATGCTTCTATATTCAACACATCAATCATTCTGCAACTTTGTTCAGTCATCTTCAAAAGATTGAGCTGTACTCGTGAAGTAATTGTAGCACGGTCCGAACTACCGATAGGCGATCCAATGTCAGGTGTCGTTAGTAAAGAGGCTTGATTGGTCAATACAATTATATATATTATATAATACATATTTAGGTACTCAAGCCAGCAAAAAGGACGCCGGTCCCTTACCGAATTCCCTCCACTTGAATAACATCTGGCCTTGAATAACTTCTGCCTATTCTTTTGTCCGTGTGGTGTCGTTCACGTATACCTGCTTCTTTTAGTGTTGAACGAGCAGTTCGAGTGACTATACGTATTTATTACAAGCGTCTACTATTGTAGTTAGTGCTGATCATTATTAAAAAAAAGTGTCACAATTTTGCTTTATTTGTAATAAACTTTTGACTGAAGATGAAACTGTTGCGGTCAGTCGGGGAATGCCAATTTTAATAGATGCAAGTGTCGCGAGAAGTGATGAGTTTGCTGATTATTTAAGAAGCCAAAAGTCCGTTACAATTCACGTGGATTGCAGAAAATCATACACCCGGAAAACTTCAATCTCTGCATCAAAAAGACAACGTGAGGAAGGACAGGCCAGTACTTCAAAATTAAGTCCACCTGATACAAGAGCGCGAATAAGTGAATCCAGCTTTTGTTTTTAAAAACACTGCTTATTTTGTGGCGATGAAGCGGATGAAGAAGCAGAAAAGAAGAAAGCGAAGAATTATCGCCGAAAAATTTATAAAGTTTCTACACTTACATTAAAAGATTCCATTTTAAAATTAGCTAAAGATCGTTCTGATGATGTGTCAAAGGCTGTCTTTGCGCGTATTAATTTTCAGTATGATTTAGTTGCTGCTGACGCTAAATACCATGACAGTTGTAGTAAATCCTTCCTGAGACCTAATACTGGCGGTAAAATTGGCCGTCCTCAAAGTGAGGCTATAAACTCTGCAATGGAGGAAATTTTTAATTTCATTGAAAGTAGCGATGACTGCCAGTTTTCGTTGGATGAACTGAAGAATGTTTGCCAGAATGTAGCTTTAGAAAACGGGATTATAAAAATACGATTGAAATTAAAGTATGGTAGTAGAATTATTATTACAGGGAAACCTAGAAAATTAACATGTATTTGTTTTGTAGAAAATTACCAAGACATTTTAAGTCAAGCCTGGTCTGATACCAAAAACTTGAAAGAAATTAATAATAATTTGCCAATGCTTACTGAACAGAAATGTAAAAACAACATGGCTTCTACTTCTGTCAAATCACAGTTATCTGTATCGAAATCTAATACTCTAAAAAAAAACACCCATACTTGACAGATATGGAGTCACTAGAATACATTGCACTGACGAAAACCAATTCGTTTGAAACGTGCGCATGACTACAATTTGTCTCTGTGGTCAACAAAACCTGGTCGAGTTTTTTTTGAGTATAGAATTATTATGCAGATGCATGTTACACTGTCTCGATTTCTATAACTTTCTATTACCATAGCTCATACTCCTTATCAATAAATTGCAATTGTCTGTTATTTCAAAATACTGAAATAATAGGCAAAATACTGCGGTTAACTAATCGTTGTACGTTACAGAATAGTTTTCATGAGAATATTCTTAGATGAATATTTAGAATAAATTCGATAATGAAAATTTAAATACAAAAACGGAAAATAGTACCAACTTCAAATGATGTGAAAAACGATAGAAAAATAAAGATGATGGAAAGCAAACATATAAAACAAAGCATCATTACATTTTTCAAGCTTCATTCACCGTTCTCATTTCTTTATCAGATATCCGAAAAATATCCGTTAAAACGCACAGTTATCCAAGAGATCGAAGTCACCTTCATCACGAACCTTTCAATCGTATTTTGACACCATAATAAAGCCCGATAACTAACTAAAAGCAAACAACTTCGACAGACGTCCCTATGGAGACCAAGATCTATCTGCCACATTAAAGATTTATACCGAACTGATGGTCGATCTAGTCGAACAGGTATGTATATTTACATTTGGTTAGAAACTACCGAAGGCTGAGTAGGCCCAAATCCCTTAACGAATCTTGCCCAACCCTAAGCAAATCACTTATCTAAGAAACTTGATCCATCCGTCAATATTTGCCCGAAGAGTTTGGCGTACCGTTTGGAGTCGGCGGTGAGCTCTGTCGGCTTATTTATGTTATGAATTTATAACTTGGGGTTTGAAAAATTTTCTTAGGATATCAAGCTTGGTGCGGTTCGTATGATTTATCGAAGTGTTAAGCTGAAAGGATTTACTATCAAAACTATATTCGGTTCCAAAACTTTTCATTCTAAATAATATTCAAATAAGGTTATTCTGATTTTCACAAATTTTTATTGTTATGTTTACAACAATCGTTTCGCTATCACAGTATCATCATCAGGCAAGAATACATTTTGAGTAACTAAGCTAGTTTTGGAAATCCGTGGCTATTTATATTACAGTAAGTATAATAAATTTTTATTGAGCACTAAAACCCAAAAAAGGGTCTCTGCAAATTCCAGCTTATCTGAATATATTTAACAATGTTGAGTTATTTAAATCTATTTGTTCTTTAAGTAATATTCCAATTTTATTTTGTTTATTTATCTCTAGGGATTCTAACAGATTCAAGGCATAACTTCTGCTTTCTATATGTATAATTTCAAAATTATGGTTGAAAGTATGTTCTGTTTCTAACAAATGGTAGGAATATGTAGAATTACTTTTATTATTGAGGAAAATCTTCAAATGTTCACAAATTCTATGATGGAAAGTTCTTCCAGTCTGTCCTATGTAAACTTTAGGGCAATCACCGCAGGTTATCATCTTTATGTGTACAGTCTATTATTTTTAATAAATTTACTCAAGTTTGAATTGGTTTTAAATGAAGTTCTTAAATATTATTTATTTTTGAGGTATGTAGCAATTTTCTCAGAAAAACCTTTGGTGTATTTCAAGGAAATGTATTTAAAATTTTCTTTTATATTAGGAAACACCATATTTGAAGATATTTTATTATTTTTATTCATCAACAATTTGTTTATTAACTTAGGATCATAGTCATTATTAATAGCTATTTGTTTAGTTATGTTAAGTTCTGAAATATAATTTTCTCGATTCATGGGAATATTAACTAATATATGGATCATACAATTAAATGCTGATAATTTTTGATTTAAAGAATGATTTGATTTATTATGTATAATAGAATCCGTTTAGGTTGGTTTGTGAAATATTGAAAAATCATGCGAATTATTTATTCGAGTAACATTTAAATCAAGAAAATTAATAGAATTATTATGTTCGGTTTCCATAGTGAAGTTAATTGAAGGATGTATTTCATTCATGAATAAAAAGAATTTTTTCAAAAGTCTGTCTGTACCTGTGAAGCAACAGAAAATATCGTCTTCATATCTATACCAATATAAAAAGTATTTCTTAAGGGGATTTTGGTGAATTTTAGTTTCAATATTGTCCATGAATATTTCTGCTAATAAAGGATTTAAGGGAATTTCCATAATCAAACCCTTTTCAGATTTATATAATTGAAAATAATTTTGTTTAGAGCACTAAACAAAAATATTTTCAATTCAAAAATAAAATTTATAAATCTGAAAACGGTTTGATTATGGGAAATCCCTTAAGTCCTTTATTAGCAGAAATATTCATGGACAATATTGAAACTAAAATTCACCAAAATCCCCTTAAGAAATACTTTTTATATTGGTATAGATATGAAGACGATATTTTCTGTTGCTTCACAGGTACAGACAGACTTTTGAAAAAATAATAAAGATGATAAATCGGGGGTTTATAAGTTAACTTGCGGTGATTGCCCTAAAGTTTACATAGGACAGACTGGAAAAACTTTCCATCATAGAATTTGTGAACATTTGAAGAGTTTCCTCAATAGTAAAAATAATTCTACATATTCCAACCATTTGTTAGGAATAGGACATACTTTCAACCACAATTTTGAAATTCTACATATAGAAAGCAAAAGTAATGTCTTAAATCTATTTGAATCCCTAGAGATAAATAAACATAATAAAATTGGAATATTACTAAACGAACAAATGGATTTAAATAACTCACCTCTGTTAAATATATTCAGAGAAGCTGGAATTTGCAGAGACACTTTTTTGGGTTTTAGTGATCAATAAAAATTTATTGTACTTACTGTAATATAAATAGCAACGGATTTCGGAAACAAGCTTAGTTATTCAAAATTTAATCTGATGATGCTACTGTGATAGCGAAACGATTGTTGTAAACATAACAATAAAAATTTGTGAAAATCAGAATAACCTTATTTAAATATTATTTCATATGGATTTACACCAAGTAAGGACTGATTCAATTCAATACTTTTCATCCTAAATTTAAAATATATGATTTGAAGTAAAACACTTTATTTCCGCTTTCATTATTGTTCACAATTGCTTCGTCAATTACATATTAACTTCATCGGGTGAGTATGGTAACTATTTCTACAGAATGTTTCTCCTTAAATACAAGTTTTACTAACAAAATACGTGATAAAATGGAGATTTTATGGAATTTTCAGAAGTTATTAAAAAGGTTCAATAACGGAGATCGGTTCACATCTGTTTGGTCGTTCAGCAAAATATTTTCTTTATGGTGCCGGTTTATTTCCAGTGCTTCTAAAAGGTCCAGTCTATTGCATTTGTTCTGGATATGGAAACTTTAAAATTATTGTCAAAATCGTGTCTCGATTCTTGGAGATGCCTGGCATAATAGTCCGGTCAATTTAGACATTCGAAGGTACATAAATTCCCAACAAGCTGAAAATGAGTAAAATTGTTCAAAACATAATTATAAACAATACATGAAAGTTCCCCATCATTCCCGTGTAAGGAAAAAAATTTATTCAAGGTCAAAGGTAAAAAAAAATAGTTTTTTGCGATTTTCAGCAAAACGGTAGGTTTTATCGTAAAAGAACTTCAAATAAAAATTGTAGAATATAAAATTATCCAGAAGAAATGTATCAGTAGTTTTTTCCTTACGAGCCACCGTTTCTGAGATATACCGATTCAAAAAGTTATAAAAGTTGTTATCGTCATAATATGTACACGTTTGCACGCCACCTAAGAGGTAGTGTACTTTTTTTAATGTGGTTTCCCCATTCGGCCCACTCCACAGGTCAGTTGTGGTCCTATTTAATGTGAAACTATTGCAAACTATTGGAAATTTCCAAAGATTGGAAAAGATAAAAGCGGAGTAAATTAAAAAAAAGTGATGAAGTTCATTCGCCTGATTCGTAATTTTTAAATTCTTGTTCTTGTTCTTCTTCTCCTGCTTCTTCTTCATCTTCACTTTGGAGGCAAGTAAATTGCGTCAATATCGATGTATCGCATGACACTATGTCGGAATCAAACGAATCCTCCATCGTTTGTGGTTGAACATTAAAGCACGACCGGCCTTGACAATTTGTGCATGCTAGAGAACAAAACAGTCCAACTTTTTTGCAACTACATTTAGCACTACAAAATTTCTGGAAAATCTGTGAATGTAATTAAACTAGGAAGGTACATCTAATATCCAAGGTAATCTATGTTCTATGCTAAACACAGAAATCACTCAAAGTTTGTAAGACATTTTATGGCCTTCAGTAAACCACTGGAATAAATTTCATTATTCAAAAACCTAATATAATTATATATTATATATAAAATAAAATAATAAGATGCGGTTTTTTACTTGATAGAAGGATAATTACAAACTGTGAATATCAAAAAAATTGTAATTATCCTTCTATCAAGTAAAAACCGCATCTTATTATTTTATTTTATATATAATATATAATTACACTAGGTTTTTGAATAATGAAGTTTATTATACAGTTTCCAGTGGTTTAATGAAGGCCATAAAATGCCTTACGAACTTTGTGTGATTTCTGTGTAATCATATATAGCATTGTTGTAATTATGACTTCAACAATTGTCGGGTAACATTTGACTCTTCTCCTAATGGTTAAACTCGCAAAATCCAGCTCCTGATTGCGAAATCAGTTTTCCATAACAGTACCCGAAAGCGTTTAAGCCAGGTAGGGACGAATGGTATAGAAGCAATTAGGATATTTTGTTTTAGTTCTGCACTGTGGAAGCAGTAAATCCAGCCCTGATTACACACACACGGCATATAATTGATGCCCTCTCCCGGGTACGTCCGACATTCATTAGTTCCTTTTTTCAGTTTCATTCAATTTGCTACTGAAAATTTTAATCCGGCATGGCCGAAACTAATTAAGATGAAACACGTGGATTCGCTACGGTCTTCCATTCTGACAAAAAATTAATTAAGGTATTGACTAGACGGTAGAAAATATAATTAGGCAGGAGTTATTCGCAATTGTACGCAGGCCTTCATTTTTCGTCGGACTAGATGGGAATTGTTGCTCTGATCTGTCCGCTATTTGCGCAGAAGTGCAGTTTGTTTCTTCTGGTTAATTGAACCTCTTAGTTGGAAAAAACATGAACCGTTCATTTAGATCTTTTCAGATTTTTAATTAGGACGGTTTAACGGGTTTGTGTAAAAAGAATATAGACATCCTGCTGTTTCGGTATGGTATATAATGTCGGTATTGGTCTCAGAAGAAACATAATCCACCCGATATTGGTCCCGAGAAAATCAGCACCGAATTATTGCCATCTCTCAGTAACCTAAAAAATTCAATATTTGGACAGGCATTTCAGCAGAATTCAAACATATTTGCCAAAAACATATTAACTCCATCTGATTGGAAGTTCCTGTGGAATATAACTCTTCGGTTGGGTAAACTGTTCTGAAAATAAAGGATGGGCAATTTACAGTTTGCATTTTGAAGATGTGGTTATTCACATAGCGAGCAGATCTACATTTAGTGTTTCATTCTTCAGTATACAGGGTATATATGAATAGTTACAAAAAAATTTAGGAGGTGATTCCTTGTCAAAAAATAGGGTGGGTTTTTCATATAAACTTTATTTTTTCAAGTCCCCCACGCTTAGAAAAACAGTTTTTGATTTTTTTTAAACCAAAAAACTGACAATAATTTTTCGTGCGCTATTTTTACGGGGCTGTAACTAAGTAAGAGGGGCTCAAAAAATAAAGTTTATATAAAAGACCCACCTTATTTTTTGACAAGGAGTCGTCCCTTCAATTTCTTCGCAAATATTCATATACAGCTTGTATAGTCCATCTAAAAAGTGTCCGAAATTTATTATTTTTCATAATTTCATTATACTTCCTTTTTGTAGCATTCTAAGATAAAAGTAATGTATAAAATGGATTGTGCAGATAGTCGGCTATGGCCAAAGTTGCACGGCAACACTATTTTTCAAATATGATGATTATCAACAGATACATAATTCATGAAATAATGTCTCAACTAGAAAAAAGAAAACAGGTAGAATAGTTGTATAAAAAGGTTTTCGATTAAAGGAAACAATTCAAACGCTTTATTCGCCTTAGTAAGTTCAATATTACATTATCTCGTGATTAGTGAACCGATTTTGAAAATTTTAACTGGGTTGTGCACAGAACATTTATTTTCAAACTAATCAACACTCGACATCTCTTCCCTATTCAAAAAATGTTGATGCCACCTTCATGAGGTGGTTTTTTCGGGACAAACTCATGATGGAAATTCGGCCCCCTCGAAGCAGAAGTCGACCTGTTTTTTTAAAATCTTCGAAATTTCTTCGTTTCTGAATTCTGGGTGGGTCAAATTTTCGTTGGGACACCTGTATATTATCATCACATGTGGTAGTAATTAACTAATAAAGAATCAAAGGAAATATAAAGTACTGACCACATCATTCAAATTCACCACCTAATTAATACAAATTTGTTTCGATTAGATATTAAGGAATTATTAAGTTCACTTTTAAAAAATTATTCCACATAGAATCCAAATGCGTCTTTTCATTTCTTTTTTCGAAAAATAGATAACACACTCTCCAGAAAAAGAACTTGAATATGCCATGATTATTCAAAAATCGATTATTTTCGCTGAGTGTCTGATAGAAGAAGGTTTTTACTGATTATTTTATTTATTCAAATAACTGCTAACTGAAGAGACTTGGGATAAATTTCAGTTTTTTTTTCTAGAGAATGTGCTATTTTTTTTAAAAGGGAAATAATAAAGACCTTATTGAATGGAAAATTTTTTGTTAAGTGAACTTGTAATTCTTTAATATCCAATCGAAACAAATTTGTATTAAGTGATGAATTATAATAATTTGGTCAATATTTTTTATTTCGTTCAATTCTTCATTAGTTAATTACCACCACATGTGATGATAATATATATGTCGACAACTATTATCTGTGATATTCAAACAGCTTCTTCATAGTAAATTTTCCATATATATTATTTGAACAACCAATAATGCGATGTACATTTTGAATCACCAATACAGCTGAATACTCTTTATAAACAAATATATCAGATGTTTTTTTTTAGAAAGATAAAACTTTACATTGAAATAAAACACATTTTATTTAAGATTGAAGCCAAATTCTTCCTTATTTGAAAGATAATCGTAAGACATTTATGTTTTAAAAATAATTTACGGCATATGTCCACCACGACTAGCTCTGAGGAACTGCTTTCGACCAGACCAATTTTGGACCACTTTTTCGAGTAATTCAGGCCAATGACTCGACATAACCCCAATGAAAATAATCCAGTGGAGTTATGTCCCATGATCTTGGAGGCCGATTAATTGGACCATTTCTCGAAATAATGTTATCGCCAAATATTTCATTCAATAAATCAATTGTTACGGTAGCAGCATGAGGTGTAGGTAGCACCATCTTATTGGAACCAAAACACTTCTGGGTCGATACCATTCAAATTTTGAAACAAATAATCATTGATCATCGATCTGTAACGAGCACCATTCACTATAACATTAGCTCCAGCATCGCTTTTGAAGAATTATGAACTGATGATGCCTCCAGCGTGTAAAGCATACCATACAGTGCATTTTCAAGATGCAATGGAACCTGCAGAACTTCTTGAGAATTGTTTTCACAACACATACGGCAATTTTGCTTGTTTAGATAGCCGATCAACCAGAAATTGTTGACGCAATTTTACGATAAAAAAGTGGATCAACTTCGAGCTGTTCTAGGGCCCAATCAGCAAACAAACGACGCTTATTATGGTCAAGTGACTCTAGTTCTTGAACCAGTTGGATCTTGTATGGGTGTAGACCAAGATCTTCAAGAAAAATCTTCCATGTGGTGGATGCACAGAGTCCAACTTGTTGTGAACGTCGACGAATAGACAAATCTGGATCATCATTAACACTCTGACTTACAGTCAAAGTTCTTCTATACGTACAGTTCTTTGTCTTGTTTTTGTTGTTGCATCGAGTTAGAGAAAATGTTGTCCGAAATCTATCGATAGTTCGACGAATAAGCTGCTCTGATGGACGATTAGGAAAACCATAAATTTCACGAAGTGCTCTATAAGTTTGGCGAATAGCACACTGATTTTGAAAATGAATTTCAACGATTTGTAAAGGTTGTTGCGGTTGTTGAGTCTTTCCATGATAATTCGTCAATGATTACTGAACAGAAATATCAAAACAACATGGCTTGTTCCTTCTGTCAAATCACAGTTATCCCTATCGAAAGTTCTATCACTCTAAAAAAACACTCGATATTTCAATTTGTTTTAAAATTTCAAATCTGATACCACTCACGTGGTATCAAAGATATATTTTGTAATATCCAACGTTGTTTCGGTATATTATTGAATTGTGGAACTACTGCCAGGTTTCTGAAGGAGCTTAATGCGCTCCTGGCATTTCAAGACGAAAACAAAATGATTGATTATACATTGTTGGGAAGAAACCCTTTTTGTAATAACAGACATTAAATGATATTTTTTCGCGGACCATACAAAATCGGTTATTCTCCTGATTCCATGCTTTATTTAATTTCATGGTGGAAACTAGGTTGCATTTATTTGTTTCGTAATTGGATAGCGGATTATTGCAGTAAAAAATGGACCATGAGCTCGTGCAGTTTTAGTTTTTAGTACAGGGTTTTAGTTGCGGTATTGGAAAGTGGTTCAGTGTAACTGACTTGAATCAGCAAAATACGACTTTGGTTATTTATGAATTACGAGTCGTTTTGAAATTTATTTTCTTCGACAAAAAAGGATTTTTTTTCTCAACATTATCTCCACCTTTCAGCGTTTTTTTCAATTTTCTTAACCCTTCCAAATGAAAGGATTCTATAAGGTTGCCAAAATATTAGGTTGTTCTGAAGGTTATTTCGTTTTTTTGGGGAAAATGAAAGTCAATTTTTGTATAACGAATGCCTAGTTTATTGAATTATATTCTGGCTATTCTGGTCCAACACCTTTTGCGATATTTCTGGTAGCATGATTCCATGCTCAGAAAATGTTTGTTTTTGCTGGCAAAAAAGTGATCCAGGTGATTTTTGACCACTTCATTTGAGGTAAAGATTTTACCGTTAAAAAAATTTGCAGTGACCGGAACAAATAATAATCCGAAGGCACCAGATCTGGAGAATGTGGTTGGTGTGGCGGAGTATTCCATGCAAGCTGTAAAAGCTTTTGGCGAGTGACCAAGCTTGTATGACGTCTCGCATTATCTTGGTGGAACACTACACCTTTTCTCTTGATTAATCCTGGCCGTTTCTGTTGGAGTGCATCATTCATTTTGTCCAGCTAATGACAGTTCACTTCCGAATTAATTATTGTGTTATCAGGTGAAAGCTAAAAAAAAGATTCCTTTGAAGTCCCACCAAACAGACAGCATCACCTTTTTTTGATGGATGTTGGCTTTCGAAATGCTTTGGGCCGGTTTGTCTTTTTTACTCCATGATCTCTTGCGTTTGATTCTGTTATATACAACCCAGTTTCTGCCCGCAGTCATGATACGCTGCAAAAATGGATCATTTTCGTGACGTTTGAGAAGCGAATCGTAGACGTCAACGCGACGACACAAATTTCTCAGCCTAAGAACATAAGAAACCTATATAACAAGCTTCTAGGTTAAACCCAGGCCTTTCAAGTATTCATAAACAGTTGAATTCAATAAATTTAACCTCTAACCGATATTACGTATTCTTATTAGCCGATTTACCTCAACTGACGCCTTTATCGTGTCTTCATCAGCTTCAATCGGGTTTCCGGAACTTGGTCCATCGACATCATAATAGCCGGATCGAAATTTTCCACTGGCGTACTGTCAACTCATCTTGTCCATATTCATCGGTTAAATTTTTTCTGGCTTGAACAGCATTTATACCTTTTCTTTAATAAACAAGTAAAATATGATGAAAATGCTGCTTAATGCTCTCTATATTTAAAGAGGTACCAACCAAAAACTATTGCGTAGAATGAATTGAACTTTTTTACACACAAGTCTCGCTTTATGAGCTCTCAAAACATATAATGATTATGCGGCTAAGTGTGAAGTTTGGTTCGAAAAAATACAATTAAATCCTCTGTCAGGAAAAACCGAAATAACTTTTCGAACAACCTTATAGTTGTTCGTTTCGTTGATGGCCACCTTTGACCCAAATATCTAATCACAAAGCCACTACAGAATACGAAGAGGTCTACAGCTAGTGGTCTGGTTTACTCCCGCAGTCTTATAGCCTTTTTTTGTTTCAGAATCAATCCTTCAGGATCTGGAGATGCTCCCCATATAAATATGCCATAAGTCATCCTACAGCAAAATTGTTCGTGAGATATCGGGTGTTTTTTTTGAAGTGAAGAAGTGAAGAACTTTAAATTGAAATAAAACATATTAAAAATAATGTTGAAGCCATTTTTTTTTATTTGAAAAATAATTTTATAACATTTATGTTACACAAATAATTTACGACTATCTCTGAGGAACCGCATTCGACCAGACCAAATTTTGACCACTTTTTCGAGTAATTCAGGCCTTATTTCATCAATAACATGAGTTATGTTGGTTTCCAAAGCATCTGGTTTATCTACATAAACCAATGACTTGACATAACCACAAGGAAAATAATCCAATGGAGCTGTGGCGCATGATCTTGGAGGTCATTTAATTAAACCATTTTTCGAAATAATGATATCGCCAAATTTTTCTTTCAATAAATTAATTGTTACGGTAGCAGCACGAGGTGTAGCATCATCTTGTTGGAACAAAAACATTTTTGGGTCGATACCATTCAAATTTTGAAACAGATAATCATTGATCATCGATCTGTGATGAGCACCATTCACTGTAACATTAGCTCCATCATCGTTTTTAAAGAAATATAGACCGATGATGCCTCCAGGGTGTAAAGCACACCATACAGTACATTTGTCAGGGTGCAATGGTACCTGCAGAACTTCTTGAGAAATGTTTTCACTCAATACACGGCAATTTTGCTTGTTTACATAGCCGTTCAACCAGAAATGAACTTCATCACTGAACATAATTTTTCGATAAAAAAGTGGATCAACTTCAAGCTGTTCTAGGGCCCAATCAGCAAACAAACGACACTTATTATGGCCAAGTGTCTTTATCTCTTGAACCATTTGGATCTTGTAGGGGTGTAGACCAAGATGTTCATGCAAAATTTTTCACATGGTGGATGCACAGTGTCCAACTTGTTGTGAACGTCGAGGCATAGACAAATCTGGATTATCATAAACACTACTTACAGCAGCGATATTTTCTTCACTACGTACAGTTCTTTATCTTATTGGTGTTGTTGCATCGAGTAGAGAAAATGTTGTCCGAAATCTATTGATATTTCGACGAATAAGCTGCTCTGATAGATGATTATGTAAACCATAAATTTCACGAAGTGCTCTGTAAGCTTGCCGAATAGAACACTGATTTTGAAAATAAATTTCAACAATTTGTAAACATTGTTGCGGCATGAGTCTTTCCATTATAATTTATCAATGCTTACTGAACAGAAATGTCAAAACAACATCTCAACCTTCTGTCAAATCACAGTTATCCGTATCGAAAGTTCTATCACTCTAAAAGAAACACCCGGTAGCAACGTTTCTTTTTCCGTGAGTATACTTTTTATTAATCGTATTGCTAATAATGGCGTACAGAGTTAGTGGCATCTCACTCATGTGTTTTGCCTAAGTTGAATTTCCGCTAATTGTTACCCTCTATATTGAAATACTTTCCATATTTTGGCATTTTGTGACTTTGTGTTTACAACTATTTTCTATGTTTTTTATGGATTTACTTTCATATCATTCATTCTGTACCTTTCTACAGCGCCATTTATGGTTTCCTGTGACTTATTCAGCGAAGAATGTCTCATTGTTTGTAGTAAGTAACATTACATACCATAAGAATGAAGAATAAAGTAGGCCATAGCAATGATCCCTGAGGCACTCCTGTGATAAATTTCATTCTTAAAGAATTTTCGCGTTCCAAATCTACTATCTGGTAACGATCTTCAGGATAGGACCTTAACAGATTCAAAACTGGACCTCTCATACCGATACATTCCAACTTTCGTAGAAGCCTTTCATGGATGACACAATCGAATACTCTAGTCAAATCTATGCACGTTAGCCACGTCATCTGCATAGTTCATTCGTCTCTAGGATTAATTCGACAATGTGGATAAGGCAATGGTAGTTGGCTTTCTTTCTTCAAAACAATGCTGGTAATTTCCAAGCAACGAATTGCTCTATAGAAACGGGTTCAATCTTATTTTGAGATGGGACTCAGAACGTTTTTCAACATTCTTAGTGAGGATCAAGCAAACACTCTGTTTGAGAGAATCACGGCTCAGTTGGTCTTTGTTCAAGAAATGTTCGGTTACACACTACTTTGTAATTTTCAGCATTTAATAATATTTTCTTGATGTCAATTTCTCATCACTCAGAAAGTTTTGCAATGCGATAAAAAGATGGTAGTCGCTTTGTGCTGGGTGCGGACTATAATGTGGATGCACTAAAACTTCATAACCAAGCTCCCGGAGTTTCTGGACAGTCACTACAGACGTGTGTAGCCTGGCGTTGTCCTGATGAAACACAACAGCTCTTCTGTTGGTCAATTCTGGCCGTTTCTAATCAATCGCTAGCTTCAAAATCAAAATTTAATATTTTCCACACTCTCAAGTTCATTACTGACGCAGTATAAATTAATATTCAATATCGAGTAATATTTCCAATCATTTTCATTCATTTTCATTCACAACGTCTTTCATAAAAAGTAACGAAAGCCTCCAGAGTTTTTTACCGTCCCATCGGCACAACATTCCTATTGAACATCTACGATAAAGTCAAAGGCAGCCAACTTCATGAAATCAATTTTCATATCTCTGTTTTCTTCCGCTGAATAAATTAAATTGGCGTTTTAAAAAGGTTCCCTTCCAACGTGTATATTTATTATAAGTCTAATGAAGATATTATCATAATCTTTGACGTTGATCTTCAACTTGTCACTGCGTCTCGTTTGCCTAATATAAATGTAATTGGATCTGTGTCGGAGATAAACCAACCTGAAATAAGGTTATTTCGTTTCCACCAGGCCATACCGCGGATGCAATAAGATTGCTTGATCGGTTTATCAACATTCTCGAAATATCTTTTCGAATGATCGGGCAATCGAGATGTGGCGAATTGATGACGGTGATTTCTCCTGATGAGTTTCTATGCTGGGGATAAACTTATTTGATCGGAATTTTATATGTGCAGAGGGTATTATCGAAAGTAGAGTGGAGAATACCATGAGTCTTTCACGAAGAATTTTCCTAGTGAACGATTTAAAGTAAAACAATTTATTTCCGCTGATATTTATTGTTCACATAACAATTGTTTCGTCGATTACATTTTGACTTCATCAGATGAATATGGTAACTAACTACTCTTACAAAATCGGTCTCCTTAAATACAAGTTTGAGCAAACAGAAACCTAATAAAATGAAGGTTTGTTTTGGGAATTTTCAGAATTCATTCCAAAAGGTACAGCAGCGGGGATCGGTTTAAATCTGTATGGTCGGTAAATAAAGTGTGTTTTTTATGAGCCCGGTTTATTTCTAGTGCTTCTGAAAGTTTCAGTCTAAAGCATTTGTTCTTTAAATGGAGAACTTCGAACTTATGGTATAAAATCATATCCTGTTTCTTGAAGGTGGTTGGTTAGAATTTGATTTATTTTCAAGGAAAAAGGCCTTTGATATGATGCATCATGCTTATCTTATAGATTCTCTAATCAATCAAGGTATTCCAGAACCATACATTCATATCCTACAACTAATTTATCATAATTGTTCGGCCAAAATCAAACCTTAAAATGTAGAAAAGCCCTTTAAAATCGGAAAAAGTGAATGTCAAGGAGACCTCATTTCCTCGAAGATATTTACAGCATTGTTAGTGAAAATATTCAGAACTATTGATTGGGGAAATTAAAAAGGTATCAAAATCAATGGGGAAAGTATTTATCTACTCTTAAATTCGCGGACGATATTGCTCTTTTTCCAGAAAGCCAAGAAGAACTTCAACAGATGCAGAAAGACATGAATACTCATAGTGGAAAAGCTGGACGAACGATAAATGAAACCAAAATGAAAGTCATGACAAACACTGAATAAGAAGAAATAAAAATGAATGATAAAACCATCAACAATGTTCAGGAATATTGTTATCTTGGCCATATCGTTTCTTCTTCAAATCGTCAGGACAAAGAGATTAAGAGAATTGAAAAAATATATAGAAGACAGTATTTCACCACGATCTGGCTTCATCAGGTATCTCCATTATACTGGCTGATGGTGTTCAGTGTAACCAAGTTTAAATACATTGTTAGGTACGCGATCAAATAATGGAAGAACAAGTCATATAAACTAGAGGTTTCCATTGGAGTTTGGCGCCAAAAAATGCCATTAGGGAAAGATATTTATAATGGAGACTTGTCAACATCTGTTTGTTCGTTCAAAAGGAATTGCATTGCACCTGTTGATTTCAAGAAATTCTAAAAGTGTTATAACTAGAACTTTTGCTTTCAACGTGGATAATTTCATACTTATTGTTGAAATTATGCCTGAATTCCTTAAGATGATTAGCAATGTCGAATGTACGGAATCCGATATATAATTCCTTTGGTGTTCTTGGATTCTTTTCTTGAATGATCTACCAGTCTGGTCGATGTATACTAAAGGGCAATCGTTGCGAGTCAACTTGTAGACTCCAGATTTATTTTCTTTATTTGTTCGATCCTTATTGTTTTTTATATAGGTACTACTAAGGTTATTAATGGTTTTAAAAGCTTCGTTATAATTGAAAATATTCTTGAAATATTTAGTAATATTTTCAGATAATCCATCCACATACAATTTCTGTGTATTGTCCTCTTTTATCATGGGGTATACGAGATTTATTGCCATTTTTTTGTTTATTGGATACCATTTTGTCTATAAGAAAGGGGTTGTAACCGTTGTTTGAAGCTATTTATTCAATAATATTTAATTCTTTCAAAAATTTATCTGAATTCAAAGGGACATGCAATAGTCTATGAATAAAACTATTATAGTCTGATATCTTTTAGTTGGTAGGGTAATTTGAAGTTTTATGTGTTGTGATGTCTGTATGTGTGGGTTTCTGAAAAATACTAAAATCATGTAAATTATTTATTCTTGTTATTGTGAGTCAAGAAAATTAATACTTTGGTTCTTTTCTTCTTCGATTGTGAATTTGATTTTTGGGTGGAATTAATTAATAAACTTCCTGAAGATATGTAGTTGTCGGTCGGTGCCTTTGAAACAACAAAAAATGTCATCTACATGTCTATACCAATAAAGGAAATATTTGCTTATCGGATTTAGGTGTATTTTTGATTCTAGATCATCCATAAAAATTTCAGCTAAAATTAAACTGAGTGGATTTCCCATTGTAAAACCATTGTTAGAAAAATAGATTATTCTGTTTAATTGAAAGTAGTTCTGTTCAAGACATATTTCGAGGCAATTGAGAATATTCATTTTTATGGGATTGGTATTATTTTTAATCAATAGTTTTTTTACAATTTGTATTGTTTCAACAGGAGGTATACTAGGGAATGAACTTTGTAAATCAAAAGATATTAATCTAAAAAACAAATAGTTTTATTCGTAGACTATTGAATGTCCCTTCAAATTCAGAGAACGTTTTGAAAGAATTAAAAATTATTAAACAAATAGCTTCAAACAACGGTTTCAACCCCTTTCTTATCGACAAAATGGTATCCAATAAGCAAAATAAAATGGAAATAAATCCCGTGTTCCTAATCATAAAAGAGGACAATACACAGAAATATTTTTCGTTATCTTAAGTTAATGGATTATCTGAAAATATTGCTAAATATTTCAAAAATATTTTCAATTACAACGCAGCTTTTAAAACCATTAATAACCTTAGTGACTACATAAAAACAATAAAGAAAAATAAACAAATAAAGAAAATAAATTTGGAGTCTACAAGTAGACTTGCAACGATTGCCCTTCAGTATACATCGGCCAGACTGGTAGATCATTCATGAAAAGAATCCAAGAACACTACAGGAGTTATATTTCGGATTTCGTACATTAGACATACGCTTATCATCTTGAGGAATTCAGGCATAATTTCCACAATAAATATGAAATTATCCACGTTGAAAGCAAAAGTTTTAGATTAATACTTTTAGAATTTTTTGAAAACAACAGGTACAATGCCCGTAAAATCCTTTTGAAGAAACAAACAGATGTTGACAAGTCTCCATTACCGAATATCTTTCCCTAATGGCATTTTGTAGCGGCAAACTCCAATAAACACATTGAGTTTTTATGACTTGTTCTTCTATTATTATGTCACGTACCTAACAGTGTATTTAAACTCTGACCATCTGACAGTAGAATATAGATACCTGATGAAGCCACATCATTGTGAAACAATTGTTGTATTACAAATATTTTTGTAAAAATAAAATACTGTCTTCTATATATTTTTTAATTAAAAAGAGTTTCAACCAACTAAAGATCGAATCAATCAAATATAGATTAAGAGAACTGATCACTCGTGTTTATCCTGAAGGGTGAGTTCAGGAAGAGGGAATTGATGAATAGGTGTGCTATATCTATTCTATCATATAGCGCTGAAACTTGGTCCATTTCTGAAAGACAAACACAAAATTTAAAGGTATGTCAAAGAAGAATGGAAATAAGTTTATTAAGAATCGAATTAAAATATTGAATAAGAAATATAGATATCAGAAGGAAAACACAAATAAAAGATTTAGGCAAAAACTGTTCAAGAAAAAGAGGACGTGGGCTGGCTATGTAGCAAGGATTTCAACTGAAAAATGCACCAACTTAGGCACGAATGATTTCCTAGATAACCAGCAACAAGATGGCATGATTCTATTAAGAAAAAGGAAGGAATATTATGGATTTATAACACATGCTTAGTAGGGGAAGTTAGGCATCTAAGATATGTAGTTTATCTATGATGGATCGTTCCTGAATCAGGCATAAATTCTCGTATATTGGAGCAAGCACGCAAAAAATGTTTTTTTGATTAATGTAGAAGAGGAATTTCTATACGTCCACTATAATACTCGTATAAATGAATACTTCAAGTTCAATATCAATGTTGTTTTTAACAGACATTTTTGAAAGTTTTTACAGCACAACACATCAATAAATACACATTCACAGTACAGCCTACTCGATGAAATTCGTTATGTACCTGAACAGCGTTTCTTTCATCCCATAAATTCGACCGGCACCAGCAATCAGCGACTAATATTAATTGATTTCCAATATTCACTCCGTTCCCAAACACTAATGAATGCTAATTAGTTAATTATTTCCCCAGGCATTCCTTGCAATTACTTTGCCAACCCGTTTCTTTCTGCCAAAGCATACTCGGCTCCTTCATTAGAATGTTCGCCAAATGGAAAAACCTTGCACATTTTTTCGTCGGTTAGGCACCTGACGATGGGTTCATCCATCAACATCAACTAGATATATTCTTGCCGTCCGGGGCGTTAATGTTTGGCCTCTTTCATCCTCTTGCTCTTCCCAACAGTCACCGAAAAAGTACACCATCCAGTTTCCAGACGTTCCACTTGCTGGCGTCACCTGTTCCTTTTGCTATAATTAATGGTGAATAGGTTTGTTTGTTCTAATTTTGATAATTAATGCCCAACGATTCTTTTAAATTGAAAAGCTGGTATCGATATCTCATAAATAATATTAAAACGAGAACAGGTATATTTCAGATATGCCATCTAGATATTCGAATTAATTTGTGAATTATTCATTAATTTGAATTATATTTAATTCCTAAAAGGTTTCCTTTATATAGTCCGTTTCGAAAGTATCCGAAAGAAACTCAATGGTAGTTATTAAGTATATATTTTGAATTCTTGAATTAGAAAATTGTAACAAAATCTTATTTACTCATGCAATCTCCATTTAACTGTAAACACTTGACTAAACGTCGAGGACACCCGAAACTAGATCACCTTCATAATTTTTGGTGTCCAGGACTGTAAAACAGGGTGAATTAAATCATCTTTATTTCGTGGCAGTGCTCGTTCAACTTCAATCTTCATTACTCCCTATATGTTTTCAATGGGACTCAGATCCTGCGAAGCTGCTGGCCATGAAATGGTTGTCACTTGGTGTTCTTGCATCCAAGCCGAAGAATGTCATCTTGCATTATGCTGCTGAAAACGCCACCCCCTGGTTATAAAGCATGTGCCGTTTCAAGGACAAAATCGTTTAGAATACCACAATACATTTCATACGGACAGGCGTTGCACCACGCTGAGATATTACTTCCCAAACCAGGTTGTTTCGATAGGATTTTTAAGTGAATTACACCAAGTTGGAAACAACAATCATCACATATAAAGACATTATTAATATTATCTTCTTGAAAACATTTACAAAATTCAATCCTTCGTTCCTTTTGTGAAGGTGTCATGATAGGGACTTTTTTTGATTTTCCTGATCTGTAGCCTTGTTTTTTTAGTGACATAAGGACGGTTTCTGGACATACTCTTAAATTTCGTTGATTTCCAAATCTGTTAGCCAATTTGCAAAACCCCAGACGCGAATTATGTCGTCCCAAGGCCAATTAAGCGTTGAAATTGTTTGCTTTAATCTTACGCGGTCTTCCTGAAACTGGTCTATGCCTCATGACATTTTTATCCTCTCTATTGTTTCATATATATCAGTTTTTCCCAGTTCAGTCAATCGCACTAATTTTTTAACGTTTCGAAATTCTTTTCTATACAAATAATCTGCCTGTTTTCTTTTTTCTAGTTGCGGCATTATTTCATAAACTGTATACCTGTTGACACTCAATATATTTGACAAATAATGTTGCCATGCAACTTTGGCCATAGACGATCATCTGCAAAACCTATTTTATACACTACTGTTTTCTTAGAATGTTACAAAAAAGAAGTATATTAATATTATGAGGAGAAATATATTCCGGATACTCTCTACGCGGACTATACATTCATAATAAATAATAATATAGAATAAAAATTATGGAATATTGACCGAAATTGACTTGCACATTTAAACCGATAGCTGTTTCATAACGATATTTTGAATAATAAATTCTATTCCAAGAATAAAAACTAAAAGAATCATTCGAAAAACCATCTCTTCAAACAGATTTAATCTGTTAGCCTCCTATAATTTCAATTTCAAAAAATTTTATTCAAAAACTTTTAGAATTAAATTAATGTCTTATAAGCACAGCTTATAGACAATAGACATATAAATCAAAACTCATTATATAATATCAAATGGAATAAAAAACCCAAATTGTCAATTAAAATTAAGAAATATACATTTGAAGAAGATAAAATTTTGTTTCTGATCTTATATTTATGAAAACTAAATCCTTTTCAAAAAAACAAAACATAATTTTAAAAACTTCTTAAAAACAAACTTATTTTTAACATTTAATATATTTAAATAAGTTACTTCAAAACTCGCTTAAAACATGTATCATATCCTCAAAAATTTTAAGAGAATTTTGAAGTAACTTATTTTAATATATTAAATATTTCAGATAAATTATTTATTTCTGAGAAGTTCTTAAAATTATGTTTTGTATTTTTGAAAAGGGTTTAGTTTTCATAAATATGAGATAAGAAATAAAATTTTTGTCTCCTTCAAATGTTTATTTATTAATTTTTTATTATATTTGTTGGGTTTTTTATTCCATTTGAAATCATATAATGGGTTTTGATTTTATTTGTCTATTAAATATAAGCTGTGTTCATAAGACTTTAATAAAAATTTAATTCAAAAAATTTTTGAATAATAATTTTTTAAATTAAAATAAGAGGCTAAGAGATAAAACCTATTTTGATATTCAATTTTTTCAAAGCTTTCGTGGAATTTTCTAAAATTCAAATTTGTAGAATGGTGTAGCAGAATCAGTCTGCTTAATATTCGAGATATTGAAATTATAATTTATCGCGAATGTTAAATCAAGTTGTCCATGAAGTCCATGCATTTTCATAGAGTATGCTGTATTTCTGTCAAAAGATAGAAATATTATTTGTGGAGTAGACATATCGGGTGTTTTTTTAGAGTGATAAAACATTCGATAGGGATAACAGTGATTTGACAGTAGGAAGAAGCCATGTTGATTTGACATTTCTGTTCAGTTAGCATTGACAAGTTATGGAAATACTCACGCCGCAACAAAGTTTACAAATCGTTGAAATTTATTTTTAAATTGAGTGTTCTATTCGCCAAATTCATAGAGCACTTTGTGAAATTTATGGTTTACATAATAGTCCATCAGAGCAGCTTTTTCGTCGAACTGTCGATAGATTTTGGGACAACATTTTCTCTACTCGATGGTACAACAACAAGACTGTACGTACAGAAGAAAATATCGCTGCTGTAAGTCATAGTGTTAATGATGATCCAGATTTGTCTATTCATCGAGGTACATAACAAGTTGCACTCTGTGCATCCACCACATGAAAAATTTAGCTTAAAGATCTTGGTCTTCACCCATACAAGATCCATCTGGTTCAAGAACTATAGCCACTTGACCATAATAAGCGTCGTTTGTTTGATGATTAGGCCCCAAAACAGCTTGAAGTTAATCCACATTTTTATCGTAAAATTGTGTTTAGTGATGAAGCTCATTTCTGATTTAACGGCTATGTAAACAAGCAAAATTGCCGTATATGGAGTGAAAACAATCCTCAAGAAGTTCTGCTGGTTCCATTGCATCCTGAAAAATGCTCTATAGAGTGTGCTTTACATGCTAGAGCCATCATCGGTCCAAATTTCTTTGAAAACGATGTTGGAGCTAACGTTACAGTGTCTACAGATCAATGATCAATGATTATTTGTTTCAAACCAGAAGTGTTTTGGTTCCAACAGGATGGTGCTACACCTCATGCTGCTACCGAAATAAATGATTTATCTAGATTAAGATTTGGCGATAACATTTTTTCGAGAAGTGGTCCAATTAATTGGTCTCCAATATAATGCGACATAACTCCACTGGATTATTTTCTTTGGGGTTATGTCAAGTCATCGGTTTATGCTGATAAACCAGTAACAATAGACTCTTTGGAAGACAACATAATTCGTGTTATTGATGAAATAAGGCATGAATTACTCGACTAGTCGTGGTGGAAATTATTTTCAAAACATAAATGTCAAATTATCTTTCAAATGAAAAAAAATTGGCTTCAATCTTAATTTAGATGTGTTTTATTTCATTTTAAAGTTGTATCACTAAAAAAAACACCTGATAGTATGTCATAAATTTGCACTTTTTGAATTTAATTAAACTCAATGTCAATAGATTTAAGAGATGAAACTCACCATACAAAAAAATTGTATATTGGCTTTAGGGCCCCCAGACCCCCTTCGATACTACAAACATATCGTCCATTTCAAACTTCAGATCTCTTTGTTCTTTGGTGTAACAAAATACTGTACCCTTATGTATACACTCAATGGCGAAGACCTCCATTGGTCCCTGAGCACATCCGGTGCGGAAACGTCCAACCGCGTGCATCTTCTTCCATTGTTTTTGGCCCGCTCCTAGTCTGTAATTAACCGGAAGTAGTAGGGCGGATACCAGTAGTTAGCCATGTGCCTCGCATATCAAACAACCATCATCAACCGTCTCATTATTATGGGATCCCCTCGGATTATGGGAGGAGCCTCTCTAACCCTTTTTTATTCGATCTCCCCGTATGCACACACGCCACCACGGTCTTCGCGTCTAACTTGTGTGTAATTTCCCGAAGTGCATACTCATTTCGGGGGGATGGAAATGGGGCGCTTTAAGGGTTTTCCGGCCCTAGTTCGTTTTTATTCCGCGTCTACGACTTGCACAGCCTTAATGCAAATATCCACTCGCCATTATGCCTTTGTTCTGCTGTTTCATATTCTGAGGTATAAGGTCGACGAGACAAATGAGAATTGAAGGGTGAAGGGTTTTTGACGAAAGCGGAGAGCCAGTCAAATGATCGTGAAAAGTATCCCTAAATGAAGACGGGGGTTTCATCTCGTCTCGAGTAGAGTGAAGACGTGCATGCGGCAGTGAAATACGAACCTAAGGAAAGCTTGACGACTCAAAGGGAAAGTTATTGCGTCAATTCGTACCTACTGTCAAAACAAGATGAAAAGAATTAAACTAATGGAGTATGCGGTTGGCTTTAGGTGAAACATTACAATTTGATTCAAAAAAATTCACACAGTTTTTGTGTTTCACAATTTATTCAGAATAGTGACACATGTTTCGGTCTTTCGACCATCTTCAAAGAAGTAAAAAAAGGAACTGAACTAAAAATTGAAAAGGTTCTTTTATTACACTTAGGACATCTGTGTATTTTTATGGCGCATGGGAATGACAGCATCTAATTGCCTAAGAGTATTTGGATTTGTTGAATTCTCCTTTTTATCAATGGCTTCTTTGATTGAAATAATCTCCAAATAGTCCATCAATTTATCCTTATTACCAGTTTATAGTAAAGTGACATATTTCTCATCAAAAAATTTATTATATCCTATACAATGTTCTGCAAAACCGGTTGATTTCTGGTTTTTCAAAATAGACATCCTATGTTCTTTGATTCTATGTTGTAAACCTGTCTCTCCTATACAGGGTGATCTAGGTGTGCGTAAATGGTCCCTAACTTCTATTCAACCTATCGCCTTGATTGTTTTTTCCAAACGATAGTTGGTACAATCCGCACGTCCTGAAAATATTTTCATCCACCTACAGGATGTTCGAAAATGAAATACATACATAGGTTGGGTTTTTTTAAATGGCAACCCCCTATTTTTCATATATCTTTGGATTTGCCACTTAATTGTCGATAAAACGCACTCAGGTTTCATTGACTTATCTGCATTAGTTTTTGACCTATGTCAATTTATGTTTCGAAATAGCGTCCTGCGTAGACCCACAGAAAAGTCATAACTTCGGAACCGTTCAACATAATTCAATCATCTTTTTTCCAGTCGATTCCTGAAGCGTCTGTGCATCTTTTGAATTAGTCACAAATTTTATGTCGGTGTTCTATCGCCTACTTCATTGTTTTTTAAATGACAAATAACAAATTGAACTAACTCGATTTTCTCAAATACAACACTGTATTTGAGAAATTATTACACCATTGCATGACATTTCATAAGAGCTTTTCGTCAATGTGCATCTTTTGAATTAGTCACAAATTTTATGTCGGTGTTCTATCACCTACTTCATTGTTTTTTAAATGACACATAACAAATTGAACTAACTCGATTTTCTCAAATACAACACTGTATTTTATTACACCATTGCATGAAATTTCGTAAGAGCTTTTCGTCGATATAAGGTTTGTGGGCTCTTCTTCGTGAAATTCATGAAAAAAATTCCAAAATAAGAAATGTGGGTTGTTTTAGTAGAATGTAGTAGAACGTTGTCGTAAAATCGGAAATATATATAGAAAATAATTGAAAAAAATGTTTTCGAAATTGCAATAGCAGTGTTTGAAGAATAATGGTAACAGAAACAGGAGAACATCAAAAAGTAAACAATTCTGGTAACAAGAACATGAAGCGGTGAATAACAGAAAACCATGTGAAAAAAAATGTTGAGGAAAGCCTTCTTATAAATGCTCAAACAGGTAACTAATCTTGTGAATATGTGTTGCATCTTCGACGTCCACTTCAAGGCTTTTTGGTCACGTTTTCTATTTCTCCATTTTGATGGGTGATCCTCAAAATCACACTTTCACTAATCAGAAGGAAATCTGATATCTGACCTGTTTGAGCATTTATAAGAATGCTTCCTCAACATTTGTTTCACATAGTTTTCTATTATTAACTGCTTCATGTTCCTGTTACTATAATTGTTTGCTTCTTCTGTTTCTATTATCACTGTTCTTCAAACACTGCTATTACAATTGCGAAAATATTTTTTTCAATTATTTTGTATAGATATTTCCGATTTTACGACAACATTCTACTAGATTCTACTAAAACAATCCGCATTTCTTATTTTGGACTTTATTTCACGAAGTAGACCTCACAAATCTTATATCGATGAAAAGCTCTTACGAAATGTCATACAATGGTGTGATAAAATACTGAGTGTTGCATTTGAAGAAAACGAGTTGATTCAATTTGTTATTTGTCATTTAAAATAAAATGTAGTAGGCGATAGAACACCGACATTAAATTTATGCCTTTTTCAAAAGATGCACAGAAGCTTAGGGAATCGATTGGAATAAAGATGATTAAATTATGTTGAACAATTCCGAAGTTATGACTTTTTCTGTGGGTCTAAACACAACGCTATTTCGATACATAAATTGACATAAGTTTTTTGAAATTCAAATTATAGAAGACTTAAAGATTAGATCTGTTTTGATATTCAAAGTTTCCAGCATCGTTTTTAAAGAAATATCGACCAATGATGCCTCCAGCGTGTAAAGCACACCATACAGTGCATTTTTCAGGATGCAATGGGACCTGCAGACCTTCTTGAGGATTGTTTTCACCCCATATACGGCAATTTTGCTTGTTTACATAGCCGTTCAACCAGAAATGAGCTTCATCACTAAACACAATTTTACGATAAAAAACTGGATCAATTTCTAGCTGTTTCAGGGTCCAATCAGCAAACAAACGACGCTTTTATGGACAAGTGGCTTTAGTTCTTGAACCAGTTGGATCTTGTATGGGTGTATACCAAGATTAAAATTTTCCATGTGGTTGATGCACAGAGTCCAACTTGTTGTGAATATCGACGAATAGACAAATCTGGATCATCATTAACAGTATGACTTACAGCAGTAATATTTTCTTCTGTACAGTTCTTTGTCTTGTTGTTGTTGTTGTTGCATCGAGTAGAGAAAATGTTGTCCGAAATCTACCATAAACTTCACGAACTGCTCTATAAGTTTGGCGAATAGAACACTGATTTTGAAAATCAATCTCAATAATTTGTAAACGTTGTTATGGCGTGAGTATTTACATAATAATTCGGCAATGCTTACTGAACAGAAATGTCAAAACAACTTGACTTCTACCTTCTGTCAAATCACAGTTATCCCTATCGAAAGTTCTATCACTCTAAGAAAAACACCCGATAGTTTTGAATAACACGAGGTCGTGTAAGTATGATAATATTCTTTATTGATTGTTTTCATTTTCCTGGCATTTAAATGGGCTGAAGATTATTGGTGAGAATCTTATATTTTGAAATAGCTTCTAAAAGAGAGGTTGTTTCAAAGAATTTCTTCAGTTTATATTAGTCGCTTTTAGAGTGGAATCTGTTTTTCACAATACCGGAATTGAACAAGGCTGTCTCTACTAAATGTTATAAGTTCGATTAATGTTTTCTTCAGATTCTGCAGTGTAATAAGTGTTGATTCTGTATGTCTACTGAAAAAGAAACACTGTCCCTAGGCATTCAATTTAATTTTAAAAAGCTTCCAAGAAATGTTATAATTAAAATTTATTGCGAGGTATAACAGAATTACTCGTTTGATATTTAAGATATTGAAAAAACCTTCTATCAACTAAAAAATTCTCCATTTATTGTCTTCAGTTCTATTTCTCACCCAAAAATTTAAAACATGTAAAATAAAATATGAATTAACTAACTGAATAATTTGACTGTGGTCACATTAACTCGAAACCTGAGTGTTCATAAAAAATTATGCTACTATGTATATGAAAATCTAGATTTTGGTCACCGAATCAAATCAAATTTGTCGCCTGATCTATGACGAATGACCCTATCACTGTAAACTCAAATCAACCGGTAGCAAATGCGCCACGATAATTGCTTGTCAAACGGTTTGAAATGTGTGTCCGTCTGTCCGTACGTACGCGCCAGCTAAAAATATCGTTATACTTCGATCCGGCATGAAGTTTAATCACCATATATCGTGCCTTGCATACTGTTTAACGACGGCATAAATAAATATAAAACATTTTTTAATGCGAGTACAACTTCCGGATAGCATTTAATATCGATATGTACAAACATGCAGAAACGGCTCTATGCGGGCTTTTAGCGAGTGTGTATGAAATACATATCAGTCGGTAATGTGACGGAGCTGCGATGAATGTTGGTTGTAAAACAAATATATGGACGGAATTGAATGAATATGATGGAAAGTTACTGTGTAATTCTCCAGAGCTGCAAATGGACAGATGATTGAAAACATTGCATTCAGCATATTTTCGTGGTAATGCGCTTAGCATTTTGAAACATTGATTTCCGAATTTGACACTCGTCTAATGGAAAAAGACGAAACGGATAAAAATTAGAAACATATTGATAAATCGGGTAATTATGGACTTGGATGCAGGTTAAATTTCGAAATAAATGGTGGGCCATCTAGAGTTTGCATTTTGAAACATTATTACCACTTTGGCAACACTACTGTCATTCGTGTATTAATAGACTGTTAGACTAATATTTGACATTAGCGAAATGAGTCAATTTAAACTTGAACAAAACTGGGAAGTATCAGGTGTTGTTTTTAGAGTGATAGAACTTTAAATTGAAATAAAACACATTTAAATTAAGCTTGAAGCCAAGCTTTTTTTATTTGAAAGATAATTTCATGACATTTATGTTTAAAAATAATTTCCAGCATATGTTCACCACGACTAGCTCTGAGAAACCGCATTCGACCAGACCAATTTTGGACCACTTTTTCGAGTAATTCAGGTCTTATTTCATCAATAACACGAGTTATGTTGGCTTCCTGAGCGTCTATTGTTTCTGGTTTATCAGCATAAACCAATGCCTTGACATAACCCCAAAGAAAATAATCCAGTGGAGTTATGTCGCATGATCTTGGAGTCCAATTAATTGGAGCATTTCTCGAAATAATGTTATTGCCTAATCTTTCTTTCAATACATCAATTATTTCGGTAGCAGCATGAGGTGTAGCACCATCTTGATGGAACCAATACACTTCTGGGTCGATCATTCAAATTTTGAAACAAAAAATCATTGATTGTCGATCTGTAACGACCACCATTTACTGTAACATTAGCTCCAGCATCGTTTTTAAAGAAATATAGATCGATGATGCCTCCAGCGTGTAAAGCACACCATACAGTGCATTTTTCAGGATGGAATGAAACCTGTAGAACTTCTTGAGGATTTAGTTAATTAAGATAAGACCTATGTAATCAACAACTGAATAATTCTTCAACAGGTTCTAGGTCCAGAGTTATAGTAACATCAACATTTTAAGAAATAGGCCAACTAGTTTTGATTTTATTACAAAATCTTCATTAGGGCTCTGCAGCAGTGTTATCCATCTCAAGTCTTCAAGGTTACCTCAGTATGAATTATTGAATTATTGTATACATAGGTCTTATCTTAATTAATTATATCATATTGAGGTAACCTTGAAGACTTGAGATGGATAACATTGCTGAAAAACTTTGACAAAGATTTTGTAATAAAATCGAAACTAGTTGGCCTTTTTTCTTAAAATGTTGGTGTCACTATAACCCTGGATCTAGAACCCGTTAAAGAATTATTGAATTCTTGAGGATTGTTTTCTCTTCATTTACGGCAATTTTGCTTGTTTACATAGCCGATCAAACAGAAATGAGCTTCATCACTAAACACAATTTTACGATGAAACAGTGGATCAACTACAAGCTGTTTTAGGACCCAATCAGTAAACAAACGACGTTTAACTTGTTATGAACGTCAACGAATAGACAAATCTGAATCATCATTAACACTATGACTTACAGCAGAGATACTTTCTTCTGTACGTAGAGTTCTTTGTCTTGTTGTTGTTGCATTGAGAAAAGAAAATGTCTGAAATCTATCGACAGTTCGATGAATAAGCTGCTCTGATGGACTATTATGTAAACCATACATTTTACGATGTGCTGTATAAAATTGGAAAATAAAACAATGATTTTGAAACTAAATTTCAACAATTTGTAAACGTTGTTGCGGCGTGAGTCTTTCCATGATAATTTTAAATGTGTACTGAACAGAAATGTCAAAAAAAACATGACTTCTACCTACGGTCAAATCACATTTATCCCTATCGAAAATTCTCTCACTCTTAAAAGAGCACCCAATACTAAAAATAAATCTTCTATCCAAAATGTTAGAAATTTATGGGGAATATTGAAAAGAAATGGAATACCCTCAGGGTAATTTGTGATTTCGTGGAACTTAATCGTTGATCACCATCTTCTAAAGGCTGTGCCAGGTCGCTGCAGCCATTGATTCCTGTCGCTCACACATCTTGTAATATGAGAGAAGGATTCAAAATTCAACCTTTGTTTGATATCCTTGAAGTAATTGATTCTAGACTGTCCTTTGGATCTTCTTTCATTTATTCTTCTTTCGAAGATGTTGAGAGAAATCGATTGGGACGAGTAATATTGAGCTTAGTTTTTCTCCTCAGGATGGTTTTCGATAAATTCCCTTTTTCTTTTATTTCTAACAGTATGATTTCGTTGAATCTTTTGTATATTCATCTTATTTTGAGCATTCTTCGTCACATCCACCTTTCAGTTGCTTCCAATCCTACTCTACGTAAGGAAGCACCGTACAAAAGTTTTTATAAAGGATTTTCTGGCTTCTATACTGAGATGTTGATTACCAGTAGGTTCTTCTTTTGTCAAAGGCCTGTTTGGCGAAAGCAGCTTCGTTTTACATCTTGGGTGGGTTTGTTGGTATTAGTTATTATGCTTCCCAAGTAGCAGAATTATTCTACTTGTTCAATGATGGACCCTCTTAATTTTACATCAGCTGTTTTGTTTTCATACATCTTTTGGGTGATCATGGTCTTTGGTTTTTCGATGTTTCCTTATAAACCGAATTCACTCAGCAAGTTTATTTCATTTCATGATTTTGCTAGAATTAGGATGTCATCAGTGAACCTAATACAGTGATATTCATCCCCATATATTTTTCCGCCCTTTGTCTTTCCTTTCACTGTGTTAATGGCTAAAACTGAATAGTTATTTGATGAAAAACTGGTTCACGTTCCCGTTCCGTGAGGAGATCCGAAAACATTGCTGCTGTAGCATAAAATATGGCTTAACATCCATCAACATCATTGATATCATCAAGAACTGAACGTTTCTCGAACTTTTCTGAGGAGAATTTTGAATGAAGACCTTGATGTGAATACTTACAAAATTCAATTGTTGCAAGAAATGAAGCCTCGTGATCATCCGATACGTTTCCTCTTCACTCAATGGGCTAATGATCACATAACCGATTATGAGTATTCTCCCAGAATAATATTCTGGAAGCTCATTTTCACCTCGTAGGGCTATTTTTTGTGAGGATGCCTTAAGGATAAGTGATACGCTAACCATTCAGAAACCACTCATGCCTTGAAACACGCCCCTCATTTGTCTCTATACCTTGGAAATGGAGGATTAAGTCTCGATGCCTAAAGCAGAGACTTCCGGGCCGTGTCACTGGACCCGTGTGGGGGAAGATTCATCCGACTGTGGCCCTAGTTTCACCGCAAACGTGAAATGAAGGGTTGAGTTGTGTTGTCAAACACTGTGACAAGGGTTTCTGTTGCAGCACAGGGCTCACACTCTTAAAATTAGCGTTTCTCTACCCTATTGCAGTGAATCTCCGGATTTGTCTGACCAATGGCCGAGTGCGTTATGTATATACTGCATTACTTCAGGAGGATGGATGGCCCTCGGGAAGAATTCGTACCGAATTCCACCCAATTTGGCGTTGGTGGTTGCAAGTCTGTATTCTAGACTAAGAGGGTATTCCATCTATCTGGCCGCAGTAACTCATGATTCAGGATTTCTCGAGAAATGCTTCATGGTTTAGCGGGACTTGACGCTTCCACCAGACTCCTCCTGAACCAGGATCATTTGCTAGACGTTTCCGGGGTTTGTAGATCTCGACGATAAGGCCTAGACCGTTGGTGCTTGAAGTCAGGATCAATTGAAAGACTTCACAAGGGTTCGTGGGTCATGACGTACAGGCCTGATTGACGGTGCTCGTACCAGGATCAATTGAGGCATCAATCTTGGTTCATGGGACTGCGTTCGGGTGGGTGGATAAGAAGCCCCTTCGGCATGTAAGTAGCGTCCCAAACAACTCGGGTACTGACCATGCAGAGCCAGTAGAGGTTGGATAGTGCTTCGCTGTTACCAGTCATAAGTAGGTTTTCGAACTGAAGTCCAAACTGGAACCTGGTGGGTTCGGCTCTTCGAAATGGTTCTCGCCATGCGCGATGATGAGGCGTAACCCTTATCACACTTTCTGCCTCTTGGGGCAGACCATGGAGACTGCTAACTAGTCACTTGGTGAAAGAGCTACATACCAATACACTTAATGCTAGAATTCATGTGATGCCTTGAAACACGAAATCGAAGTTCATGAGATTGAGCCCTAAATAATCGACAATTTATCGAAAAGTTGGGTTGATTGAATCACATCACAGATTTCACGAAGACCTGCTAATACAATAATCAGAAAGCAGTAACCTATTAGATTCTAAAGTAATCGAATAACGCTATAGGTTCATCTGTTGTTGACTTACAATTCGAATATTGATAAAGTAAATAAACACAACTTGGCTTAAGTTTCTTCTCTTTTTTTAATTATTCAGCTCCTCTACAGTTTTCTCCTCACTGTTCCAAAGTAAAACATTGAATTTTTGTAATCGATGATGCCTTTGTCAATTTTTCCAGGTAAATGGAATGAATCAGCTGAAATCGTCACGACCCGTTTTTGCTTTATTGCAAGAAAAATTCCCAGGACGCGTAATTTCTCGTTTCGGCGATGTGAAATGGCCACCAAGATCTTGTGATTTATCGTTTTTTTTTATTTTTTTTGGTGGGGTTATGCGTGTTTATGCCGTTAATCCTCAGCCTATTGTCGATCTAAAAACCAACATCCTTCAAGTATTTGGTGAGAGATTGCCATGTGCTGGGTCATCGAAAATTACCTCAGAAGGATCGAGTTCTGTAAGAGAAGACATTTTAATGATGTTGTATTCCACACATAATGCCAAGATCCAAGTATTATATTGAGATAAAAGTTTGATCGATATTCTAAATGAAAGAATGTTTTATTCACGTTTACTTTCGGAAGTACAAAAAGGATAACCCTGTGTTTTCAAATTTTATGAATCAAATACGAGCGGAGTCTAAGACTTTTAAGAGTGAGGGTATTTGATTCTTTTCCAGGTCCAATTCCTGGATGAAAACCACTTTTCAACATGGCTGGCTTCTTTTTTGTCCTATCGGTCTCAAGTCAGGTGGGTCTTTCACCTCTTTCATAGTTGACTTACCGCCCACCCCCTCACCGTGCAACACTGCAACAAAACGTCGCGAGTCATCGTCTTGCATCCGATCCGGGTAGGAACTGCAGCTGCATCATAATTATTTCCCATTTTTCGGGACTCCTTTGTCACGGATATAGTCTCAAGTGTGCACTAGAGGTCGGAGTTTCTCGAAAAGGAAGAATTCTCCGCATCCCGATCTTTTTTAATTTTTTTCGTGAGCCCGGAGGCAAAACGCTGAATTCGCCGGAACGCTGAATAAAACGCCGTGGCTTTTTGAATTTCAGATGAGTTGGACTTAATAGTGCGAAGTTTCAAAGTGTCTAGATTGGATGTGTTCTGGGGGACTGACTGGAATAAAATCGGGTATTTCGTGGATTTTCGAATATCGTCGTTTGTTTCGCGCTCAGAGGCTCAAGTGGCATTCGCTTTACTTTTAGACTCGGTCGTTCTGAGGAAACTTACGTATATTTGAGGCTTTATTTAACCTGAAGCTTCGCCTGACTCCTAGAGATCAACATTCCTGAATTTTGGACATTCTTCATCCGAAACCGATATTGATGTAATTAAATATGTCGCTCACTTTGAACTATCTTATAATACCCTCGTATTTAAATTTATGATAAAACACACTACCAAAAAGGTTATATTTTGTGGCCGAAGAGTTAGGAAATTGACTTACGCTATACCTGTAGAGCTTAATCCAAAAATGAAATTTCCACCTCAGAAGCTAGTGCGAGTCCAGTGCTGTAAAGAGTTTTTAGAGCTCTGTGAAGAAGACCCATCGACTGTTTTTAACTGGCTGGTTGCTGGGGATAAGACGTGGGACGTAAAAGGGTGCACAGCCCCCAAATAAGTTTAAAGCCACCTCATCCACTCAAAAAATAATAGCTAAGGTCTTTTGGGATACAGGTATTACATTGATGGAATACACTAAAAGGATGAAAGCATCATAGCAGCATCATTGCAATCACTTTGCGTTATTTAAGAGAAGCAATTAAAGGAAAAAGGCGAGAAAAACTCATAGCAATGGTTGCTGTGCGTGAATGTGGCTTTGAAGAAATTACTCATCCTCCGTACAGTCCTGACGTGGCCCCCAGCGACATACCTATTCCCAAATGTGAAAAAATATTTTCGTGAAAAGCGATGAATGAACATCTGAAGGTAGCAATTAATACTTATTTTGAGAAGATGCCGGAAGATTATTTTCTACAAGGTTTAGAGAAGCTTATTTCTCGATCTAACAAATGTATTGAAGTTCTAGGGGACTACGTTGTGAAACAAAATTTTCTTTCATGCCTATATCGAGAATACATTGGACGCCTCTCGTATATCAATATAAACCCTGTGTATTTCGGATTCAACTTTGCATTGCATTCCTTAAGATATGACCAATATAAATAGAGTGGACTGTATGTGAAATATACCTGGTGTCAGGGATTGAAAGAATATTACACTTGAATAAGTATAGAAAATATATTGAAGTATAATACGGTTGAAAATATGTGTCACAAATGAACGATGTATGGTCCGTCTAGAAAGTATCTGGAAAAAACAAAGCTCAATAGAATATATTTTTAATTCTTGAATAAAACAATTATAACAAAATTTTCATCCTATTTATTTATACAATCTACACTTAACTGTAAACACTTGACTAAACGTTGAGGTACACCCGAAACTAGATCACCTCCATAATTTTCGGTGATGGCAGTCCAGGCCTGTGAAACGGACTGAATTAAATCAGCTTTATTCAATGTCGCTGCTCGTTCATCTTCAATATTTATTAGTCCCCATATGTTTACAATGGGACTAAGATCTGGTGAAGCTGCTGGCCATGCACTGGGTGTTCTTGCATCCAAACTCAGTTGTTTTGGAAACAACCACTGTATATTGATTATACACTCTACAATGGCATTCGAATATTTTGCATGCAATTAAATCCTTAATCATTAAGAAAATGTATTTTTGTGCGTTTTTAAATTGTTATAAACTGTGCACAGTTAACTAATGTTATTTACTCTACAGTTTTTTATTGTTTATTCATTGTACATTTCCTGAATAAACTATTTGAATTGAATTGAAAAATTGAATTAGCACCAACTCGTTTTATTATATGAAAGATTTCATAAGGGTCTTTACATCCAGAATTATCTACAAACCAGTTAACAGTTCAACAGATCGAATTAATGAAGTAAATTAAAACAACTCGGCTTAAGTTTCACTGTTTATTTGATGTCTGTTGACATATATGATTCGAGTTTTTAGCCCATTTTCAGAACTGAAGATAACAAACCTTAAAATCCTATTTATAATGGTAGGGTAGATCACAGTTACAATTTTGAGGAGTGTAAAAATATGGTGTTAGTTCAGTCTTCATCTTTTACAAATAAGAGCTATGGTGATAAATTGAATTGAAGTTGTTCATTTATGATTGGCAGCTTCATTCCATGTGCTAAACAAATTTCCAAACATTCCTAAAGGTCCATTCTTCTGATTTTATTACCTACGTGTAAAATCTCAGTACTACTGAAATCTATAAAATGGTTGTTATTTATACAATGTTATTTTGTTATGTTATATACTTTTTTATGTTCTTCTACCCTTATGTTTATAGATCTTCCTGTCTGATCTATGTAAAATGCAAGGCATTCATTACAATATAATTTGTATATACCACTTTTTTCACACGTTTCACGACAGTCTTTGCTATTGACTAGAAGTCAAACTGAGTTGTTCTTATTTGTACAAATAATATCAATACTATTTTGTTTTAGTCTATTGCAAATGTTCTTACTTATTTGTGGTATCAAGTTTATGCTATGGAATTTTTCTTTTTCTTTATCCTGAACAATAAAGAGAATCTAGAGCATCTTTAAACTGTTTCTTAAAAATTTATTTATTTATTACGTTCGCATTGTAACCATTGTTTCTTTGTTGAAATTTCCTATTGAGAGAGGGATTGATAGTAACCTGTATGTATTAAGGAATCTGTGTTCATGGATTTTCTAGATATGTCAAATTCAAGGGAATTAACATTTTTTGTGATCTGAATATCTGAAAAATTTATTGAGTTTTGGGAATTCTTGATTTCAGTAGTGAATTTGACAGAATTGAAAAATGAATTCAAGAAATTCAGAAATTGAAAAACTGTATATGAGACAGTAATTTATTCCCGCAAAAATGTTTGTACTACTACAACAATTGTTTCACCACGATGTGGCTTCTTCAGGTATTACATTGTACTGTCTGATGGTATTAAGAGTAACCGAGTTTAAATACATTGTTAGGTACGTGACCAAATAATGGAAACACAAGTCATAAAAACTCTAGGTGTTTATTGGAGTTTGCCGCTGAAAATGCCATTAAGGAAAGATATTCAGTAATGGAGACTTATCGACATCTGTTTATTCGTTCAAAAGGATTTTACGGGCATTATACCTGATGATTTCAAGAAATTCTAAAAGTGTTAATCTAGAACTTTTGTTTTCAACGTGGATAATTTCATAATTATTGTTGAAATTATGCCTGAATTCCTTAAAATGATTAGCATATGTTGAATGTACGGAATTGGATATATAACCCCTTTGGTGTTCTTGGATACGTTTCTTGAATGGTCTACCAGTCTGGCCAATGTATACTAAAGGGCAATCTTTGCATGTCAACTTGTAGACTCCGGATTAATTTTCTTTATTTGTTCGATCTTTATTGTTTTTTATGTAGGTACTAAGGTTATTAATTGTCTTAAAAGCCGCGTTATAATTGAAACAATATTTGAAATATTTAGCAATATTTTCAAATAATCCATCGACATAAGATAACGAAAAATATTTCTGTATATGGTCCTCTTTTATGATTGGGTACACGAGATTTAATGCCATTTTCTTTTGTTTATTGGATACCATTTTGTCTATAAGAAAGGTTTTGTAACCGTTGTTTGACGCTATTTGTTTAATAATATTTAATTCTTTCAAAAAGTTTTCTGAATTCAAAGGGACATTCAATAATCTATGAATGAAACTATTATATGCTGACATCTTTTGGTTGGTGGGGTGGTTTGAAGTTTTATGTATTGTGATGACTGTATGTGTTAGTTTGTGAAAAAAACCTGAAATCATGTAAATGATTTAGTCTTGTTATTGTGAGGTCAAGAAAATTGATACTTTGATTGTGTTCTTCTTGGATTGTAAATTTGATTTTTGGGTAGAGTTTATTAATGAAATTTGTGAAGATATTTAGTTGTCGGTCGGTGCCTTTGAAACAACAAAAAATGTCATCTACATATCTATACCAATAAAGGAAATGTTTGCATATCGGGTTCAGGTGTATTTTTTTGTTCTAGATCGTCCATGAATATTTCAGCTAAAATTGAACTGAGTGGATTTCCCATTATTAAACCATTGTCAGAAATATAGACGGTTCCATTGAATTGAAACAATTGTTGTAGTAGTGCAAACATTTTTGTGGAAATAAATTACTGTCTCATATACATTTTTTTAATAAAAATGAGTTTCCACCAAGTAAAGATCGAATCAATCAAATATTTAAAAAAAAATTCAGAAATATTTTTAATTGTCTAATGAACCTAACCTACTGCAAAACACATCATCCACATATCTTTTCCAATAATGAACTTTCTTTATCAAATTTTCTTGTGAAGAAAAGATTTTATTTTCAAGATGGGTCATGACAATTTCGCTCAAAAGTGGTGGTAAGGGAGAACTCACAGGTGCTTTTATTCACTTTATTAATTTAAAAGTGTTTCACCAAGCGATATGCGAGAAATCGATATCATTTATCAAGATCGGATTAATCATGAATATTCGAGGAAGATTTGAACGTAACTTCATCACCTGGAAAAATGAACGAGACTCTTTCCCCAAGTTTAATAATTTGTATATGCGGCTGATAACTATGTTAGGCCACATCCGGTCTAAAAATGGACTCCGAAAATCACTTTGAGTAGGAGGTGTTTTACATTACACAATATCAAGCCACGAACCCACCTTCAAATCCTTATTATTAAAATCCCCAAACCCAATTTTCACACTTTCTAATGCGCTTACTACCTCCTCCGTAATCCCACCGGACACCTTGTCAAATTTCCTGTTTGATCGGACGTAATAGGAAACCGTCCACTTTCAAGGCTCCAACGAAGCCCTCTTTCACCGAAAACCCACATCTGCAAGGTGGTTATGGACGTAGACGACCAATCCGATGATACTGGCTGCGTAGGGACACCCGATATGCGTATCTACGGACGTGCGGATGGTGCGTACTCGCGACGTTGTCGGATCTATTTGATGTCATGGTTCAACGGTCGCCCTAATTGTCTGAGACGTCGGCGAATGTGCAAGGTGGATAATAATGGCGAGACGATGAACCTTTTGGTTCGATGTATTCGTTGAATTGGCTAGATTGAGCCACTGACTACATCTATTCTTTTCAAATATTATTTTGTATTTAACATAAATAAAGGTTAATACTTGATAGAAGATATATAAAATTATTTAATATTTTAATATTAACCTTCTACATATTTAATTTCAAAAAATTATATTTAATAATTATAACTTCAGGAATTAAATTGAAATAATGTTATATAAGTATCTCTGATATCAAACGACATATAAAATAAACATTCATTATAAGACATCCAAATGATATAACAAAATCCAATAAATAAAAATTGTTAACCAAAATCCTATAAATCAAATATTTTGAATAGACAAAATTTTGTTTCTGAGGATCAATCTTATGAGAACAAATATCTTTCAAAAATGTTTAACATAATCTTAAGAATTTCGTCATAAAACTATCTTACTTAGAATATTCAATATTATTGGATATCTAACTAAGTTACTTTCTATAAAATCTCACGATATGTAAAAACATTACTGAAAAATAGGATTTAAGGAAGACTTTGCTTCGTGAGTATTCAAATACTCACTCAAACAACAACAAATATTTACTCACCCTTCAACAATTTAGAAACTTCTGGTAAATGAGTACTGAAAAATTTAAATATAGTATAAGGTTATCTTACAAATAAATAATTCTGTGGTTTACCCTTGATCTAAAAATTGAAAGACAATTTAACGGCCTCTGTTATAGCACAAGGACTATCTGTATAAAGAATGTTTTAGATCAAGGGTAAACCACAGAATTATTTATTTGTAAGATAACCTTACATTATATTTAAATTTTTCAGTACTTAATTACCAGAAGTAAATATTTGTTGTTGATTGATGTTATATTTTATTGAATATGAATTATTTGAATACTGACGAAGCAAAGTCTCTCTTGAAACTTGTTTTTCAGTAATGTTTTTACATATCTTGAGATTTTATAGAAAGTAACTAAGTTAGATATCCAATAATATTGAATATTCTGAGTAAGATAGTTTTATAATGAAATTCTTAAGATTATGTCAAACATTTTTGAAAGATATTTGTTTTCATAAATTGATCAGCCGAAACAAAATTTTGTCTATTCGAAAGATTTACTTTATAGAATTTTGGTTAACAATTTTTATTTATGGGATTTTGTTATATCATTTGGATGTCTTATAATGAATGTTTATTCTATATGTCATTTGATATAAGACTTTTGACCATGTGTGTAAATGATGTTTTATTTCATAACTAATGGTATCTATTGTACTTTAAAATGAACTAAAAATTTCAATAATTCTCAAATATATAATGTGTTTCGTTTACAGAACAAAATGGGGCGTTCTTAATGAAAGACCCCTTATATACGAGTACTTTAGAGGGAATAATAAGACAATTATAAACATTTTCGAAATGTCGTCCGGTATTATTCATAAAAAACCATACATGATATATAAGATTGAAGCCAATTTTTTTTTAATTGAAATACAATTTTATGACATTTATGATTAAAAAATAATTTCCGGCATATGTCCACCCCGACTAGCCCTGAGGAACCGCATTCGACCAGACCAATTTTCGTAACTGAGAGAGAGAGAGAGTGCAGTGACCTTTACCTTTTTTTTTTAACTGGTGGATAATAGAATGGGTTTGAGTCCGAAAAGATAGCCCAGGTAATTGCTATACAACAATAGTCTTGAAACGGCTAAAACGGTTTCTAATGGGCTTCTAGGAAAAATCTAAGAGAGTAACATCTTCGTTTCTTAATTGATGTTTAGGCCCGTTTAGGTTTCTAGGAATTAAATGATTCATATTTGAAAGGCCTAAATTGTTGAACTCGTAATTGTTACGTACCTGCAAAGTGAATCAAAAATTCTTTGTTCAAAGTAAATTTGAACAGTTATCGCCAAATCTTCCTTTCAATAAATCAATTGTTACGGTAGCAACATGAGGTATAGCGCCATCTTCTTGGAATCAAAACACTTCTGCGTCGATACCATTCAAATTTTGAAACAAATAATCATTGATCATCGATCTGTAACGAGCACCATTCACTGTAACATTAGCTCCAGCATCGTTTTTAAAGGAATATAATATATATACAGTGCAGAACTTCTTGAGGATTGTTTTCACTCCATATAAGTCAATTTTGCTTGATTAAATAGCCGTTCAACCAGAAATGAGCTTCATCACTAAACACAATTTTAAAATAAAAAAGTGGATCAACTTACAGCCGTTCTAGGCTCCCAATCAGCAAACAAACGACGCTTATTATGGTCAAGTGGCTTTAGTTCTTGAACCAGTTGGATCTTGTATGGGTGTAGACCAAGATCTTTACGCAAAATTTTCCATGTGGTGGATGCACAGAGTCCAACTTTTTGTGAACGTAGACAAATCTGGATCATCATTAACATTATGACTTACAGTAGCGATATTTTCTTCTGTGTGTACAGTTCTTTGTCTTCTTGTTGTTGTTGCATAGAGTAGAGAAAATATTTTCCGAAATCTATCGATAGTTCGACGAATAAGCTGCTCTGATGGACTATTATGTAAACCTTAAATTTCAAGAAGTGCTCTATAAGTTTGGCGAATAGAACACTGATTTTGAAAATAAATTTCAACAATTTGTAAACGTTGTTATGGCGTGAGTCTTTCCATGATAAATTGTCAATGCTTATTGAACAGAAATATCAGAACAACATTGCTTCTACCTTCTGTCAAAGCAGAGTTATCTCTATCGAAAATTCTATCATTATATATAAAATATAGAGGGCATTCCATTTAAAATAAAGAGGACGCTATGCTGGTATGCGAATCATTCATTATCGTTATCATCATCCTGATACTCCTAGATCTTCTGTGAAGATCCCTCAGAAGCTTTTTCAGCTTGTGCGAGTTAGGAGTTCAGTTGTGATCTGTGTAGGCGTTGTTACTGCGATCTTGCGCCACTTTAGGTCGCAGCACTGTTAATTTCTGACCCAACAGTGAAATGGTGGCAGAGACCCGTCCAACTGAAAAATTTCTTTTCCATCTGAACAGGATTCGAACCCGGTCCTCCCGGTCACGAGTCCGATGCTCTCCCGCTGAGCTATCCACGCTATTAATCACCCTGTATATTTAAATTTTTTTTTAAAAACGTACTATTGAATTAAAAAATTGACGTGTCCCTTTGCTTTTTATTATTTACTAACTTAAGAACACAGATAATTTTATTCCTTAAATGGTTTACACACTGTACATATGTGTAACTATCAACTAAAGAGTACAATGGATTTCTATCAACTAATGGCCAGCACGATACGAAATGTTACCTATTCGCCAGTTAAGGTTATGGATGAACTGATCATTAAAACTTTGCTGAAGTCTTGTGAATCTGGATGATAGAGGAATATTCGGTATCCTGTTGTAGTGGCCGAAGGAGAATTGATGGGAAAGTAAACTGAGGCATCGAAACATAAAAATACTAGCGATATAAAACCTCATACAATGTAACAACTCTCGACCACTCAAGCTGAAAATTCTCCACACTCCAGTATATAACTCCGTTCTCTGTCAGTCATAATGACCATACTTCACGACAACCCGTAAAACTTAAATACAGGGAGTGGGTACGAACAAATTGGTTCTCTTCTTGGCTCCCACGAGCTTCTTTGTCGTCAACTCGAACCAAACCGCCAAACCAAATGAAATACGGCCCGAAAATTGAACTAATAAAAAACTTGTACCAAAGGTCAATACGGCCCCTCGATAATAACCCGGTTGTACGAGTGTCATATTGCTCCTGCACGTATCAATCGGGTCGAACTATGAATGGTCGGTTATACGCCAAAGATTTACCGCGTAAGAACTTGCGAACCCTTTTGAACTTGAGCCCTTTGTCGAATTCTTACATAACTACCGTCGGCAAAATTCACAGTGAAATCGCACAAAGGGCCCGCTATTAAATTGATGATCCCTTACTAACGTCGGCTGCTTTGCGGGGGTTGAACAAGCCCTTCGACTACCACCTTTCGAGTTTTTTCGCGAATCTTTTGTGGGTTTTTTCTTTTCTGCTAGACGTGTATGGAGAATACGTTCATTTTTAGATGGTGGTCATATTTCGACTGTGGGAATTTTCAGTTATATTTCAGCATGTTTGTCTATTTATTGAATATTTCAATATTAACAGATATATTCTGTTAGCCTTCTACATATTTAACAGAAATCCTATAAATTGAATATTTTGAGTAGACACAATTTTTTTTCTGCTCATCTCTCTTATGAAAACAGATATCTTTCAAAAATGTTTAACATAATCCTAAGAATCTCATCATAAAACTATCTTACTTGGAATATTCAACGCAATTGGATATCCAACTAAGTTACTTTTTAGAAAATCTCAAGATATGCAAAAACATTACTAAAAAACACGTTTCAAGAGAGACTTTGCTCGTCAGTACCCAGTCATATTTAAGATAATATATAACATCAATCAACAAAAAATATTTTCTCACCTTATTAATCAGAAACATCTTGGCAAATGAATACTGAACATTTAAACAGTGTTCTATGTGAGCTTCAACAAATAGTTCTGTGGTTTACCATAGATCTTAAAAATTGACTGGCAAAGAAATCATCAATTAAAATTACTAAATAAATACTTGAAGGAGACAAAATTTTGTTTCTAATATTATATTTATGAAAACCAAATCTTTTCAAATAGTGCAAAACATAATCCTAAGAAGTTCTCCAAAACTAACTTATTTTAAATATTTAATACATTCAACTAAGTCACTTCGAAAAATCTCTCAAAACATGTAGTACATCCTCAAAAAACAATTTGAAATGAAATAAGATCATCATAAGTCCTATTTCATATTCAAAAAATAAAATTAACTAACAAAAAATATATTACCAAACAGACCTCGTGATATCCTTCTGGAACAAACACTAAAATAAGAGAACTTTAAAAATCATACGTATTCTACTTCATCTATGTGAACTCAATTGAAGCAATGCTCAGATATTAATTTAATTCTAAAAGTTTTCCAATAGAAATTTTTTGTCCTTTTATCAGGTAAAAAAATAATAAAAAAATTAATGAAAAAAAATCATGTCTGTATTTGTGGCAGTAAGAAGAATATGGAAAAAAATATAAAGTAAAAATTTATTTGTTTATAACATATTGTTTATTATATAAACAATGAAAAATTAAACAAAACGAAAATTCTTTTTTATATGGAAAAGAAAAATAAATTATGATTTTTCAAGAAAAAATGGTTCCTTAATATCAGTTAGAAGTGGGAGAAAACGATTGTTAATTAACAAATGCGTTTTCAAGCAATAAAAAAAATTTTTTTTAAAAATCATTATTTGCATCAAAGATTGATATTCCTCAAAAAAATTTTCAATTATTTTATAAACAACGCATTTGTTCATAACAATTTTTTAAACAATAAAAGATAAAAATTTTAAAAAAATATTTCTATGTATCTTCCTACAACATAAAAACGGACCATTAATAATATTTCGAAAAAAAAAATTTTTTTGGATAATTAATCTAAAATTGTTAATAAAAAACTGAAAAATAAACATTTTAAAATTTTTCCAACGGGGATCTCTTCTGAAGTCTTCCACAAATTGCTTCAAGAGAGGAAAAAAATTTCAAGTTAATAGTTTAACAATTATCACACTTGCAATGTTTATGTCGAAGCAGAAAGAAATTATTAATTAACTATTGCATAACTAATTGAAAAATTGAGATAAAATTTTTTTTTGGCGGCTTATTGTTCATTCAACTATCCAGTATGCCCCTGAATTTTTTCATTTATTAAATTTCATATTTAATCTGTTAAAATAATTCTTATTAATAAAGTGTCCAAAGTAGGCGTGGCTTACGAAAGCCAGAGTAGCCGTTTTCGGACGTATTTTCATCCCTCTGGGAAAATTATTAATATTGGGACTACAATTCCGGGAGTCGAAACTTTTTTCAGGAAATTTACCCCTATTTTTGAACCTTTTTTTTTTAATTAAAAAATCTTTATTAGTTTTTGACATATTTACAAAAAACTAAACCCTCTTTTTTTTTAGTTAATTGTTAATAACTTTTGCAATTTTTGCAAGCGGAACTTCATTTTGTTCAAAAATCATCTAGATGCCATTCCAAATCGAATGACACCTTGATCATAATTTTCGGAGACTGCTGAAAAAAGTTGACCCAAAAGGCACTTGTTGACTAGACTGATTATGTTTTGGCATTTTTGAGAAAGATATGGTTTTCATAATTATAAGATTAGAAACAAAATTTTGTCTCCTTCAAGTATTTTTTCAGTAATTTCAATTGATTCAATTTTATATTATATAATGAGTGTTGATTTTATATGTCTACTAAATTAAAGCAATGTTTATGAGATATTAATTTAATTCTAATAGTTTTTGAATGAAAAATTTTTTGAAATCAAAATTTTGTAGGAGGCTAACGGAATAAATCTACTCTGATATTTAACTTTTGTAATAATCCTTCTAGCAAGGAAAAAACCTCTTTTTATTACTTCAGAAAATCTTTAGGAAGGGATCTACTTTGAAGGTAATACAAATTTGGATTAATATTGAGGAGTATGATAATTTATTTCGAATTTGGATTAATAATAATGATACAAATTTTGTTTTTAATTCCTCGTACATTTTTGACTTTGTGGTGTATGAAAGCAATGCAATTTCTCTGATTCCACTCCTCCGCTTCCTTCATAACAATGTATCATTTAAGATTCACCATAAAAAAGACGCCAGACAACGCACCCCTGCCGTTTTTAGCGAACTCAAATTAGCAAATAATACAACGGTGCTCATTGTACTTAATTCATATTATACCTAATTATGTTGCCCGGATAGAGTTCATTTCAATAAGTAATAAGAGGTCGGATAACTGTTATTCAGTATGAATTATTTTGCATAATAAAAGTTGAAGCTATGGCTATATGGTGCTTGGTTCTGACCAGGGTTGGACTTCTTGCACAAAAAGATGGGCGGCAAAAAATTCACTATTTGGATCGAGTAAAAACCCGAAAAAATTGTTGGAAAAGTTCACGATTTCACAATTATTTTGAAGTCTTATTAAAATTCATCTATCTTCAAATAATTCAATAAAATCAATTAAATTCGGAATTTTACTTGATTCAGGTCGAATTAATATCGGGTGTTTTTTTTTAGAGTGATAGAACTTTCCATAGGAATAACTGTGATTTGACAGAAGGAAGAAGCCATGTTGTTTCGACATTTCTGTTCAGTAAGCATTGACAAATTATCATGTAAAGACTCACGCCGCAAAAACGTTTACAAATTGTTGCAATTTATTTTCAAAATCAGTGTTCTATTCTTCAAACTTACAGAGCACTTCGTGAAATTTATGGTTTACATAATCGTCCATCCGATCAGCTTATTCGTCGAACTATCGATAGATTTCGGAAAACATTTTCTCTACTCGATGCAACAACAAGACAAAGAACTGTACGTACAGAAGAAAATATCGCTGCTGTAAGTCATAGTGATAGTGATGATCCGGCATCCACCACATGGAAAATTTTGCGTGAAGATCTTGATCTATACCCTTACAAGATCCAACTGGTTCAAGAACTAAAGCCAGTTGACCATAATAAGCGTCGTTTGTTTGCTGATTGGGCCCTAGAACAGCTTGAAGTTGATTAACTTTTTTAACGTAAAATTGTGCTTAGTGATGAAGCTCATTTTTGGTTGATCCACTATGTAAACAAGTAAAATTGCCGTATATGGAGTGAAAACAATTCTCAAGAAGTTCTACAGGTTCCATTGCATCCTGAAAAATACTTTGTATGGTGTGCTTTACACGTTGGAGGCATCATCGGTCCATATTTCTTTAAAAACAATGCTGAAGCTAATGTTACAGTGAATGGTGCTCGTAATAGATCGATGGTCAATGATTATTTGTTTCAAAATTTGAATGGTACTACATCTCATGCTGATACCGTAACAATGGATTTATTGAAAGAAAGATTTGGCGATAACATTATTTCGAGAAATGGTCCAATTAATTGGCCCCCCAGATCACGCGACATAACTCTACTTGATTATTGTCTTTGAGGTTATGTCAAGTCATTGGTTTATGCTGACAAACCAGAAACAATAGACGCTTTGGAAGCCAACATACTCGTGTTATTGATGAAATAAGGCCTGAATTATTCGAAAAAGTAGTCCAAAATTGATCTGGTCGAATGCGGTTCCTCAGAGCTAGTCGTGGTGGACATATACCGGAAATTATTTTAAATCAGAAATGTCACAAAATTATCTTTCAAATAAGAGAAAAATTAGGCTTCAATCTTAATTTAAATGTGTTTTATTTCAATTTGATATTCTATCACTCTAAAAAAACACCCAATAGTTACTTTATGCATTAGTTTTTGAATGATCGGAATTATTAATCTCTAGATTAGTATACGAGTTTGTTACAAAATTTTCCGTCAACCCCATTCCTGAAGAACTTGAAAAAAATTTTTATCATTATTTTAAATGGGGTGCCGAAGTTATCTCTGGACGAATTTCACAAGATAATTTTACAGGCAATTTGCACACAAAAGTTTCTACAGACTATGGTTCAATTATCTTTCGTTGTGAATTTATTCAAGATTCTACTATTTTGTAACACTATTTTTTCACTAAAAATATAGCATAATCTTCGGTCAAAGGTTACCTTTAATTCCGCTCTACAAACCCCCATGAAAATTATGGGCATAAACTACCTTATTCACAAAGCTTTTCAGCGACTTATAACACATTGAAGAAAAACTTTATTTTCATTTATAAATTGACGGAATAATGTGAGAAACGATGAAAAAATATTTTGCTTCTGATTCGAAATTATAATCCGTCTTCAAATTATCTGGAAAAAACAAAGCTCCATTGTAAGTATTTAGTATATATTTTTAATTCTTGAATTAGAAAATTAAAACAAAATATTCTTATTGTTTACTTAATCAAAACCATTTCTATACAAATATTCTACCTGTTTTCTTTTTTAGCAAAATTTGACAAATATTTTTTCCATGCAACTTTGGCCACAGCCGGCTATCTGCACAACCTATTTTATACATTGCTTTTGTCTTAGAATGTTACAGAAAGAAATTTTTATTAAATTTATGAAAATAATAAATTCCGGATTCTGGACTGAATATACTTTTATTGGATATAGTAGTGAAATATTCGAAATTTATGTTAATTCTGTATGTACGAGATGGTCGTCCGACGTTTATTATTAACTTTATCGAATGTCCGACCTAATTTGTTATTCCTCTTTTTCGTTAAAACAATACCGTGTCCGTAACGTCGAAGTAGACGCCTACATTAAGTGTACCGAGATATTTTATTTATTTATGATTTTGCGAATGGGAACGATCGTAAAGCTAGGCAAGAATATGACCCACGATTTCCTAATTGAAGAGTACCAAATAAACAAATTTTTAGTGAAGTTAATGCAAGTGTAAGTAGTTTATGATATATACATTCATGTATGATAATATTTGATTTATTTTGAAATAAAAGCCTTAATATTTTGTACCAGCTCAAACCGTTGAAACCAATCAAATAAGAGTAACTTTCTGTTATTATTTAATACCTGAAGATAATATAGTATATCGAAACGCCTTGTACTCAATGAAAATTCATGAAAATCTCTATTATTTTTTACTTATTCATAATGGATTTTCATTAAGTATAAGCTAATTCAATTCAATATTCAGATGAATATAAGCTATCCTTCAACTACATTGAAGATTGAGTAAGTGAATTAGATCATATTAGACATTCATCAAAGTTATTTTTGAGAACTAATTTCTAAATATCAATAGATTTCATATAAGCACTGCTTATATGAAGTTATAATATTAAATATAATTCTTTGAAATTAAGTATGTAGAAGGCTAACAGAATATATTTGTAAATATTATAATATTTAAAAAATGATGTATATAAGTTATTATTTATATTTTGCAATGCACAAGACTAAGTTTGGAATATCTTGATTTTTTGGAAAGTGTCATATTAGTCGACAAAAATACTTTTAAAATATAGAAATACCAAACTGATCAAAGTATGCAATTTCTCGAATTTTTGGAAGTAAATAGGTAGTAGTTATACCAAAATCATGTTTCAGTATGATCAACCCAGTAACAATGCCTGAAAGGGTTGACTATATAGTTTTTCATCAATTATAACCAAGAGAATTGATAATTGCATTTAACTGAAATTTTTGACCGAATCAACAGTTCCAATTAAAAAAATTCGATTCCTCCATTCATTTCATGCCCCTGAAAGAATAATTCAATTCCGCTCCTGATTTCCGTTCATTCAACAATGATGAAGTGGTGCATGACTCGCTACTGCATTAAAAGAGAGATGGCTAATTTTCAAAATCCGTAACGCCCACATAGTAGGGTATAATTTCCTTGCCCAGAGGTGTTTAGCAAGGGTTAAAACTACCAATTACCATAAATAGGTATATTTTGCATTTACAAGCTCCAATTGCTCGGTTTCATTCATAAGAACAAATAATTATTCTTATTGAGGGATATGAAGGTGCAATTATAAACACCTCTTCGTATTGAATAATTTTTTATCGACTTCCTTCTTTGAGTTGATCTACTTGAATTAATTTCGTCTTCAGTACATTGATAAAATAATTCAAGTTTAAAATATAAAAACAGAAACTGAGAAAGCAAAAGACTTTCAAGAATATAATCGAATGAAATGTTGGATTCTTTTATTCCTTCTGGTACTATGTGATGAATGTTAATTCCATATGTCCGCTAAATTGAAACTGTGTTTTCCAAGACATTTCTGTAATTTAATTTCAAAAATTTTTTGAGGAAAAAATTTATCATAAGATTAAAGTTTGCATTGAGGTTTACAGAATTGATCTGTTTGATATTTAAGAAATTATAGAATATTGAACGATTACCCTTACAGCTGCTTCAATTGGATTTTATTAATAATAAATTCTTTTTCAAAAAATGCCTTATATAAATTTAAAAATTCTTTTTCTGTTATCCGACCCATGCATATTGTTATTTAACTTCCAAATAAATTCTGGATCGGAATAGTGCACCGTTACGCTTTATTTATTCATTTATTTATTTTTTAATTTTATTAATATATAATTTATTAATTTGACAGTTTTTGTATGGGATTTCAATGAATATATTGTAGAAGTTGGAAGATAAAATTCTGAATTTAAATTTATTTATAATACTATCAAGTGTTGAGTCACATTTCAGTTTGCTTTTTAAATTCATTTATCCAAACTGAAATGGAGTCTAAAGATCCACAATATATTCCTCAGTTATTTATTATTTTCGAAATTATGGTTATTTTTCCTATCATGGGACATTATTTGGGTTCAACAATATAGTCCGGTCTATTTAAGCCTAAAATCAGGAGGAAGGTTACATAAATTCCCATAAAGCTGAATATTGGCATAGTTGTTCAAAACATCATTATAAAGAAAATCTCAAAAGTCCTCATCGTTCTGAGGTGTGCTAAAAATTTGGCACGGGGTCAAAGGTCAAAAAAATGAGTTTTTTGCGATTTTTAGCGAAACGGTGAGTTTTTTCGCAAAATTACCCCAGTACAAAATTGTAGATCAGATTAAACCCGGAAAAGCCCAAAATCAATCGGAAATATATTCATCAAACAGTTTATCCAATTTTCCTAAATGTCAAAATCATGTATTGTTTCTACACGCAATAACTGGCTGCGATACGACATCTGCTTTTTACAGGAGAGGAAAAACAACAGTTTTCAAAATGTTTGAAAAAAAAGATTTACTACAATGTGCTGAAGTTTTTAAAAATAGTAATTCAACTCAACAACATGTTATCACCAACGGAGTTCAATTTCTTCTTGCTATGTACGGAGCCCCCAAAAAAACCACTTGCTTAGATAAGTTGCGATACACATCTTTCGTGAAAAATACGCGTAATAAAAAACAAGTCAACTTAGCTTCTCTTCCTCCAACCTCAGTAGCTGCTCATCAACATCTGTTTCGGGTATATTACCAAGTTCAAGTGTGGCTTGGTAATCAGCTGGACCCTAAAGACTGGGGTTGGAAGTTGATCGACAATACACTAGAGCCAGTTCAAACTTTACTTCCACCAGCACCTGAGAAACTTCTCAACACAATATTTTGCAACTGCAAGAAACGTTGTAGTGCAAAATGTGGTTGCAGAAAAGTTGGACTGTTTTGTTCCCTGGCATGCACACACTGTCAAGGCCGATCATGCTCGAATGTTGAGTCACCAACTCTTGAAGATTCGTTTGATACCGATCAGGAATCGCTATTGGGGCAGTTTACGTGTGAAATAGAACAAGAAGAAGAAGAAGAACAAGAGGATGAACAGGAAGAAGAAGGAGAAGAAGATCAAGAAGAAGAAGAAACAGAAATCTTGGACAGTTATGAATCAGACGACTAACTTTTTATTTTAAGTATTTTATTTAATTACACCGCCGTTGTTTTTGCCCACTATAATATATAATATTATTTTGCAATAGTTTTAAAACATATAAAATCTCAGCAGACCCGTGGAATAGGCCTACTGGGGAAACCACGTTAAAAAAAACGCGCTTTGTACACTACCTCATAGGTGGCGTGGAAACGTGTGCAAAATAGAGGGATTACGACTGATCCAACTTTTCGGAACGTTATATCTCCAAAATGGTGGCTTTTAGGAAAAAAATTATTGATATATTTTTTGTAGAGAATTTTGTGATCTACAATTTTGTACTGGGGTAATTTTGCGAAAAAACTCACCGTTTCGCTAAAAATCGCAAAAAACTCATTTTTTTGACCTTTGACACCGTGCCAAATTTTTAGCACACCTCAGAACGATGAGGACTTTTGAGATTTTCTTTATAATGATGTTTTGAACAACTATGCCAATATTCAGCTTTATGGGAATTTATGTAAACTTGAATGTGTAAATAGACCGGACTAAATATTTGTTGTATTTTTCTGTGTTCCAACTACAAATGGTTAATGGTTAACAACCCGTTTCTCCTTTATCTTATATCGAGTGTTTTTTTTTTAGAGTGATAGAACTTTAAATTGAAATAAAACACATTTAAATTAGGATTGAAGCGAATTTGGAAGATAATTTTATGACATTTATGGTTTAAAAATAATTTCCTGCATATGTCTAGCAAGACTAGCTCTGAGGAACCGCATTCGACCAGACCAATTTTGGACCACATTTTCGAGTAATTCAGGCCTTATTTCAGCAATAACACGAATTATTTTGGCTTCCAAAGCGTCTATTGTTTCTGGTTTATCAGCATAAACCAATAACTTGACATAACCCCAAAGAAAATAATCCAGTGGAGTTATGTCGCATGATCTTGTAGGCCAAGTAATTGCACCATTTCTCGAAATAATGTTATCACCAAATCTTTCTTTCAATAAATCAATTGTTACGGTAGCAGCATGTGGTGTAGCACCATCTCGTTGGAATCAAAACACTTCTGGGTCGATACCATTCAAATTTCGAAACGAATAATCATTGATCATCGATCTGTAACGAGTACCATTCACTGTAACATTAGCTCCAGCATAGTTTTTAAAGAAATATTGACCGATGATGCCTCCAGCGTATAAAGCACACCATACAGTGTATTTTTCAAGATGCAATGGAACCTGCAGAACTTCATGAGGATTGTTTTCACTTCATATTCTGCAATTTTGCTTTTTTACATAGCCGTTCAACCAGAAATGAGCTTCATCACTAAACACAATTTTACGATGAAAAGTGGATCAACTTCAAGCTGTTCTAGGGCCCAATCAGCGAACAAAAGACGCTTATTATGGTCAAGTGGCTTTAGTTCTTGAACCAGTTGGATCTTGTATGGGTGCAGACCAAGATCTTCACGGAAAATTTTTCATGTTGTGGATGCACAGAGTCCAACTTGTTATAAACGTTGACGAATAGACAAATCTTGATCATCATTAACATTATGAATTACAGCAGCGATATTTTCTTCTATAAGTACAGTTATTTGTCTTGTTGTTGCTGTTGCATCAAGTAAAGTAAATGTTGTCCGAAATCTATCGATAGATAAGCTGCTCTGATGGACGGTTATATAAACCATAAATTTCAACAATTTGTAAACGTTTTTGAGTCTTTTCATGATAATTTGTCAATGCTTACTGAACAGAAATGTCAACCACATGGGTTCTACTTCTGTCAAATCACAGTTATCCCTATCGAAAGTTCTATCACTCTAAAAAAACACCCGATACTTTGTATACTTTAAAATTTACTTTGAAATTATTCGTTCCAAGTTTTATTTTTTTTTAAGTATTATAAAATTCTGATTTTGTTATATATTTGAATCTGAATTCAATACATTTCTGATGAAGTCTAGAGACTGAAATACATCAAACTATAAGATTTTGGAGTTCTCGTTCAATTATTTACTTGATCCTTTATTTCGAGATTTTACGATAATTATGGAATAGTGAAATTTATTGTATTAGAACGTTTCATGTCATGAAGTAAAAAAGTTTTTTCCGAGACAGAAAATTTATTATATTGATTATATATAAGGATATCGTTTTGAAAGTTTTTGTATTTGATATAAATATAAAGTGTACAAGTTGAATGGTATAATTCTGAATTAAAAGCTATTTATATTAACGTTGAATGCGAACACTCAATATATTCTTTATGAAGAATACACATAGTTCAACGAATTAATTTCCCATCCTGTTGATAGATAATTTAGAAACATCTTGCCCATAATTTTCACTCTATTCAATTCATCAAGAAAACTATTGAAATCCCCAAATCAAAAAAAAGTCGATTACACCCATAATTTTCTACATCATTCATGGAGATCAGATCACAAAGAGCGCCGATTCTCGAAGATCTACCTGTGTCTAACTCCTTTTATATCCTTAGTCGCTCTACAAACTTAAAACAATTGAGATAGCGCAGGTGTTTCGAAGAAAATGGAAGAGACATATGGACGAACTGAATCGTGTAGAAAATTTTGATTAAGGGTAATCAGTCGTGAAATTGAAATATCGCGGTTCACGCAAAGCGGGCCTACCTTTAAAAAAATTACTATCTTATAAAAAGTGTGTTAATTTCTGCTGGTAGGATTCGTCGTTTTCGACTGCTTTGGATGGTTTGAAAGTATTTTTCAAGTTCCAGTTTTATATTTTGACAAATATAAATTGAAAAATACTATACACAACCTCTGTGTATTTTCTGTGGACGAGGATAGAATGAGAATGTTAACCGTTAAGAAACTATTTGTGTTCTATCTTTGTTTGAGATAACAAGTGGTGTAATATTTTCTATTGAGTGTTTTCATTTTGCTGGCATGACAGTGGACTAGAATTTCGAATCGCCCTTTTAAAAATTTCTTTATATTTTTGAAGAGTTTTTTTAAAGAAGTTGTTTCTTAAGTTTATGATCGGCATTTTCGAGTGGAATTTGTTCTTCATAATGTATGACAGTGTTGTGTCCACATAATGTTTGTTGAATAAGTTCGATCAATAAATAATGTAACGTTAATGAGTGTTAATATATGTCTACTAAAAAAGAAACGGTGTGTCTAAGGCATTAATTCAATGTGATTTTTGAAAGTTTTTATAAAACTTAAATTTTGTAGCGAGTTATAACAGATTTACTCTGTAAAACCAATTTTAATGTGAGTCAATACTTGATAGAAGTAAAATTTAAATGGCCTTAAATTCAGAATTATATATTCTAACTCCACATTATATATTGAAACTATATACAAAAACTATCAAATTATATATCCTTATATATAATCCTTAAATCAATATAAAATATTTTTCAATGTCTCGGAAAAAACCTTCTTACATCCCGACTTGAAATGTATTAATACAAATGTATTAACAAAAACTATATAAGTATGTATATTAACATACAAATACAAGAAAATCCACTATTCCAAAATTATCTAAAATTATCAAAATAAAGGATCAAATAAAAAAATAAAATAGAATAGAAAGGCTTTTTACTTGATAGAAGAAATATAACAAAATTTGAATATCAAAACAAATTGAAATATGTTTATCTTCTACAATTTTAATTTCCAAAAGAATTTTTTATTCAAAAACTTTTAGAATTAAATTAATGTCTAAAACAAGCACCGCTTACATTTAATAGACGTATATAATCAAAACTCAATATACAATGTCAAATGAAATAGATAACCCAGCAGATATACGAAAGTAATTAAAATTAATAAATAAATATTCAAACGAGACAAAATTTTGTTTCTGGTCTTATCTTAAGAAATACTACTTGCCTTATAAAAACATGAACACACTTGAAGGACTTCCCAAAGAATATAATTTATTTGAAATATTTAATAAATTTAAATATTCGAACAAATTATTTCAAAAAACTCTAAAAAATGTGCACTATATTTTCAAAAAACAAATATACTTCTAGATAATCCCTTCATCAGCCGTTATTAATACTCCAAATATCAAAATCAAAAACATAACCTACATCACTCACGTGTTAAAAGACTTAAGCTTCGAACTACAGATCAACTATATATTCAAGATTGATCTATGTTCTAACAAAATCAAAGAACAAAATGAGTTATTTTAAGGTTTACCTAAATCCATTGACACCGTATAAAGAAATTTATTGAAGCCAAAATATAATTATATATTATATATAAAATAAAATAGAAAGGCTTTTTACTTGATAGAAGAAATATAACAAAATTTGAATATCAAAACAAATTGAAATATGTTTATCTTCTACAATTTTAATTTCCAAAAGAATTTTTTATTCAAAAACTTTTAGAATTAAATTAATGTCTAAAACAAGCACCGCTTACATTTAATAGACGTATATAATCAAAACTCAATATACAATGTCAAATGAAATAGATAACCCAGCAGATATACGAAAGTAATTAAAATTAATAAATAAATATTCAAACGAGACAAAATTTTGTTTCTGGTCTTATCTTAAGAAATACTACTTGCCTTATAAAAACATGAACACACTTGAAGGACTTCCCAAAGAATATAATTTATTTGAAATATTTAATAAATTTAAATATTCGAACAAATTATTTCAAAAAACTCTAAAAAATGTGCACTATATTTTCAAAAAACAAATATACTTCTAGATAATCCCTTCATCAGCCGTTATTAATACTCCAAATATCAAAATCAAAAACATAACCTACATCACTCACGTGTTAAAAGACTTAAGCTTCGAACTACAGATCAACTATATATTCAAGATTGATCTATGTTCTAACAAAATCAAAGAACAAAATGAGTTATTTTAAGGTTTACCTAAATCCATTGACACCGTATAAAGAAATTTATTGAAGCCAAAATATAATTATATATTATATATAAAATAAAATAGAAAGGCTTTTTACTTGATAGAAGAAATATAACAAAATTTGAATATCAAAACAAATTGAAATATGTTTATCTTCTACAATTTTAATTTCCAAAAGAATTTTTTATTCAAAAACTTTTAGAATTAAATTAATGTCTAAAACAAGCACCGCTTACATTTAATAGACGTATATAATCAAAACTCAATATACAATGTCAAATGAAATAGATAACCCAGCAGATATACGAAAGTAATTAAAATTAATAAATAAATATTCAAAACGAGACAAAATTTTGTTTCTGGTCTTATCTTAAGAAATACTACTTGCCTTATAAAAACATGAACACACTTGAAGGACTTCCCAAAGAATATAATTTATTTGAAATATTTAATAAATTTAAATATTCGAACAAATTATTTCAAAAAACTCTAAAAAATGTGCACTATATTTTCAAAAAACAAATATACTTCTAGATAATCCCTTCATCAGCCGTTATTAATACTCCAAATATCAAAATCAAAAACATAACCTACATCACTCACGTGTTAAAAGACTTAAGCTTCGAACTACAGATCAACTATATATTCAAGATTGATCTATGTTCTAACAAAATCAAAGAACAAAATGAGTTATTTTAAGGTTTACCTAAATCCATTGACACCGTATAAAGAAATTTATTGAAGCCAAAATATAATTATATATTATATATAAAATAAAATAGAAAGGCTTTTTACTTGATAGAAGAAATATAACAAAATTTGAATATCAAAACAAATTGAAATATGTTTATCTTCTACAATTTTAATTTCCAAAAGAATTTTTTATTCAAAAACTTTTAGAATTAAATTAATGTCTAAAACAAGCACCGCTTACATTTAATAGACGTATATAATCAAAACTCAATATACAATGTCAAATGAAATAGATAACCCAGCAGATATACGAAAGTAATTAAAATTAATAAATAAATATTCAAACGAGACAAAATTTTGTTTCTGGTCTATCTTAAGAAATACTACTTGCCTTATAAAAACATGAACACACTTGAAGGACTTCCCAAAGAATATAATTTATTTGAAATATTTAATAAATTTAAATATTCGAACAAATTATTTCAAAAAACTCTAAAAAATGTGCACTATATTTTCAAAAAACAAATATACTTCTAGATAATCCCTTCATCAGCCGTTATTAATACTCCAAATATCAAAATCAAAAACATAACCTACATCACTCACGTGTTAAAAGACTTAAGCTTCGAACTACAGATCAACTATATATTCAAGATTGATCTATGTTCTAACAAAATCAAAGAACAAAATGAGTTATTTTAAGGTTTACCTAAATCCATTGACACCGTATAAAGAAATTTATTGAAGCCAAAATATAATTATATATTATATATAAAATAAAATAGAAAGGCTTTTTACTTGATAGAAGAAATATAACAAAATTTGAATATCAAAACAAATTGAAATATGTTTATCTTCTACAATTTTAATTTCCAAAAGAATTTTTTATTCAAAAACTTTTAGAATTAAATTAATGTCTAAAACAAGCACCGCTTACATTTAATAGACGTATATAATCAAAACTCAATATACAATGTCAAATGAAATAGATAACCCAGCAGATATACGAAAGTAATTAAAATTAATAAATAAATATTCAAACGAGACAAAATTTTGTTTCTGGTCTTATCTTAAGAAATACTACTTGCCTTATAAAAACATGAACACACTTGAAGGACTTCCAAAGAATATAATTTATTTGAAATATTTAATAAATTTAAATATTCGAACAAATTATTTCAAAAAACTCTAAAAAATGTGCACTATATTTTCAAAAAACAAATATACTTCTAGATAATCCCTTCATCAGCCGTTATTAATACTCCAAATATCAAAATCAAAAACATAACCTACATCACTCACGTGTTAAAAGACTTAAGCTTCGAACTACAGATCAACTATATATTCAAGATTGATCTATGTTCTAACAAAATCAAAGAACAAAATGAGTTATTTTAAGGTTTACCTAAATCCATTGACACCGTATAAAGAAATTTATTGAAGCCAAAATATAATTATATATTATATATAAAATAAAATAGAAAGGCTTTTTACTTGATAGAAGAAATATAACAAAATTTGAATATCAAAACAAATTGAAATATGTTTATCTTCTACAATTTTAATTTCCAAAAGAATTTTTTATTCAAAAACTTTTAGAATTAAATTAATGTCTAAAACAAGCACCGCTTACATTTAATAGACGTATATAATCAAAACTCAATATACAATGTCAAATGAAATAGATAACCCAGCAGATATACGAAAGTAATTAAAATTAATAAATAAATATTCAAACGAGACAAAATTTTGTTTCTGGTCTTATCTTAAGAAATACTACTTGCCTTATAAAAACATGAACACACTTGAAGGACTTCCCAAAGAATATAATTTATTTGAAATATTTAATAAATTTAAATATTCGAACAAATTATTTCAAAAAACTCTAAAAAATGTGCACTATATTTTCAAAAAACAAATATACTTCTAGATAATCCCTTCATCAGCCGTTATTAATACTCCAAATATCAAAATCAAAAACATAACCTACATCACTCACGTGTTAAAAGACTTAAGCTTCGAACTACAGATCAACTATATATTCAAGATTGATCTATGTTCTAACAAAATCAAAGAACAAAATGAGTTATTTTAAGGTTTACCTAAATCCATTGACACCGTATAAAGAAATTTATTGAAGCCAAAATATAATTATATATTATATATAAAATAAAATAGAAAGGCTTTTTACTTGATAGAAGAAATATAACAAAATTTGAATATCAAAACAAATTGAAATATGTTTATCTTCTACAATTTTAATTTCCAAAAGAATTTTTTATTCAAAAACTTTTAGAATTAAATTAATGTCTAAAACAAGCACCGCTTACATTTAATAGACGTATATAATCAAAACTCAATATACAATGTCAAATGAAATAGATAACCCAGCAGATATACGAAAGTAATTAAAATTAATAAATAAATATTCAAACGAGACAAAATTTTGTTTCTGGTCTTATCTTAAGAAATACTACTTGCCTTATAAAAACATGAACACACTTGAAGGACTTCCCAAAGAAATATAATTTATTTGAAATATTTAATAAATTTAAATATTCGAACAAATTATTTCAAAAAACTCTAAAAAATGTGCACTATATTTTCAAAAAACAAATATACTTCTAGATAATCCCTTCATCAGCCGTTATTAATACTCCAAATATCAAAATCAAAAACATAACCTACATCACTCACGTGTTAAAAGACTTAAGCTTCGAACTACAGATCAACTATATATTCAAGATTGATCTATGTTCTAACAAAATCAAAGAACAAAATGAGTTATTTTAAGGTTTACCTAAATCCATTGACACCGTATAAAGAAATTTATTGAAGCCAAAATATAATTATATATTATATATAAAATAAAATAGAAAGGCTTTTTACTTGATAGAAGAAAATATAACAAAATTTGAATATCAAAACAAATTGAAATATGTTTATCTTCTACAATTTTAATTTCCAAAAGAATTTTTTATTCAAAAACTTTTAGAATTAAATTAATGTCTAAAACAAGCACCGCTTACATTTAATAGACGTATATAATCAAAACTCAATATACAATGTCAAATGAAATAGATAACCCAGCAGATATACGAAAGTAATTAAAATTAATAAATAAATATTCAAACGAGGACAAAATTTTTGTTTCTGGTCTTATCTTAAGAAATACTACTTGCCTTATAAAACATGAACACACTTAAAGGACTTCCCAAAGAATATAATTTATTTGAATATTTAATAAATTTAAATATTCGAACAAATTATTTCAAAAAACTCTAAAAAATGTGCACTATATTTTCAAAAAACAAATATACTTCTAGATAATCCCTTCATCAGCCGTTATTAATACTCCAAATATCAAAATCAAAAACATAACCTACATCACTCACGTGTTAAAAGACTTAAGCTTCGAACTACAGATCAACTATATATTCAAGATTGATCTATGTTCTAACAAAATCAAAGAACAAAATGAGTTATTTTAAGGTTTACCTAAATCCATTGACACCGTATAAAGAAATTTATTGAAGCCAAAATATAATTATATATTATATATAAAATAAAATAGAAAGGCTTTTTACTTGATAGAAGAAATATAACAAAATTTGAATATCAAAACAAATTGAAATATGTTTATCTTCTACAATTTTAATTTCCAAAAGAATTTTTTATTCAAAAACTTTTAGAATTAAATTAATGTCTAAAACAAGCACCGCTTACATTTAATAGACGTATATAATCAAAACTCAATATACAATGTCAAATGAAATAGATAACCCAGCAGATATACGAAAGTAATTAAAATTAATAAATAAATATTCAAACGAGACAAAATTTTGTTTCTGGTCTTATCTTAAGAAATACTACTTGCCTTATAAAAACATGAACACACTGAAGGACTTCCCAAAGAATATAATTTATTTGAAATATTTAATAAATTTAAATATTCGAACAAATTATTTCAAAAAACTCTAAAAAATGTGCACTATATTTTCAAAAAACAAATATACTTCTAGATAATCCCTTCATCAGCCGTTATTAATACTCCAAATATCAAAATCAAAAACATAACCTACATCACTCACGTGTTAAAAGACTTAAGCTTCGAACTACAGATCAACTATATATTCAAGATTGATCTATGTTCTAACAAAATCAAAGAACAAAATGAGTTATTTTAAGGTTTACCTAAATCCATTGACACCGTATAAAGAAATTTATTGAAGCCAAAATATAATTATATATTATATATAAAATAAAATAGAAAGGCTTTTTACTTGATAGAAGAAATATAACAAAATTTGAATATCAAAACAAATTGAAATATGTTTATCTTCTACAATTTTAATTTCCAAAAGAATTTTTTATTCAAAAACTTTTAGAATTAAATTAATGTCTAAAACAAGCACCGCTTACATTTAATAGACGTATATAATCAAAACTCAATATACAATGTCAAATGAAATAGATAACCCAGCAGATATACGAAAGTAATTAAAATTAATAAATAAATATTCAAACGAGACAAAATTTTGTTTCTGGTCTTATCTTAAGAAATACTACTTGCCTTATAAAAACATGAACACACTTGAAGGACTTCCCAAAGAATATAATTTATTTGAAATATTTAATAAATTTAAATATTCGAACAAATTATTTCAAAAAACTCTAAAAAATGTGCACTATATTTTCAAAAAACAAATATACTTCTAGATAATCCCTTCATCAGCCGTTATTAATACTCCAAATATCAAAATCAAAAACATAACCTACATCACTCACGTGTTAAAAGACTTAAGCTTCGAACTACAGATCAACTATATATTCAAGATTGATCTATGTTCTAACAAAATCAAAGAACAAAATGAGTTATTTTAAGGTTTACCTAAATCCATTGACACCGTATAAAGAAATTTATTGAAGCCAAAATATAATTATATATTATATATAAAATAAAATAGAAAGGCTTTTTACTTGATAGAAGAAATATAACAAAATTTGAATATCAAAACAAATTGAAATATGTTTATCTTCTACAATTTTAATTTCCAAAAGAATTTTTTATTCAAAAACTTTTAGAATTAAATTAATGTCTAAAACAAGCACCGCTTACATTTAATAGACGTATATAATCAAAACTCAATATACAATGTCAAATGAAATAGATAACCCAGCAGATATACGAAAGTAATTAAAATTAATAAATAAATATTCAAACGAGACAAAATTTTGTTTCTGGTCTTATCTTAAGAAATACTACTTGCCTTATAAAAACATGAACACACTTGAAGGACTTCCCAAAGAATATAATTTATTTGAAATATTTAATAAATTTAAATATTCGAACAAATTATTTCAAAAAACTCTAAAAAATGTGCACTATATTTTCAAAAAACAAATATACTTCTAGATAATCCCTTCATCAGCCGTTATTAATACTCCAAATATCAAAATCAAAAACATAACCTACATCACTCACGTGTTAAAAGACTTAAGCTTCGAACTACAGATCAACTATATATTCAAGATTGATCTATGTTCTAACAAAATCAAAGAACAAAATGAGTTATTTTAAGGTTTACCTAAATCCATTGACACCGTATAAAGAAATTTATTGAAGCCAAAATATAATTATATATTATATATAAAATAAAATAGAAAGGCTTTTTACTTGATAGAAGAAATATAACAAAATTTGAATATCAAAACAAATTGAAATATGTTTATCTTCTACAATTTTAATTTCCAAAAGAATTTTTTATTCAAAAACTTTTAGAATTAAATTAATGTCTAAAACAAGCACCGCTTACATTTAATAGACGTATATAATCAAAACTCAATATACAATGTCAAATGAAATAGATAACCCAGCAGATATACGAAAGTAATTAAAATTAATAAATAAATATTCAAACGAGACAAAATTTTGTTTCTGGTCTTATCTTAAGAAATACTACTTGCCTTATAAAAACATGAACACACTTGAAGGACTTCCCAAAGAATATAATTTATTTGAAATATTTAATAAATTTAAATATTCGAACAAATTATTTCAAAAAACTCTAAAAAAACTCTAAAAAATGTGCACTATATTTTCAAAAAACAAATATACTTCTAGATAATCCCTTCATCAGCCGTTATTAATACTCCAAATATCAAAATCAAAAACATAACCTACATCACTCACGTGTTAAAAGACTTAAGCTTCGAACTACAGATCAACTATATATTCAAGATTGATCTATGTTCTAACAAAATCAAAGAACAAAATGAGTTATTTTAAGGTTTACCTAAATCCATTGACACCGTATAAAGAAATTTATTGAAGCCAAAATATAATTATATATTATATATAAAATAAAATAGAAAGGCTTTTTACTTGATAGAAGAAATATAACAAAATTTGAATATCAAAACAAATTGAAATATGTTTATCTTCTACAATTTTAATTTCCAAAAGAATTTTTTATTCAAAAACTTTTAGAATTAAATTAATGTCTAAAACAAGCACCGCTTACATTTAATAGACGTATATAATCAAAACTCAATATACAATGTCAAATGAAATAGATAACCCAGCAGATATACGAAAGTAATTAAAATTAATAAATAAATATTCAAACGAGACAAAATTTTGTTTCTGGTCTTATCTTAAGAAATACTACTTGCCTTATAAAAACATGAACACACTTGAAGGACTTCCCAAAGAATATAATTTATTTGAAATATTTAATAAATTTAAATATTCGAACAAATTATTTCAAAAAACTCTAAAAAATGTGCACTATATTTTCAAAAAACAAATATACTTCTAGATAATCCCTTCATCAGCCGTTATTAATACTCCAAATATCAAAATCAAAAACATAACCTACATCACTCACGTGTTAAAAGACTTAAGCTTCGAACTACAGATCAACTATATATTCAAGATTGATCTATGTTCTAACAAAATCAAAGAACAAAATGAGTTATTTTAAGGTTTACCTAAATCCATTGACACCGTATAAAGAAATTTATTGAAGCCAAAATATAATTATATATTATATATAAAATAAAATAGAAAGGCTTTTTACTTGATAGAAGAAATATAACAAAATTTGAATATCAAAACAAATTGAAATATGTTTATCTTCTACAATTTTAATTTCCAAAAGAATTTTTTATTCAAAAACTTTTAGAATTAAATTAATGTCTAAAACAAGCACCGCTTACATTTAATAGACGTATATAATCAAAACTCAATATACAATGTCAAATGAAATAGATAACCCAGCAGATATACGAAAGTAATTAAAATTAATAAATAAATATTCAAACGAGACAAAATTTTGTTTCTGGTCTTATCTTAAGAAATACTACTTGCCTTATAAAAACATGAACACACTTGAAGGACTTCCCAAAGAATATAATTTATTTGAAATATTTAATAAATTTAAATATTCGAACAAATTATTTCAAAAAACTCTAAAAAATGTGCACTATATTTTCAAAAAACAAATATACTTCTAGATAATCCCTTCATCAGCCGTTATTAATACTCCAAATATCAAAATCAAAAACATAACCTACATCACTCACGTGTTAAAAGACTTAAGCTTCGAACTACAGATCAACTATATATTCAAGATTGATCTATGTTCTAACAAAATCAAAGAACAAAATGAGTTATTTTAAGGTTTACCTAAATCCATTGACACCGTATAAAGAAATTTATTGAAGCCAAAATATAATTATATATTATATATAAAATAAAATAGAAAGGCTTTTTACTTGATAGAAGAAATATAACAAAATTTGAATATCAAAACAAATTGAAATATGTTTATCTTCTACAATTTTAATTTCCAAAAGAATTTTTTATTCAAAAACTTTTAGAATTAAATTAATGTCTAAAACAAGCACCGCTTACATTTAATAGACGTATATAATCAAAACTCAATATACAATGTCAAATGAAATAGATAACCCAGCAGATATACGAAAGTAATTAAAATTAATAAATAAATATTCAAACGAGACAAAATTTTGTTTCTGGTCTTATCTTAAGAAATACTACTTGCCTTATAAAAACATGAACACACTTGAAGGACTTCCCAAAGAATATAATTTATTTGAAATATTTAATAAATTTAAATATTCGAACAAATTATTTCAAAAAACTCTAAAAAATGTGCACTATATTTTCAAAAAACAAATATACTTCTAGATAATCCCTTCATCAGCCGTTATTAATACTCCAAATATCAAAATCAAAAACATAACCTACATCACTCACGTGTTAAAAGACTTAAGCTTAAGTCTTTTAACACGTGAGTGATGTAGGTTATGTTTTTGATTTTGATATTTGGAGTATTAATAACGGCTGATGAAGGGATTATCTAGAAGTATATTTGTTTTTTGAAAATATAGTGCACATTTTTTAGAGTTTTTTGAAATAATTTGTTCGAATATTTAAATTTATTAAATATTTCAAATAAATTATATTCTTTGGGAAGTCCTTCAAGTGTGTTCATGTTTTTATAAGGCAAGTAGTATTTCTTAAGATAAGACCAGAAACAAAATTTTGTCTCGTTTGAATATTTATTTATTAATTTTAATTACTTTCGTATATCTGCTGGGTTATCTATTTCATTTGACATTGTATATTGAGTTTTGATTATATACGTCTATTAAATGTAAGCGGTGCTTGTTTTAGACATTAATTTAATTCTAAAAGTTTTTGAATAAAAAATTCTTTTGGAAATTAAAATTGTAGAAGATAAACATATTTCAATTTGTTTTGATATTCAAATTTTGTTATATTTCTTCTATCAAGTAAAAAGCCTTTCTATTTTATTTTATATATAATATATAATTATATTTTGGCTTCAATAAATTTCTTTATACGGTGTCAATGGATTTAGGTAAACCTTAAAATAACTCATTTTGTTCTTTGATTTTGTTAGAACATAGATCAATCTTGAATATATAGTTGATCTGTAGTTCGAAGCTTAAGTCTTTTAACACGTGAGTGATGTAGGTTATGTTTTTGATTTTGATATTTGGAGTATTAATAACGGCTGATGAAGGGATTATCTAGAAGTATATTTGTTTTTTGAAAATATAGTGCACATTTTTTAGAGTTTTTTGAAATAATTTGTTCGAATATTTAAATTTATTAAATATTTCAAATAAATTATATTCTTTGGGAAGTCCTTCAAGTGTGTTCATGTTTTTATAAGGCAAGTAGTATTTCTTAAGATAAGACCAGAAACAAAATTTTGTCTCGTTTGAATATTTATTTATTAATTTTAATTACTTTCGTATATCTGCTGGGTTATCTATTTCATTTGACATTGTATATTGAGTTTTGATTATATACGTCTATTAAATGTAAGCGGTGCTTGTTTTAGACATTAATTTAATTCTAAAAGTTTTTGAATAAAAAATTCTTTTGGAAATTAAAATTGTAGAAGATAAACATATTTCAATTTGTTTTGATATTCAAATTTTGTTATATTTCTTCTATCAAGTAAAAAGCCTTTCTATTTTATTTTATATATAATATATAATTATATTTTGGCTTCAATAAATTTCTTTATACGGTGTCAATGGATTTAGGTAAACCTTAAAATAACTCATTTTGTTCTTTGATTTTGTTAGAACATAGATCAATCTTGAATATATAGTTGATCTGTAGTTCGAAGCTTAAGTCTTTTAACACGTGAGTGATGTAGGTTATGTTTTTGATTTTGATATTTGGAGTATTAATAACGGCTGATGAAGGGATTATCTAGAAGTATATTTGTTTTTTGAAAATATAGTGCACATTTTTTAGAGTTTTTTGAAATAATTTGTTCGAATATTTAAATTTATTAAATATTTCAAATAAATTATATTCTTTGGGAAGTCCTTCAAGTGTGTTCATGTTTTTATAAGGCAAGTAGTATTTCTTAAGATAAGACCAGAAACAAAATTTTGTCTCGTTTGAATATTTATTTATTAATTTTAATTACTTTCGTATATCTGCTGGGTTATCTATTTCATTTGACATTGTATATTGAGTTTTGATTATATACGTCTATTAAATGTAAGCGGTGCTTGTTTTAGACATTAATTTAATTCTAAAAGTTTTTGAATAAAAAATTCTTTTGGAAATTAAAATTGTAGAAGATAAACATATTTCAATTTGTTTTGATATTCAAATTTTGTTATATTTCTTCTATCAAGTAAAAAGCCTTTCTATTTTATTTTATATATAATATATAATTATATTTTGGCTTCAATAAATTTCTTTATACGGTGTCAATGGATTTAGGTAAACCTTAAAATAACTCATTTTGTTCTTTGATTTTGTTAGAACATAGATCAATCTTGAATATATAGTTGATCTGTAGTTCGAAGCTTAAGTCTTTTAACACGTGAGTGATGTAGGTTATGTTTTTGATTTTGATATTTGGAGTATTAATAACGGCTGATGAAGGGATTATCTAGAAGTATATTTGTTTTTTGAAAATATAGTGCACATTTTTTAGAGTTTTTTGAAATAATTTGTTCGAATATTTAAATTTATTAAATATTTCAAATAAATTATATTCTTTGGGAAGTCCTTCAAGTGTGTTCATGTTTTTATAAGGCAAGTAGTATTTCTTAAGATAAGACCAGAAACAAAATTTTGTCTCGTTTGAATATTTATTTATTAATTTTAATTACTTTCGTATATCTGCTGGGTTATCTATTTCATTTGACATTGTATATTGAGTTTTGATTATATACGTCTATTAAATGTAAGCGGTGCTTGTTTTAGACATTAATTTAATTCTAAAAGTTTTTGAATAAAAAATTCTTTTGGAAATTAAAATTGTAGAAGATAAACATATTTCAATTTGTTTTGATATTCAAATTTTGTTTCAAATAAAAATAATTGAACGAGAACTCGAACATTTGATAGCTATTTCGGCCTATATGACCTCATCAGAAATGTATTGAATTCAGATTCAAACATATAACAAGATCAAAATTCAACTTACCAAAATAAGATAAAACATGGAACAAATAAACTTGAAGGAAGCTTTAAAGAATCCAAAATAAAACAGAAATGATCAACGTATTGTTACGTATAACCTCTAACTATTTGTAATCGGAACACAGAAAACCAATAACAAAACTTATTCACCACAAATAATGTCCCATGATGAGAAAAATAACCAGAATTTCAAAAATAATAAATAATTGAGGAATATATTGTGGATATAAAGACTTTATATGAAATTATTTCATAATTTAAAAAACCAAATTAAATGTGAGTCAATACTTGATAGAAGTAAAATTTAAATGACTTTAAATTCAGAATTATATATTCTACCTTCTACATTATATATTGAAACTATATACAAAAACTATCAAATTGATATCCTTATATATAATCAATATAAAATATTTTTCAATGTCTCGGAAAAAACCTTTTTACATCCCGACTCGAAATGTATTAATACAAATGTATTAACAAAAACTATACAAGTATGTATATTAACATAGAAATACAAGAAAATCCACTATTCCAAAATCATTTAAAATTATCAAAATAAAGGATCAAATAAAAATAATTGAACGAGAACTCGAACATTTGATAGCTGATAGATGATAGCAAATGTTCGAGTTCTTGTTCAATTATTTTTATTTGATCCTTTATATTGATAATTTTAGATAATTTTGGAATAGTGGATTTTCTTGTATTTGTATTTTAATATACATACTTATATAGTTTTTGTTGATACATTTGTATTAATACATTTCAAGTCGGGATGTATAAAGGTTTTTCCAAGACATTGAAAAATATTTTATATTGATTATATATAAGGATATCAATTTGATAGTTTTTGTATATAGTTTCAGTATATAATGTAGAAGTTAGAATATATAATTCTGAATTTAAAGTCATTTAGAATTACTTTGCTTGATATTCAAGATATTTGTGAAAGAATTTGAAATAACGAAAGGTTTTCTGATTTTTTTTGCAAGGGAAAACATTTCAATCATTATGGCATCAGTGTTTCATATAAAGACGATAGAGAAATCCACGGAATTTGAGAAGAATTCCCTTGGAAAAAAGCGCAGAGAGAATAATTGCAGAATGTCCAATATCTTCAGTTGTATCCTTTCGCCTCCCCTAATAGAGCAATTTTCTTGTCGTGGGAACGCGTAATTTAGGAAAGTGCCACTTTAGATTTATCGGACCGGTATAGATTGTGTTATTTCCAAAGATCAGATATAGAAGTGCCACTCCGAAGAACACGCGAATGAAGGTATTAGGGTTGTTAGGCCGTTTCACTTTTCGAACCATTGAAAAATCCTTTGTTCGCTCTTTGTTGTTTACTGACATTATGCACATTTTTGTAATTAATATTATTTATTGACACGCAGTGCCGTTGCATGATTATTCAACATGGAAAATTCTGCCCCATATTCTTGGCTACACTTCATATTAGTCCAGTACTCAATTTTCTTCTTCAAATTTAATACGTATCAATACCGTAGAAGATGAATGCATTAAATAAAATAAACACAGTTTCAATTCAGTAGACATAAAGAATTAACAGCACTCATTACACAGCACCGAAAGTAATAAAATAACCCAAAATATATCAATTAAAATTATTAAATATATAGTGCATTCTCCAGAGAAAGAACCTGATTAATTCGCACCCAAATCTCTTCAGTAAGGAGTTATTTAAATAAGCAAAATAATCATTGAAAAATATATAAAAATACCTAGTTTTCTGTGATATAACCTATTTTTTGTATAAGCCATGCTTATCCAAAAATTGGTTAGTTGTTGTAGAAATGTCAAATGTAAAAAACGGGATTTTTATATGTTGTTCAATGATTATAAAATAAAATAGAAAAGTGCTTTTTACTTGATAGAAGAAATATATAATAACAAAATTTGAATATCAAAACAGATTAAATCTGTTACGATTTATGTTCATGATTTTAAATATAACCTTAAAAATAACTTACACTGTTCTGTGATTTTGTTAGAACATAGACCAATCTTGAATTTTAGAGTTAGTCTGTTTGAAGCATCCATCCTTAACACGTGTGAGTTGTGATATAGTTGTAGTTATTTGATTTTGATATTTGAAATATTATCTAGGACCGAAGAAGAGATTACCTAGAATTATATTTGTTTTTTGAAGATATAGTGCATGTTTTTAGAGATTTCTGAATTAACTTATTCGAATATTTAAATATATTGAATATTTCAAATAAATTATATTCTTTGAGAAGTCCTTAAGTTGTGCTCATGTTTTTAAAGGGCAATTGGTGTTCTTAAAGGTAAGATCAGAAACAAAATTTTGTCTCCTTTAAATATTTATTTATTAATTTTAATCACTTTCTTATATCTGTTGGTTTATTTATTCTATTTGACATTATATAATAAGTTTTGATTATATACGTTTATTAAACGTGAGCGGTGCTTATTTTAGACATTAATTTAATTCTAAAAGTTTTCTGAATAAAATTTTTTTTTTAAATTAAAATTGTAGAAGACTAACAGATTTAATCTGTTTTGATATTCAAATTTTGTTCAATGATTATTTTATTTATTCAAATAACTTCTTATTGAAGAGATTTTAGTCCGAATTTATCAAGTACTTTTTCTGGAGAATGTGCTATATATTTTTTGAAAACGAAAATGAAAAAAGCCTTCTTGAATTAAATTTTGAACTTTTGTTAGTGATGAAACTTGTAATTCTTTAACATCCACTCGAAATATAAATGTATGTATAGGGTGATATCTAAATCCTTTGGTCATTATTTTAAATTTCTTTTGATTCTTCATTAGTTAATGTCCACCACATGTGATGCTAATATATATATAAAATTTGAATATCAAAATAGATTTAATCTGTTAACCTCCTATAATTTTGATTTCAAAAATTTTCGTAAAAAACTTTTAGAATAAAATTAATGTCTTATAAGCACTGCTTTTACTTAACAGACGTATAAAATCAAAAATCATTATATAATATCAAATGTAATGATAAAACCCAACAAATGTAAATTGTCAATTAAAATTAATTAATAAATATTTGAAGGAGACAAAATTTTAGTTTCTGGTTTTATATTCATGAAAACTAAATCTTTTTCAAATATATAAAACATAATTTTGAGAACTTCTCCAAAACTAATTCATTTGAAATATTTAATATATTTAAATATTACTTCAAAAATCTTTCATAACACGTAGCACATCCTCAAAAAACAATCAGAATTCAGATAAGGTCTTCTTCAGTCCAACTTCACTATTTAAAAACTAAAATCAATATATCAGTACTTCTGATTCATGACATTTGTTTGATTTTCATTTTACACTGAATAATATTTTCATTCTTGGATATCCAGTTTTGTAAAATAATTTCTTAATTTTGTCTGAAAGGGAACCAAAGTATTTGAAACAAACATATCGGCCATCTTTTGCGCTCAAATCGCCTTTTTTGAGATGTGTCACATATTATTTTTAGGAAGATTTTAAAGAGAGGTTGTTTCAAAGAATTTTTCAAGTTTATTTTGGACCTTCTTAGAGTGGAATTTGTTCTTCATAAAACCGTTATAAAACAGTGCTGTTACCTCTAAATGTTTATGCGATAAGTTAGTTCAATATTATATATTTGCTTTGGATTCTTTTATCTTATTTTAATACTGTGGAATCATTGTTAATTCTATATGTCTACTAAGAATGAAACAGTGTTTTATAAGGCATTTATTTCATTTAGTTTTACAAAGTTTTCAAGGAATTTTATAAAATTGAGATTTGTAGTGTGGTATCGAATGTTTTCTTAAAATAATAGAACTTTCGATAGGGATAACTGTGATTTGACAGAAAGTAGAAGCCATGTTGTTTTGACATTTCTGTTCAGTAAGCATTGACAAATTATTATGGAAAGACTCACGCCGCAACAACGTTTACAAATTGTAGAAATTTATTTTCAAAATCGGTGTTCTATTCGCCAAACTTATAGAGCACTCCGTGAAATTTATGCTTTACATAATCGTCCATCAGAGCAGCTTATTCGTCGAACTATCGATAGATTTCGGACAACATTTTCTCTACTCGATGCAACAACAACAAGACAAAGAACTGTACGTACAGAAGAAAATATCGCTGCTGTAAGTCATAGTGTTAATGATGATCCAGATTTGTCTATTCGTCGACGTTTACAACAAGTTGAAATCTGTGAATCCACCATATGGAAAAGTTTTGCGTAAAGATCTTGGTCTACACCCATACAAGATGGAACTGGTTCAAGAACTAAAGCCACTTGACCATAATAAGGGTCGTTTGTTTTCTGATTCTCTTTTCTTTCTTTCTTTTCATTGTTATGTTTACAACAGTTTTTTCGCTATCACAGTAGCATCATCAGGCAGGTTTGCATTTTGAATAATTGTTGTAAACATAACAATAGTATTAAGAAAATCAGAAAAACCTTACTGAATATTATTTAATATGGATTTTCACCAAATAAGCACTGATTCAATTCAATGATTATTATGGTGTATAAAAAAGTGATAGTAGAAACAGTTTCGAGTAATGCTCCACTTAGAATTATCAAAATATTTCTGTTTGATTTCCATCAAATAAAATAACAACAAAATTTGTCGGTAAAGAAGATATAACCGGTATTTCCTACCAGACATGTTATTTTCGTTATTAATGCCACCAAGAAGTTCCAGCTTGTAATGTGGTAATTTATTTAATTGTTGGATATTCAAAAATGAAGATATTAAATTCCCCAATTAGGTATAAACGTTAATTTGTCCACTCAGAACGAACATTCACATTCATTCAACTTCTACAACTAATGAGATACGATCTCTGAAATTCAAACCCGGGTTTTTCGAACTCGAAGATGGTAAATTATTCCACATAATTAACCAACAAATTTTTACCCGGCTACTTTCATACGTAAGTAATTGGAATAGAGAATAAATACATCATATTGCTGAGGTAATGATGATTTATACAGAATTGTTTGACATACTAATGAAAAAGTGCCCCAGGTATAATGGAATTCATTTAAAAAAGACCACACGCAGCTAGACACCTCAGTCAACTGACTTTTGCTAAACAGTCTCACAGCTGGTCAATTAGAAGGAGCCGTTTCCATTAAGTCTGGAAATAATAAGTCGTTAAAGTAGGAATTCTGCTGTATCTGCCTCAGTTCGTTCGATTATGTTGATTCGATGATAAACAAATTTAATTGAAAGCTACTTCGGTCTACCTACCTCTCTTTCCCATGGAATTGGTTGGTGTTGGTGTACAAATTATTATTCAATTCGTGAAGAAATTGCTGTTTCCTGGACGAGATAAGAAATCAGTTATTGTTCATTACCGATAGAAATTAATTAGATTAGATCCATTAATCACGGGGGGTGATTTACATCGATTTCATGTGACGATTGAGAATTCGTGTAAAATAGGATACTTATCTTTCCGAAATTATGGTCTTTTATAAATTATAAAACATAATATTCTGATATATAGTCCGACTAGAAAGTATCTGGAATTTATTATTTTTCATAATTATAATATACTTCTTTTTTGTAACATTAAAAGACAAAAGTAATATATAGAATAGGTTATAAAGATACTCGACTATGGCCAAAGTTGCGTATACAATTTATGGAATAATATCGCAACAAGAAAAAAAACAGCTAGAATATTTGTATAGAGAAGGTTTTCGAAACGATAAAAATTTGGTGCAGTTGACTAAACTGGGAAAAAGTGCTGTTTATGAGACAATAAATAGGATAAAGAATGGCATGCAATTGAGGCATAGACCAGTTTCTGGAAGACCGCGCTTTATTGGCCTTAGGAAGATAGAATCCACGCCTGGGGTTTCGCAAATTGGCAAACAGATTTGGATATTAACGAAATATAAAAGTATGTCCAGAAACCGTCCGTATGTCACTGAAAAGACAAGGCTACACAAGGAAACCAAAAAAATCCCTATAATGACACCTTTACAAAAAGAATGAAGGATATAATCTATACAGCCGATAAATGTGCAAGGAGAACCTGTCAACATTAGCACTGATACTCTCAGAAGGGCAATAACCAAGCTCAAAAATAATAAATCCTGTGGGCCAGAGGGGGTATACGCTGAAATGCTCAAGAACGGAACCCCAAAACTCAATGAAAACCTGACTTATGTGATCAATCAATGCCTAAATGGTTCCCCAATTCCGGAACAATGGAGAGTTGCCTACATTACATCAATCCATAAAAAGGGGAGAGCGGACTCTCTGTGACCAGTACACTCAGTAGGTTGTATCGGGATTTGATGGAGGATGACTACAGGGAGAACGAAGATGAAGAACAAAGCGGATTTCGAGCAGGGAGTTCATGTACCGACAATGTCTTCTGCTTGAAACAAATAATACAAAAACGGAACGCTAGGAATATGGAAACACACATAACATAACACCGAAAGGCCTATGATACCATCCCAATTTCTAAACTGTGGGAAGTCCTAGAACAATCGAATATAAACCATACACATATAAAAGCTTTACAAGAACTATATAAGAACTCCAAATCAAGAATTAAAATAGGTAAATATGTCACCGAGGAGTTTCCAGTAACCAAAGGTTTGAGACAGGGATGTTGCGTATCACCAACGCTGTTTAAGATATATATTGCCGCGGTTTTGAAAAGATGGAAAAGGATGGTTCGCGACATGGGAATTGATGTTGATGACACATGCGTGTGCACTCTTCAGTTTGCTGACGATCAAGTGGTGGTTGCTGAGAGCAGGGATGACATGGTGTATATGATGGACAGGTTAATCGATGAGTACACTATTTGGGGTTTGACAGTTAACATCGATAAAACGAAGTATTTAAGTGTAGGAGCCGAATCCGCAGATCTGGAACTAGAAAATGCACAAAAAATATCCTCCAGTAAGGGTTGTGTTTATTTGGGGATAACTTTCGATGAAACCGGTACAGACGCAGAGGAAATTGAAAAAAGATGATTCAATTCAGTCAGTTTTACAGTCCAGGACTACTATCGCCGAAAATTATGGAGGTGATCTAATTTCTGGTGTACCTCGATGTTTAGTCAAGTGTTTATAGTTAAATGCAGGTTGTATAAGTAAATAAGATGAATATGTTGTTATAATTTTCTAATTCAAGAATGAAAAATATATACTTTTATGAAAAATTACAATTGAGGCTTGTTTATCCGGATAGTTTCTAGACGGACCCAACTATAATTTTCTTAAGTTTCTTTGCACGTGTTTATTGTTAATATTTTTAACGTAAGAAATTTACTTCATTTGTGATTAATTTTTGAGATGAAGTGAACTTTGATTTGATCATGCAATGAAGACTTTTTGATTGATGTAAGTGTTGAAAGAAATAATAAGTTTTTTGAATACTTGAAAGACATGCAATCTGTGAAAGAGTATCACAGATGCAACTTAAAGACCGCACGAGACAGAACAATGTAGTAAGTACATTTACGATACAGCCATTTTTACACAATAATAAGCGAGCCAGACTTCTATTTTAAAATCTCTGAAGCAAATGAAGAGGCTAGAAAGAAGAATCCAACGAAAATATAGAATACTGATCGAACTTACCCAACAAACATCTAGTGTTGGGTCATCTCCTTTTGATACTGTGTGATTAGTGTTAGTGTCTATTAAAGATAAACAGTGTTTCCAAGGCATTCAATTAATTCAATTTTACAGAAAAAGCTGGATTATTTCTCCGAAACCTCTACAGATTTTAATCTGTATAAATCTCTTGAAAACATTTAGAATTAAATTTTAATGTCTCAGATGACACTGTATCGAAGGACCTATTTATTATCAGCACATGTGATAGTAATTAACAAATAAAGAATAAAAGGTAGTGGATAGCAAAAATAACAAGTTCAATCGCCATAAAATCTACTTAGAATTCAAGAAGGTATTTTTTATTTTCCTTCTTAAAGAATTGATAGCACATTCTCCAGGAAAAAACCTGAAAAATACTAACCCACGTCTCGTCAGTTAATTGGATAAAAATAAAATTAATTAATAAAAAATATATATGGGGTGTTACTTTTAGATTGATAGAAATTTGAATAAAACACATTCAAAATAAGATTGAAGCCAATTTTTCATTATTTGAAAGATAATTTTATGACATTTATGTTTTGAAAATAATTTCGGGCTTATGTCCACCAAGACTAGCTCTGAGGAACCGCATTCGACGAGACCAAGTTTAGACCACTTTTTCGAGTTATTCAGGCCCTTTTTTCATCAATAAGACTAGTTATGTTGGCTTCCAAAGCGTCTATTGTTTCTGGTTCATCAGCATGAACCAATGAATTGACATTGAACCCTAAAGAAAATAATCCAGTGGAGTTATGTCGCATGATCTTTGAGGCCAATTAATTGGACTATTTCTCGAAATAATGTTATCGCCAAATCTTTCTTTCAATAAATCAATTGTTACGATAGCAGCATGAGTTTGAACCAAAACACTTCTGGGTCGATACCATTCAAATTTTGAAAAAAATAATCATTGATCATCGATCTGTAACGAGCACCATTCACTAAAACAGCTCCAGCATCATTTTTGAAGAAATATGGAGCGATTATACCTCCAGCGTGTAAATCACACCATACAGTGCATTTTTCAGGATGCAATGGAACCTGTAGAACTTCTTGAGGATTGTTTTCACTCTATATACGGCAATTTTGCTTGTTTACATAGCCGTTTAACCAGAAACGAGCTTCATCACTAAACATAATTTTACGATGAAAAAGTGGATCAACTTCCAGCTGTTCTAGGGCCCAATCAGCAAAAAAACGACGCTTATTATGGTCAAGTGGCACAGAGTCCAACTTGTTGTGAACGTCGACGAATAGACAAATCTGGATCATCATCAATACTATGACTTACAGCAGCAATATTTCCTTCTGTACGTACAGTTCTCTGTCTTGTTGTTGTTGCATCGAGTAGAGAAAATGTTGTTCGAAATCTATCGATAGTTTGACGAATAAACTGCTCTGATGAACGATTATGTAAACCATATATTTCACGAAGTGCTCTGTGAGTTTGGCGAATAGAACACTGATTTTTAAAATAAATTTCAACAAGTTGTAAACGTTGTTGCGGCGGGTTCTTTCCTTGATAATTTGTCAATGCTTACTGAACAGAAAATTTATTGGGTGATTTCTTGTCAAAAAATAGGGTTTGTCCTTCATATAAACTTTATGTTTTGAGCCCCTCCTGGTTAGTTACATCCACCTAAAGATGGCGCCTGAAAAGCAGTTCCTAATTTTTTTCTTAAAAACAAAAAACTGACAATTGTAACTGAATCAACGTTAATCAAAACTAGTCATATGTCATAACAAAATTACATCCGTTTACTATAAATTCTAGTTCGGAAATAATTCCAGCCTCTACGACTCATACTATCATGTTGATAAATTTTTTTTTCTCAAAAACCTTCAATTTTAGCAAGAAATTACAGGAGACCTTATTTGTTAAGAATAGAGCGAGCTATTCAAAACTAATTTTTTCATTGTAAAATAGAAATATGGAAAAAAGGTTCTTGCAAAAGAAGGTTTTGGGGTGGCTTTTTTTACCCCTTGCTATCATAGAAGAACACTAACAAAAACTTTTTGCGTGCCTTCTCGCCCGCATAAAATATCTGCTCAATTTTATTCTTGTCAGTGTTTTGGTTTTTAAGAAAAAAATTAAAAACTGTTTTTCGGGCGCCATCTTTAGGGAGCTGTAACTAAGTAGGGGGGCTCAGAAAAATATAGGTGTTATAAAAGACCCACCCTATTTTATGACAAGGAATCATCCCTTATATGGTTTCGCAACTATTCATATATATTGTATATATAATTTGATTTTGAAAAGTTTTTAGATGAAATCAAATTTGTAGCAAGGTATAACAGAATAATTCTGTTTGATATTTAAGATATTATGGATCTGACCACAGACGATATAAGTTTAAGTGAAGAATTTTTGAAACCAAATTAAATTAATAGGAGAAGATGTTGGAATATGTCGTGGAATACCAACAAAAATTATTACAAATTGAATCTGTAACCTAAAAACTATTGAAAATTATTAAGATTCAAGAAGTAAGTTCCGTAGTAGAAATTGTCAAAAAGAAAATTATTTCTTGTGTTTCATTACGTATGTATTGAAAATATTTCAATATTTATCAATCTCGTAGTGTATCAGATCTTACCGTTCGGATTCTGATTCAGTAAAATCCTTAGAAAACATAATAATAGCAAGTAATACTTACCTTTCCATCCTAGCGGCAAGAGTTGTTAAAAACGTTCAACCCCCTATTTACTGCAAATTACATTATCTATCATAATACGACTTGAGCTAACTACCCAATTAGTGATTCAGGGAAAAACCCTTCAAGGCGCGGTAAAAAGGAAACAAGTAAACCTCGAACAGACTTTATATTTCAGCTATAAAATCCTTTCAGACAATGAATTGTAACGAAAGCTTGGAGAAACACCGACGCAGTAAATAAAGCGGAATGATTATTCGCATTTTACGTCAGATGATTATTTCGGATGTAATAAAATCTTTAAAATAGAATGACATTGACTTCACTATCCAAAAATTGACTTTAGTATAATATCGGGTGTTTTTTTTAGAGTGATAGAACTTTAAATTGAAATAAAACATATTTAGATAAATATTGAAGCCAAGTTTTTTTTATTTGAAGGATAATTTTATGACATTTATGTTTTAATAATAATTTCCCGCATATGTCCACCACGACTAGCTGTGAGGAACCGCATTCGACCAGACCAATTTGGGACCACTTTTTCGAGTAATTCAGGCCTTATTTCATCAATAACACGAGTTATGTTGGCTTCCAAAGCGTTTATTGTTTCTGGTTTATCAGTATAAACCAATGACTTGACATGACCCCAAAGAAAATAATCCAGTGGAGTTATGTGGCATGATCTTGGAGACTTATTAATTGGACCATTTCTCGAAATAATGTTATCGCCAAATCTTTCTTTCAATAAATCAATTATTACGGTAGCAGCATGAGGTGTAGCATCATCTTGTTGGAACCAAAACACTTCTGGGTCGATACCATTCAAATATTGAGACAAATAATCATTGATCATCGATCTGCAATGACCACCATTCACTGTAACATTAGCTCCAGCATCGTTTCAAAAGAAATACGAACCGGTGATGCCTCCAGCGTCTAAAGCACACTATACAGTGCATTTTTCAGGATGCAGTGGAACCTACAGAACTTCTTGAGGATTGTTTCAACCCCATATATGGCAATTTTGCTTGTTTACATAGCCGTTCAACTAGAAATGAGCTTTATCACTAAACACATTTTACGATAAAAAAGTCTTCAACTGTTCAACTTCAAGCTGTTCTAGGACCCAATCAACAAACAAACGACATTAGCCTTCTGCATATTCAATTTCGAAAAATTATATTTAATAATTATAACTTCAGGAATTAAATTAAACTAATGTCATATAAGTACCACTTATATCAAACGACATATAAAATAAACATTAATTATAAGACATCCAAAGGATATAACAAAATTCAATTAATAAAAATTGTTAACAAAAATCCTATAAATTAAATATTTTGAATAGACAAAATTTTGTTTCTGCTGATCAATTTCATGAAAACAAATATCTTTCAAAAATATTTAACATAATCTGAAGAATTTCATCATAAAACTATCTTACTTAGAATATTCAATATTATTGGATATCTAACTAAATTACTTTCTATAAAATCTCAAGATATGTAAAAACATTACTGAAAAACAAGTTTTGAGAGAGACCTTGCTTCGTCAGTATTCAAATAATTCATATTCAATAAAATATAACATCAATCAACAACAAATATTTACTCACCCTTCAACAATTTAGAGAACTTCTGGTAAATGAATACTGAAAATTTTAAATGGAGTAAGGTTAAATACAAATAAATAATTCTGTGGTTTACTCTTGATCTAAAAGATTGAAAGACAATTTAACGGCCTTTGTTATAGAACAAGGACTATCTGTATAAAGAATGTTAAGGAAAGCAAATAATTATATATTATGAATAAAATGACATAAATAGAGGTTAATACTTGATATAAGGTATATAAAATTATTTTAATATTTTAATATTAGCCTTCTACATATTTAATTTCAAAAAATTATATTTAATTATTATAACTTCAGGAATTGAATTAAAATAATGTCATATAATTACCACTTATATAAAACGACATATAAAATAAACATTCATTATAAGACATCCAAATGATATAACAAAATCCAATAAATAAAATTTGTTAACCAAAATCCTATAAATTGAATATTTTGAATAGACAAAATTTTGTTTCTGCTGATCAATCTTATGAAAACAAATATCTTTCAAAAATGTTTAACATAATGTTAAGAATTTCTTGATTGTTTCGGTCTCTACTTGACGGAAATTCATCGTAAATGATTTGAAGTAAAACACTTTATTTACGCTTATTTTTATTTTTCAACGACAATTATTTCGTCAATTACATATTGACTTCGTCAGGTGAGTATGGTAACTAACTACTTTTACAAAATCTTTCTCCTTAAATACAAGTTTCACTAAAAATTCGTGATAAAATGAAGTTTACAAGAAATTTATTAATAATAATTAATTTATTATTAATAATTAATAAGAACAAGAGATCAGGCGTATATAGGTTAAATTGTGGTACATGTCCATATGTATACATTGGTCAAACGGGTAGATCTTTTGAGAGTAGGATCCAGGAACACCGGAATTCATTCGTTAAAAATAAATCAAACTCCACGTATGCCAGACATCTACAAGAATCCGGACATGATTTTGACCATAACTTTGAAGTTCTCCATTTTGAAAACAAATGCAATAGATTGGACCTTTTAGAAGCAATGGAAATAAACCGGCATCATAAAATGAATATTTTGTTGAACGACCAAACAGATGTGAACCGCTCTCCGTTGTTGAACCTTTTTTAATAAATTCCTTGTAAACTTCATTTTATCACGTATTTTTAGTGAAACTTGTATTTAAGGAGAAAGATTTTGTAAAAGTAGTTAGTTACCATACTCACCTGACGAAGTCAATATGTAATTGACGGAACAATTGTCGTTGAAAAATAAAAATAAGCGGAAATAAAGTGTTTTACTTCAAATCAGTTAAGAATTTCATCATAAAACTAACTTACTCAGAATATTCAATATTATTTTAATGTTTTTACATATCTTGAGATTTTATAGAAAGTAACTAAGTAACTAAGTTAGATATCCAATAATATTGAATATTTTAAGTAAGATAGTTTTATGATAAAATTGGTTAAACATTTTTGAAAGATATTTGTTTTCATAAGATTGATCAGCAGAAACAGAATGTTGTCCATTCAAAATATTTAATTTATAGGATTTTGGTTAACAATTTTTATTTATTGGATTTTGTTATATCATTTGGATGTCCTATAATGAATGTTTATTTTATATGTCGTTTGATATAAGTCGTACTTATATGACATTATTTTAATTTAATTCCTGAAGTTATAATTATTAAATATAATTTTTCGAAATTGAATATGCAGAAGGCTAATATTAAAATATTTAAATAATTTTGTATACCTTCTATCAAGTATGAATCTCTATTTATGTTAAAATAGAAATAATTTAGCTAAGATGTTGGTGAACAATAAAGGAAGGTACTCCAACTTTTCTGAATCGGGGTTTTATCAAACTAAATGCGATGATTGTAATGCTACATATATAGGACAGACAGGTCGATGTTTACAACATAGAATCAAAGAACATAGGATGTCTATTTTGAAAAACCAGAAATCAAACACTTTTGCAGAACATCGTATAGAAAATAATAATTTCTTTAATGAGATGTCATTTTACTATATAATGTTAATAAGGCCAAATTGATGGACTATTTGGAGATTCTTTCCATCAAAAAAGCCATTGAGAAAAAGGAAAATTTAACAAATTCCCAAATACTCTTTGGCAACAACAATAAGGCCAAATTGATGGACTATTTGGAGATTCTTTCCATCAAAAAAGCCATTGAGAAAAAGGAAAATTTAACAAATTCCCAAATACTCTTTGGCAACACCCCTGTTATTTCCATGCGCCATAAAAATACACTGATATCCTTTGTGTAATAAAAGAACCTTTTTAATTTTATGCTTAGTTCCTTTTTGTACTCCTTTGAAGATGGTCGAAAGATAGAAACACGTGTCAAGATTCTGAATGAATTTTTAAATAAAAACAGTGTAAATTTTTCAAATAAAATTAAGATATTAACCTCGATACTGCAGTCAGATTGACTGCTACTGGAAACAATGTTATCAATTCACAGTTTTCTCTCTTTCCATCCGTATTAGTATAAAAACTTTCATTTGGATGAATCTGTATGAATTAAGTTGTTGAAACTATCAAATATTTTCGTTAAACAACTTCATAGCAGGTTGCAGAGGGCCTGCATACATTTTAGAACATATAAATACCGTTTTTCATCTCAAGTATCAAATTTGCTCGCCAATCCTTGTACTCGGCAATCATCATTAAATATTAAGTGGTGCAGCTTCTAGCGCTAAGAGGATGTCTATTATATTCACACGTTGACGGCATTCTAGATTAAGTACTCATTATTATAGATTACGTAGAATATCGATACACGAGGTTCCTACGTAGCGCCATATTGAATTCATGCTCTCAGAATCACTTGCCCAAGGCTCCATAAAATATTAGGCTCTATTAACTCAGCACACTCATGTACCATCAGACATTGTAGCCATAAACTACGTGATGGCTTGACGAGCGATCGAAGACAAAACAAGCATTCCGCGTATATTCATCTGATCTGGAAATATCGTGGAATACACGTACGAAAATAATACAGGTTTTCGTGTTGATGTAAAATTGAAATGCTCAAGGGATAAACTAGCTCGAGTCTACCTGCAGGATAATTTGCACATATTTTCTGTTTCGTACCACGGTTAGTTTAACGCAGTACTTTGCCTATTATTTCAATATTTTTAAATACGAGACAATTGCAAATGAATTAATCACAGTGATCATTTACGATACGTTTGTGGACTGTATCATAGTTGAGTAGGGGTGATTTTAACTTCAAAGAACACTGTGTGATCATTGATTTCCAACTTTCTTCATCTAATAATGGCGATGGGGAATTCAAGTAAATCACTTATAACAAAAAACGACTATATTTTGGTATCACTGTATATGATACCAAGTTAAAATAATGACAATTACACTACGAACAAATGTAAGGTGGATTACGACGTTTATATCGGGTGGTTTTTTTAGAGTGAACATTCGATAGGGTTAACTGTGATTTGACAGAAGGTAGAAGCCATGCTGTTTTGATATTTCTGTTCAGTAATCATTGATAAATTATCATGAAAAGACTCACGCCGCAACAACGTTTACAAATTGTTGAAATTCATTTTCAAAATCAGTGTCGAACGAAGTATGACTCGTGGCATCTACGTAGAAAACATCATTGAACCAATCATTGTTCCTCTGCGTAACGAATTTGGGGATAATTTCATTTATCAGGATGATTATTGCCCACCACACCCCACACGAAGGGTTCAAAACATTCTTCAAGAGAACAATATCTAGAGAATGAACTGGCCAGCAAACACACCAGACATTAATCCAATTGAGCACGTATGGGATTAGTTAGGGAGAGCAATATCCAATCGCCAAAACCCACCTTCAACTTTTTAGGAATTGAGTTTAGCCCTTCATAAAGAATGGAACGATATGCCTAAAAATTTCATTAATGACTTGATTCGTGGGATGCCCAGGCGTATTGTTCAGTTGATTCAAAGAAGAGGTGGTAATATGGAGTATTGAATTTGGATTCAATTGTGGAGTAACTATAATTAATCAAAAATAAATAATCTCATTTCCAGAACATAGATTGTTTATTTCTTGAGAAACCTAGGGGGACAAGTCTTTTGACGATGTGTTTTTTTCGTCATAAGAAGAGAAATAGCGAATAGTTAGAAAATATACAGAGAAATCCATTTGAAAAAATGAAGTTGCACTCAATATCTTGTCCACCTTGTATATATTCCATTTTGTGAAATTACTTTGAAAAAACTCAGTTGATTTCGTACAACTTTTCGGCAAATTTTGTTTTTATATCTCCATTTGTAACAAAGTTAAAGGGGGTTCAAATTATATTGAAAAGCCCGGTACATATTTTCATATGGACTCAGATTTTTATATTTGCAGGGAATTTAAACTATCTGATGAATAAGCGTGTGAAGGCTTTTCTGAATTAACGTCATTTCTTTCTAGATTTTCTATCACGCTGTTGCTCCAGTTATGTTGAGTTCAATCGATATTATAGACGAAATCTTTTCTGGTTGATGAACACGAACACAAAATAATTCAACCAACAACTTAACTGTATCATCAGGCTACTACATGATTGTATCCAAGCCAATTTATTCGCGACAGTCCAACGTCGTCACAGCGTGAGGATCAATCTATTGATCATCAAGTATATATTTCTTTTTTCCCGAAGAGACTAATGCAATTCATGAGAGGTAATCCAATATGACCCAGTGTGGGGCATATGAAAAACCTGGTAAGTAGCGCATTGAGTTCAGCCGTCACATTTTTTACCGCGCACTTTACGACAAGCCTATGTCGTATAAAGCCGGAATATATGAATATGACTTTTCGGGAATTTGTAGGTGCCAGCTCCACAGGCATAAAATGTTCCATGCGGCTTTTATTTGATTATTTATTAGATGTATAAATGCCTACACTTCATTTTACGATATTTATGAATTGCTTTTTTAGTGTCTCCAATATCAATTTACTTTCGGTTGAGTCGTTCGGGCCTGGTTGTTTTTCATGTTTAATTGCAAGAGGTGGACTATTACGTTTTTGGTGTTTCAATAATATTTACATTAACGCGCGCCACGCCGTATATCGTGCGGGGAAATGGAAAAATTATTCGACGAGTTTGCCGTACTTTTGTCCAGTTTATGGCATAACGCAATCAAACAGTTCGTGAATGCAGGTTCAGAAAAGAAATTGGGGCTATTTATTTTGAGATTTAATGGGACGAGTATATTGGGAGAGGATCGTTTAGTTGCCATATTTGGCGACTTCGAATTTATTCGGTTAATTTATCAATTGAACAAGAAATATCGGGTGTTTTTTCAGAGTGATAGAACTTTCGATAGGGATAACTGTGATTTGACGGAAGGTAGAAGCAATGTTGTTTCTGTTTCTGTTCAGTAAGCAGTTGAAATTTATTTTCAAAATCAGTGTTCTATTCGCCAAACTTATAGAGCACTTCATGAAATTCATGGTCGTTCATTAGAGCAGCTTATTCGTCGAACTATCGATAGATTTCGGACAACATATTCTCTACTCGATGCAACAACAACAACAAGACAAATAACTGTACGTACCGAAGAGAATATCACAACAAGTTGGACTCTGTGCATCCACCACATGGAAACTTTTGCGTAAGGATCTTGGTCTACACCCATACAAGATACAACTGGTTCAAGAACTAAAGCCACTTGACGATAATAAGCGTCGTTTGTTTGCTGATTGGGCCCTAGAACAGCTTGAAGTTGATCCACTTTTTTATCGGAAAATTGTGTTTAGTGATGAAGCTCATTTCTGGTTGAACGGCTATATAAACAAGCAAAATTGCCGTATATGGAGTGAAAACAATCCTCGAGAAGTTCTGCAGGTTCCATTGCATCCTGAAAAATGCACTGTGTGGTGCGCTTCACACGCTGGAAGCGTCATCGGTCTATTTTTTTTTTTAAATCGATGCTGGAGCTAATGTTACAGTGAATTGTGCTCGTTACAGATTAAATAATATTTAAATAAGGTTATTCTGATTTTCACAAATTTTATTGTTATGTTTACAACAATCGTTTCGCTATCACAGTAGCATCATCAGGCAAGATTACATTTTGAATAACTAAGCTTGTTTCCGAAATCCATTGCTATTTATATTACAGTAAGTACAATAAATTTTTATTGAGCACTAAAACCCAAAGAAGGGTCTTTGCAAATTCCAGCTTATCTGAATATATTTAACACAGGTGGGTTATTTAAATCTATTTGTTCGTTAAGTAATATTCCATATTTATTATGTTTATTTATCTCTAGGGATTCTAACAGATTTAAGGCATAACTTTTGCTTTCTAGATGTAGAATTTCAAAGTTATGGTTGAAAGTATGTCCCGTTTCTAACAAATGGTTGGGATATGTAGAATTACTTTTATTATTGAGGAAACTCTTCAAATGTTCACAAATTCAATGAAGGAAAGTTCTTCCAGTCTGTCCTATGTAAACTTTAGTGCAATCACCGCAGGTTAACTTATAAACCCCCGATTTATCATCTTTATGTGTACAGTCTTTATTATTTTTAATAAATTTACTCAAGCTTGAACTGTTTTTAAATGAAGTTCTCAAATTATATTTATTTTTGAAGTATATAGTAATTTTCTCAGAAATACCTTTAGTGTATTTTAAGGAAATGTGTTCAAAATTTTGTTTTATATTAGGAAACACAATATTTAAAGCTATTTTATCAATTTTATTCATCAACAATTTGTCTATCAACTTAGGATCATAGTCAATATTAATAGCTATTTGTTTAATTATGTTAAGTTCTGAAATATAAATTTCTCGATTCATTGGAAAATTAACTAATCTATGGATCATACAATTAAATGCTGATAATTTTTGATTTAAAGGATGATTTGATTTATTGTGTATAATAGAATCCGTATAAGTTGGTTTGTGAAATATTGAAAAATCATGTGAATTATTTATTCGAGTATCAGCTAAATCAAGAAAATTAATAGAATTATTATGTTCGGTTTCCATGGTGAATTTGATTGAAGGATGTTTTTCATTGATGAATAAAAAGAATTTTTGTGAAAGTCTGTCTGTACCTGTGAAGCAACAGAAAATATCGTCTACATATCTATACTAATAAATAAAGTATTTCTTAAGGGGTTTTGGTGAATTTTAGTTTCAATATTGTCCATCAATATTTCTGCTAATAAAGGACTTATTTTTGAATTGAAAATAATTTTGTTTAGTGCAAATATCTTGACATTCTAAAATATCTTCTTGGATAATTGTATTACATCTGTTGTTGATTAATAGATTATCTACTAGTTTAATTGTTTCGTTTGGTGGTATACTTGGAAATAAATTTTGTACGTCAAATGAAATGAATTTAGCATTATGTGGTAAGTGGATATTCTTTATTTTATTTATTAGCTGTAGTGAATTTTTATCCAGTATTTAGCTTGGAATTTAGTTTCTTTTAAAATAATCTGAATAAGTTCTTTCGAAAGTTTAAATGAAGGTGCACTAACGAACGAAACAACCGGTCTAATAGGATAATCTTCCTTGTGTGATTTAATCAAAGAATACATTTTTGGAGGTTGCGGATTCATTAAAATTAATTTATTTTTTGATTCAATTCGATCGTTACAGATCGATAGTCAGAGATTATTCGTTTCAAAATTTGAATGGTATCGATCCAGAAGTGTTTTGGTTCCAACAAGATGGTGCTACACCTCATACTGCTACCGTAACAATTGATTAATTGAAAGAAAGATTTGGCGATAACATTATTTCGAGAAATGGTCCAATTAATTGGCCTCCAAGATCATGCGACATAACTCCACTAGATTATTTCCTTTGAGCTTATGTCAAGTCATTGGTTTATGCTGATAAACCAGAAATAATAGACGGTTTTGAAGCAAACATAACTCGGAGAAAATGCTGAATCCACTGAGCTGATAAATAAAAGAGGGATAGTACAAGGAGGTGTATTGGGACCACTTCTATTCCTAATATTCCTGAATGATTTGGAAGATATAGCAGAGGAAGATAAAAAATTAATCAATTATGTGGACGACACCAACCTATTGGTAGGAGCAAAAGATGAGTATACATTGATTCGTGCAGGTACCAACTTCTTCAAAAGGACACATGAATGGCTACAGAAGAACGAATTGACCCTTAATGTTGAAGAAAACAACCTTTTAGTTTTCAGTACTAGCAGAAGTAATAAAAGCATACCAACAAGCATTACTTTAGAAAATAAGGTTATATATATTGACAATACTTAATTTCTGGTTGTATTCATGGACTCATTCATGAATTTTAGAGCACATGTGGAACATTTGAGCCAGAAATTGATTCAGATTAATTTTGCATTTAGAATATCAAGAAAATACCTAAATGATAAATCATTGAAAATTTTATATTATGCAAATTTTGAATCTAGACTTAGATATGGGATTATTTTTTGGGGAACTGAGAGAAATTTAGAAGAAATGTTTAAAATACAAAAAAGAACAATGAGGGTAATTTTTAAGCTGAAATATAATGAAACTTGTAGAGAATTGTTTGAGCAAAATAACATCTTCACAGTCTATGGTTTAAACATTTACGAATGTGCTGAATTCTTACATAAGAACAAAGAAAAACTCATTCAATATAATCACAGTAATAGTTACAACACAAGAACACAAAATTTAAATTTTCCAATTCATAAATTGTCTTTAGGCGAAAAACATCCGACATATAGTTGTATGAGAATATTTAATCAGTTGCCAAATTACATTAAGAACATAAATGATTTAAGAATCTTCAAAAACAGAGTAAAATCTTTGATTATAAAACTTGAGCCTTATGAGCTAGGAGATTTTTTTAATGTCACATTAGAGAGCTAACCAATTAATTTTCCTTAGACGCTATTTCACTTCAGGTGAGCATCTTATCTGTAAACCTTATTTGAAATAAAGAAGTATTATTATTATTATTATCCCCCCTTTGAAGAAACAAGAATAACCCGCTATTGACTAAACAAAACGACGCCATCAAAATCATAATACCTTTTCACTCAACCCTTCCAAAGGACGATTGTAACTTCCAACTCGAGAATTCCTACCTACATTCATCGCATAAACTTTTATATATGGTAAGAGCGGAATATAAACAATTTTTACTGCCGCGAAAAATTCATGATTCCCAAATTATCCATATAAATTTCCCGGAAAAAGTCTTCTGCCCCCTGAAAGGTCGTATTATGCCCGTACCAGTCCCTCAATTTATGCCTTTCTCTGTACATAAATCCGAAGTACCCACTCACACCAAAACCACGGGCAAGAAGACACGTTCGAAGGGCCGTAAAGTGGCGCAGACGATTTTTTTAGAACGACACGTTCGGTTTTGTTGAAAATTTAATTTTACGAGTTCGGCGGAACCGCTGATGACGACGTCCTGGCATCCGTCCCGGATTCTAAGTGTTTGGGATTTTACGACCAGCTCACGTTCTTAATTTCGGGTTCGAATATAAGTAGGCATATTTGTCTCTGGAAAGTCACTTCCCGCTGATTACATTTGTAATTTAAATCGGCGTCCTTACTCGGGATGTATTCTTCGATTGATGTATTTATGCCCGCGGAGCCCGAGGACAAGGAAGCCATTCCTGTGCCGGTCGAAAGTCGCCATCGAAACGTTTGGAGGAAGCGAACCTCTGAAGGCACTACTGAATATTGTACGAAAACAACGTTAGGTTCTTTTTCATCTTTTCAAACTTTCACTCCAAAAAGTTGGAATAAAAATATCATTATTGAAAGGTTTAAATGAAAAACACCAATTTGGATCGAGTGCAGTTCGAGTATTCATTAGTTTTTGAAACAGTAAATGAATGCTTTCAGCTCAATGGAATTGTTATTGTTCTAAAATAAAAAAGAAAAAGGCTTTTTACTTGATAGAAGAAATATAACAAATAGATTTAATTTGTCAGTCTTCTACAATTTTATAATAGTTCCAAAAACAATTTTATTCAAAAAACTTTTAGAATTAAATTAATGTCTAATCAAAACAAATTGTAGAAATTACTATGTTTTACTACCAAAAAAGAAATATCACACATTTTCTTGTGACTCGAGTTTCGAGAATGAACTATCCCATCATCAGACAACTGAAGACCTAACAGTGGTACAGAGGTATTTAAACAAAAGTGATAAATATTCTGAATATTTCAATAGATTCTAGATAACACCTTATAGTGGTACAGAGGTTTACAATCGGAACGTGATAAAAAACCGGGTTAAAAAAGAGGGGCCTTCTAACAGATGTCGGAATGTCGGCAATCAACAAAGAGGGTTGTTAAACAGATGGTACCCATTTAATTATCTCAAATAATTTTTGAGGGTACATAACTCCGTATAGTCATTCATTATTTTTACATTATTTTGTTGTATATCTCAAATATTTGGATTTACATAGCTCCGTACAGTCATTCATTATTTTTTACATTATTTTTATTGTGAACGAATTTGAAAATATATAATAAATAAATAAATTTCAATAATCAAGTTTCTTTTCTTTCAAATCTACATGTAAAATTTTCTTAAGATGTTCTTTTGTCGAAAGGAATTACTGTTTTCTAAAGAATGAGTGGCAAAAGTTGAATTTTTGTTTACTTTTCTTTGAATATCAAAACAGATTTAATCTGTTAGTCTTCTACAATTTTAATTTCAAAAAATTTTTATTCAAAAAACTTTTAGAATTAAATTAATTTCTACAATAAGCACCGCTTATATTTAATAGACGTATATAGTATATTCAAAACTCAATATACAATGTCGAATGGAATAAATAAACCATTGTAGAAGACTAACAGATTAAATCTGTTTTGATATTCAAATTTTGTTATATTTCTTCTACCAAGTAGAAAACCTTTTTCTATTTTATTGTCTACTTTTCATTAAATTCATTTCATATTCGTTGAAAAAGGTTTTAAACAGATGTTACTTTTTGAATATCTCAAATATTTTCGATTCACATAGCTCCGTACAGTCATTCATTATTTTTACATTATTGTTATTGTGAACTAATTTGAAAATTCCAACAGACTCTAGATAATCGAATTTCTTCCCTTTTGATTCTACATGTAAAATTTTAAGATAATCTAATGTGGGAAAGGAATGACCGTTTTCTAGACAATGAGTGGCAAAAGTAGAATTTTGTTTATTTTTCATGAAACTCATTTTATGTTCGTTGAAGCTCGTCTCGAAGAAACGTTCTGTTGTCCTATATATTTATTACTGCACGTAGAACAAGATAACTCATAAACTCCTGATTAGTGTATGTTTGGAGTAGGGTCCTTTGCGTTAAATAATACCGATGATAAATTGTTTTGCGTTTTGAACGCAATATTGACATCTGATTCTGAAAAACTATTGGCCACTTTTTGACTTATGCTACCAAAGTACGATAGAGAAATGATTTTTTTATTTTCTTCAGTTTTTATGATGGGATAAATTTGGCTCATAGCTATTTTAGATAGTTTCTGTCGAATTAAATTATCTATTATATTGGGGTTGAAACCGTTGTTCGCGGCTATTGATTTTATACTTTGGACTTCAGACGATTTAGTATCTAAATTAATGTTTACATAAGCACCGCTCATATTTAATAGACGAATATAATCAAAACTCAATATACAATGTCAAATGGAAACCAACAAATATAAATCGTTATTTAAAATTAATAAATAAATCTTTGAAGGAGATAGAATTTTGTTCCTGATCTCACCATTATGAACACCAATTTCTTATCAAAAACATAAAACACAACTAAGGGACGAAATACTTTCGCACTTTTGCAAATGAATTCTTTCATACTCCTTCCCCCATCAGTTTTAATATCAAAAAAAATTTTATTCACAAAACTTTTATAATTAAATTAATGTCTACATAAGCACCACTCATATTTAATAGAAGTATATAATCAAAACTCAATATACAATGTCAAATTGAATAAATAAACCAACAGATATAAATAGTCATTTAAAATTAATAAAAGAATATTCGAAGGAGACAAAATTTTGTTTCTGATCTTACCATTATGAACACCAATTCCTTTTCAAAAACACAACTTAAGAACTTCTTAAAAAATATAATTTATTTGAAATATTTTATATATTCAAATAAGTTAATTCTCAAGTTAGACTATAATAAACCATAATACTTATAATTAGCATATTCATATTCAAATAAATCAATATGGCTCATCTGTACTAAATATCCTTAATAAGGAGTGAGCTATGGTAATAAACCAACAAGTTTGAAACGTGCGGAAGTCTGCAACTTTCCCCTGTGATCAAAAAAACCTTATCGAGTTTGTTTGAGTATAAAATTGTTATATAGATGTATGTTTCACTGTCTCGATTTGTAGAACTCTCTATTACCATAGCTACCAATCCTTAATAATGATATTTGGTACAGATCAAACGAATTAATCAATTTGAATATGATCATGCTGATTATGAGCATTAGGGCATATTATGGTTTGACTTAAGCATGTGAAAAGTTTTTTCTGCGTTTATCACGTGAAAATAACAGGAATATATTTCTCTACCTGAATTAACTCGCAAAGGTAGGTCTTGTATATATGTTTGCATTCTCTAGATGGCGCTGGTGTATGATTAATACCTTAATGTCTCTTTGTATAGCGAATATAGGTACTCGACAGATTTGTAATCGCTGCTATTGCACTGCTGAAATCCAAAAAGTTTGAAATGTGCACATGTCTGCAATTTTCCTCTGGGATCAACGAAACTTTATTGAGTTTGTTTGAGTATAGAATTGTTGTATAGATGTATATAATAGTTAATAGTTTATAGGAGTTTAAAAAGTATCCAGAATTTATTACTTTTCATAATTTTAATATACTTCTTTTTTCTGACATTCTAAGACAAAAGTAATGTATAAATTAGGTCCTGCAGATAGTCGGCTATAGCCAAAGTTGCATGGCAATACTATTTGTAAAATATTATTATTAAGATGAATATTTTGTTGTTTTTCTCTAATTCAAGAATTAAAAATATATACTAAATAATTACAATTGAGCTTTGTTTTTTCCGGATACTTTCTAGGCGGATTATAAAACATCGAAAGTTCATCCTTCAAAATGGAGGAAAAACTATAATTATCTTAATAAACTTTCTACAATGATATACTGAAAACTATTTTCCATTTAATTTTCTAACTGCAATATAGACATCTAACATCCAGATATAATTTCAGATCGCTACTTATCATAATCAATGTTGGTTGAATGACACTTTAATAGTAGTAAGTGTATGATTTAGCGATCAGGTATTTATTCATTACGATATGGGAATATATTCGTAATGATAGAATAAATAAAAACGTATGATAGATGATCCAACTATACTGGATTAAGGAATATGCATCATTTATTCGTTACAATATGCGAGTGGGAAAGGTTTATTTTCTCAGATAGAACTGTAGGAAGTTCATGAGATGATTGAAATAATCATTTCGTTCCTTTTAATTAGATGGAAATTTTAGATACTATTCAATTCGTATGAAATGGTTTGATTTTTCATGATGGAAATCATTATTATTTCAATTAATTTCAAATTTTATTGAAATCAATTCTAAAACTTACACAAAAAATTATTATTAATATCAATAATAATAAATAATGTATGGGGAACATTAATCAAATAAATTCCCAATCAGAAAAAACCTTACAGAACAATATCTTGAATATCACAGAGGTAAATTCTAATTACTTCACTAAAAATTTTAATTTTATAAATTTTTTTCTCAAAACCCCTTTAAAATTGAATTATATGTATGTCTTAAAAGACACAGTTTCAATTTAGTGGACATATGGAATTAACACTCGTTACATAGCATCAGAATAAATAAAAGGATTCAAAGAAAATTAGGAATATTAATTAAAAATATTAAGTGAGTATCATACTTGAAGGATACAAACTGTGTTTCGCCACGATGTATAATGAAAACCAAATTCCTCTCCAAAAATGCCCAACATGTTAATTTCTTCGAAATCAACTCTCTTTGAAAAAGTTCCGTCAAAAAAAACCCAAACACATGCAGCACATCTTCAAAAAGGGCCTCACTATGAATCACTTTCAGGGGTAGCTTCAGATTGTTCCTAATAATAATGAAACAACAACCGGTTTTTTTGCTCATGGCATAAAAAAGCCACTTCATAAACTTCGGTAAAACCGAAATTCTACGTTCAGATAATAATAGCAAAGAGTTGGACCTACTTGAATATCCAGAGATCCCTTCGGCCCATAAAAAGGATTTGGCGATAACAAATGATTAGTTGGAATTTAGTTTATCCCCATTACTGGCGTCTGTTAATAACTATCGGGAGTTTTTTTAGAGTGATAAAACTTTAAATTGAAAAAAAAAATACATTTAAATTAAGATTGAAGCCAATTTTTCTTTATTTGAAAGATAATTTTATGACATTTATGTTTTGGAAATAATTTACGGTAAATGTCCACCACGACTAGCTCTGAGGAACCGCATTCGAGAGCAATTTTGGACCACTTTTTCGAGTAATTCAGGCCTCATTTCAGCATTATCAGCATAAACCAGTGAGTTAACATAACCCCAAAGAATAAGAGCCAGTGGAGTTATGTCGCATGATTTTGGAGGCCATTTTATTGGACCATTTTTCGAAATAATGTTATCGCCGAATCTTTCTTTCAATAAATCAATTGTTACGGTAGCAGCTTGAAGTGTAGCACCATCTTGTTGGAACCAAAACATTTCTGGGTCGATACCATTCAAATTTTTAAACAAATAACCATTGATCATCGATCTGTAACGAGCACAATTCACTGTAACATTAACTCCAGCATCGTTTTTAAAGAAATATGTACCGATGATGCCTCCAGCGTGTAAAGCACACCATACAGTGCATTTTTCAGGATGCAATGGAAACTGCAGAACTTCTTGAGGATTGTTTTCTCTCCATATACGGCAATTTTGCTTGTTTACATAGCCGTTCAACCAGAAATGAGCTTCATCACCAAACACAATTTTACGATAAAAAATTGGATCAACTTCAAGCTGTTCTAGGGCCCAATCAGCAAACAAACGACGCTCATTATGGTCAAGTGGCTTTAGTTCTTGAACCAGTTAGATCTTTACGCAAAAATTTCCATGTGGTGGATGCGCAGAGTCCAACTTGTTGTGAACGTCGACGAATAGACAAATCTGGATCATCATTAACACTATGACTTACAGCAGCGATATTTTCTTCTGTACATACAGTTCTTTTCCTTGTTGTTGTTGCATCGAGTAGAGAGAATATTGTTCGAATTCTATCGATAGTTCGACGATTAAGCTACTCTGATGGACGATCATGCAAACCATAAATTTCACGAAGTGCTCTATAAGTTTGACGAAACTGATTTTGAAAATAAATTTCAAAAATTTGTGAACGTTGTTGCGGCGTAAGTCTTTCCATGATAATTTGTCAATCCCTATTGAACAGAAATGTCAAAACAACATGCCTTCTACCTTCTGTCAAATCACAGTTATCCCTATAGAAAGTTCTATCACTCTAAAAAAAAACACCCGATATATGTCAAAAACATAAAATAAATTTTTGTGAAACTTAAGCTATGTGTATTTTTTTACCTTCTTAATGTCCAAAATGTTTCATCGAGTTGTTTGCAAGAAATCGAAAATTTTATGATAATTTTTTTCTTAAGCACCCTTTAATGAGTGAGTATTTTAAATAAATCTCTATAGAATCATTCTAGTCTAAGGAGAATTTTCTTCTCTTTCCATTGGTGTTCACAGAATTTTGATTAAGATGACATTTTTCAATTTATTCCATATTTTTGGTGAGAAAACTGTGAAACGTTACAAAATAGTTAAATCCTTGAATAACTTCATAACGAAAGATAATTGTACCATACTTTCCTGTTCCAAATTGCCTGTAAAATCACCTTGTGAAATTCGGCTAGAGATAAATTTGGCACCCGGTATAGAGACGAACATCAAATACCTCCGCCATCTGAATAAAGTTCAGAAACATCCAGTGTGTGTTTGTTTGTTTAGTTCCCACAATAATATTGGAGAGTTCGAGTAATAATTTTTGATTTTGAACCTCATATTCTTTTATGTGAGAAACCCACACCATCCCCAACATTTGTTCGCAATAAAAAACCAATTTTCACCAGGAGTTATTCTTGAGTTGTCCACATTCTTCGTTTCATACCCTACAGCTAGCCCTAAAAACTAGAAAACTCATCGAGTCGTCAGACAACTTACGGCCGATATAACTCATACGTTACTGTCACAACGACCAAAGACCAACTATGCGCCGTCATAATGAAACAGAAGCGTTGAACTGCAAATCTTACACAGTTGGTGTTTATAATTAGGTGACGAAGCGAGATCAAATCACATATGAATGTTTAGCACGTCCTTCTGGTTAGCTCTTATTGTTTCCAGATTGCCTTTTTTGCCTCTGAATCGGCAGAGTGAATGCCTCTCTGCCATGTCTGCCTTATTAAGTGCGCGATTCATTTTAAAAATGTCGACTTTTTATGTCCGTGGTCGAAACAGCCTAAGAGTTGAATTAACGTTTTAAATGGATTCTCCGTTCTTGCTGTATTAAAGGTAAATGACGAAGTGGCTTGGTATTTAAGTGGAATCCTAAAGCGATTTCGAATGCTCGGAAACAGTTTTTCTGTCAATTGTCGTTATTGTGAAGGTCTCAGCTGCGTGGCGAGAGAAATCTTGAGTATTCCCTATATGCGGTTGAATTGGTTTTTCATCTCGTTATGTTTTAACCTTTATGTTTACCCTCACTGGCATACATTCAAATTAATAAAGATCTTCGAGTACGTTCATAAAGGTTGGGGAAAAATCGATTATTTTTGCGTGAACTTCAAGACTTGATTCAACATGTTTCGGATTGTTCGATCTGGGTCACATGTGCACCGTGTTGTTCTATATCTTGTAATTTTAAAGGTAGCTCCATAATTTATTCACAATCTTCTCTTGATGCTTATTTCTTATCACTCAGGAAGTTTTGCAATGCGAGAAAGATATGGTACCAAGTTCGGACTATATGGTGTAGCGAGTCACTACAGACCTGTGAGGCCTAGAGTTGTCCTGATAAAACACAACAATTCATCTCTTGGTCAATTTTGGCCACTTGTAAGTCAATCGATAGCTTCAAACGGTCCAGTTGTTGACAGTAGAGATACGAATTTTGTATGTGGTCACTCATCAATATCAGCTACATTGATTTCAACATCTGAATTTACATGACGTAGTGAATTTTCAATTTTTGTCGTCACGTGGTACATTTCCATATTACACCTTCGCAACTTCAATACAGACAATATCATCTTCATCATCGGAGTCTGGTGTTTCCTCCAATGTCGATAGTATTTTACTCCAACATTTCTCGATAACTTTCAAAGAACTTCATGCCAAAATTAAATCCAATTGCATCTTTTGAAAAGAAAGATTTTAATGTCATTCCAATACAGTCTACGTTGTCATTTAGGATGCGTGACAACAAACTCTTACCGTAGAATAGATTTGTTAGCCTTATCACATTCTGGTCCATGGGCTGAATCAGAGGTCTTATATTACGTGGCATGTACATGACGAAAATTAAACCATCAGCAATTCTTAACTCCTCCGCTGGCGGATGACTTGACGCAATGACCAGCAAAAGAATTGCTTTGACAGGAAGCTTTTTGTCAGTCAAGAATTCTTGAACCTAGAACAGTGAATCCAGTTTGATACCCTTAAATTTTAAACCAATGAAGGCAACTCACCTCTGGAATATATATCTTAAAGAACCATTCCTTGTACTACTCTGTCAAGAAAGTACCGGGAATTTTCAATTAAAACAACATTTTTACATTTAATCGTCAAAATTTATTGGGTCGCCTTCAAAATAGGCTCCATTTGCTCCAATACATCTATGCCAACGGCACTTCCAATTATCGAAACATTTTTTATAGGCGCTTTCCGGGATGGACTCTAGCTCTCGCGCCGAATTTTGTTTTATGGCTTCAATCGACTCAAAACGGGTGCCACGAAGGGGCAATTTTAGTTTTGGGAAGAGGAAAAAGTCGCAGGGAGCCAAATCCGGCGAATACGGTGGTTGCTGAAGCACGTTTGTTGAGTTTTTGGCGAGAAAGTCAGTCACAATCGTAGCTCGGTGAGAAGGCGCGTTATCGTCATGCAAAATCCATGAGTTGTTCGCCCACAAATTTGGCCGCTTTTTAGGGATACGCTCACGCAAACGTTTCATAACGCCTAGATGATACTCCTTGTTTACCATCTGACCCTCCAGAACGAATTCGTAGTGCACCACGCCACGGATATCGAAGAAAACAATGAGCATCACCTTCATTTTCGAGCGGCTTTGGCGTGGTTTTTTCGGTTTCGGCTCATTTTTTGCCACCCATTCCGATGATTGCTGGCTTGTTTGCATATCGTACTCGTAGACCCAGGTCTCATCACCAGTTATAATGCGTTCCATGAATGTAGAATCGGAATTACAGCGATCCAGCATGTCTGAAGCAACCTGTTCGCGATGACGTTTTTGAAGAAAATTCAGGTCTTTCGGTACGAGTCGTGCGGCCACCTTTCTCATGCCCAAAATATCAATCAAAATCGTACGTGCGGACTCGTGGGATATCTTAAGATCATGTGCTATCTCTCTCAAGCTGGTACGACGGTTTTCCAGCACCCTTTCCTTAATTTTATCGACGTTATCTTCGATCGAAGCCGTCGATGGGCGACCACTTCACGACCGTCTTTGAAGGCTCTGTACCACTGATATGCACGAGTTTTCGATAGAGCATTATCACCACAGGCCTTTTGCAACATTTTCAATGCATCGGCACACGAAAATTTATTTGCAACACAAAACTTTAAAGAAATTCTTTGCTCAACGTAATCACCCATAGTAAAAATCGACACGCACTCTGACATCGACTGACTTAATCAGCTGTTGCAAACACACTAGTTGACAGATCCCGCTCGAGCTTGGCATAGTAATTAAGGACAGTGGTACCAACCTAGGAAAAAAAAATTTACCTGCCTCATTGCCCCGCCAGATTTAAATCGATAATTCCCGGTACTTTCTTGACAGAATGTATATGAATCCAGTCGTCAAAGCTGTTTTGGAATTCCTGTAATGTACTGGACAATTGAACGATCGAGGATTTCTTGCTTTTTCAATGACTCGTGGCTTCAGCATATTAATGACGGTTGCATTTGTACAGGATAGAAAGATAACCCTTTGTTTTTCTGTTTTTCTTCTTGCAGATATCTTCTCCTCAGGACCTACATATGTATTATCCGGAAGTAATTTCCAGTATAGGTAAGATGCATCAGCATTAAAAATCTGTTCCTTCAACAGCTGAAGTTCATCCACTTTTTCAAGCAAAATCTTTTTAAATGAATTGACCGTCTCATTTGTAGATGATAGTTTTTCTCCTGAGATTTTAATATATCGAATTTCAAAAGGTTTCCTGTACCTTTGCAACCATCCGCTGCTCACATCAAAACATGGAGTCTTCGTGCAATTTTGTTGCTTTTTCTTTAGTTATAAAACCTGTGCCTGGAATATGTTTTTCTCTTTGCTTTAAAAACCACCGATATAAACCTTTTTCCATTCAAGGCCATTCAGATGAACCTAGAGTTTCAATTTTTCCTGGTCCCCCGTAAGTATTGCTGATCTTCTTCAAAATATTCTCTATTTCTAATTGCACAAATGGTAGACTTAGCCACATCATATTTTTTGCTAATGTCACTCCAATACCTTTTTCTAACTGTTCAGCTATTTTTTTTTTTTGACTAAGTTTCAAATGAATCCTAGCCATACCTAAGCTTACTCGAAACCAGCATTACAATTTGCTACCGCTCTACCAAATGACCCAAAATAAACAAAAGGAAACGTTCAACAATCGTTTTCTCGTTATGACTTGACAAATTCTTTAGGTTCGCTATTTAGAGGCTTCAGTTGTTCACTGTATAGATTACCAATGCAAATATTTATTCGTTCACTATTTGGAGTAGTTCATTATAAGGATTGTTCACTATTTCGAGAGTCTACTCAAAATAAGTTCCTTCAAAAAAATTCCTAAAACATCCTCGAAAGGCAATTTAGAATTCCCACAACGGAAAACACATCAGCTCTACTTCACATTTAAAAAATAATTAACAAAAATATATCTTACCAGACAAGCGGAATGTATTATATTTATCTGAACAAACACTAGAATGAAGTGAAATTTTAAGAATCCTTCTTATTCTATGTTCGTCACAGAAATTACATGAAGTTTGTAAAATATATTATGAACTCCTTTAAAACCAAATGATATTAATGATAGATAATATGTGTAAGTGTAAATAATTATTATATATACAATAAAATAATAAAAATGAGTTGTTTCTTCATAGAAGGATTATTACAAAATCAATTTAAATATCATACAGATTTACTCTGGTAACCTCCTACAAATTTCAATTTCGAAAAATGTTTATTCAAAAAATTTTAGAATTAATTTTTTGTTAATTATTTTGAATTTTTGAATGTGAAGTAGGGCTGATGAGTGTTCCATTGTGGGAATTATAAATTGCTTTCTGAAGATGTTTTGCCTGTTTTAGGAATTTTTTTGAAGGAACTTATTTTGAGCATGTTGTTTCTGAAGAAGTTCGTGAGGTTAGCTTTTGCATTTTTGGAAGGAATTTGGTTTTCATAAAATAAGGTACGAAACAAATTTTGTACCCTTCTAGTATTTATTTAGTAATTTTAATCAATAGTTAATCTTTGTTTGAATTATTTTATTCCCTTTTGGTACTGTGTAATGAGTGTTAATTCTATGTCTACTAAATTGAAACAGTGTTTTTCTAAGACATTCAATTTAATTCTAAAAGTTTTTAACTGAAGATTTTTTGAAATTAAAATTTGTAGGAGGTTAACAGAAGAAATCTATATGATATTTAAAATTTTCAAACAGAGCTTGATGAAACTAACGAACCTTGTTAAAATTCTCATCTTTTTCCCAAATCCTGGTATTTTTCTGAGATTCTTATGAGAAAAAATCATTCATCTGAAGGTAACTCGGTTATTTTCTTGACATACATTTATGCAGAAGTTTATGCTTCAAATTTGGAACAACACGAGCATCTCTCCGCATGCATATATCCCAATATTGTCAAAGTTTGCCTCAACTCAATATAATTTTCGCATTGTTTGAAAACTATAGTTATAACTTATTTTGGAACTGCTATTTTTCACATTTCAATTACGTATATTTCATTCGAGCTGTATGTAAATTTGTATTGCCGCAGATACGGTCGCAATTTCACAACAATACAAGCCATTCTTCATGTTTAATATTTGCCCGCAGGGGAATCAGGCGGTTATTGCAGTAACTCTATGAAAATTTAAGGCCTTCCTGCATAGAACAATTTCCCATTGCAACTGTTACACTGCAGTCGTATGAAACGAATCTCTTATTTATGTCGATGTTATTGTTACTATGGCAGAGTGATAATAGGGAAGAGATACCTCATGCAAACACGACGAAATTTTGGTTGATTGGACTGTTGGGAATTGATGAATAGATTCAGTTGTCACAGACTCGATTGAAAAAGAGGAAAAGCACTGAGGTGAAGTCGGGAGCTTTTGCGGGCTAGTTCATATCAACCACGATCCTTAAAAAGAGTTTTTGATTGTTTCGGTCTTTACTTTACGGAAATTCACCGCATATGATTTGAATTAAAGTACTTTATTTTCGCTAATATGAACTGTTTACACAACAATTATTTCGTCAATTACATTTTGACTTCAGGTGAGTATGGTAACTACGGGAAAAACCTCGGACAAACCTTTAGAAGAAATTAAACAAAACAACAACGAATAATATCAACATAAACACTTGGTAATAATATATTTAAATGGTTTCGAAGTGGCCTTTTTTTTGTACTCCTTTGCAATGATCGAAATACGTGTTAGGATTCTGAATAAACTGTGAAGCAGAAAAACTGTATATATTTTTTAATAAAATTGTTATAATGATTCACCTAGAGCCAACCACATATTCCATTCACTTAATGAATACAGTATGTTACCAAATTTTAGAAAATTTGCTTAAAAGCATTTGAAGAAGTTACGATATAAACGAAACGTGTCGTGTAAGCAACATATATATGAGTATTATTCAAATAAAGTCTATAATTTATGCATTGTTAAACATGTTTTTTGTGGTTACTGAAGATAAGTTCACAAACAAACATCAAAACTAAGAAAGGAAACGTGAACCGTGAAACGCTCTTTAGGCCTTTATCAAAACAAAGAATTTGATTAGGGGAGATTTATAGTTCTTGAAGCAAATACCTTTAGGTTTATCGTAATCGTAAAATTTAATGAATTATTCACCCAGCATGGCATCAAATATGATAGATATATTGAAACTTTTCATATAGAAGGTGAAAACTTCATATAGGTAATTTCCCATATCGTTTGTCACATGCCATATAAATGAAGTATCCTTTCAGATGAATAGTGATGTGAATATTCACTCTCAAACAAAATTTGGGTATTTTTTAGAGTGATAGAACTTTAAATTGAAATGAAACACATTCAAATTTTTTTTTATTTGAAAGATAATTTTATGACATCTATGTTTTAAAAATAATTTCCGGCATATGTCCACCACGACTAGCTCTGAGGAACCGCATTCGACCAGACCAATTTTGGACCACTTTTTCGAGTAATTCAGGCCTTATTTCATCAATAACACGAGTTATGTTGGCTTCCAAAGCGTCTATTGTTTCTGATTGATCACCATCTTGTTGGAACCAATATACTTCTGGTTCGATACCATTCAAATTTTGAAACATATAATCATTGATCATCGATCTGTAACGAGCACCAGCATCGTTTTTGAAGAAATATGGACCGATGACGCTTCCAGCGTGTAAAGCACACCACACAGTTCATTTTTCAGGATGCAATGGAACCTGCAAAACTTCTTGAGGGTTGTTTTCACTCCATATACGGCAATTTTGCTTGTTTACATAGCCGTTCAACCAGAAATGAGCTTCATAACTAAACACAATTTTACGATAAAAAAGTGGATCAACTTCAAGCTGTTCTAAGGCCCAATCAGCAATCAAACGACGTTTATTATGGTCAAGTGGCTTTAGTTCTTGAACGAGTTGGAACTTGTGTGGGTGTAGACCAAGATCTTTACGCAAAATTTTCCAGGTGGTGGATGCACAGAGTCCAACTTGTTGTGAACGTCGACGAATAGACAAATCTGGATCATCATTAACACTATGACTTACAGCAGCGATATTTTCTTCTGTAAGTACAGTTCCTCGTCTTGTTGCTGTTGTTGCATCGAGTAGAGAAAATGTTGTCTGAAATCTACCGATATTTCGACATTAGCAGCTGCTCTGATGGACGATTATGTAAACCATAAATTTCACGAAGTGTTCTATAAGTGTGGCGAATAGAACACTGATTTTGAAAATAAATCTCAACAATTTGTAAACGTTGTTGCGGCGTGAGTGGTTCCATGATAATTTGTCAATGCTTACTGAACAGAAATATCAAAACAACATGGCTTCTTCCTTCTGTCAAAATCACAGTTATCCCTATCAAAAGTTCTATCACTCTAAGAAAAAACACCCGGTAGAACACAAAACGAATAGCTCTGGATCATTTTGATATTGGTTGAGACACTGAAAGATTGTGCAGAATTAATGTATTCAAACCTATACATAAAACAACTAGATTAAATCTTTATTTACTACAGAAACAATACATTTTCATAGTCAAAGATAGTTTCAAATGAAATAATTTTTTGAAATCTCTCAATGTCTACTGGAGAAGTTGATTGACCCTCATAAAAAGGATAGTCTGTGAAATGAACTTCAATGATTTATTATAGCCAACCCAGGATTTCCCTAGAAGTACTTCAGATTAAGTCATCCATCTACGAATCTAGCGTCACTTCACTCATAATGAAATATATTACTAGACGAAAATGGTTGTTATTCGTTACGGTTGAGATTATATCTTGATGCTATTTCCGACCAACATTTCATCATGTAAGAGATTACTAGCTTTTTCATTTTCACTCAATTAGAATATAATGAGAAGGAACTACTTATAAATATGAATACGTTGATTTTTGAGGGGGACGAGTGAGGAGCTCATGATGTTCAATATGGTGAAGATTATGGTTTGAATAGGGAGGGCATGTGAAAAGCTTGGTTTTAACCAAAGAGAAGAATCTTTCATTTATGTCCTCAGGCTTGCATGGACTGATCACGAAAAACTTCATTTTTAATCAAATTTGGACTCTGTGTATCCACCACATGGAAAATCTTGCGTAAAGATCTTGGCCTACACCCATACAAGATCCAACTAAAGCCACTTGACCATAATAAGCGTCGTTTTTTTGCTGATTGGACTCTAGAACAGCTTGAAGTTGATCCACTTTTTTATCTTAAAATTGTGTTTAGTGATTAAGCACATCTCTTGTTGAATGGCTTTATAAAAAAGCAAAATTGCCGTATATGGGGTGAAAACAATCCTCAAGAAAATATGAAATATGCAATAAAGACCGAAACAATCATAAATCCTCAAGAAGTTCTCCAGGTTTCATTGCATCCTGAAAAAATCACTGTATGATGTGCTTTACACGCTGGAGGCATCATCGGTCCATATTTCTTTAAAAACGATGCTAGTGCTAATGTTACAGTGAATGGTGCTCGTTACAGATCGATGATCAATCATATTTTATTTCAAAATTTGAATGATATCGACCCAGAAGTGTTTTGGTTCCAAAAAAATGGTGCTACACCTCATGCTGCTACCGTAACAATTGATTTATTGGAAGAAAGATTTGGCGATAACTTTATTACGAGAAATGGTCCAATTAATTGGCCTCCAAGATCATGCGACATAACTCCACTGGATTATTTTCTCTGGGGTTATGTCAAGTCATTGGTTTATGCTGATAAACCAAAAACAATCGACGCTTTGGAAGCCAACATTTATACAATGGAAGTAATGTCGCAAAATTAGTAAACGGAACTGACGCTTCATTAAATATTTCAACTTTGTCCGGGCCTCGACTTCAAGGAAAAGTGTAGTAGTATCATCTGCAAATGAAATATCCTGCGTTTGATTAGGAGTTTGAACACTGAGCTAGTTTAATATACTGTAGGGGGGCAAGCATTGAACCGTGGGTTACCCCTGAAAGAACTGGAACGAATTAAATCATCTCATCTTCATTCGAATACATTTCGCTCTTCCAGTCAAAAGAGTCATCAAACAATTCAGTATGATTCCAGAAATGCCATAGTCCTACGATGTCATCAATAATTCCTCTTGGTCCACTGAATAGAATGCCCTCGACTGACACACAAAGAAGGCTTAGCTGTCCAAGCTGTCCAAGCATCTGTAAATATAAGAAGTTAAATCAGCCAGCTATAGTCTAGAAAGTATCCGGAATTTATTGTTTTTCATAATTTTAATATACTTTTTTTCTAACATTCTAAGACATGAGTAATGTATAAAATACGTTGTGCAGATAGTCGGCTACGGCCAATAGTTGCAGGGCAACACTATTTGTCAAATATTGTTGATTGTTAACAGGTATATAATTCATGAAACATTGTCGCAACTAGGAAAAATAAAACAGGTAGAATATTTGTATAGAAAATGGTTTTAGAAACGTTAGAAAAAAATAGTGCAATTGACTGAACTGGGAAAAGTGCTGTATATGAGACAATAAAGAGGATAAAAAGTGGCATGGATGTGAGGCATAGACCAGTTTCAGAAATACCGCGTAAGATTAAAGGAAACACTTTAAACGCTTTATTGGCCTTAGGTAGAACAATCCGCGCCTGGGGTTCCGCAAATTGACTAGCAGATTTGGAAATCATCGAAATATAAAAAACGTCCAGAAACCGTCCGTATGTCACTGAGAAGACAAGGATAATATAATAATAATAATATAGTTTATTTCTGTTAAAATAAACAAATTACATCACTGAGGTTTATAAAGATAGATATTACAACCAGTGCGTGACATTAAATTAATAATTATTCTAAAATTGTTCATTAAGAAGAAAATTAACAATAATACAGGTAAGTGAAGAACTCTAGGTAGCAGAAAAAAAAAATATACATATATAATCTCATTTTTCTGTCTTTCGATGAAAATAATGAAATTTAATAATTTGGCAAGTAAATTATGTCTAATCAGGTAGGTATCAGTCACTATTTAGATAGATATATAGATATAGACAATATATACAATTTTCCAATATATATATTCTGAGATTTTACAATCCTGTATAGAAGTTTTGTCTTATCCGGTATTTATTTATTTATTATTTTAGAGATCAAAATATTGATGTTTTAGCTATTATTTACTACGTTATTTATTAAAATTCTTGTGTCACTATTCATCCAGCATTTTATTCTCTTTTTAAATGTTTTAGTAGTTTTTATATTTCTCAAGTCTTCAGGAATTATATTAAAAATTTTTGGTGCAAGATAGTTGTAACTTCGTTGGCCTATACTTTTGTAGCATCTAGGTGGTTGGTAAGTGAGATCTCTTTTCCTGGTTGTGTAATCATGTTTAAGTGTGTTCACCGATATTTTCTTTGAAATAATGCTTGAAAGAACGTTAATAGCGTATAACTGCCTTATATCATGTACTTCTGCTATCTTGAATAACTCTTTGCTTGAAAACGTAGGCTTTTTTTTATGAATTATTTTTAAGACCCATCTCTGAATTACCTCTAGAGGTTTTATATGGTTTCGATAAGTACCACCCCATCCCACTATGCCATAGTTGATTTGTGACTGTATCAAAGCTAGGTAGAATATTTTTAAATATTTCATATTGGTCAGATATTTACGCAAGTATTTGAATTTGAAAAGCAGACTTCTTATTTTATTCACCAAATTTTTTACGTGTTTATCCCATTTTAATTGTTGGTCAACTGTAATTCCTAGATATTTAATAGCATTTGATTCCACTATAGCTGTTCCGCTGTCAATTTCAAGTTTTCCCCAATTTGGCAGATCTGTAGTATGAGAGCTGAAAACCATATACCTTGTTTTATCAATGTTTAAGGTGAGCTTATTACTTTTGAGCCATTTATTTATTTCAATGAATCCAGTTTCTGCTTTTTTTTTCAATTCTTCCCAAGTACTTCCTTTGAACTGAACAACAGCGTCATCGGCAAAACAAATAGCTTCCTCACATTCCTTCATTTTTAGTAAACTATTTATGTAAATTAGAAATAGTATAGGTCCTAATACAGTGCCTTGCGGTACTCCATACGTTATGATTTCCTCTGAGCTACTGGACTCCCCGATTTTTACAACTTGACGTCTATTCGACAGATAGCTCTTTAGCAACCTATAAATGGGTCCTCTGAATCCGTATGTTTTCAACTTCTTTAACAAACCAACATGGCACACAGTATCGAATGCCTTACATAAATCAACAAATATACACACAGAAGGAGTTTTTTTATCGAGGCAATCGTACAATCTACCTGTTAATTCTCTTATAGCATCTTCTGTGGATTTTCCTTCAAGGAATCCATATTGTTTTTTGTCAATTAACCTATATTTCTTCAGATAATTCATCATACGTATTTTCACTGCTTTTTCAAAAACCTTCGCCAAGGTCGATACCAGAGAGATAGGCCTGTAGCTTGTAACCTGCGAACGGTCCCCGCTCTTAAAAAGTGGTTTGATAATCCCCATTTTTAATTTATCAGGAAAATATCCGTCTTCAAAACATTTACTAATTAAATAAGCTAACGGTACCGATATCTCATGTTTGATCTCTTTCAAAGTTTCAGATCTGAGAGAATCAGGAACTTCTGCTTTTCCAGATTTGAGTCCTGCTATGATGTTTTCCAATTCTTGAGGCTGAACAGGAATCAAATAGAAGGAATTACATTGTGTAACATCATGAACTTTAAAATCTTGTGGACATTCAATTCTATCAGCGTAAATATTACCTATGTTGCTATAATGCTTATTAAATACATTCGCCATTTCCGTTTCATCCTGTATGTGAATTCCTTCATGATTTATATGTTTTATCTCTGACTTAGAGTTGTTGGAATTTCCACATATATTTCTCATGCATCCCCATACACCTTTCGAGTTATATTGATTAGTATCGACAATTTTTTGTACGTAATCTTTCCTTGAATTTTTTATTAATATTTTGACTTCATCTCTATATTTAGTATATTGTGATTTCAATATTTCGTCATTTGGACTATTTTTTGACCGTCTATAGAGTTCATTCTTTTTATTAATTGCTTTCAATATAGAAGGGGTGATCCATTTTTTACGAATGACTTTATTTTTTTTTAGTTTAACTGATTGTGTGTTATTTGCTATATGTTGTTTTAAAGTTTCAATAAAGATGTTAGTAATAATGTTTATATCGTTTTCCCCATACATTCGTGACCACGGCTCCCTCTTAAGATCCTCTATCAATCTTGAGTAGTCAATATAATCCTTCATTTTCTTTCTCCCGTCCCCACGTACGAAATTTTTATTGACTGAGTCTATAGTCAACACGGTCGGAAAATGATCGGTTATTAGGTATTGTAAAATGTAACCCTTTACACGTTCTAATGACTTCACAAGGTGTTCTCTTTTCAAAAATATATGATCTATGCAACTATTTCCTCCTGGTCTTGTGCACTCATTTATTATAGATATGAATCCAAAAGAATATAAGATATTTTTATATTCATCAACATACTCGTCATTTGATAGTAAATTAATATTCATATCTCCTATCAACACGTGATTTTTATGCTGGTACATATTTTCCAGATAAGTGTAAAGATCCTTACTAAAGGACCCCACACATGTTTGGGGCGATCTATAAATAGCTGTCAATTTGAGGCTATTTTCTCCGACGATATCAATTTCTACAGACTTACTCTCACCCAAAGTTAATATTCTGTGATTATACCCCATATTTTCTTTCAGGTAAACTAAGACGCCATCGTTTTTATTCAATGATCCTCCACTATAAATAGTTCGGTATCCGTTAATGTTGAAAATTTCTAAATTAACTATTTGAAAAGTTTCTGACAAAACAATTATATCAAATTTCATAGAAATTCTTTCCAACAGGACCAATAATTCATCAAAATTTTTTGAGATACTTCTAATATTCATATGAAATATTTTAAGTTCTTCATGCATACTATTTTTCCCAAATGTACTGACATCCTCCACTATCTTTGTCTGATAACTTCCCTCCCGATACTCCCTGAGAAATGGATCCATGATCCCATAAATGAACAAACAAAATGAAAGAAAAACAATCAAAACACAAAACAAATGAACTACATACTATTTCTACCTCGTCGATCCAGTTCTAAGTTTCATTCCCAATTTGGAGTCCTTTCTGTTAGGTGATTTTTTCTTAGGTAGTTTTTGTGATCTTGGAAGTTTCGGCGATTCCTCAGGATTTAAATATTTTGGATCTGCAGCCTTAGTTGTTGAGCTACTTCCCTCTGTAAATACCTCCACGGTTTCCCAACCGATTTCGTCTCCACTTTCTTCGGTTTCCCCAGTATTTCTTGGCTTTTCAGAAATTGAAGGTGTTGATGGTGCGCTGTGAGGCTTCTTTTCTAGATGTACGTTCATCAGGTCTTTCACGCTATATTCCTTATTGCCAATAATAAGACGGTTTCCTCGTATAAATGATTTACGAGAAGTATTACTTCTTGCCTGACGAAGATTGGATCTCAGTATCTCGAATTCTTTTCGTTGAACTTCAGTTAAATCGTATACATATATAGGAAACCAAAAAAAAAAATCCCTATAATGACACATTGGCACCTTTTCAAATGGAACGATGGATAGAATTTTGTCAACGCTTTCAAGAAGAAACCACTTAAAAATACCATAAAATCAACCTGTTACCGTACAAATTTCCAAAATAATCCCACCAAAAAATGGTTTGGGGAGCATTATCTCAGCGTGGTATACACCTGTCTGTATAGTTGATGGTACCATTAATAGTGAAAAGTATTTTGGCATTCTGAACGATTTTCTCCTTGAAACGGCGCATGCTTTATACCCAGAGTGGAGACGTTTGCAGCAGGATAATGCAAGATGTCATACTTCGGCCTATTCTCATCTATATTCAAGCTTGGATGCAAGAACACCAAGTGTCAACCATTTCATGGCCAGCAGCTTTACCAGATCATAACATATGGGGACTAGTGAAGATTGAAGGTGAACGAGCAGCACCACGAAATAAAAATTATTTAATTCAGTCAGTTCATGCTCGATAATGGTTAGGATGGCTGGATACCCTAATGTATCTAATTTCAATGGACATCCTTTTCCCAAAATTTCTTGCGCAGCTGTCGTTTAACTCTTTGATGTAAATCTTTATATTCACACTTCTAATGAACTATTTTTTGTTGCTATGGTATCGCATAGTTCGAGGAGAAAAGATAGATAATAATAAACTCGTTTATTTGAGGTCTATTATCACACAGTGAATTTGGGTTGTTTCCCAAAATTGAGAAAGATGTGCGATGGAGTTTTTATCCATGCTTGTGGTGAAAACACTTAATTATTCGTAGAAGAGTAGATGGGATTTTGCACTGTTGTTCACTTGAGTTCACTGAGTCTACCTCATCAATTCACTAACCTTTATTACACCTACAAAAATTATAGATAATACATTTACTTTCAGGCCTCTCAGTTGCGATATTTACATTGAGATTGATATTGAGATCGAATTTGAAAAGTAAGGAATGGTGTAAGATTCTTCCTTGAGTTCTTCATAAACTGTTTTGTGTTAGTGCATGATAGTTACTTCTCCAATGACTCGTGGATGTGGATGGTCTGTTTCATTTCTGTTGAATTCCCGAGTAACAATTATGATTATTCCATTCCACGATCCTCATGAAACGGAATAATCCGTAATTTTCTCAATGAATTCAGTTCTGACTCGGATCCTAAAAAATTTAGTAATATCCTTCTTCAGACCAGAACGTGAATTACTAGAGTTGCCTTGAAAAAAGGCGAGACCGGGCTAATCAAACCGTTAAGTCATGTTGGAACGATCATCGGAGGGCAGGCTAATCTAAGTAAGTTATTTATTTTATTATACCGTGACAAATGTAGGTTTTTATTGCGTTTTAATTTGAGAACGACGTTTCAGTCTAATTCGAAAGCTACGCTTACTGGTTTTCAATTTACGTCCGCTTCTGAGGAAATGCCGCGCAGAACAAAGGGAACTTCGACTGCCTTGATGGTGACTTAATTAAAAATAAAAGTAAATAAGTGTCACGTGAACGGAAGAGGGTAATATTTAATTTAGGCCGGACTGAAGATGGCAGGATGGATTTGTCATGTTTATTATTTATTGTACCATTCTTTCCACAGCACATCATCATTCACTATGGATTTTTCCCAGGAAATTGTTTCGTTAAGTGATCGACGATTACTTGAGTTACTCATTTGGTTTCAGACCGTGACAGTCCAGGGAAGGGTTGGAATGATTTATCGAAATGCTCGTCTCGTAGAATATAAAGATACGCTCCAATGATTGTGTCAGTATACAGCATGACCAAGTTATCCTTGGCCAAATTTCACAAAGCGATTCTATAGACAATTTGGTACACTAAAATTGCTAAAGAGTATGGTTCAATTATCTTTCGTTGTGAAATTAATGAAGATTTTGCTATTTTGAAACGTTCCTCATTTTTTTCTCTAAAAACATAACATAACGTAAAAACTATCATATAAATGAAATTCAGTGTAGAAAGAACGAAAAATTCTCTTTAAACTAGGGTGGTTCCATAGGGATTTTTCATGAAATATGTACTTGTTATAGGGTGATTAAGAAAAAATTGATTAAAAATTGTGTCCAGCCATATACACATTGCCAAAAATGTTGGATCCTCAGGTTTTTCAAGAAATAAACAATCTTTGTTCTGGAAATGAGATGAATATTTTCCTCTATTTCAACTGCAATATATTTGATAGAAAATCTTTGTTACTCTTTGTTTTATGCAAAATAGGAAAAATGAGAATGAAGTGTAGTGTTAACTACAAATAAATATTCTGTGGTTTACTCTTGATCTAAAAGATTGAAAGACAATTCAACGGCCTCTGTTATAGCACAAGGACTTTATGTATTAAGAATGTTGAGGAAACCAAATAATTATATCTTATGAATAAAATAACATAAATAGAGGTTAATATATGTTAATATATGTCGTTTGATATGAGTGGTATTTATATGACATTAATTTAATATAATTCCTGAAGTTATAATTATTGAATATAATTTTTTGAAATGAAATATGTAGAAGGCTAGTATTAAAATATTTAAATAATATCGTTCCATTCTTCCTGAAGAGCTAAACTCAATTCCTGAAAAGTTTAAGGTGGGTTTTGACGATTGAATATCACTTTCCCTTAGTCCGAAAAAAGTACTCTGCGCTATTGTGGTAAAAACCAGTCTTGATAGAAGAAATATAACAAAATTTGAATATTAAAACAAATTGAAATATGTTTATCTTCTACAATTTAATTTCAAAAAAATTTTTTATTCAAAAAACTTTTAGAAATAAATTTATGTCTAACAAGCACCGCTTACATTTAATAGACGTATATAATCAAAACTCAATATATAATGTCAAATGGAATAAATAACCCAACAGATATACGAAAGTAATTAAAATTAATAAATGAATATTTAAAGGAGACAAAATTTTGTTTCTGGTCTTACCTTTAAGAACACCAGTTGCCTTTTAAAAACATGAACACACTTAAAGGACTTCTCAAAGAATATAATTTATTTGAAATATTTAATATATTTAAATATTCGAATAAATTATTTCAAAAATCTCTAGAAAAATGTGCACTATATCTTCAAAAAACAAATATAATTCTAGACAATCCCGTCTTCAGTCCTCTTTTAATATTCCAAATATCAAAATCAAAAACATAACCTATATCACTCACGTGTTAAAAGACTTAAGCTTCGAACTACAGATCAACTATATAATTCAAGATTGATCTATGTTCTAACAAAATCAAAGAACAGTGTGAGTTATTTTAAGGTTTATTTCTATTATTCTATTATCTATTTTGAATAAAAAATTTTTTTGAAATTAAAATTGTAGAAGATAAGGATATTTCAATTTGTTTTAATATTCAAATTTTGGAAATTAAAATACTCTCATATATTTTAATCATGAAATTTGTCTTATATCAAGTGAATCGGTCAAAAATTTTCAGTAACTTTGAGGCTCTATTCAATACGAATTCATTGCTGTAATCATTACTCCCTCCATTCAGCATGACAAAATATAATAGTCAATAGAAGTCTATTTTCATTCACAATGAATGCATATTAGAGTTGATAGTTCACCTAAAAATCAATTCATACTTTCAGTACAGTCGGTCTGCTTCAAATGCCATCCGCCTTGATATTGATTAAACACAATGTTAGTTATTATATTTTACCAATAAATGTCAGAGGAATTTGTTTATTTTTCTGGATAAACAAACTCGTGATTATTTCCTTTTGGTTGGAGTTGGAGTACTTCAACAAATTAAAGAGTAGGTGAACAAAGAAGAAATAACTCAGCTACCTCAATGTTGACCTAGATTTAAATTATTGAATGAATACCCTTTATCGAACCACTATAAATATCATTTTTATTATCGCACTAAAAAATTATCGGAAAAGTTTTTATATGGTTTGTTTCAGTGGGGAGTACACGTGCGGCTTTTGAATTCGAATGAAGCTGAAATTATTTTAAATAAACTGCATTGCTGCTAACAGAAATCACCACATAAACATGGTAAAGTTTATGATTCAAAAACTACACACATCGTCAAAAGTCTTGAGCCTCAATCAACTCTCAACTTATTGAATGTAACATGACAATTTTTTGTGTGTGGAATCTTCACTATCTTATCACTTGAATAAAATCAATAAACCAGTTAATCAGTTTTCAGCGAATAACGAGAGTTGTAATATTCAGAATATTCCGTGGAAAATGTCGGGACATCCAATTTCTCAGTTTGACCGGGCAAAAGTAGTAGCCCTAGAGCAAGAAGATTTATCGAACCACCAGATTGTGCAGCGTTTTAATATTCTACGGACAGTTAGGCGCATAGTGGCCCTTTTAATGGAAACCGGTAGCGTTGCCCGGACACCGGTGCCTGGTCGACCCAGAGTAACATCTGCAAGGAAAGACCATTATTGCAAATTTTACTCGTACAGTATCTGTAACAGCCCATCGTAGTAATTTTTTGAGGACCTATAGAAGGTTGCATTTCTCAAATTTAAGAGCAAGTAGAGCTTTAAGAGTTCCTCGGCTATCACCTGGACATAAAGCTACCTGTCGGCAATGGGCAGAACATCACCAAGACTGGCTTTTACCACAATGGCGCAACGTACTTTTTTCAGACAAGCCACTATTCGGTTTAGCCGACAAGAAAGGGTTTAGAGAGGTTTAGGCAGACTAGAGCGACTCAATTTCTCTCGGGAAGTTGTGCCTTTTCAAGGCGGATGAATAATGTACTGGGGGTATAATGTTCGGTCGCCGTACCCCTCTTATTATCGTTGAACGAACAATGAATGGTGCCATCTACGTAGTAAACATCATTGAACCAATCATTGTCCCCCTGCGTAACGAATTTCGGGATAATTTCATTTATGAGGATGATAACGCCCCACCACACCGCACACGAATGTTTCAAAACATTCTTCAAGAGAATAATATCCAGATAATGAACTGGCCAGCAAACTCACCAGACATGAATCCAATTGAGCACGTATGAGATTACTTAGGGAGAGCTAAAAACCCACCTTCAACTTTTCAGGAATTGAGTTTAGCCCTTCAGGAATAATGGAACTATATACCCGAAATTTTCATTAATGACTTGATTCGTAGGATGCCTAGGCGTATTGGGCAGTTGATTGAAAGAAGAGATGGTAATACGGACTATTGAATTTGGATTCAGTTATGGAATAACTATAATTAATCAAAAATAAATAATCGATTAATTTAGATTTTTTCTCATTTTCCTATTTTGTCTCATCCTGCATAAAACAAAGAGTAACAAACAAAGATTTTTTATCAAATATATTGCAGTTGAAATAGACGAAAATATTCATCTCATTTCCAGAACATAGATTGTTTATTTCTTGAGAAACCTAGGGGGATCAATACTTTTGACGATGTGTGTATTTGAGTATAAGCCGAGGGCTAATTTATCCAAACATTTTGAATATACCAATAAATGTATTTTCCTTTGCTTGATAGAAATCCATTGTACACATTAATTAAATAATACACATATACAATGTCAAGTCAGAACTGCGTGATGAGGCAAGTCATAATGGTTATCAGAAAAATATGAAACAAAATCTATGTGGCATGCTTTTAAAATGACAGGAATTAAAAAAAAAACATTCTACACCCTGTGAAGTGTTTTTTTTTTACTCCTGTTGCACAAATTTTCATTTTTCCAAATATTTTTTTTATCATAATCCTGAATAATGATTCTCTTAACAGTTATCAAAATTTCAGAACCAGCTGTTCCAGCTTGGCTGAAAATGAGACATTTTTCCCAAAAAAACTTTCAAATAAAAATTTTGCTTAGTTTAAACTGACTGTACTGACAAAAAATTGTACTGGAATGAAATAAGAAATTACTTTGTTTTCTATCACTTTTTATTATTACTGATAAACAGTGACTCGAGTTTCGTAGTGTTTACTACATTTCCAAACTGAATGAACAAATTAGATCTCAACTATTATATATGCTGATTGTAGGTTTCGGCAGAGCTTCGAAGAGAGGGGTTTTCCAAAGTTCCGTCTGTTCGTTCAGTAGTTTTATTATTGGTACGTGCCTCTTATATTTTTCAATTTCTATGGATTCCAGGATGTCAAGTTTTTTCCCTTTCGCTTCCACGTGCAAGATAACAAGGTTCTTCAATTCTGGGAACGTGTGATCTGTATTGAAGAAATTCGCAAAATTGGAATTATTCTTCCGGTTCCTAAAAGCAGATTGATGCTGTTTGTACCTTTTATGGAAAGGTTGGCTCGTTTGTCCTATTGAGAACTGACCAGAAGGCGTGGCTTAAAAAACATGGCTACGTATTGTGTGCAACCAAAGAGTTTACCCATTAAGTTTGCATTAAGTTAGAGTGATTCGTTGATAGAATTCGTTGGAAATGTCTTGGTGTACAGTTATTAAAAATAATCGATAAAAATGAATACGAAATATTTTGTTTTAATTTTACATAAGTCATAATTACTTTTTTCCTTAAACTCACTTGAGTTTTATGTAAAGCTTGCCCAAAATTGTCATTCACAAGTTCAACAATAGTTTCCAAGATTTGATATGATTGGATTCCCGTAGCTGTTCGAAAATCATCTTCTGTTTTGATGAAATCCATGAACGATGGTTTTATGAATAAAGTTTCCACCTGTACTCCAATATCATTGTATGACTTATTCAAAGACATTTCAACAATATTATCATTTATAAAGCACATTTCTTCACTTTTATCAGTTACAATATTTTCTACATTCACCAAATTACAATTTTCACTAATGTTTTTGTTTTTCTCAACAGCTATTTTTTTTAAACTCCGATTAACTTGACGATGATGCCGTGCCTCTTAATTTTTTTCAACATCTTTTGATACTTTGCGATCCATTAAATTGCACGAAGGAACGCTTGTTTTTTTTAAAGTCATCTTTTTGGAAATTATACCTGTAAAAATGATTAAGAAATAATAATTCTATTTGTAACTGGCATATTCATTATCCTTCATTTAAGGTTAAACACAGTTAACTTACCTGGTAAAACAAAATTATTTCTTTCAAAATGTGAGGGTTTATATTTTTTTATTTTAAAGCCCGTTGCCAAGCTTTAAACCTATCTATTTTTTCTTTTTTTCCAAATAAATTTTCGATATAAACAAAACTGCTACCTGGTTTGGGTATAGCATGAAAAATTATTTCTAAATTTTCATGTGATTTACTACCACAACCATTCACAGCACAATAAACTCGACTTTTATTTTTTTACGAGGCGTTAATTTAATAACTTCCATCGTGATTAAAAATTTTGTATTGAATTTTTTATTTAATACTGAAATTATTACACACGATTCTATATTTAAGTGCACACTAAAACTAGTACTTTTTTTAGCCACCAGACGTCGTGACCAAAGTGGTCAGTTATCAATATACACTGTATTACACTGTTGACAACTTAATGTTAATTGTTAAATGTTAATAATAATGTTAACAGGATGTCAAGTTTTTTCCCTTTCGCTTCCACGTGCAAGATAACAAGGTTGTTCAATTCTGGGAACGTGTGATCTGTATTGAAGAAATGGTTTGCAAAATTGGAATTATTCTTCCGGTTCCTAAAAGCAGATTGATGCTCTTTGTACCTTTTATGGAAAGGTCGGCCCGTTTGTCCTATATACACACTATTACACTCTTGACAACTTAATTTATAGACTCCAGAATTATTCAATCGGTCCTTTTTGTCTTTCGGATTAAAAAAGAGATTAGAAATTTTATGGGAGGGTGTGAAAGCTGTTACTATGTTAAGTTTTGACAAAATTTGACTATTTTTTGTGAAATTGGTTCAAATATGTTACTTTTATGAATTTATTGTTATCATGATCTGATTTTGAAATGGGGTAAATTTGTTTACGAGTTAGTTGCTTTTGTTTTTTGTTTATGATGGAATTTATAGTTTTTATTTCGAACTGGTTTTTTGTGGCTATTTGTCTGATTGTGTTCAATTCCCTCTTTAACGTAATATTATCTGAAGGAATTGAAAACGCTCTATGTACCATTGATCTATAAGCAGCTAGTTTATGATTGATCGGATGGTTTCAAAAATTTGGTATTGTTGTATCAGTTGATGTGGGTTTTCTATATATATATCAAAGGAAATTTCATCATTACTGTTAATTAAAGTTATGTCCAGAAAATTTATTTTATTATCAAATTGTGTTTCCAAGTAATTTCTTATTTCATTCCATTAAAATGAATCACAAAGTAACGGACTACTCCATCCAATATTTGAAAAAATTGTACTACGAGTGTTTGGCGAGTACGTCAAAAGTTGGCGCATTTAGTAAGGATTCCAAAATAATATAACACTTGGTAAATTTTTGCTGAAATTGTAGACAATATTTCTTTGGAAGGAATCACATTTTTAACAAATCTTGGTGAATTTTTGTTGCAATAAAGCCAAAACGGGTTGTGTTGTGTAGCTTTTCGCATGTTCTTTAATACTAAATAAATATAATGAAATTGTCGGTCGAGTGTGCAATTCCGTGATGTATAGGCCTTAAGACATCAGTAACAGATCCAGACTCTTCAAGTTTTTTCACTAATTGTGCGCTCAGATGGACGAATATGTCGACAATAATTCGTCCGTAATACACGAAACCTTCTTACTACAGAATCATTGTTTTTGTGGTAAGTTTTCACAATTTTCACACGTTCAACAGTAGATAAATTATCCATATTGTTGAATGGCTAACCTTCAACTGAACATATGAGGCTTCGGATCACATTTCTATTTGACATATGTCGTTGAAACAGGGCCGGACCATGGAAATGAATATCTTTGAACATATCAAAGCTGTCAATGACCATATAGATATTAACAGCATCAACATCCTCCATAAACGCTACAAAGGCTATAATATAAAATGAGTTCCGATCTTCAAATACTGAAAAACCAATTAGTATTGAACTGGTCCCAATTCCCTAACACTTGGAACACCCTACAACTCACCATGAAATGGTACCTTGTTAATCTCAATGTATTCTTTATTCCTTCATCAAAAGATATTAATTAATATTTAATAGTTCCAAAATGAAGAAGATTTAAGAGGTTTCTTGGAATATTCCAATTAGATTAATTCAGATTATTTTAATTATTGCTTTATTATGTCGCTACTGTCAAAGAACATATTTGTTTCCAGGAAGTTCTGTAGGAATCACTTTGTTAACTATCCGTTAAGTATTGACCGTCCAGTAAAGACCAATCATAGCTTTTTTATGATATAATGCGTGTCGATGACTCTCCATTCGATAACCAATCAACAGATTCGCCCGTTTCAATGACATCATGTGGTCGTTGGCTCCACTCAACTGTAGAATGCCAATTTCATTCACTCTTCTTATCCATATGATGCTCATTATCTATCGTGATTTATTAATTCCTGGTATTTTTTTAATCAGAAGGAAGTGATGTGTGTCTTGCGTGGAGCCATATTGCGTGACGAAAGGCAGTTAGTGGAAGGCATATACCATACCTTCATGAGGGAAAAGCGACAGGTACCTGTATTATCGATAGATTACCGTGTGCCTTTCCATTAAACTTGAGCCGGCATTATTGTTTTTTGAAAATCCGAAACCTGCTGGTTCCTCTCAAGCAGGAGATACTAGCATCAGTTGATTGAAAACCACGCAAGCGAATATAAGCCATTACGATGCAATGTAATTCACTCAGTTCGAGGACAGCTAAACTGATATATCTATCTATAAATTGATGACTTGAGAACAGTTAATAAATTTATGATATATCATTAATCAAAAGATGATCTGAAGTGTATACAGATGGTGCCATATTTAGATGTTCTTTACCAGTTGCCTAAGAGGGGGATAATGGTTTTCGATATAACGTAGGTAGGAAGATATAAACGTCAGTACCGGCTGTGAAAGATGTAAACAAGATACATAATTTAAAGAAGCTGATTGAGCTAGAATCAATGGATAAAATGCACAAATGAATGATATCTGTACACATATTTGTGAACTGCAGTACCTCCACTATATCAGTAAAAGTATTCTTCTGAAATACGTGTTGCAAGTAATGAGAAGCAGAGTGAAAGAATTCGAGTATGGTGTACCACAAGCAACAGTTTTCGGACCCATTTTTGTCACATGAATATAGGGAGTATACCAATGCTAAAATTCACAACTCTTCTTATGAGATTGCCGTGGATTATACCTTAAATTCCAGGGTAAATGTCACAGAAAAACTACTACTGCTACTAACCTCCACTCACAAATTACTAACTAAGATATTGGCTAATGAAATCTCCAATCAAGTAACAACAAGGATTCAGAGGTAATAGGTCAACAATGGATGAAATTTCATCTTACGACAGTTGATAGAGAAAGCAATTGAGTTTAATAAACCCATGTTCACATGCTTTCTCGACTTAATGACCAGAATAAGACTCTGCCATGTCCTTGAATCCCTACAATGTGAGAATATATGTGAACAATATTTGAAAATAATTAAAAATTTTAACACTAATAACACTAGAAGTGTAAAACTACGCTGTGGATTATCTGAGGACATCCGCATATCCACTGGCATACGACAAGGAAACAGCCTGAGTCCACTGCTGTTTAATCTTATATTGGACCGAATTATTCAGAGAGTGAAAAAGATCCGGTCAGGCTTTAAGATGGGAAACTACTCTCTAAAGATTATGTGCTATGCAGATGATAAAGACGACATACAACGCCTTGTGTAAGAGTTCAAAAAAGCCGCGGAAGAACTAAATTATGAGTATCTGCCGCGGGAAATCTAAGACCATGGTCATCGCCAAAGGCCTATCCGATGTAAGATAGTAATTAATGACAAAATAATAGAACAAATGTCAAATTTCAACCATTTAGGAGTGACAGTTTGCAGTGAACGATGCGTTGCAGAAGAAGCAACGGCACAAAGCACCAAAGATCGGAGACTGTTTGAGACATGAAATCAGGACCAACAAATCCATGAGCCATAATGCGAACACTCGCATAAGCAAAGCGTGTGTGAGACGAGGACAGAACATTGACCCTTAAGAGAATAGCGAGAAAAAATGAAACGAGGATCTTAAGATATATCAACAGAATGTGGTTAGATGAGTCGGGAGACGCATAAGGTTTTGGAAAGACCATGGGGAGAGGATGCTAGCAGAAAGACTGGCAGATGTCACAGGAGACAGACCAACAACAGGAAGAAGGAAGAAGACATAGAACGTGGTCCTATAGCAAAAAGAAAGAAGAAGAGATAACTTGACAAACTTGATAGGAATAATTACACCCTAAATCTTCTCTGAAATTTTGAATACTTTAGCACTTTCCCTTCGAGAGTTATCGAATTTAAGGACGAGCCGGCCAGATAGGATTACTTTCGACCTCGGATTCTTCATCAGTTAGTTCAACTTAGCCGTTTTAGACGATTTTCTGCTCAAAATTCGAAAGTTACAGACATTTAGACGAAAGGATAACACGCTGGTTTCTGGAACAAGCGCGCAGAAAGCCGTTCTCTGAATGTCATACATCCACAGGATAACAATTTTTTGAAAAAAATTATTCTGACTAACGAGGTCCATTTTTATGTACCTGGTTATGTCAATAAGCAAAATTGAGGGATTTGGGGTTCCGAAAACACAAGACAATTGGTCGAACAACCACTTAACAGGTTTATTTCCATTTTTATCTCAAAAGGAAAGTTTTATCATCAGAAAAAAGTTGTAGATCATTCAGTTCTCCACAAACATTTTTTAAAAACTTTTCATCGTATGAATTACTATTCATGAGATATCGCAGTTTGAAAAGTTGAAAAATCTATATTCTATATAATATGCACTTATATGTATACGTCATCGGTTCAATATAAGAAAAAATAATACGAATGTTACTAAAGCTTGTACAGATTGAATGAGTATTTTAAAGTATAAGACTATACTGTCAGTTCTTAATTCCCTTCGTGAGTAACCTTGAACCACATCTGCCAGCTACGCCATTGTTCGATTGTGAGGGTTGCATACCTGCCTATATTCTTAAACGAAATAACTGAGCATATAATATCTGTTTTGAAGGTAAGTGAGTAAACGTGCTTATTGGTAATATTTTCAATTTAAATTTGAGCTGTTAAATAAGTTTTACAAAATGTCTGAAGTTTGTTTCAGTTATGATAAACCGTTGGAAGAAAGTGAATGTGTCCTTGTTGATCGTGGAATGAAGACACTGATTGTTGCACAAGCTGAAAGAAATGACAAGTTTCTTAAATACTTGAAAGACAAGCAATCTGTGACAATCTGAGTGTTGTATCATAAAATACACTCGAAAGAATAGTATTGCTGCAGCTAAAAGACCACGTGAGACAGAACAAGGTTTAACATCCACGATAAGTCCACCTAAAATAAAACTATAATACATACTGGAGCACGAGTAAGTGAGACAGATATGTGTTTTAAAAGATATTGCTTACTCGTATAATAGTTTGCGGCGATAAAGCAAATGAAGAAGCTGAAAGGAAGAAAGCGCAGAATGTTCGTCGTATAATATATAAGTTAGATGTCTATTTTGACTATACTTCATTTTATATATATAATGGACAGCTTCAGTTTTTCACAAATTAGAGGTTCTCACTTTTCTTCAATTTCCAGTAATGCATACAGCATAAAATATTCTTATATCATTTACTGGATAGCAGTGTATACCAGAGAATTCAAATACGCAAGCATCTTGTTAATTGAAGCGTTTGACGAAGAGTCCACACAGACTAGTTCGCTGGAAACTTACAGTACAGCTGAAAATAGGAAACACGGATATAATAACAAAACTGGTTTAGGCGTTCTCTCATATCCCACCCATTACAGGAATCTAGTTATATACATCTGCTCCAGATAGATACATAATATAATCGAGAACGACCTAATTGAATTTTGGATGTATATTGACTACTGTTATACATGCTCCTGCATCCATTGTACTTGTTACGTGTTGCAGATCACGTTTCCCACAAATCCTTCAGGCTAAGATCTTGTGTATACTATATTAGAACAGGACGTAGATCATGAACGGCATATGTCCAGTTTCGCACGGGGATCACCCTTTGTAATTAATGCAACTGACCAATATGTCGAGTATTATAGACGGTCCTTGTGTGCATCAGTGGAACGAAATAGGGTAATGAAATTCTGATCGATATTTCGTTTCAGGGATTTGTGAAGATATTCCTTAACGAAGGGTATACAGGTAACGAAAATAATTTTTGTAATAAAGGATTAGCATGCATTTACAAGAGAAGCTATCATTACAGCCGCCCAGCACAAGAATAACTTCATTCTGCGTTATAAATGGTGACTAATATTCAACTGGATGGCTGTTTGAATGGTACTGCCCAGCATTCTGCTGCAAGCTTAACTCGAAATGTACATCGTCAGTACGGAAATGTTAGACCGAGAATATGTTTCTATTGATTGATTAACTGGGTCCCTTTTAATACGTCTATAGTCTTTTCATTCGGAAATTCAGCCTGAAACTTAATGTCGTTAGTATACAGGTTTGGAAAACACAGTCGTTGACATGGGAAATTCGATGTTAATCTAGCATCCATCATAATCTAGCATCCATCATCTAGCTCCATCATAATGGAGCAGTGGAGGAATCAAAAGCTCAGCGCGATGCGATGAAGAATAAACCACTGTTCACTTTCAATGTTTCAATGCTTCAATGCTTCGATCGAAGCATCTATCAGTACTGCCATTGAGAGAGAACAGTGGTTTATTCGTCATCGCATCGCGCTGAGGTTTCGATTCTTCCACTGGTCCGCTGAACTGTAAGTTACATTGAATTTTCTGTTTCTGACTGTCTTTTCCATACCGTTATACCTTCTTAATACCAAATTTCATTTCGATCGGTTCAGTGTTGTCGGAAATATTATAAAAATAAGAAACAGTTTCGAATGTGAACAAAACGAACAGTTGATTTCGTTCTACTCGTTAAAGAATTTAACAGAGATATTCAGTCCCAAATCTATCTTTTTCAGTTTGAAAGTTAGCTTGTTCACGAACAGACAAAATTACATTTCATCTCGGATTCTTCATCAGTGTGTCCAATCTTTGAGTTTGGACTTTCGAAAATTAAAGGCGTTCGAGAAAAAATTTAAGTCCGCTAGCAACCTAAAACAAGCGTACAAAAAGTAGCATATCCTAACGGTATCATTTTTAAACTCCAAGAACATTTGAAATAATTGTTACACTATTCGACTCTTAAGATTTTGAAACAAGAATGGGTTATCGGCATTTTTTCGATTCATTTTGGTTCGAATCAATTTTTTCAACATTCAATATTTAAAATTTACACATGAGTCTATAATAATATCGCTGTAGAATTTCATTCATTTCTTAATGTTTATAAGGGCCTAAGGGTCGAATGTTATTTAATACAACAGTAGATCGATCCAGTTCCGAATGGTTAAGCCCGGATTGTGTTTGTTCAGTAATTTCAGACAACCAGTCGTGTTCTACCTGACGCCTCTGCACTTAAAGTTAATAATGTCCAGCATTCTGTTTGTACACCGATACGCACTAATAGTAAAATGAACAAGTTTACTGACACTGCTCTAATATTGGATACTATACCTAACCAGTAATTTCGTGTTTAAGAATGTAGTGGAATCGATTGATATTTTCCATATGATTGAACATAAACAAACGTATTCCACATTTGTTTATATTATAATTTCTGAAACTCTTTGCGTTCGAAAATTATGCCCTTTACAACATACGCCAAACATATAAATAATTCGAGTTTTGAAAGATATGTCCATTGATCTATATTGATAAATTACCGTTTTTGGTTACTATTGAAGATTCTAAAAGCTGTCATAATTCACTATCGTATTCTGATTTCAAATCTTGTCTTGTCTTCAAGTCATATCATATACTCAATCGACTTAATTATCAAGAGTATTTCAACTGAATTTTTTTAAGCTGAGTGAGTAGTTTTTCTCTGAAATATTTCTTCCTGTTGAAAGAATGCCATTACTCAAAAAGAAATATGACTATATCAAGAGCCCTTCAGAAATTTGGAGAACAAATTGAACTATGAAAAAGCATTATTGTTGTAGTTTGTATAAAAAAAATGTCAATATATTTCCAGAGAAAAACTCCAGGCATGTCCCTTTATTCATATGAAGTTACCAGGATACTTCTAGAAATTAGTTGAACTATTAAGTTAATATCATTCTTGATCCATTTTGAAGCTTGATTTTATATTCAAGAAAAAACATTCATAATTCAAGAAAAAAATAAAGGCGTACTACTGCGTTCGAGATATTCAATTTCTCAGACAACTGTAAGTTGTCTGATGATGGGATACTTCACTTCCCGAAACTCGACAAGTCACAAGAAAATGTGTAATATATCTTTTTATTGGTAGTAAAACATACTAATTTCTACAATTTGTTTTAATCACTAAGAACCAGATAAAAATACGTGGTTTTAATAACAAAGGAAAGGTATAGTTATAGCAATAGTTTTGGCAGTCACATTAATAGAGTAGCCCATAATGTATCTCTTATTTGTGATTAAAAAAACTTTATACAGTTTTTACACATTAAAGTAAGCTTTGAAAAATTCTATTTTTTCGTGAAACTCTAAATATGAGTACCTTGGCCAGCGAAGGCTGTATCAAAATCACCAGAGTCCAGAAGACGTTGGCTCTTTTTGAAAAATCCTACAAAGAAATTATTTCACATAACCTAAAAGATTCAAAGATGATTTGAGTGAATTGATATCAATAAATACCTTTTTCGACCATATAATGGAAAAATTGCAAGGTTTGAATCAAGTATCACCCAAGAAAATCAACTTAGAAAATAGACATGGTTGGCTAAATAGAATTCGAAACTATGCTAGAGGCAAGTATTCAATTTTAGATTATGTGCTCAATACTGCAAATTCCTATTTGATCCCAAATCATGAAATTCAATGTGTAAACAATAAAATAACATACAAATCGCAAGCTCGGGATCTATTTGAGTTGTATTATGTGCAGAATATTCATGTTTGTTCAGGACGCATATGAAACATGATGATTAATCAATCCATATTCGATAGAGTAGAGAAAATTAATGTTTATTATGTTGTTTCCAACTTGCTCCACGAGAATTACAAATTTTTTCATCACCTACAATTATCCATTTTAAAAAAGTTTGAATTTCATTGCTTTCGAGATGTAGATCGTACATGGTGATGCGTTGAGTTTAATGAATTTTCTTATACTCATGAGAAACAAAAATATCAATTTACCAATTTGTTCCACATGTTTGAAGTGATTCAAAATTGTTGTTTACGATACAATCGCTGAGTAATAAGACGAACCGAATCAATTATGGCTTTGATTTATCTGCAATTTTATTTAGAGTAACAGACCATGCTTTCTTTGTCTTTAAGTGAAAAATCAGTAGCATAAAATTCTTTCAACAAATTTCAATATTACCGTTCTTTTTTGTTTCATCATCATTCAACTTCTCTAACTTTTTAGCCTCTTGTATTGAATTCGCTCCTTTTTCAAAATAGTGAAGAAAAATAGGACAATAGGACCGATGATGCCTCCAGCGTGTGAAGCAAACCATACAGTGCATTTTTCAGGATACAATGGAACCTGCAGGATTGTTTTCACTCCATATACGGCAATTTTGCTTGTTTATATAGCCGTTCAACCAGAAATGAGCTTCATTACTAAACACAATTTTACGATTAAAAAGTGGATCAACTTCAAGCTGTTCTAGGACACCAAGATCTTCACGCAAAATTTTCCTTGTGGTGGATACACATAGTGCAACTTGTTGTGAACGTTGACGAATAGACAAATTTGGATAATCATTAACACTATGACTTACACCAGTGATATTTTCTTCTGTAAGTACAGTTCTTTGTCTTGTTGTTGTTGTTGCATCGAGTAGAAAAAATGTTGTCCGAAATCTTTAGATAGTTCGACGAATAAGCTTGCTCTGATGGACGATTATGTAAACCATAATTTTCACGGAGTGCTCTATAAGTTTGGTGAATAGAACTCTGATTTCAAAAATAAATTTCAACAATTTGTAAACGTTGTTGCGGCGTGGGTCTTTCCATGATAATTTATCAAAGCTTACTGAACAGAAATGTCAAAACAACATGGCTTCTATCTTCTGTCAAATCACAGTTATCCCTATCGAAAGTTCTATAACTCTAAAAAAAAACACCCAATAGATTATTTAAATTTTTTTTTCTTAAATTATTTGACCCAACATATCAATGTTTCAAAAATATCCTTTCCGCACACTATGTTAGGAGGGAGTATAAGGCTTCTTTTTGAAAGTTTGCATGTAGCTTCTATACAGTTGGTAGAATCGTACAGAACTCCCCAGAAGATTCCGAACTTGTTTATATCTTTGGGACATGGAAACTTACTCAGTGCACCGGCAAAATTAAGTTTACCGGTTAAATTGATTAAGTTGTTACGAGTGAACGAGGTTAACTAATCACCGAAGTTAGCAAAGAACTAGACGTATAGACGAACATTTATTAAATCGTGGCGCGAGTTCCATTTTATACATTTACAAGAGTGGATAGTTACGAGCACTCTGAGTGTATCTTCAAGTTCGAATAGATAAGAAATGGGAACTATGTAGATCGTTCCTGACTTCACATTATCATTCTTCATTTATGTTGTAAATTAAATATAAAGTTTACGTACCTACGCTTACATTAATAAATACACTAGTTTGTACATAGCGTTAAGACTGAAATGGAAATTATCGGTCGAAAAGAAAGGTTTAATAAGGGTTGTGAGCACGAACAATTGCATTACGGAAATTAAGTTCGTCAAAACGGCCATGGAAATGTGGTGAAGTCAAGTGAGACGTCAGAGTGTGGAAATTGTGAGGTACAACTTGCTGTTTGTAAATGAGTACAAGAAAATTGTGGTGATTACGATCGAATATACTAGATCAATTACCAAGGAATATTTCTCGGAAAATACTCAATTAATATTTGGTTTATGATGTCTGTCCCCTGTAACAAACAGTGAAGTTATAGATAAAATAATATTTCTCGTCTGCACTTATGTCTGTGTCGATTATGATAACAACTGAGAAATAAACAGTCAAATTATCAGCAGAACACGAAAAAAAAATTCAAATTCAACGACCTGTATCCTTTTCCAGTGCAATATTTCATTGGGGAATATGTGATTTAATCGTCATATTTTGGTCCAAATAATCTGCTCTTAGCCTATGTTCCAATAGTTTTGATTCGCCCTGTGTACCTTTCGTAGTAGACTCTCGATATAGTAAACTTATTAGTACACGCCTAGTTCACTATTTTGATTTGTTCGCTAAAACGAAGCTCAAATGAAACAACATTGTTTTCTGGAATGAAAAAACGTTTATTTTACTTGGTATGATATCGGGTGTTTTTTTTTAGAGTGATAGAATTTTCGATAGGGATAACTGTGATTTGGCAGAAGGTAAAAGCCATGTTGTTTTGACATTTCTGTTCAGTAAACATTGACTTATTATCATGGAAAGACTCATGCCGCAATGACGTTTACAAATTGTTGAAATTTATTTTCGAAATCAGTGTTCTATTCGTCAAATTTATAGAGCACTTCGTGAAATTTATAGTTTACATAATCGTCCATCAGAGCAGCTTATTCGTAAAACTATCGATAGATTTCGGACAACATTTTTTCTTCTCGATACAACAACAACAACAAGACGAAAAATTGTACGAACAGAAGTAAATATCGCTGCTGTAAATCATATTGTTAATGTTGATCCAGATTTGTCTATTCGTCGACGTTCACAAAAAGTTGGAAATTTTTGCATGAAGATTTTGATCTATACCCATAGAAGATCTAACTGGTTCAAGAACTAAAGCCACTTGACGTCGTTTGTTTGCTGATTGGACCCTAGAATAGCTTAAAGTTGATCCACTTTTTTATCGTAAAATTGTGTTTAGTGATGAAGCTCATTTCTGGTTGAACGGCTATGTAAACATGCAAAAGTGCCGTATATGGAGTGAAAACAATCCTTAAGAAGTTCTGCAGGTTCCATTGCATCCTGAGAAATGTATTGTACGGTGTGCTTTATACGCTGGAGGCATCATCGGTCCATATTTCTTTAAAAACGATGCTGAAGCTAATGTTACAATGAATGGTGGTCGTTACAGATCGATGATCAATGATTATTTGTTTCAGAATTTGAATGATACCGACCCAGAAGTGTTTTGGCCTCCAAGTCAATATATTCGTGTTATTGATGAAATAAGGCCTGAGTTACACGAAAAAGTGGTCCAAAATTGGTCTAATCGGATGCGGTTCCTCAGAGTGGCCGTGGTGGACATATGCCGGAAATTATTTTTAAAACATAAATGTCATAAAATTATTTTTCAAATAAAGAAAAATTGCTTCAATCTTAATTTAAATGTGTTTTATTTCAATTTAAAGTTTTACCACTATAAAAAACACCCGATACTTAACGAAAATTAAACCATCAGCACTTCTTAACTCCTCCGCTAGCGGACGACTTGATGCATTGTCCAGGAAAAGAATTGCTCTAACAGAAAGTTTTTTAAACCTAGAACAATGAATCCAGCATCATAGCCTTGATTTTAAATAAATAGCGACAACAGACCTATGGAATAAACATCTTAAAGAACCATTTCTTTGAATATGAATCCAGTCATCCAATCTGTTTTGGAATTCCTGTATGTACTGGACCATTGAAATCGCGCATCGATGGAGGATTTCTTGCTTTTCCAATGACTAGTGGCTCCAGCTTATCATTGCCGGATGCATTTGTACAGGCTAGCAAGGTAACCCTCTCTTGGAGCTGTTTTTTCCTCAGGACCTACATATGTTTTGTCCGTAAGCAATTTCCAGATTTATCAGCATTATAAATCTGCTCCTTCGATAGCTGAAATTCAACCTCTTTTTCAAGCAGTCTTTTTAAATGTATTGACTGTCTCATTTGCAGATGACAGTTTTTCTCCTGAGATTTCAAGATATCGAATTCCAAAACGTTTCTTCTACCTTTGGAACCATCTGCTGCTCGCATTTAAACATGCGAGCCTCTTTGTTTTCTTCGTACAATAAATTATAAAAACAGTTACTGGAATATGTTTTCCTCTTTGCTTTAAAAACCACCAGTATAAAGCTTTTTCCATTCTAAGGCATTCAGATAATCCAAGAGTTTCAGTTTTTCCTGATCCAACGTCAGTTTGTGCTGATATTCAAACTATTCACTCTCCTATTTCGAATTGCTCAAATGCTCCAACACCTTTTTCTAATTGTTCAACTATTTCACCTTTTTGACTAAGCTTTAAATGAACCCTGCCCATACTTAAGCTTACTCGAAAACAGCGTTATAGTTTGGTACCGCTTTACCGAGGCAAATAACCAAAACTAAACAAAAGAAAACGTTTACCAATCGGTTTCTTGTTACAAATTGTCGAATTCTTCAGGTTCACTATTTAGAAGCTTCAGTTGTTTATTGTGTAGAGTACCAATGCAAATATTTATTTGTTGACTATTTGGAGTAGTTCATTATAAGCATTGTTCACTATTTAGAGTAGTTCATTATAAGCATTGTTCACTATTTCGAGAGTCTACTGTACTTGGAAAAATTTTCCAGAAATTTGTTACCAACTTCAAATGATTCGTTTCAATTCTTGTAAATCCTGAATAAAAATTCCTTCATTAGAATACACATCTGAAGTCATACAATTAAACAACTTTTCGTTATTCAACTGAAACAACGACTTTTTTTGTTTAATTGAAGTCGTTTAATTCAGTCATTTTGTCGGCATTGTGGTTTGAAGGAATATTATGGTACGAAAACCATTTTGCCGCATCTTCGAGTCCACTTTTTCATAGAGGTTCAGTTGGTCATCACGGACATGCATAAATAAATTCTTCAAAGCGTATAGCCCAGTTTTTTCGGACGCGATGGCTAAAGCGGTTTTTCGATTACGCACGTCTAACACACGGTTGAATGGAGATTCATCCCAATGAGCGTTACTAGGGCAATGAAGCATGAACGAAATTTGCCTTTCATTATACAGGCAGCGATAAAGAAACGGGCCACAATGGCCATTCAACCGAAAATCCAATATAACTTTGTCTTTACCGGATACGGAATAGTGCTTTGTAAACGATGAAAAGTTCGGTGTTGACTGAGGTTGATATTCTCTTTGCAGTAACATTCAGGAAAATAATTGAAAATAATGTGGAATTCTGCGTTAGTAACGTGAAAATATCGAGAATACAGTTCTTTACTTGAATTGACTCGCAAAGTAATGTCTTGTATGTATTTTCCATACTCTGGATGGCGCTAGTGTATTATTAATAACTAAACGTCTCTGTGTGTAGCCAATGTAGTTACTCGACAGACTTGTAGTCCCTAGCATACATTGCACTGATGAAAACCAACCAGTTTAAAACGTGCCTATGTCTGCAATTTGCCTCTATGATCAACAAAACCTTGACTAGATTGGTTGAGTATAGAATTGTTATACAGATGTGTGTTTCACTGTCTCGATTTCTAGAACTTTGTTACCATAGCTCATACTCCTTATTAATGATTTTTGATACTGATTAGCCGAATTAATTTATTTCAATGGAATAATATTATTAGAAAATTGGATTCAGAATTTTAACCTGATATAATGTGAGTATGAATCAATTCAGAAGCAATTGGGTTCCTTATGGACTGAAACAAGGAGATCTGGAAAGGCGATTATTTTCTTGTGAGTAGCTTCTTTAAAGGCAAAAAAGGGTTTCTACCCTGGGTTGTGACTCATGACGAAAAGTGGATTTTCTACTACAACCCCAGGAAAAAAAACTATGCCAATCTTTTCCATCTACCTCAATACCAACAACAAAACCGTACATTGGTGGTTCAAAAGTTATGCAGTGTATATTCGGGTAGAACCAAGGGGTTTCAGAAAATTGTTCTAATCAATATTTGAAATATTGAAAAAACTTTTCTTCAATTTATACTTACTGACTGATATGACAGGTGAAAATGGGCTTAATTTCTGAGAATAATTTGGCCCCAAAAATAATGATCATACATTCAGCGCACCCAATTAGCGATGTTCCGTTTCTTCGGAATTGAACAAAGTATGGTATTGCAAATATAACTTAGGCCTACACACCAGCTCAAAACAGATTCGAGATTTGAGGTAGATTTTTGTACCTGCCACATATTTGATTCCTAAACAGAGTCGATTTTTAGCATCCTGCGCTGAGCATCTGACAAAAACTCTTTGGCACTTGGCCTAGACACATCGACACACACTCTTTCGTTGTACTTCGACCGAACGGTCACGCAATATTTTTTACTCCTCGAAAAAATAAGTTCTATTTTCTCTCTATGCCCTTGAACAAGTTTATATGGGGTGTTTTTTAGAGTTATAGAACTTTAAATTGAAATAAAATACATTTAAATTAAGATTGAAGCCAATTTTTTTTTATTTAAAAGGTAATTTTATGACATTTTTCTTTCAAAAAAAAATTTCCGGCATAGATCCACCACGACTAGTTTTGAGGAACCACATTCGACCAGACCAATTTTGGACCCCTTTTTCGAGTAACTCAGGCCTTATTTCATCAATAACATGGTGTTATGTTGGCTTCCAAAGCGTCTATGGTTTCTGACTTATCAGCATAAACCAATGACTTGACATAACCCCAAAGAAAATAATCCAGTAGAGTTATGTCACATGATCTGGGAAGCCAATTAATTGGACCATTTCTCGAAATAATGTTATCGCCAAATCTTTCTTTCAATGAATCAATTGTTACGGTAGGTGTAGCACCATCTTATTGAAACCAAAACACTTCTGGGTCGATATTGAAATTTTGAAACAAAAAATCATTGATAATCGATCTGTAGTAAGCACCATTCACTGTAACATTAGCTCCAGCATCGTTTTTAAAAAAATATGGACCGATGATGCATCCAGCGTGTAAAGCACACCATACAGTGCATTTTTCAGGATTTGTTTTTTGTACTTGGGGGTTCATATGTAAAGTGAACCGAAAAGTGAACCCAGTGAAAGTGAACAACGCTGAAAAAGGTCATCGATCAACCCCTCCACGAGTAATATATGGTTTTCACGACAATTCAAGATTAAAAGTACACTGCAACAATTCCCTCAATTTGTGTGAAACAATTCAAACCTGTACATTTGAAAAAAATATATACTTTGGCTGTAAATGTACCCATTGAAGTCTAATATATCGCTTCTGTCCCCTTGAATCTCAGAATTTGCATACTGATTGATTCACGTTTAATCAATTAATTCTTTCAAGCAAAGTCAGCATTTTTCGAGGTCTCTATGTACGTATATATAAACAGTGTTTGTGAGATATTTCATTCAATTTAATTTCAAAAAATGTTAAAGAGATATTTCAAATTAAAATTTGTTAAGGTTTCAGAGAATTATTCTGATAAATATTTTGAATATTGAAGGTAAAAAACTCCTTCTAAGTAATATTCAATTCATGTTTATTTATAATAATTTTAATTTCTCTGTTCATGACAGCTTTCTGACTTTACTATATCTTTTCTTCATATTATTTTCTGTGGAAAAAATGAAGACTGTAGGGCTCGTCTTATGGTTTGTTCTTTGCAAGAGTTTTATTGGGGGATACCAGCACAGCTTTGGGGAGGCACGCCCCCCCCCTCTCCCCGGCTATGTACCTGAAAGAAACACTCGAACGCCAGATTTTGACATTTCAAAAGTTTTCCACGAACTTCTAAACGGAAGCTCTTGTTGCAAGACCCGATAATGCACGTTTTCCTCCACAATTTCTATTATACAATTATTTGTTGTTATTTGGGGTGTTATTACCCCAAAGCGAAAAATTCAATTTTCAACTCCTGAAAATTACAAGGGGGCAATTTGCATACCACCGAGGGCTTCGAAAGGTTGCAGGACTTTTTCTTGCTAAATACGTTGCGGCACTCTCGAATGCTGGGATTGGATGCAGTTTCTGTGTCGGCGAAAATCTAATTTTCTTTATTGAAGTCGTCGGCCCCTATATTTTTCCAAAATTTATCCTTTTTGACAGGTGAGAAGTCTTTTGTCTGCCGATTCCTATGTTGATTTATCTTCGCCCCATGTTTTATGCGGACGTAAGTCGAACGGACGGCAGAATGAATAAATTTGTGAGGTAATGGATACGATGATGTTTTATTCAGTATCATTTCGGGCAAAAATCCAAGCATTCCCTCTGGAGAAAATAGAGATTGACAAATACAAGTAAAATTATATTTCTGAAGCTTTGTGCATCATACTTTTTCAATATACACTATAGATTTCACTCAATGTAACCTTCGCAACAAAGAGGATGGGCAATCTAAAGTTTGCACTACTATGTTCTATACTAACAACAAAATCACACAAAGTTTTTAAGGCACTTTATGATCTTGATTAAACCACTCGACACTGCATAATGAATTTCTTTATTTAAAAACGTAATATAATTATATATAAAATAAAATAATAAGAAACGTTTTTTTACTTGATAGAATGATTATTTTATATATAATTACATTAGGTATTGAATTGAATCAGCCCTTACTTGGTGAAAATCCATATTAAATAATATTTAAATAAAGTTATTCCGATTTTCACAAATTGTTATTGTTATGTTTACAACAATCGTTTCGCTATCACAGTAACATCATCAGGCAGGTTTACATTTTGAATAACAAAGCTTGTTTCCGAAATCCTTTACTATTTATATTACAGTAAGTACAATAAATTTTTATTGAGCACTACATATTTACATAAGACAGACTGGAAGAACTTTCCGACATAGAATTTGTGAACATGTGGAGAGTTTCCTCAATAATAAAAGTAATTCTACATATTCTGACCATTTGCTAGAAACAGGACATACTTTCAACCATAATTTTGAAATTCTACATATAGAAAGTGAAAGTTATGCCTTGAATCTGTTAGAATCCGTAGAGATAAATAAACATAATAAAATTGGAATATTACTTAATGAACAGATAGATTTAAATAACTCACCTCTGTTAAATATATTCAGATAAGCTGGAATTTGCAGAGACCCTTTTTTGGGTTTTAGTGCTCAATAAAAATTTATTGTACTTACTGTAATATAAATAGCAACGGATTTCGGAAACAAGCTTAGTTATTCAAAATGTGAACCTGCCAGTGATTGTTGTAAACATAACAATAAAAATTTATGAAAATCAGAATAACCTTATTTAAATTAAATTTAATTATATTAGGTTTTTAAATAGAGAAATTCATTATGCAGTGTATTATGAGTGGTTTAACCAAGACCATAAAGTGCCTTACAAACTCTGTGTGATTTTGTTGTGAGAATAGAATATAGAGTACCTCGGACATTAGATGAACCTAGTTTGAATGTCCTAGATGTCGTATGGGTAAATTTATTTGTTGTTGATTGATTTTATCTTCTAAATGTAAAGTTGAACTTTTCTTATCTAAATTCTAATTATTTTCTGAGGATGTGCTACAAGTTTTTGAAGTAACTTATTTGAATATATTAAATATTTCAAATAAATAAGTTTTTGTGGAGTTCTAAAATTTATGTTGTATATTTTTGAGAAAGATTTAGTTTTCATAAATATAATATCGGAAAACGAAACATTTTGTCACAAGCAGAGCTGCGTACGCTTGTCTGAAGAGTTCAGTGCGCATGCTTGGAACGAAACAAACATTTATTTATTTATTAATTTTAATTGGCAATTTGTATTTATTTGGTGTTTGTAATTCCATTTGTTATTGTATAATAAGTTTTGATTTTATACGTCTATTAAATATGAGCAGTGCTTATAAGACCTTAATTTAATTCTGAAAGTTTTTTGCATAAATTTTTTGAATTGAAATTGTAGAAAACTAACATATTAAATAAGGTTTGATATTCTAATATTGTACATAGATTAGGTTATATTGAATTACTTCGCTGTTTTTCGATATTGATTATTATATGTCAGTTGATGAAATTTACCATTTATGGAACAGTGTTCTTGAGACAATAACGTGTACCGAAAGATTTAAAGATATGGTAAGATATTTATTGAAGGAATTGCATAGTGATTCATATTTTTTCAACTCAAAGAAGGTTACATTCTGAACGGTAAACAGCAAAACAATTTTAGCACACAACTAGCCATTTGCCTGCTTATTGAAATATGTGACCATATCGGATTACGCTGCGAACTGCTACTCAGTCGATAAACATTTCTTCAAATTTGCATCATGCCGCATAACCACAGCGTACTTAATGATCGTTTCTATGTTCCCGAACAGCTTATCCATTTCCGATATGGACCGATAACTGTACTCTAAACTGAACAACAATAAACAACGATAACTAATAAAGTTAACACAGCCATTGTTGCGGTTGCATATTGAATAAAATGAGGTCTTATCGTGATTTCCGCGCCGTACAGTGATACCGTTTTCTTTTGTGGTCAAAGCTGCTAGAAGATCCTCGATGAATCAGTTGAAAAGGTTTATCGTTCAGTTGGAACGGCGTACTTGCCTTTATTGCCGTCCTATTTGCAGCAGCTCTAATTGGACGCAATTGCAGGGATATTTTAGACCATTTTCAATTGCATTTCGGTTAATGTGCAGATTATTTCACGTTGAATGCGAGTACGACATGCCGATTGAGGAGGATCGGCTGAAAAATGCGTTTTGAGAGTGGCAGAGATATTATTCATTCTGCTTAATACTCTCTCTCTCTCTCTCTCTCTCTCTCTCTCTCTCTCCCTCTCTCCCCCCCCTCTCTCTCTCTCTCTCTCTCCCTCTCCCCCCCCTCACTCTCTCTCTCTCTCTCTCTCTCAACTGTGATTGAAAACAGAATGTTGAAATGGATGGAGAAGAAAAATCTTTTAAACAAAAAACAGCATGGATACAGAAAAGGTCGAAGTATAACTACTGCACTAATGGAATTGTTGACTAATGTGATAGAAACTATGGATGAAGGAGATTTTGTAGAGATGCTAAATATTTGATAGATTCGGTTTTTACTTAGTCGAAACTCATTTTAATTCATGTGTATATGAGACAGTAACTTATTTCCACAAAAATATAATAAAAATAACCTTAGTACCTACAAAAAAACACAATAGAGATGCTAAATTTTGACTTAAGTAAAGCTTTCGATGCAGTCTCACATGTGACCCTGCTTAAGAAACTGAACGCCTGCTGTTTCAGAGGAAACATCCTTAAACTGTTGGAATCGTACATGGAAAAAAGATTTCAGAAAGTACACTGGAATGATGTTATGTCAACAGAAAAAGATTTAAGGTATGGAGTACCTCAGGGTTCGATACTGGGACCTGTATTGTTCTTGATGTATTTGAATGATATCATTATCGAAAATTGTAACTGTCTATGCTTGTACTGCTATGACGCCTCCATAATAGTAAAATCGAAGGATGGAAAAGATTTCACAGTCAGGTTAAAGCTCGCACTGATTGAAGTAGAAAATTGATTCTCCTTGAAAGGGCTGAAATTAAATACAGAGAAAACAGTTGAGGGAAGTAGGGGGAACCCAGCGAACGCCAGATTTTTCGGTGTAATCCTAGATAATAGATTGAGTTGGGCCGCTCATATTGATTACACTCGCAACAAATTTTCCAGTGTTCAAAATGAGCAGAACTGCATATTTTGGAAACTTTCAAAGTTTTTTTCTGCAAAAAAAAGCTCTCCGAATTATTTATGGAATAAGTCACCGAGAATCTTGCAAGCCGACTTTCATGAATAGTGGAATACTAACCTTTCCATCCCTTTATATAAAGGAGTGTCTCAAATAAGTGCACTATAACAGTTCCAACATACCAAAAAATGGGACACATCACTTGTTTAACACCAGATATAAAAATGATTTTATTACACCATTGCACGGGAAGAAAAATACGCAAAATTTTCGCACTACTGGGGTATAAAAATGTTCAATAAATTACCTACAGACGTGAAAGATTTACCAGAACGTGTTTTCAAAAAGAGGATTCATGATATCTTAGTTGAAAATGCATTTTATTCAGTAGAAAATTTTTGACTTTTCCACATTTAATGATTTATTATTGACGAACCATGTGAAATTGATGGCAACAAATTATTATTATTATATAAGCTAATTTTCTAACTATGGAGCTTGATGGTCTCACATGACATTATAGTGCCTTTTCCAGTGGAAAAGCACTTTCAACTATATCTCAAGTCATTTTCTCCTCAGTCTTCTATATTAAGGCAATATTTATAAATGCAATAGATGGTTGGTGTGGCTTTCCAGTTTAGCATGATGTTTCTCGCTCTTCTCTTTAATGGCATCCTTTACATAGGGGACTCGTTAATCTTCGTGCAGGGTTTAATAATTGCAATTGAGTTTTGTTTTCTGCGGATACTTTCTAGACAGACTATATAATCAACACTCATACAATATCAAAAGAAGATGAAAGTATCTAAAGAAAATATAGTATACTGATCGAACTTACTAAACAAACTTTTAATGGAGACCGCAATGTTTCATACCGGCTTTGTAAAAAACAACTTCCACTCCAAAAATGCCCAAGATAACCTCTCTTCAGAAATCTCTTTTAAGAATTTGTAACACATCTCCAAAAAGGACCTTGGGAATTTCATCGATAATCATCAGACCACTTTCAAAACTTTATCATTTCAACATGACTTTTCAATGACAGATAATACGATCCACTCAAATTCTAATCATCCACATTCTCAAAAACTAGCAGCTTATAAAAGCATGATATTTAGATTAATCAACATACCTATGACACAAGAGAATTTTGATAGAGAACTGAATAAAATAAAACAGATTGCATTTAACAATGGTTTCATTCCGTTGATTATAAATGAATTTTTGGAACGAATGTAATTTAAACAGTCAATATCGCTTAAATATTCAAGAATAACTATTGATGAAAAATATATTTCTTTAACGTACATAAACATAAAGTCCGAATTGCAAGATATTTAAAGAAAAAGAGTTAGGAAATTTAATAAAAAATAATAAAGATTTGATCCATAAAAACAAAAAGTTGGAATCTATAAGTTAAACTGCGGTATTTGCCCATCTGTGGGTCAGACAGGTAGATCTTTCGGCACTAGGGTACGTGAACACGAGAAAGCATATCTTGAAAAAAACGGAAATTCAACATATGCTTACCATCTTTTGGAGACAGGACATGATTTTGACAATAACTACAAAATCTTACACCTAGAAAACAAGAACCTCAGGTTGAACTACCTAGAAGCCCTCGAAATTAACAGATACAATAAAAAACCGATTCTCCTAAACTACCAGACGGACCTCAATAAATCCCCCTTATTTATGCTTTTCTGAAACTTTGTGTAATAATAAGAAAACAAATTACTGTAAATTCCCACTACCTTCTTTTCTATACATTTTGAATATTTAAAGAACTCAATCTCAATTATGTGGTCAGTACCATATTCACCTGACGAAGTCATTTTGTCATGACGAAACAATTGTTGTAAAATTAAATAAATTAGCGGAAATCAAGTTGTTTTACTCTAATCATCAGAGAGGTTGAATAAAATATTTTTTGAGACACAGTTATATCTAAAAAATACTATATGCACGAGTGAAAAATTAAAATGTGAATATTGTAAACTGAAAATGAAGTTTCAATATTTTGGGAGCTGTTTTGGAGATATAAGCGTTTTTTGGTTTTGAAGTTGACTACTTGCGCAACCAAATTCGATATTCGATTTATTTTCATCTTTCAGATTTCTTTTTTACAGAACTCACATTTAAAATGTTCTTCAGTCGGCTCACTAAAAAAAATCACACCTGGCATCAAACATTTTGTTTTCATATGACATTTACGTATTTTTATTAAGTATTTTGCATCCGATTCTAGTTGTTTGCTTTCTTTCACTTCGTTATTATTTCTGAGTTTGCAATGCCTTATTCTTACTATATTCTTAGTATATTGCAATGAGTGATATGGTTTTCATGCATGGTCGTGCCAACGGGAGTGGTACTGAAGCAGGTCACCCTTGTGCAACTTCCTTCTCATGTGACGTTTAATCAAGTTTTTAGACGATTGAGGGGAAACTGATTCCTTAAAAAAAAAGCTCGTGATACTGGACCAAGATCTGTAAGTACTCCAGAAGTTGGAGAGAAAATTTTCAAATGTTGTGACTGAAAATCCCGGTACAGTGTACGAAGAATTTCAGCAAAAGAAGGAATAAGTGGCCCCCTTGTCTGGAACTATGCATCAACAACTTATCTATTCATTCCTATTCAACGCGTGCAAGCTTTTAATCTTTCTGAATATCAAGCCAGAAGGACATTCTGTCAATGGATTTTAACAAAGATTGCTAAACTTCCGCATTTTTCTTCTAATATCCTTTTCACTGATGAAACCGACTTTAACAAAGATGGAATTTTTAACTTTTATAATAGCCTTATTTGGGCACATATAAATCCACACTCCATTCATTAATCCAGGCATCAACAGCGTTTCAGTATAAATATCTGGCTAGGTATTTTAGGATATCGTTTGTTAGGACCAGTAGTTTTACCACGGCATTTAACAGGAGCCGCATACCTTAACTTTCTTCAAAATACCTTGCCCGATTTTCTAGACGTGGTACCTTTATACACTTGCTGTTAGGGAGCATTTAGTTAAAATATTTCCCAGAGGATGGATAGAACGAGGAGGCCGGTATCATGGCCCGCTAGATCTCCCGATTTGAATCCTTTGAACTTTTGTATTTAGAGTTATTTGAAAAGTTTAGTGTATGCAACGTTAGTGAATAACATTGCAACATCGGACTGAACTATCCTGTCAAACGATCCGAACAAAACCAGGTCTTTTCGAAAGAGTAAGTAATTCCTTCATGCGACGATGTACTTCCTGCGTTGAAATGGACGTTGGTCATGTGGAACATCTTCTGTAAGACACTTGAAGTCAAAAATAAATCGAATATCTTCTGTAATTTATCGTATTTGATAGCGCTAGTAGTTAATATTTTGAAAAACCGAAAATCGCTCATATCTCCAAAACGGCCCATGTTTATATGAAACTTTTTAATTATTTTAAGGTCTAGAATTAGCTCCCAAAATATTGAAATGTAGTTATTAACACCCGGTATTTTATCTCCTTCTAATTGATGCTGGATGAGTGTTAATTCTATGTCTACTGAAAAGAAACTGTGTTCATAAGGCATTTATTTAATTTAATCTTAAAAAGTTTTCCAGCAAATTTTATAAAATGAAAATTTGTCGCGAGGTTTAACCGAATTACTCTGTTTGATGTTTGGGATGCTTCCTTCGATGTCCATGATATCTGGATTTACCAAAGGCTTCAATATTAGGTGATTAGTGATGAGTGAAAGTTATTGTTGGTAATCAATAATCGACTGCTGTCAAAAACATACGTCATCTCTGCTCACATGCCCTTCTGAGTTGATTCGTTTCATCCATCATCATGTTTTCCAATCAGAACATAAATTCATTTTCTGATCAGAATAACACAACGAGTTTCTGATTGATAACTTGGAAATATCAGTGCAGACTGCTCAACCGTCTGTAAAGCCCTTGAAGAATAACTTCCCTTATCCAAATAATAGGAGAAATATTCAAATGAACAAATCCCCAAAGATTGAGCTGCCGGTCCGCAGATTCATTCTATTAATCGGGGATTTTCGTCAAGTTTTAAAGAGACCCGAATCTGCCACTTGCTCAATTTACAGTTCAAACAAAGCCGCGTACCCGATTGTTTAGTCAGAAGACGAAACTAGGTTGGTTTCTTGTAAATAATGCAGCTTTAATCAAGGCCCTCTAACGACTACAACACTAACGCCAAATCCCCCGGAGAGAATTATAAAATAATGGGGTGTGAATAATTGAAATAATTTCGGAAAAGACAAGAGTACAGAACTGCGGAAGACCAGAGGCGCTCCATCGGCATTGCGGAAAAAGACCAGGTGATCAATTTTTAATATAACGAATTAGAAAACATAAAATACTGAAAACATTTACGAAATGTTTAATTGAATCAGTCCTTACTTGACGAAAATCCATATTAAATATTACAACAATTGTTTCGCTATCACAGTAACATCTTCAGGTAGATTTACAGTTATTCAAAATGTAAACCTACTTGAAGATGCTATTGTGATAGCGAAACAATTGTTGTATTAAATAACAATGAAAAATTGTGAAAAATCAAAATAACCTTGTTTAATATTACTTTACAAAATGATTGATATTGATTTTGTCCTACGTCTAGGAAAAAAAACCTTTTCCATCTAATGGTATAAAGAAGACTTTAAATTCTATAATATATATTGGAACTATATACAAAAACTATAAAAAAAATATCTTTATATAAAATCAGTATAAAATATTCTTCAGGAAAAACACCCCGACATGAAACGTATTAATACAAATGAATTAACAAAAACTATATGAAAATGCATATTAATATACAAATACAAGAAAATCCACTATTCCAAAATTATCTGAAATTCTCAAAATAAAGGATCAAATAAAAATAATTGAACGAGAACTCCAACATTTTATAGCTATTTCTAGACCTCTTCAGAAATGTATTGAATTCAGAATCAAATATATCGGGTGTTTTTTTGGAATGATAGAACTTTCGATAGGGATAACTGTGATTTGACAAAAGGTAAAAGCCAACATGGCTTTTACCTTTTGACATTTCTGTTCAGTAAGCATTGACAAATTATCATGGGAAGACTCACGCCGCAACAACGTTTACAAATTGTTAAAATCCATTTTCAAAATCAGTGCTCTATTCGCCAAACTTATAGAGCACTTCGTGAAATTTATGGTTTGCATAATCGTCCATCAGAGCAGCTTATTCGTCGTCGATAGATTTCGGAAAACATTTTCTCTACTCGATGCAACAACAACAAGACAAAAAACTGTACGTACAGAAGAAAATATCACTACTGTAAGTCATAGTGTTAATGATGATCCAGATTTGTCTATTCGTCGACGTTCCATTGTATACTGCAAAACACACTGTATGGTGTGCTTCACACGCTGGAGGCATCATCGGTTCATATTTCTATAAAAACGATGCTGGAGCTAATGTTACAGTGAATGGTGCTCGTAACAGATCGATGATCAATGATTATTTGTTTCAAAATTTGAATGGTATCGACCAAGAAGTGTTTTGGTTCCAACAAGATGGTGCTACACCTCATGCTGCTACCATGACAATTGATTTATTGAAAAAAAAATTTGGCGATAACAATATTTCGAGAAATGGGCCAATTAATTGGTATCCAGGATCATGTGACATAACTACACTGGATTATTTTCTTTGGGTTTATGCTGATAAACCAGAAACAATAGACGCTTTGGAAGCAAACATAACTCGTGTCATTGATGAAATAAGGCCTGAATTACTCGAAAAAGTGGTCCAAAATTGGTCTGGTCGGATGCGGTTCCTCAGAGCTAGTCGAGGCGGACACATGCCGGAAATTATTTTCAAAACATAAATGTCATAAAATTATATTTCAAATAAAAAACATTTGGCTTCAATCTTAATTTAAATCTTTTTCATTTCAATTTAAAGTTTTATCACTCCAAAAAAAAACACCCGATATCATAAGATCAAAATTTGACTCATCAAATAAGATGAAATCTGGAACGAATAAACTCAAAATAAGTTTTAAAGTATCCAAAATAAAACAGGAGTGATCAACGTGTTGTTACTATCAACCTATTACTATTTGTACTCGGAACACAGAAAAACATAACATTTAAATTCACCCCAAATAATGTCCCATGATAAGAAAATTAACCAAAAATTAAGGAACATGTAAGCGACGGAATATCTATCTATCTCTTAATCATCCATCGATAGCATAAACAATATTAAAATAATTAGGAAATAATTCAATAATCACACAAAATTTCGAATCGGTGTTTATATATTTTCCAATTTGAATATTTCTGCTTTTAAGTTCCCCTTTTAATGATGTTCTTCAACAAAAAATGTCATCTTATTTTCACTTGGTGATTCTGAAAGCACACTTCCTGACCGACATCAAGAAGTTATTTTTAGGACAATAATAAATTAAATAAAATGGGAGAAAGTTTATTGCGAAATGACTATCACATTAATTTATGGAATTTGTGGTACGCCACTGGAATAGCTCCACTAAAAGGAGGTGAAACGATTCAAATTAAGGGACGGACGCCTCCAGCGAGACTTAAGCCTAGTTCAAACATTCTTCTCAGGACTTTGTTCGAGGATGTGCGTGATTTAGCTTTGAAACACTGAATTTTATAAATTCTTGGGAATCTTATCCAAAACTTAAGGAATCCTGATTGTGCTCTCCGAAAGCTCAGAGGGTACACTGACGGAGCTGAAATTGGTAATTTCGATGAATAATTATGTGATGTGTTCCACGCTTTTGATTAAACTTGGAATAATCTAGGGTCAGTGATATAAAACGAAAAGTTCAAATTGATTCGACGGATTTATGCACTGAGTTCTTAATGAATTTCTCTTCAAAGCTTATTGCAAATGACATTTCTGAAAATTAGCATATGTTTTCCCTAATTATTAACCGGTGTGGGAGTATAAAACTAGAGTTTCCCTATATAGGGTGGTGCTAACCATCTTCTTCAAACGACTGACGAAGATTTTCAACATATAGCAACCCAAGTTCCATACACCGGTATATTTGCAGAAAGCATTGGTTTCTTGTTATCATTTGAGGAAAATTTCTTCGGATGCTTAACGAAGCTCACGGTGAACATGCTCTTGGTAAAAAACACAGTGTTTGGAGTGGTTAAAAAAATTCAAAAATGTTGATTTTGACGTGAGAAACGGAGAACGTGATAAGCCGAAGTAGTTCTTAAACAACGAATTGCAAGCCTTATTGGATGAAGATGATACTCATACTCAACAAGAACTCGCGGATCATTTGAATGTGATGTAAAAAGCTGTATTATATTAGGAGCTGTCAAAACCTGGTGCTACCAATAGCAAATCATCGATTTAAATTGATCAACACAAAATCATTATGCTCCATGATAATGTCCCATCACAGACAGCAAAGTGGTTCAGTGAAACGATCAAGGCATTCAGTTGGGAAATGCTAGCGCACGCGGGTCATGTTCCAGACTTAGCTTCACCTGATTATCATCTTTAATATATTTAAAAATATCGTTTTTGTAACTTTCAACCACAATTTTCAATCAAAAATTCATTAACACTCACTGAAAATCTTAGAAGCACCGAAATACCACCTAGTGCAAAATTAGTCTCATTTGATGTGAATTTTTTTCCTAAGGTACCACCTCAAGATGTAAAACCCTTACTGAAGAAATGCTATTCGAATGAATTGAATTGGGTTATAAAATCAGATATAATACCTTTACTTAAAATTTGCTTGGATCAAATTTATTTCAGTTTTAATGGTACAATTTACAGCAGTACAGAAGGCTTAATTATGAGGAGTTCCTTGAGTCCACTGTTAGCTGAAATTTTGATCGATAGTTTAACCAAACAATTCATGAAAATAAAAACAGAATCACTCATAAGATAGTTTATTGTACAGATATGTAGTTATCATTATCGTGTGCCTCAAAGGTACCAACAGATAAGTTGAAGGTTTTCTCCAGTACTTGAATTAATTACATGAAACTATTGAGTTTAAAATGGAAGTAGATACTGAAAACTCATTAGATTATTTGGATTTAAAATAACTGGAGTCAAACATAATTTTTCTGTTCTTCATAAACCTTCTTATGCAGATATAGAATCTTTCAATGGGAACGCCCCATTTTTAAATTGAAATTAGCATGGCAGCCATTGCTTATTTGTGATATTGGCAATGTGTTTGTCAATCACCTTTGAACAACGTTTACAAATAATCCAAATTTATTATGAAACACTGCAATCTGTTACTCTAACTTTATATGCTTCAACTTCAATTCTTGGTCGTTATAATCGTCCGGATAAATGAACAGTTGAACGTTTAGTGAAGAAGATTGAAATAAATTTTACACTTCATGATGTTACAGTGCCTGTGAGACAAAGAAATGCAAAAAGTGAAGAGAATATTGCTGCCGTACGTGAAACTGTTCGTAAAGACCAAAATTTATCGATTTCTCGAGGTTCACAAGAACTAGACATCTACCAGACGTATTTGTGGCGAATGTTACGAAAAGACCTTGGTTTACATCCATACAAATTGTTTTAAACCAAGAACTTAAAACAACAGATCATTTAAAGCGTCGTGTATTCAGTAGTTGGTGCTCAGAAAAAATCGGAAACGATGCAGATTTTCATAAGAAAATCATTCTCACCGATGAGGCTCATTTCTAGTTAAACGGTTATTTTAACAGGAGAATTTCCGTATCTGGAGTGATGATAAACCTGAAGAATATCAAGAACTGCCATTACATCCTGACAAACTTACTTTTTGGTGTTGATTTTATGCTAGAGGAGTCATTGGACCTTATATTTTTTAAACTAAGCTTATGAGGCGGTAACTGTTAATGGAAATCGTTATCGTTTAATGTTGACTAATTTTTCTGGCCTCAGTTGGTTCGTCTTGATTTGCAGAACATGTAGTTTCCACAGAACGGTGCCACTTGTCATACTGCCAATGACACACTTACTTTATTGAAAACAAAATTCGATGATTCGATTATTTCGAATAGATTATCCGCCTCGTGCCTGCGATTCAACTCCATTTGACTTCTTTCTTTGGGGTTAGATTAAGTAATTCGTTTACAACAATCATCGAGCAAGCTAAGACGATTTACAGATCAATATTGAATGAGTAATTGCTAACATACGACCTGATTCATGTGATAGAGTCATGAAAAATTGGGTTCAACGACTTCATTCCTGCCAGCGTTGGACATGGCGGACATTTGAATGATGGTTTGTTCCATACCTAATGGTATCCATTGTGCTTTATATCGAAATAAATATTTCAATAATTTTCAAACGATTAATGTGTTTTATTCACAAAACAAAATGGGGCGCTGTTAATGAAAGACCCTTTATTATAATTCTCAAAAACTCGTTTCATCCATTCCAACCTAAATTCATCATATCATAGCATGACACATATTAACAATTCCTTTATTTCCGAATAATTTTCATCCATAACTAAATTAAATTAAACAAATAGCAACTGATAATAGTTATCGTCACCTATAAAAGTCAGTATAATAGCCAGAATACAATACAAAAATGGTATTTACGAAATATACTACATGCTGAAAATCGAATAAAAATATACAGTTCTTTCAGCTACTTTGTTAAATTATCTCTAAAAATATCTTAGAGAGGTATAAGGAAGCTATCAGGTGTTTTTTTTAGAGTGATAAAACGTTCGATAGGGATAACTGTGATTTGACAGAAGGTAGAAGCTATGTTGTTTTGACATTTCTGTTCAGTAAGCATTGACAAATTATCATGGAGCGACTCACGCTACAACAACGTTTACAAATTGTTGAAATTTATTTTCAAAATCAGTGTTCTATTCGCCAAACTTATAAATCACTTCGTGGTTTACACAATCGTCCATCAGAGCAGCTTATTCGTCGAACTATCGATAGATTTCGGACAGCATTTTCTCTACTCGATGAAACAACAACAAGACGAAGAACTGTAAAGAAGGAAATATCGCTGCTGTAAGTCATAGTGTTAGTGATGTGTCAAATTTGTCTATTCGTCGACGTTCACAACAAGTTGGACTCTGTGAATCCACCACATGGAAAATTTTGCGTAAAGTTCTTGGTCTACACCCATACAGTATCCAACTGGTTCAAGAACTTAAGCCACTTGACCATAATAAGCGTCTTTTGTTTGCTGATTGGGCCCTAGAACAGCTTGAAGTTGATCCACTTTTTTATCGTAAAATTGTGTTAAGTGATGAAGCTCATTTCTGGTTGAACGGCAATGTAAACAAGCAAAATTGCCATATATGGAGTGAAAACAATCCTCAAAAAGTTCTGCAGGTTCCATTGCATCCTGAAAAATGCACTGTATGGTGTGCTTTACACGCCGGAGGCATCATCGGGCCTTATTTCTTTCAAAACGATGCTGGAGCTAATGTTCCAGTGAATGGTGCTCGTTATAGATCGATGATCAATGATTATTTGTTTCAAAATTTGAACGGTATCAACCCAGAAGTGTTTTGGTTTCAACAAGATGGTGCTACACCTCATGCTGCTAACAATTGATTTATTGAAAGAAAGATTTGGCGATAACATTATTTGGAGAAATGACCTAATTAATTGGCCTCCAAGATCATGCGACATAACTCCACTGGATTATTTTCTTTGGAGTTATGTCAAGTCATTGGTTTATGCTGATAAACCAGAAATAATAGACGCTTTGGAAGCCAACATTACTCGTGTTATTGATGAAATAAGGTCTGAATTACTCGAAAAAAGGGTTCAAAATTGGTCCAGTGGAATGCGGTTCCTCAGAGCTAGTCGTGGTGGACATATGGCGGAAATTATTTTTAAAACATAAATGTCATAAAATTATCTTTCAAATAAATGAAAATTTGGCTTCAATCTTAACTGAAATGTGTTTCAGTTCAATTTAAAGTTCTATCACTCTAAAAAAAACACCCGATACCTTTGGAATGGCAGCACATGATAGAAAAAAACGGTGCTTATCTGAGCAAATCGGACAATCGGAAACATTTTAAATCAAGTCTTCAAGTTCACGCAAAAAAAATGGAATTTTTTCTCTCAACCTATTATGTATGTGTATTATTTAATCATTAGTGAATAGGTTATTATTAGATCACTATTAATAGATCAATATCAATTCAAGACGGAATTCAGATCGACCACATATAATGCCAGACTTCACACCTGAGGAACTCTGAAAGCAATACCCCGTTGCCACTAAAATACCCATCATTACACGAAATTAATTAGATACCCAATTAATCGTCGATTTATATCTATCCTCCAGATAACACTTCAACTCGGAATTTTTTTAATTACAGCACTTCACACCATAACGAAGCGATCGGAATAGCCTCGCCGCAATATTATCGCTGACCAACTTCCGGTGGCAAGGCATGCATATACGCGCCAATGCCCCGTACCGATTTTGTGGCCCCACTCCGGGGCAGTTTCTCCGGAACAAGTACGGTTCCGGGCTGTGGAGGCGGCTTGAACAATCAGTCTACGCCCGGATGGACAACACTGTGTCCACAACAGTAATGAGGCGTATTATTAAACACAAATCGACTTAATGGACGTCTGTTATGATTACGATCCAGCACTATGGGCCGGTTGGCCTGGGTAAATGCATTTGGGAATACGCATTCGGTCTGCATGCACCACAGCTTCATTGTGGTTTCTTGGTTATGAAATATACTAACTGACATTAAAATGAGACTGCCTTATTTGTATCGGGTGTTCAGATAAGAGCGCAAGATTTGAATTGCGCGCCATGTTTGACAGTAATAATGTCACATGATTATTACGTGACAGATCGAAAGATGACAGATGGGAGTTAGTAAACATGGAGCATTGCACGGTAGAACAACGCGTCCTGATCGTCAAAAGTTATTATCTAATGGTGAAAGTTTAATGCCACTATTCGTAAAGTGCGTCCAATATTCGGTCGAAATAATGTGTCTAATTCATCTACTGTGAAATGAATAATCAAAAAATTCGAAATTACTGCTTCTGTTAGTTATGTGAAACATACGATACGAGCTCATAGAGGTCGTTCAGAACAAAAGATCACGGCAGTTCGCGAGAGTGTGACAGAAAGGCCAGAGACGTCAAATGGCTATCGGGCGCAAGAACTTCTACCAGTAGAGCAGTTTGCTCCTGGTCGTGTCATTTCCAGATTTGGTGACCAGAATTGGCCTCCACGCTCTTGCGATTTAATGCCTTTAAACTTCGGGCTGTGGGGTTATCTGAAATCACAGGTTTATGCCAATAAGCCTGCAACCATCGAAGCATTGAAAGCCGAAATTAGACGCTTTACCAATGAACCATCACATGTATTCAATAACGTTATTGAAAACGTCGTCGAAAACAAAGCCATTTACAAGATATTTTGATTCCAAAATGTATTTTTTCTAAATCAATAAATATTTAGATTAAAATATATATATATATATATATATATATATATATATATATATATATTAATTGAAATATTTATTGATTTAGAAAAAATACATTTTGGAATCAAAATATCCTGTAAATGAGACAGCAATTTATTTCCACAAAAATTTTTGTACTACTACAACAATTGTTTCACCACGATGTGGCTTCTCCAGGTATTACATTGTACTGTCTGATGGTATTCAGTGTAACCGAGTTTAAATACATTTTTAGGTACGTGACCAAATAATGGAAACACAAGTCATAAATTCACAATCGAAGAAGAAGAGAAAAGTATTAATTTTCTTGACCTCACAATAACAAGACTAAATAATTTAAATGAGTTTAGTATTTTTCACAAACCCACACATACAGACATCAAAATACATAAAACTTCAAATAACCCCACCAACCAAAATATGTCAGCATATAATAGTTTTATTCATAGATTAATGAATGTCTCTTTGAATTCAGATAACTTTTTGAAAGAATTGAATATTATTAAACAAATAGCGTCAAACAACTATTACAATCCCTTTCTTATAGACAAAATGGTATCCAATAAACAATTAAATCTCGTGTACCCAATCATAAAAGAGGACAATACACAGAAATATTTTTCGTTATCTTATGTCAATGGATTATCTGAAAATATTGCTAAATATTTCAAAAATTGTTTCAATCATAACGTGGCTTTTAAGACAGTCTTAAAAACCTTAGTACCTACATAAAAAACAATAAAGATCGAACAAATAAAGAAATAAATCCGCAGTCTACAAGTTGACCCTTAGTATACGTTGGCCAGACTGGTAGATCATTCAAGAAACGAGCCCAAGAACGCCAAATGGGTTATATATCCGATTCTGTACATTCGACATATGCTAATCATCTTAAGGAATTCATGCATAATTTCAACAATAATTATGAAATTATCCACGTTGAAAGCAAAAGTTCTAGATTAATACTTTTAGAATTTCTTGAAATCAACAGGTGTAATACACGAAAATCCTTTTGAACCAACAAACAGATGTTGATAAGTCTCCATTACTGAATATCTTTCCTTAATGGCATTTTTAGTGGCAAATTTCAAGAAACACCTAGAGTTTTTATGACTTTTGCTCCCATTATTTGGTCACGTACCTAACAATGTATTTAAACTGAGTTACACTGAATACCATCAGACAGTACAATGTAATACCTGAAGAATCCACATCGTGGTGAAACAATTGTTGAAGTAGTACAAACATTTATGTGGAAATAAATTACTGTCTCATATATATTTTTTAATTAAAATGAGTTTCTACCAAGTAAAGTCCGAATCAATCAAATAAATATTTCAATAATTTGCTACAGAAAACCATGTTTCATTGAACATTGAAATCTTGCTCTCTTAATGAAGCACCCTTAAGAAAGTATCCCATCTTGAGGCATATTTAAATCCAAGCTCCCTCTATATTGGTTGACAATAACATCAAAATCATCATTAAAAACAAATATATTGGGTTGTTCGGAACGAATTTTTTTTTATTTTCGAGAAAATGAAAGACAATTTTTGTATAATGAATAAATATTTTATTAAATTATATATTGCCTGTTCTGGTCCAACACCTTTTGCCATCTTTCTGGTAGTAGAATGATTCTAGGCTATTTTTGGTCTTTGCTGGCAAAAAACTGATCCAGGTGATTTTGGCCCCTTCATTTGAAGTAAAGGTTTTACCGTCCAAAAAATTTGGCAATGACCGGAACAAATAATAATCCGAACGCGTCAAATCTGGAGAATATGGTGGGTGTCGCAGTGTATCCCATTCAAGATTTAAAAGCTTTGTGCTAGTTGGCTATCCTGGTGGAACACTACACCTTTTCTGTTGATTAATTCTACCCTTTTCTGTTGAAATGAATCACTAAGTTTGTCCAGCTGATGACAGTAGACTTCCGAATTAATTGTTGTGTTATCCAGTAAGAGCTAAAAAAAAAACGATTCTTTCAAAATCCCACTAAACAGACAGCATCACTTTTTTATGGATATCGGCTTTCGAAAAGCTTTGAGACGGTTCATCTTTTTTGCTTCACGATCTCTTGCGTTTGACATTGCTATAAACATCTCATTTCATTGTCCCCAGTAATGATGCGTTTCAAAATTGGATCATTTTCGTGACGTTTGAGAAGCAAATCACAGACATTAACGTGACGACACAAATTTCTCTCCGTTAGGACATGGGGAACCCATATATCGAGCTATGAGACTAAAGCCAGGCTTTCCAAGTGGTCATAAACAGTTGAATTCGATAAATTCATTTTATATTTATTTTATTCAAATAAACTCTTATGACAGTTCGTCTCAAGTATTTTCATCTCCTACAATAATGAATAAAGTGTACCTAGCAATCATAATAAATATGTCAAAGTAGTCGTTGTGTAGAAGCAGGCAATAACCGGATTCAAAATGTCGGGATATATGTAAATATGACACTTCCATTTTCAAACAATGGTGAAGAATGACTTCGCGGGGAAAATTTCTAAGTATAGTCACGTTGTTAGACATTTTGTCAGGAAAAGTGGCCCAATCAGGCAAAATAATAGGGTTGTCACACACACGTAGGATTTAGAGTGAAAAATGCCACGCATTTGTCTCGGAAATTAAACATGCAAATGCGTGAGACCTTTATAATGCACAACCAGCTACTCTACAATATTTCACTCTATTATATATGCGCCCCGTCATATTATCGGGAAGTAGAAAAATGGTTAGATTTTTCTGATTAATGGACGATATTTCTAAGTCTAGACGTCCAATAACGATCGATTTTTACTCTATTCTCTTCGGTAGTCGAGACGTGATTGAAGAATGGATATGAACAGATAATCAACAAAATTTGAGGAAGATTATCAGAAAATTATTTAAAACGCAGAATATTGTTAGGCATATAAATAAGTTCGTGAGGTTTTCTGTCGAAAAATGAATAATTGGTTATAGAATCAAAGTTCAAAATATTGTCCGTGGCTAGTCACTACTTTTTTCCATCTTTCTGGCAATTGATGTATGTATCCCTTCGCGAAAAATGAGCGACTTCTGCTATTAAAACCGCACGAACTTATTTCTACTATTAAATCGAAAAATACATACTGTTATGAATTTATTGAATGATTTTTTTACTTATTAATTAAATTTTTGGATTAGTATTAATTATTTATTAGTTAGCAATCCCACGTTTTGGGAACCAATTTTTATTTGGTTTTAATATATGATTTTTATTATTATTATAATCAGCAAAATTAATAATGAAAGCTTACTTTTCAATGGGTTGAATTTAATTATCATGGAATTTTACTTTTATATATGATTTGAGTATGAATACTAATTAGATCACCCTTGTATCTGGTTGCATGTATTAAATGTTAGTAGCTAACTCTTAATCATATAAGTTTGTAATTAAATAATTGCAATTTCAAATATTATTAATTTTGATTTGTTTTATTAGGGAGGGTTCAATTTGAATTTTAATAAGTTAATTTCTAAAATATATATTGAATCAAAGTAATATGAAATATAACTCAGTGACCACTAAACTAATCTAAATGTCTAAGTTCTATGTTCTAACCTACTACCTTAATTCTAAATATCGTAATTCTAACGTAAACAAGAAATTATTTTCTTTGAAATTAAATTGAAAATCTGTACAGAAATAAAAGTATTTCTACCTGTGGTAAGTTTAATCATCCATCATCAATGTCCTTTTATGACGGCTTTGCTCTGTTCTAGAATTTTGTTTTGGTTCTCGGAGAATGTTTCTGGAATGCTCTGATTTCCCAGCCCACTTCATAGATTCCTTCCTTTTGATTCAAATTATTGTATTCTTGATTTAAATGTGGGATATTTCCAATCACAACACTCAGGTAAACGTACTTCTTGATCACATTTCCATTCACAATAATAACGTTTATTTCTTTTAAGGACTTGGAACTGGATTTTTGAATAAAGAAATCTTTAATCAGGGAGACGTGTATGTGCTCTCGAGTATTTTAATACTGAATGACATTTCCTCTGCTTCTTCCTTTTATAGTTTTCTCAAAAAAATTCATATTTCTTGGCTTGAAACTATTCTAAAAAATTAACCTATTTTTTTATGAATAATTTGGTACCAGTATTGTAAAAATTGGTTGAGTTTAAATACGTATTTTCATATCAAAAGTTTTCCAAATGTCAAAAAGTTTGAACAATTTAACTCCTGATGCTGAATAATTACTGAATACTACTTATGAAATTGATTGAATTTCTTTTTCTCATATACTACTAAAACTTTATAGATGCATAAGCATCTTCTAGAATCTCTCTTAAATTGATAATTTCAGAATATCTGACGTAGATACTATATTTTCCCTAATTAATTGAATTTTGATCAAATTGGTCCTATTTACATAATTCTGGTGAGTTAGATTTAATTAAGCTTGTTCTTTGCCACTAATTTCACTAAAGTTTATATATAATTCATGATAGTAACAAATCTATTCAACATTTTCTCTGCTAATTTCGATCCAGATATCTGAATTGAAATAACTTCTATTTATTGCAATTTTGGCTTTCTTAAACATTTAATATTTATGAATTGAATGTTCGCTATGAATTCTACTTAAGATTTTCAAAAAAAATTTGATTTTTGACTATCGCTTAAAGAATTTTCACTCGACTAGGGGTTATGTTCTCGGAATATGCTTTTTCTTCATAATTTTGGCTTGTTAGTATTTTTATGAATTGAATTATCTATATATGAATGAATTGATCTAATTTAATTAATTTTGATTTGATTGATCTCTAACGATTCAAAATATATACAGGAGTGAATCTTTTCCTTGAATTCAATTGATTTTCATTATCTGAGTTTTTAAATAATGGTTATTTATAATTCCCTTACAAGATGTAATTAACAAAATCCATGACAATACATTCCATATCACGCAAATGATTCCGTCATTTCCTATGTTCGTTAAAAATTCTTAGAACTTAAAATAAAGGTTCTTTCAGTGGAAACTCTCCATTTTTTGTTTGACATTGGCAGCCATTGTTTATTTGTGACATTGACAGTTCTGCGTGCCCATGTCTAACATTTAATGATGGAAAGGTACGCACTCTAACAACGTTTATCGAAATTTATCATGAAAAATCGCGATCTGCTACTGTAACTTTGCGTGCTTTAACTTCAATTTTTGGTCGTTATAATCGTTCGGATAAAGAAGAGTTGAACATTTAGTGAAGAAGTTTGAAACAAATTTTACACTTGAAGTTACATTTCCAGTGAGACAAATAAATGCACGAAGTGAAGAGAATATTGCTGCCGTACGTAAAAGTATTCGTGAATACAAAAAAGTTGTCGATTTATCGAAGTTCACAAGAACTAGGCATCTCCCAGGCGTCTTTGTAGCGAATTTTACGAAAAGACCTTGGTGTACATCCATACAAAATTGTTTTAACCCAAGAACTCAAACTAACAGATCATTTAAAACGTCGTGTATTCTGTAATTGATGCTCAGAAAAATCGGAAATGATGAAGATTTCCATAAGAAAATCATCCTCAGCGAGGAGGCTCATTTCTGGTTAAACGGTTATGTTAACAAGCAGAATTGCCTTATCTGGAGTGGTGATAAACCTGAAGAATATCAAGAACTGCCAATTACATCCTGATAAACTTATTGTTTGGTCGGGATTTTATGCTGGAGGAGTCACTGAACCTTATTTTTTTTGCTGCAATTTGCCCCTGTGATCAATTAAACCTTCTCAAGTTTGTTTGAGTATGTAGTCCGGTCTATTTACACATTCAAGTTTACATAAATTCCCATAAAGCTGAATATTGGCATAGTTGTTCAAAACATCATTATAAAGAAAATCTCAAAAGTCCTCATCGTTCTGAGGTGTGCTAAAAATTTGGCACGGGGTCAAAGGTCAAAAAAATGAGTTTTTTGCGATTTTTAGCGAAACGGTGAGTTTTTTCGCAAAATTACCCCAGTACAAAATTGTGGATCACAAAATTCTCTACAAAAAATATATCAATAATTTTTTTCCTAAAAGCCACCATTTTGGAGATATAACGTTCCGAAAAGTTGGATCAGTCGTAATCCCTCTATTTTGCACACGTTTCCACGCCACCTATGAGGTAGTGTACAAAGCGCGTTTTTTTTAACGTGGTTTCCCCAGTAGGCCTATTCCACGGGTCTGCTGAGATTTTATATGTTTTAAAACTATTGCAAAATAATATTATATATTATAGTGGGCAAAAACAACGGCGGTGTAATTAAATAAAATACTTAAAATAAAAAGTTAGTCGTCTGATTCATAACTGTCCAAGATTTCTGTTTCTTCTTCTTCTTGATCTTCTTCTCCTTCTTCTTCCTGTTCATCCTCTTGTTCTTCTTCTTCTTCTTGTTCTATTTCACACGTAAACTGCCCCAATAGCGATTCCTGATCGGTATCAAACGAATCTTCAAGAGTTGGTGACTCAACATTCGAGCATGATCGGCCTTGACAGTGTGTGCATGCCAGGGAACAAAACAGTCCAACTTTTCTGCAACCACATTTTGCACTACAACGTTTCTTGCAGTTGCAAAATATTGTGTTGAGAAGTTTCTCAGGTGCTGGTGGAAGTAAAGTTTGAACTGGCTCTAGTGTATTGTCGATCAACTTCCAACCCCAGTCTTTAGGGTCCAGCTGATTACCAAGCCACACTTGAACTTGGTAATATACCCGAAACAGATGTTGATGAGCAGCTACTGAGGTTGGAGGAAGAGAAGCTAAGTTGACTTGTTTTTTATTACGCGTATTTTTCACGAAAGATGTGTATCGCAACTTATCTAAGCAAGTGGTTTTTTTGGGGGCTCCGTACATAGCAAGAAGAAATTGAACTCCGTTGGTGATAACATGTTGTTGAGTTGAATTACTATTTTTAAAAACTTCAGCACATTGTAGTAAATCTTTTTTTTCAAACATTTTGAAAACTGTTGTTTTTCCTCTCCTGTAAAAAGCAGATGTCGTATCGCAGCCAGTTATTGCGTGTAGAAACAATACATGATTTTGACATTTAGGAAAATTGGATAAACTGTTTGATGAATATATTTCCGATTGATTTTGGGCTTTTCCGGGTTTAAAAAAATAAATAATTTTTTCAGTTGGAGTTCGAGCAGTAAGCAAGACGAGTAAATCAACATCCTCACCAACAACAACAGTTGTATTTGTCACACTGAATTTCTTTATCGCTGTTTCAATAATCAATACATCAGCATCATCATTAGCTTGTTCAACGGATATATTCTCAGCAGTAAATTTGTATGTATTTCATATATTGGGCATGCCAACATAAAGCAGGTATACGACCCTAGCCACGCGGACAATAGAATAAAAGACAGATGTTATCCCAAGGTTATACTGACGTACAAATTTAGGAACGGGGTTTCATTATACCTGAGATTCTCGTAGTTTAACTTATATTTTACATAAGCAAGTTACAATAAATAATAGCGAACTTATTTTAGTTCTATTACACCTTTAGTGACTTTCATATGTGGCGTACGTGTGCAAAATAGAGGGATTACGACTGATCCAACTTTTCGGAACGTTATATCTCCAAAATGGTGGCTTTTAGGAAAAAAATTATTAATATATTTTTTGTAGAGAATTTCGTGATCTACAATTTTGTACTGGGGTAATTTTGCGAAAAAACTCACCGTTTCGCTAAAAATCGCAAAAAACTCATTTTTTTGACCTTTGACCCCGTGCCAAATTTTTAGCACACCTCGAAACGATGAGGACTTTTGAGATTTTCTTTATAATGATGTTTTGAACAACTATGCCAATATTCAGCTTTATGGGAATTTATGTAACCTTCCTCCTGATTTTAGGCTTAAATAGACCGGACTAATGGAATTGTTATACAGATGTATATTACACTGTCTAGATTTGAAAAGCTTTCTATTACCATAGATATACCACTTCTTATTAATGATATTTGTTTCAGATCAGCAGAATTAATTTATTTTTATTCTAATAATTTGAATTCCTGTTGAAAAAACCTTAGAAAGTATAAGGTAATAATTGAATCGTGAATTATTCAACCTGAATAAATGTACAGTTCATCAATCCAGCTTAAAAATCCTAAACCTTAATCTCAAATGATTCATCGACAATTTAAGTTAATCTCATTCTGTCAAGTGCCATAATTTCCCACGAAACTCTTCTAACGTGAGATGTGTCTATATTGAAGCAGAAGAAATTGGTTCCGCTCTCATCAGTCATAATGAAAACATTCTATTCCCATAGCCGAATTCATGTTAGTATCTAGCATATAGTCGCAAAAAATCCTATTTATATCTCAGAACAGCAATCAACTAACTCCTAACAAAAGATTCAGATTCTCATTTCATTAGTGTAATAACATCCACTTTTCTAACGTGCACTTCTGCGAGTATCCAAACATTATTAACAATAGAAAACGGAAATCATAAAACTATGGGTATATGAGGTAAATACATAGTTCGCTTTTAATGCCACACTGTATCATGCTATTTAAAATTTATTTAATGGTGCAGTGACTTAAATAAACATTTTAGATGAACTCGGTTAACGATCTGTAGCAGAATGTTCTTTTGCGTTTACTGTTATCCTTCATTATTTCCCTCTGATGTAAAGCGGAAAAGGCTGTTTATGCAAAAAAAATTGCGGTGAGAAGTGAACGAAAAGAAAATGCGTTATGGTTTCTTATTAGCGAATACTGTCATGCACTGAGGCGGATGGAATTTGTGAACTGTGCAGGAGTGGTATTTTCCGTGCTAGAGTATCAATTCATTTAGGATTTAAATTAAAACACTTTATTTACGCCAATGTCGGGTGATTTTTTTTAGAGCCATAGGAGTTTAAATTGATATAAATATATTTAAATTATAATTGAAGCCAATTTTTTCTTACAATTTTAATTTCAAAAAAATTTTTATTCAAAAAACTTTTAGAATTAAATTTATGTCAAAAATAAGCACAGCTTACATTTAATAGACGTATATAAATCAAAACTCAATATATAATGTCAAATGGAATAAATAAACCAACAGATATAAAAAAGTTATTATAATTAATGAATAAATATTTAAAGGAGACAAAATTTTGTTTCTGACCTTACCTTTAAGAACACCAATTGCCTTTTAAAAAGATGAACACAACTTAAGGACTTCTCGAAGAATATAATTTATTTGAAATATTCAAAATATTTAAATATTCGAATAAGTTAATTCAGAAATCTCTCAAAACATGCAACACATCTTCAACAAACAAATATACTTCCAGACACTCCCTTCATCGGTCCAAAATAATATTCCAAAAATCAAAATCAAATAATTATCACTATATCTCAAACTTACACGTGTTAAGGATGAATGCTTCAAACAGACTAACTTTAAAATTCAAGATGGTCTATGTTCTAACAAAATCACAGAACAATATAAGGTATTTTTAAGGTTATAATTAAAATCATAGACATTCCATAATCAGATATATTGAAGCCTAAATCTAATTATATATTATATATAAAATAAAATAGAAAAAGGCTTTTTACTTGATAGAATTTTGGACTGATAAAGGGATTGCCTGGAATTATATTCGTTTCTTGAAGATGTGTTGCATATTTTGAGAGATTTCTGAATTATTTTATTCGAATATTTAAATATATTGAATATTTCAAATAAATTATATTCTTTGGGAAGTCCTTAAGTTGTGTTCATGTTTTTAAAAGGCAATTGGTGTTCTTGAAGGTAAGATCAGAAACAAAATTTTGTCTCCTTTAAATATTTATTTATTAATTTCAATGACTTTTTTATATCTGTTGGTTTGTTTATTCCATTTGACATTATATATTGAGTTTGGATTATATACCTCTATTAAATGTAAGCGGTGCTTATTGTAGACATTAATTTGATTCTAAAAGTTTTTTGAATAAAAATTTTTTTGAAATTAAAATTGTAGAAGACTAACAGATTAAATCTGTTTTGATATTCAAATTTTGTTATATTTCTTCTATTAAGTCTAAAGCCTTTTTCTATTTTATTTTATATATAATATATAATTATATTTAGGCTTCAATATATCTCATTATGGAATGTCAATGATTTTAAATATTACCTTAAAAATACCTTACACTGTTTTGTGATTTTGTTAGAACATAGACCATTTTGAATTTTAAAGTTAGTCTGTTTGAAGCATTCATCCTTAATAGGTGTAAGTTTGAGATATAGTGATAGTTATTTGATTTTTATATTTTAAATATTATTTTGGACCGATGAAGGGATTGCCTGGAATTATATTTGGTTTTTGAAGATGTGTTTCATTTTTTGGGAGATTCCTGAATTAACTTATTCGAATATTTAAATATATTAAATATTTCGAATAAATTATATTCTTTGAGAAGACCTTAAGTTGTGTTCATGTTTTTAAAAGGCAATTGATGTTCTTAAAGGTAAGATCAGAAATAAAATTTTGTCTCCTTCAAATATTTATTTATTAATTTTATGAACTTTTTCATATCTGTTGGTTTATTTATTCCATTTGACATTATATATTGAGTTTTGATTATATACGTCTATTCAATGTAAGCGGTGCTTATTGTAGACATCAATTTAAATCTAAAAGTTTTTTGAATAAAATTAATCAAACTAAAATTGTAGAAGACTAACAGATTAAATCTGTTTTGATATTCAAATTAAAGTTTTTTGAATGAAATTTTTTTTTTTTAATTAAAATCTATCGATAGTTCGACGGATAAGCTGCTCTGATGGACGATCATATTAACTATAAATTTCACGAAGTGCTACTCTATGATTAATACCTTATTGTCACTGTATATAGCGAATATAGATATTTGACAGATTTGGAGTCGCTGGCATTCATTGCACTGATGAAAACCAACTACTTTGGAACATGCGCATGTCATTAATTTGCCTCTGTTACCAACACCTCATCGAGTTTGTTTCAGCATTGAATTGTTATACAGATATATGTTACACTGTCTTGATTTGTAGAACTTCCTGTTACCATAATTCCTTTTAATGAAACTAGTTGTAATCGAACCTTTTATGTATGGGCTTCCAAGGGTTTCGGCGTTGTGTATATATACGAATATGAATAATTACTCTCTACCATACATGGGGTAGTATTTAAATAATATTGTATTCAAAATTTTATAGGACAATTACAATTCAATTAAGCTGAAAGCATTCATTCACTCTTTCGAAAACTAATGAATACTCGAACTGCACTCGATCCAAATTGGTGTTTTTCATTTAATCCGTTCAATAATGATATTTCCATACAGAATCGTTAAAATCAATTGTCCGTCAACTATATTTGTCCGAACTACGATATTATTCATAAAATATTCCATTTTCAGATGAACTATTTTCGTCATCATTAAAATTTTACATTCAACTAAGTTCCATGAGCTTCTGGAATAATTAACAGGTTGTGGGTATGCATCATTCGGTTTTACAGGCTTCCACCAAACTATCGATATTTAAGCTTGTTCAATTGGCATCATTGTTCCTAGCGTGTTGTCTGAAGAGGGGCGACTTAATGTAAATTTAATGGTTTTTTAATACGCCTATCAATCTTGCTATAAATAACACAATAAGACATAAACAGTGACTATTGATTTGTATCTAACAATAGAAGAAGATTATTTATGAATATTTTCTCTTCTTGAATGAGTCATCTAGGTTGATTTTAGTGCAGCAAAGTGAATTAATAATTTCATTTAAGGACAGCTTGAAATATATTGAACAAAAATTAGCATTCTATACCCAATTAAAAATGTCACAGAAAATAAAAAGAATTTGAGATGCGCATGACTTGCTTTTTATCAAAATATTATCGAATTTTCCTTTAAACTTTTGGTATGTTATTGTGTGTCATCCTCTTGAGTGAGCGTAAGATACTCGACTCTCATACAAGGAATGGGCCATTTAAAACTTGCCTATTTCATCGGCTTGAATAAAAATATAATTAATCTTTTTTTATAGTTATGAGTTCATTTAGGACTAAGGTTGTGATATTTGTTCAAGCTCAGATCGACCCATTTCATCGATGAGTGTTAAGTGAGAAACAGCACCGGAGGCACTTATAAATGTTGTTTCAGAAATGAAAAATTTTCACAAGATATATATGGCTTCTCAGTAAGAATGTTCAAAAAAAAAGTATCCATTATCTAGCAGATACTATGTCAGACCTCACAAATTATTGCTTCCAGCAGAGGTACTTTCCCGATTAATTGAAAGTCGCAAGAGTGACACCTGTATACAAAAGTCCAAGAGGTATACGAAAGCTACAATTCTATATCGATCCTACCAGCGGCCTCAAAAATCTTTGAGTCCCTTCTTAAAATAAGATTGAACTTGTTTCTAGAGAGAAATTCGTGGCATGGAAATTTCCAGCATGTCTTTAGAGAGGGAAAGTCAACTATCAGTGCTGATGACGTAATGCCCACGTTCATGGATTTGACCACAGATGCGTTGACAGTTGCGTAGTACTAAAGTTTCTTCCATAAAGATCGCAACTTCCTTGGTACGCATAGAAAATACGAAAATCCAGCGACAAAGAAACGGCATTATATTTTGCGCACGACTTTCCGTGTTCCATGGTTTTCAGCATCCTCATCTAGGAGGGTAGCCTAAGAGAAAGCTGTTTTACTTAGAAGAAGAAGAAGAAGACTTTCCGTTCCTTCCCCACGAACGGAAGAAAATGCAAAATATCACGATTTTTCCCGCAATCGCCATTTATAAACAAACAAGCCCCGCCCACCTCGACCTTGAAGCCCTTCTGTGGTCTACGTATCGGGGTGATCCGTGAAGCAATACGACGGTCTTCCGAAAATTATCGAACCGCGCGGAAAAAAGTAGATCCATCGATTTATACGAATCGATCGATAAATACTGATCAATCAACTACGCTAATGTCAGAAATGTTGCTAGACTCTAGATACTACGTAGCCTATCCTTTATCATCACCAAGTGAAACAAATCAATATTTTAATGTGAACCAGAAGATCAAAGTAGAATATGCATAATTATTTCTGCTCCAATTCAACAGATTACAATTATATACAGAGTGAATCATAACATTGGGACATCCAGTTGATAAGAAGATTGAAGCGATATCCACTCTATCGAGTTTTCATATCACTTTGAACTCTATTTTCTTGACAATTCTTCAATGTTGTTCTTGAGTATGACATCCAGCAAAGCTGCCTATTCGGTTCCTTTGTTGTTGTCGATTAAAAGAGTTTTTCGCCAGTAAGGACCAATGCTTCTATGAGAGAGGCATTATGAAGCTACTTTTGAAATGGTAACAAATTACAGAACACAACGGTGCATATCGGAAAATCCGAAACATGTTAGAGTGTAAGTATTGAAGTTCACGAAAAAATAATGAATATTGTTCCCAAACCTATTATAATAGCCTATGGAATAAAGGAATAGTTTCAAGCTATTGAAGACTATCTCGAATATAAAATGTCAGTGTTAACGAGAAGAGACAAGAAGAACCGATAATATTTTAAATGCTTCTCAACACTGCAGAATGATCAGTGATGCAGCAATGTCCCTCCCGAGAGTATTTTTCATGCTTGACAACAAAATAGAATCCCAGGATGAGTTCATTATCATCAGCGAAAACATTCGGCAGCTCCTTACTGCCGGTAATCCGCAGTCGAGAAAGCTAATTCTATTTCAGCTATTGCAAAATAACAATGGCCTGCTCAATAAGTCGCTCTGGCCGAGATAAAAAAAGATGGCAGGAATCGGAACAAGGCTAAAACCCATTAATTCGGAAGACGGAAAGCAATAAATCGCAATCAGGTCGGCGCTGCGCTGGGCTGAGCACAAGTCATAGCACGCTGCGTTGTCGTCTACGGAGGTCGAAACAGCACAACAATGGATGTGGGACGTCAGGATTTATTGCACTTTCTCGACTATTTGAATTCTCACTCAGGCCTTTGATGGCACGAAACTAACGAATTCTGGGCATGTGCTGGGTCGTTCTTTTCTTGTAATTGCGGTGCCTTAGGTGCTGTTGCGGATATGGCTCTTCGAGGGTGTGAAGGATCAGCAGCTGGCATCCTGCGTGATATTGAGTATATTGTGAAACGAGTACATTCTGGTGGTTTTAGGGTTGCTTCAAAAGGAGTTATTTAGAATTCTGAGCCTGAAGTTGTCACGTTCAAGGCCGGCTAGGAGTATTTTTCATTAGACGTGAATAAATTGAAAAACATTAAAAAAAATATCAAATACCTCTCCTACAATCTCAGCACAGGGTGTAAATAACAAGCAATGACTCAATGTTTAAGCTATTTACTAAATAATGAGCAAGCTCTATATATTGAAGAACTCAGTAGGTATAAGCACTTTGAATTCAGTTTTTCATCAATCCAAAAAGCAGTAGTTATGGACTTAGCTGTGATACTCGATACTGCAGAACAATGGTCAGGAAAAGAGAACCTTTCCGGGTTCGTATCTTCTGGGTCCTGGTAAACAGAAATTCCGATGGAAATGGAAAGTCTTCCTGTTAGGGTAGTGTAGAGCATGTAATAGGCGATCTTTTGATCAATTCTGTATGCTCTCAAGTTTGGAACTCAGTACCCAAGCGTTCGTTACAACTTTTGGATGCCATCCATGAAAGAGTACGACTGATTGACTGGCCAACTATAGCAGGCAGTTTGCAGTCGTTGGATCCTAGAAGAAGCGTTACCGGCTAGTGTTTATTCTATAGATATTATTACTGTCCATGGAGCATCAGCTCATATTCTACTTAATGTTCGATAAGTACTTGAATGATGGTGGTTGGATAGAACTAGACGGTCCAGTATTTTGACCTTAATCCGTCGGATACTTTCATATATTCGTTAGAAACAGAACTGATTGAAATCAAAGCCTGAGTGAACTAGATTTCACTCGTATCGGATGTTTTTTTTAGAGTGATAGAACTTTCGATAGGGATAACTGTGATTTGACAGAAGGCAGAAGTCATGTTGTTTTGACATTTCTGTTCAGAAGGCATTGACAAATTATCGTGGAAAGACTCACGTCGCAACGAGGTTCACAAATTGTTTAAATTTATTTTCAAAATTAGTGTTCTATTCGCCAAACTTATAGAGCACTTCGTGAAATATATGGTGTACATGATCAGAGTAGCTTATTCGTCGAACTATCGATAGATTTCGGACAAATTTTCTCTACTCGATGCAACAGCAATAACAAGACAAAGGATTGTACGTACAGAAGAAAGTATCGATGCTGTAAGTCATAGTTTTAATGATGACCCAGATTTGTCTATTCGTCGACGTTCACAACACGTTGGACTCTGTGCATCCACTACATGGAAAATTTTGCGTAAAGATCTTGGTCTATACCCAAACAAGATCCAACTGATTCGTGAACTAAGGCCATACATAATAAGCGTCGTTTGTTAGCTGATTGGGCCCTAAAAGCTTAAAGTTGATCCACTTTTTTATCGTATATTGTGTTCAGTGATAAAGCTCATTTCTAGTTGAACGGCTATGTAAACAAGCAAAATTGCCGTATATGGATTGAAAACAATCCTCAAGAAGTTGCAGGTTTCATTGCATCCTGAAAATGCACTGCATGGTGTGCTTCACACGCTGGAGGCATCATCGGTCCATATTTCTTTAAAAACGATGCTGGAGCTAATGTTACAGTGAATGGTGCTCATAACAGATCGATGATCAATGATTATTTGTTTCAAAATTTGGATGGTATCTACTCAGAAGTGGTTTGGTTCTACCAAGATGGTGCTACACTTCCTGCTGCTACCGTAATAATTGATTTATTGAAAGAAAGATTTGGCGATAACATAATTTCGAGAAATGGTCCAATTAATTGGCCTCCAAGATCATGCGACATAACTCCACTGGATTATATCAAGTCATTGGTTTATGCTGATAAACCCAAAACAATAGACGTTTTGGAAGCCAACATAACTCGTGTTATTGATGAAATAAAGCCTGAATTACTCGAAAAAGTGGACCAAAATTGGTCTTGTCGAATGCGGTTCCTCAGAGCTAGTCGTGGTGGAAATATGCCGGAAATTATTTTCGAAACATAAAGGTCATAAAATTATCTTTCAAATAAATGAAAAATTTGGCTTCAATCTTATTTTAAATGTGTTTTATTTCAATTTAAAGTTCTATCACTCTAAAAAAACACCCGATATATACGTTAGTTAGGATCAGTTTCATAGATAATCTTATAGATCATTCGGATTCGAAGAACTACTCAAAGGAAATAAAACTGAAGAAAATAATTTCAATGCAAGAAAAGTTATTTGGTGAGTTCGATAGCTCGCTCCAGTGTCACGAACTCGCTTCACAAATTGAGGTTTCATTTCTACTGAAATTTTTAAGTTTGGATAGAAGATTCACCACTAAGGAAATGAGTTTTCAATATTTCCTAGTATTGTTCAATCATAAAGCCACACATTTCGTAAATGTTAAGACCTTCACGATTTTTTTCTCCAAATTTTAATCATTTACTCTTTGCCATACTATCTATGTTTTACCGAAACAAATTTATAATTTAAACAGCTCCTTCTGGGTGTTGCAGTTTCTTCATTAGTTAGTATATGTCTATGAAGTATTACAGTGTTATCTGAGGCATGTTATGACATTTTATTTCAAATGTTTTCAAGGGACTTTTAAAATTTGTAGAGCTTTCGGAGAGTGGATCTAGCTTTTATCTGTTATATTAAAAAAACTCCTCGTAGTAAATTTTCAATATATATATTGATATTTAGGATTTGAGAATTAAACTTCCAATAACTTGTAGACCTTTCCCCAATCGTATAAATCTTCAACTTTCATAGCTATATGAAGAATATTTCAGAACCTTGTTGGATCTGGTACCTCAGGGGTAATTAACAGTTATGAATAATACATACAGAATAGTCTAACATGACAATCCCATACCTATTTCATCCGACGCAAATTATTCACATAAATATTTTTTCTAATAATCCATATTCATATTGTTTATTGAAAATAAGTTGTCGACGCCCACACTTCAGCTTCTCAATTATGAATCTGCTTGCGAAGATATAATCACCATTCAGCATTCACATTTAAAATGAGCAATCAGACTATTTCAACCGCGAAACACAATCCGCAAATAATTCACCGAGGAGCCTGTAGGTATGCAAGTCTGCCAATATTGCAAATTCAATAAACGCAGTTGGGGACAGTGCAACATATTCTACATAATAACAGTTCTGGATGTATTGAAGGCACAGTATTTGAATATGTATAATGCAGACTCGATGACGTTGAAAACGCCTATGTGAATGAATAATCTCTTGCATGCCTTTCTGCGACTATAGCATTATAATTTTGACATAATATAGAGATGAAGTCGTACAGTGAACATGCAAAGTCCATTCAAGAAATGAAAGAAGCGCATCAATATTCACTGGCACGAACTTCATTTTGTATAGCGGTAGATAAGTTTTCGCACGTTTTGTAGTCGGTTACAAATTCGAATGGAATTATTGTGCCTGAATGCACAATGAAAATGTTTTTTATTACTTCAGTACTCGTATCATCTCGCAGGTAGATTATTTATTCAACCTCAGAGGAGTACACACAAGGAATTTGACCAAATACCGGTATTCCTGAAATTAAAGTTAAATTGAAACAAAATTAGCACAAGTGAATCTATAAGAAATTGTATATTCCTGTGATAGTACCTAATTTTCATATAGGCCATGCTTATCCCGAAATTGGTTAGTTGTTGCATAAACTATATAAAAAAAGTATTTTTATATATTTTTAAATGATTATTTTGTTTATTCAAATAACTTCTTACAGAAGAGATCTTGGGTCCGAATTTTTCAGGTTCTTTCTCTGGAGAATGTGCTCTATATTCTTAAAAAAAAAATAAAATAAAAAAAATCCTTTTTGATTTATATGTTGAACATTTTTTGGTGATTGAACCTGCGATTCTTCAACATTCAATCGAAACATATATGTATAATTATTTGAATATCTCAATATGTAGAGGGCTAATATTAAAATTAAAAAAATGTATATGAGACAGTAATTTATTTCCACAAAAATGTTTGTACTAATACAACAATTGTTTCACCACGATGTGGCTTCTTCAGGTATTACATTGTACTGTCTGATGGTATTGAGTGTAACCGAGTTTATATACATTTTTAGGTACGTGACCAAATAATAGAAGCACAAGTCATAAAAACTCTAGGTGTTTATTGGAGTTTGCCGCTAAAAATGTCATTAAGGAAAACTATTCAGTAATGGAGAATGATCGACATCTGTTTGTTCGTTCAAAAAGATTTTACGGGCATTATACCTGTTGGTTTCAAGAAATTCTAAAAGTGTTAATCTAGAACTTTTGCTTTCAACGTGGATAATTTCATAATTATTGTTGAAATTATGCCTGAATTCCTTAAGATGATTAGCATATGTCGAATGTACAGAATTGTATATATAACCCCTTTGGTGTTCTTGGACACGTTTCTTGAATGATCTACCAGTCTGGCCAAGGTATGCTAAAGGGCAATCTTTGCAAGTTAACTTGTAGACTCCGGATTTATTTTCTTTATTTGTACGATCTTTATTGTTTTTTATGTAGGTACTAAGGTTATTAATTGTCTTAAAAGTTGCGTTATAATTGAAACAACTTTTGAAATATTTAGCAATTTTTTCATATAATCCATTGACATAAGACAACGAAAAATATTTCTGTGTATTGTCCTCTTTTATGATTGGATACACGAGATTTAATGCCATTTTCTTTTGTTTATTGGATACCATTTTGTCTATAAGAAAGGGATTGTAACCAATGTTTGACGCTATTTGTTTAATAATATTTAATTATTTCATAAAGTTTTCTGAATTTAAAGGGACATTCAAAAAATAATATTGAAATATTTAAATAATTTTATATACCTTCTATCAAGTATAAACCTCTATTCATTTTATTTTTATTATATATATGCATATGGTCATATTTCTTCTGATTCTTTATTAGTAAATTTCCACCACATGTGATGATAATATATATGTATATAAAGTGATACAGTGTATTTAGAACATGTTTTAGAATTTAATTCGAGATTTTTTCATGAGATTTATTCAAATTAAAATCTTTAGAGGTTCCAGCTATTATTTTGTAATATGCAAATACTTCTTCATAGTAATTTTCAATTTATAAGAAGAAAATTTCCTACTGAATTAAAATTAATCAGCCCCTAAACTGTTTCAGCCTTTTTTAATTGGTAGTTGATCTTAATTAAAAGAAGTTGTAGAAATTACTGTCTTTCTATAAATAAATTGATATTTTACACATTTAATTGTGACTCGAGTTTCAGGAATTAACTATCCCATCTTCATAAAATAGAAAAAGAATTAAATAGAATTTTTAAAAGACTTACTAACTTCACTCCGAAATACACAATGAAAAATTTCATAGAATTAACAACGAAATTAAAAAATTTTATTTTACCAAATAATTCCTACCTTGTATACCTGTATGAAGACAATATGTTTCCAAATATACCGAGAAATGATAGCATTCATTTAGCTTCAGAAATTTTTGAAAAATCAGATGTGAATCCCGTGATACACTGTGATTTCATTGCCTTTCAGAACAATTAAACGGCTTAGCTGAGTGCTTGCAGATATATTTACGTCCGAAATAGAAAATAAAATTTTCAATTCAACATTACCCGTGAATATTCATTTCTGGTGCAGATACGTAGTCGATATACTCACGTGTATTTCCTGAATAACCAGACAACTGAGTCAATTTTTGAATTTCTCAAATAATATTCAATAAAATAAGAAGGAACGGTTTTTTACTTGATAGAAGGATTATTACAAAATTTGAAAATCAAAACAGATTTAATCTGTTGTCTTCTACAATTTTAATTTCAAAAAATTCTTTGAAGAAACTTTAAGAATTAAATTAATGTCTTTATAAGCACTGCTCATATTTAATAGACGTCAAAATTCATCATACAATATCAAACGGAATTAAGAAAAACCAACGAATAAACTGTCAATTGAAATTAAAATATAAATAAGCAAACATTTTTTGTTTCGTTCCAGGCATGCGTAATGAACTCTTCAGACAAACTTACGAAGCCCTGTTTGTTACAAAATGTATTGTTTTCCGATCCCATATGAATGAAAAATAACTCTTTCTCAAAAATATAAAACATAATTTCAAGAACTCCTCAAAAACTAATTTATTTGAAATATTCAATATATTTAAATAAATTACTTCAAAAAATCTCAAAACATGTAGCACATTCTCAAGAAATAATTAAAGTTACGATAAGATCAGTTCAACTTTACATATAAAAAATAATAAAATCAATTAAACAATGTATAGACTTACTCAGTGAATCTTAGGAATACACGGTCCTCAACAGATATATAAGTAAACACCTTTATATATCCAAGGTACTTATGTTCCAAGTTCACAGAAAATCATACAAAGCTTATAAGGCACTTGGCCTCAGTTAAAACCGTTCAACACTGCATAATGAAGTTGAACTGATCTCATCGTAACTTTAATTATTTCTTGAGAATGTGCTACATGTTTTGAGATTTTTTGAAGTAATTTATTTAAATATATTGAATATTTCAAATAAATTAGTTTTTGAAAAGTTCTTGAAATTATGTTTTATATTTTTGAGAAAGAGTTATTTTTCATTCATATGGGATCGGAAAACAATACATTTTGTAACAAACAGGGCTTCGTAAGTTTGTCTGAAGAGTTCATTACGCATGCCTGGAACGAAACAAAAAATGTTTGCTTATTTATATTTTAATTTCAATTGACAGTTTATATTCGTTGGTTTTTCTTAATTCCGTTTGATATTGTATGATGAATTTTGACGTCTATTAAATATGAGCAGTGCTTATAAAGACATTAATTTAATTCTTAAAGTTTCTTCAAAGAATTTTTTGAAATTAAAATTGTAGAAGACAACAGATTAAATCTGTTTTGATTTTCAAATTTTGAAATAATATTCACCCAAAAATCAAATTCGAATTAGAAAAAGAATCATACAATAGAATTACAATTTTAGACCTCAAGATATCACACTCAAATAGTAAAATGGAATTCAACGTGTTCAAAAAACCCACATCCACTGATATATGTATTCCTATTGACTCCAATCGCCCATATTCAACAAAAAACCTAAACTGTTGAACGCATTATGCATTATGAACCGTTGACATAAAAATTGATTATCACCCGGTTTTTCAAATCGAACCACCAATGTAATTAGATAGTGGGGATGGAAATTAAAAGATAAATCGGAAAATTGTGTACAGTTTACTCTCCTCTTGAGCTGTTGAAGGTTATAAACTGAAAGAAACACATAAGCTGAAAGTGCGTTCCACAACAAATCAGTTGGGTGGAAGAAAGATTTCTGATAAAGAGAAGTTTTCAGAGTTGGTAACTCAACTACATAGGGATGGGCACTTTGTGTAGCCCTAGTGTCGCGTGCGTATCTTGCGGTAGCTGGCATCATTTTCTTCATTTGGGTGGGACATCGACCGACTGTACAACAAGTCTTCTTTTATTATCCAACAATTGCAAACTGACTGTTAAAGTTAAGCAGTCAGTCAGTCGTAGTGCACTTTTCTGGATGGATCCAAAGGTTGTAACGAATGTTTGGGTGCTGAGCGCCAAACATGATAGCAATATTCGAGGCCTGGTCTGATCTGGGTGTTATACAATAGAAGAACCTGATGTGCAGGGAAATATTTCATAGCCTTGAACCAGCTAATTTGCAGTAGGATTTGCAGTGTCAGTCACATATTTCTTTCAAGAGGCCGAAAAGTTGAGTCACGCCAATAAGATGTATGGAATCACTTGGTTGAAGCACCTGGTTTTACATCATTAAGTCAGAACTCACCAATTTAAGTGCTCAAAATATAGGAATGATTACCTGATACTCCCAGATCTTTTGTAAAAATCCCTTAGAAGCTTTAAATAGCTTGTGCGAGTTAGGAGTTCACAGTTGTGTTCTGGTTGGGATTCATTACTGTTTCGTTACGCCACCTTAGGAGCAACACTGTTAATTCTTGTCTCAATAGTGAAATGATGACCGTTTGCCTAGAAAATTTGTCTTCTACGCAGACCTTTCAAATTTCAGTAACATGTATGATATGATTGTGGGACATTTATAATACTCTCTTACTGTATTCGTTCATTCGTTCCATTTGATCTTGTAGAATCTTGGAGTTCTTATGTTCAAGAGAAGTTCATTGAATATTCTGGGTCCCAAATAGTAAAGACATATCTGTGTCAGAGTCTTTTCAGTTCTAGGTATAGCCAGTTCACACCTATTATATCTGGTATTCTTATCATGAGTCAATGGTTGAAATGAGCTGAGATTTTCCTTAGTTAAGAGGAGCGCTGTATAACACTACAATTCGTTGTATATCCTTGATACCTGACAACTTGAACAACTGATTCGTAGGAAAAGTTATATCTTTCTTGAAAATGATTTTCAATAGCCATTTCTACTGAACAATTAATCTTTTTAAGACATTATTATGAGCAGCTCTCCTATTCCATAACGAATTTGAGGCTCGGGAAGTGCCTGATATGAAATGAGCATGCATTTGTTATGTAGGATGTCAGTAAAATATATGAACATTCAGATTAGCACTCTTAGTTTTCCAACCATAAAATTAATTTGTGTATCCCACTTCAGAAAAGAATCCAACATCACCCCTAGGTATTTATAGCGATTGGCTGTCATATTTAACCCTTATGGCGGCTATGTTTACCAAGAATATAGCTTTCCCAGTATTCACTGCCATACTCAAAAGGGTTTTTATTGAAGCTCTCCTCGATATTCCCCAGAATTTCATACTTACTCTTCAGAAGATTCAGATAATGATTTCACGGAATTTCCGATAAAATAAAATTCAAATCTCCCAAAACCTTGGAACTGCCGAACCAACAAACTGAAGGATACTCCTCCAATAAACGGGCTGGAATACCAAACAACGTCTTCTCGGAATGGCTCCTTTTGTGTATAAAATTCAAATAACAGTATCGTTCGAACTGCACCAAAATAATACGTTTAATAAAACGGCCCGATGAAATTGGGTGTTTATCTTTGATCTCGAAGAACGCTTTCTGTTGAGAAATAGGATATTCTAAATGCTCGATTCAAAGAGATATTTTAATAGTAATCGGATATCACGTTTGTGAGGAGATGAGTCGACACAAGGATGAATATTTGATGTTGTTCGTTCGAGAATTGGGAACGTCAGAAGCGTCGATTGTAAGAAGGGGCATATATGGTGTTGAAAAACATGAGACGTCTACGCAACAAGTATCAGATGGAAAACATTTACTGATAATTCATTCTAGACCTTCATTCATCACCGGAAACAAGATGTTCTGGAAGGAAAACAGTCTCAAAGTTCAGACCCTAACTATATTTTCACTTCATTCAAGTGACATTGTTTCGCAGAACAAGATGGTGTTCATTATATAATATTACAGTACGCCTAGAAAGTATCAGGAAAAAAAAGCTCAAATGTAATTATTTACTTAATATTTTTAATTCTTGAATTAGAAAATTATAACAAAATATTCATCTTATTTACTTATACAACTTCCATTTAACCGTAAACACTTGACTAAACGTCGAGGAACGCCCGAAACTAGATAACTTCCATAATTTTCGGTGATGGTAGTCCAGTCAGCAAAACTGACTGAATTAAATCATCTTTATTTCGTGGTGCTGCTTGTTTAACTTCAATCGTCATATATTTTCAATGGGACTAAGATCTGGTAAAGTTTCTGGTGATGAAATGGTTGTCGCTTGGTGTTCTTGATGATTCCAGCTTGAATATAGGCCGAAGTATCGCATCTTGCATTATCCTGCTGAAAACGCCACCCTCTGGATATCAAGCATGCTCCGTTTCAAGGAGAGAATCGTTCAGAATGCCACAATACTTTTCACTATTAATGGTACCATCAACTAAACAGAGAGGCTTAACACCACGCTGAGATATTGCTCCACAAACCATTATTTTGTTGGGAAATTTGGAAATTTGAACGGTAACAGGACATTCTTGGTATTATCTTCTTGAAAACATTGACAAAATTCTACCATCCGTTCCTTTTGTAAAGGTATCATTAGAGGGATTTTTTTGGTTTCCTTGATATGTAGCCTTGTCTTCTTAGTGCCATACGAACGGTTTCTGGACATACTTTTATATTTCGTTGATGTCCAAATCTGTTAGCCAATTTACAAAAAACTCAGGTGCGGATTGTTCCGTTCTAAGGCCAATAAAGCGTTCAAATTGTTTCCTTTAATCTTTCGCGGTCTATGCCTCATATCCATGCCATTTTTTTACTATTTATTGTCTCATATACAGCACTTTTTCTCAGTTCAGTCAACTGCACCAATCCTTTAACGTTTCGAAAATCCTTTCCATATAAATATTCTACCTCTTTGTCTTTTTTCTAGGTGCGACATTATTTCATTAATTGTATATCTGTTGACAATCAACAATATTTGACAAATAGTGTTGCCATGCATTTTGCCATAGCCGACTATCTGCACAACCTATTTTATATATTACTTTTGTCTTAGAGTGTTACAAAAAGAAGCATATTAAAATTATGAAAAATAATAAATTGCGGATACTTTCTAGACGGACTATAACATATATTGTCGAGAAATTTACATTATATAGTACAACCCTTCACACCAAATGTTATGACTTGTTATAAAAAACAAATGCAACATAGATCAATGAAATGATAATGAAAAATGGTACCGATCTATATAGATTGACTCCTTAGGGAGTAATTAGACCAACATGAGGTAAATAAGATCACTCTGATAGAAATATTAACATATTAATAAGGTAAATAAAAAATTATTGGCTTGAGATTCACCATTTATTTGATGTCTGTTGACATATATGTTTCGGGTTTTCAACCCATTTTCAAAACGGAAGAGAACAGAATTTAAAATTGTAAAACAGGTAGAATTTTGAGGAAGATTAAAATAAGATGTTGGGTTATTTTTAATCTTTTACAGATTAGGGCAATGGTGATAAATGAAATGCCAATTGGTTATTTGTTATTGGTAACTGCCTTTTCTATGCTGAAAAAATTTCCAAATTTTCTAAAGGGTCCATTCTTTTGCTTCTATTAGCTTCGTGTAAGATCTCAATTCTACTGAAATCTATGAAATGGCTGTTATTCATCAGAAAAACCGTTGTTATTTCATTATGCAATATACCGGGTGTTTTTCTAGAGCGATAGAAGTTTAAATTGAAATAAAACACATGTAAATTAAGATTGAAGCCAAATTTATTTTTAATTTGAAAGATAATTTTATGACATTTATTTTTTAGAAATAATTTCCGGCGTATGTCCACCACGACTAGCTCTGAGGAACCACATTCGACCAGACCAATTTTGGTTTATCAGCAGAGTTATGTCGCATGATCTTGGAGGCCAATTAATTGGACCATTTCAATGAATCAATTGTTACGGTAGCAGCATGAGAAGTAACACCATCTTGTTGGAACCAAAACACTTCTGGGTCGATACCATTCAAATTTTGAAACAAATAATCATTGATCATCGATTTGTAACGAGCACCATTCATTGTAACATTAGCTCCAGCATCGTTTTTAAAGAAATATGCTCTGATGAACGATTATGTAAACCATAAATTTCACGAAGTGCTCTATAAGTTTGGCGAATAGAACACTGATTTTGAAAATAAATTCCAAAAATTTGTAAACTCTGTTGCGGCGTGAGTCTTCCCATGAAAATTTGTCAATGCTTACTGAATCTAAATGTCAAAACAACATGGCTTCTACCTTGTGTCAGATCATAGTTATCCCTATCGAAAGTTCTATCACTCTAAAAAAACACCCGATACTTTTCTTGTGTTCTTTTACCCTTATGTTTATAGATCGTCCTGTCTGACCTATGTAAAAAATTGTATATGCCACTTTTTTCACACGTGTCATGACAGTCTTTGCCCTTGACTAAAAGTAAACTTAAGTTTTTTTATTCGTACAAAGAGTGTTTATATTATTTTGTATTGAATTGAATCAGTCCTTACTTGGTAAAAATCCATATTAAATAATATTTAAATAAGGTTATTACGATTTCCACAAATTTTTATTGTTATGTTTACAACAATCGTTTCGCTAACACAGTAGCATCATCAGGCAAGATCACATTTTGAATAACTCAAATATAAGTTATTCAAAATGCCTGATGATGCTACTGTGATAGCGAAACGATTGTTGTAAACATAACAATAAAAATTTGTGACAATCAGAATAACCTTATTTAAATATTATTAAATATATTATTTTGTTTCAGTCTATCACAAATTTTGTTACTAATTTGCGATATGAAGTATGCTATGGATTTATTGTTTCTCTGTCCTGTATAGGTTAAAGAGAATATAGAGCGTTTTCATGTTATTTCTTAAAAATCAATTCATCTATTGCTTTCGTATTTTAACTATTGCTCGACGCTATTGACTAAAGGATTTTAATTTCTTGGTTAAAGTTTTCTATTGAGAGATGAGTTGATAGTAACCTATGTATAAAAGCGTGAAAAAGACACGTTTTAATTTAATATTGGTGTAGACTGTTATTATGTATCAACGTATCTATGTGAGTGGATTTTCTAAATATGTCAAATTCAAGGGAATAAACATTTATTGTGATCTGAATATCTAAAGCATTCATTGATTCTTGGGGGATTTCGACTTCAATAGTGAATTTGACAGAATTGAAAAATGAATTTAACAAATTTAAATGCATTTCTAATCGTCTAATAGAACCTAAACAAATGCATAATACATCATTTATATACTTTCTCCAATAAAGAACTTTCTTCATCAAATTATCTTATGAAGGAAAGATTTTATTCTCAAGATGAGTCCTAAAAATTTCGCTCAAAAGTGATGATAAGGAAGAACCCATAAAGAGACCGTCTAATTGTTGATAAGTTTTATAGTTGAATTTGAAATAACTTTGTTTGAGACCTATTTTAAGAAGAATCATTGTTTCTGGTATAATTTTCGAAATATAGCGTTTGCACTTTGAAGTGGTGGTTATTTCGAGTCTGGTAACACTTGTGTCATTCGTTTTCTGACAGAAAGATAGTTCAATATTTGACATCGACGAAAAGGGTCAAAACTCATTTCCAAACTGGAGAATCTTCTATCCAAACTGTTAGAAGTTAACGTGAAAAATTGCATAGAAATGAAATGCCCAATTTTTGGATCTATTGTTTCGTGGAAATTGGATCGTTATAAGATAAAACGACTCGTCTATGTTTTCCTCCAGTGAAAACACTGCTGCTATTTGCGCAGAACGTAGCTGAGCATCCATAAACATTAACATGTCATCGTGTTCGATAACTGAACATTTCTGAACTTCTCCAAGAAGAATTTTGCATGAAGACCTCGGATTTAGGGCTCACAAAGTTCTACTAGTGCAAGAAGTGAAGCCTTGTTTCCACTGCGTTCGATAGGCTAATGGTCAAAGATTAGTATTTTCCCAGAAAAAATGTGATCTGACTCCGTTCGACTATCTTTTTTGGGAATCCGTAAAGGATAAGTGTTACGCTAACCATCCAGTAACGATTGATGCCTTGAAATTGAAGTTTCATTTATGATATTGAGCTCTAAACAATCGACAGTGTACCGAAAAATTGGATTGATCGATTAAGGCCATTATTATATTGTTTCTTATTCGTAAATTTCAAGGTTCATGCCTTCTAATGAACTCATAGCTTTGAAAAAATATTCACTTATAATACCACAAGAGCTTCAAAATTATCGGGTATTTCCCGATAGGTTCGTTGCAAACAAATGAAGGAGTCAAGTTTTTCAGGTTGAAAAATCACGAGCGCGAAGCGCGAGTGATTTTTCCTGAAAAACTTGACGACTTTATTTGTTTGCAGGGAACCTTGAGGGAAATGCCAGATAATTTTGAAGCTCGTGTGGTATTCGGGGGATTATTTTTCCGTCCCAAATGTCGGCCAATAGAATTGCACCATGAGATGAAATGAACAGTTAACAAATAAGAATTTCATAATGAATAAAACAACATTTAATTAAGATTCAGGCTAGTGCAATTAAAAATACAATTGTTGTAAACATTGGTGCATGTTTTCTTCAAGTCTGCACTTGCCCTCCGTTTTTCCGGAATAGATTGTAAAGCCTTACGCTTGGCATCACGAGCTCCTCGAGCGGTCTTGAATGCAGCATCCGAAAATGGGTTGATTTTGATGTCGAAATCATTCAAATACTTTTCTTGAAGTGATTTGGCAGTCTGATTCCACATTGTTTTTATTGTACCTTCCTTATAGTCTTCTCCGTCCATTTTCTTCATATTGTAAGCGTAATCTTTCATAATGTTTGCCAATTGCGCTTCACTCGTTTCAGCACTCAATGTGTATTTCCTCTCAGTACAAAAAGTAGTAAATTGGTTCCAAACTGTTTTTTTTGCCTTCTCCGTATTAATGGGAACATTTCCTTTGACTTTTTTATCGATGGTGGACAGAGTACAAACTCCAAATCGACTCATTTTCATGCAAAATCTCCAATTTTCACAATTGAATTCAACCTGTCAGTTTGACGTGTGGTTAATTTGACTGGATCATGTTTTGTTTTTTATATATAGCAACTACCAGAGAAAATAATCAAAAAATTATCAGTATAATACCATGTAGGTTGTACCACGTGACGTCGAATGGTGCAATTCTATTGGTCGATATTTGGGTCGGAAAAATAATCATTAGTATTTATAGCCGATCAAAAATGCAAATTTTAAACGGCCTTCCCCTCATCTGCTTCTAAGCTTAAAATTGAAGAAAATATTTGCGGATAAGCGGAGTACAGACCTGGTATGGCCTCACCATCAAATTTTATATCATTTTCTGCTCGGCATTTGATTTACTTTAAGTTTATCACCCATGAAATGTTCTCAAAATCCAGCAACACCAGATGGCTCGATACTAAAATCTGGCGGACCGAACATAAACGCAATGATTTTACCCTTGTATCGAGCACTCATTGTTCAAAATTCGTTAAACTTCCTACTTTATGTTTCCATCATGTTCTTATTTCACTCAGGAAACGAAAAAGAAACGAAAGTTCTGAAATATGAAATTCTGGGTTAATTTTTCTTTTTGGAATGAATCAGTCAGAGAACAACCTGCAATGAAATCCAAAAAACCCGCATGCCATATTGAACAACGCATTTTTAAATGGAATGAAATATTAAATCACTTAGACGTCTATCCCTTTTTATTCATTCAGTATACAGTGACTCAAGTTTCGTAGTGTTGACTAAATATTCGAACTGAATAAAACAAATTTTATCAAAACGATTATAATCAAATAAAATGAATTGAGTATGCGCTTAACCCTAGGTGAAACGTTATAACAATTTTATTTCAAACAATTCACACAGTTTTTATACATTCTGAAAAATCAAGAATCAACCGGATTTGCAAAATATTGTATAAAAAAAAAAAAAATTTTTGCCTGTAAAGTCGGTATACGGGCGAAAGTTTTACGTGACAACGACTTTGAGTGGTAAAATAATTTTAATGTGAATATTCATTCGTATAGTAGGAAGAAGGATGAAATAATAGTAACAATTTAAAACATTTATTTATACAAAGAATTATATTTAAAACATTAATTTATACAAAGAATCTCGCACTGAATTTCATATTAACAAAATTTTATTTATCAATCAGTTGTTATAAGTTATTAATAAATTTAACTTGTTTTACATTGTTATAAATATAAAAACTAAATTTAAAAGTTAGAACATTTATTTAAATCACATTAATTGTTAATATCAATCGATTTTAATTCAAAGTGTATTTTCTAAAAGGAGAAAACTAATTCACATTTGATCTTTGAATTTGTAAATCGCGCGCTTACGACCTTGCGCAGTGATTAGTCGTCTCGGTTTGAATGTTTGAAAGTTTCGATTTGACAGGTTGGAGGTTAAACATTGTTATTTCAATTTTTTACATAGCAAGTCGCGCTCATTTTTTCAAGTTAAACAAATTATTATTCGTTGAGAAACGATTTCTACTACTTTTTTGATTGAAAACTACCACAACATTGTGATTACTACAACATAACCTATTCACTTATGTCTTAGTCATTTATTTCATCATGTTATATTATCAGTCTGAAATTATTTACCTTTGCTGTTTGAATTGTTGCGATGGACGAAACTACCTTCACATTATCACTACACAATCGTTTTACAATTAACTGGCAACGTGTAAACTTGTATGCAGGCGCCTAAGCGAAATAGAAGCGCAAGACATGAACCGGTGTGTATGCCTATCTCTCTCACTCTCTCTCTCTCTCGCTCTGTCTCTCTTGCTCTTAGGCGGGCTAACTGTGCTCGAGTGGAAGGGACGCGTGCCTTTCACTTTTTATGTCTGTCTCTCTCGCTCTTAGGCGGGCTAACCATGCCCGAGTGGAAGGGACGCGTGCCTCTCACTCGCTCTCATTGTGAGCGCATAACGTGAGCGGAGCGTAACGCAGTTTCTTGAAGTGTCACCCGGCAAACCAATTTATAAGACGTTGTCACGTCAATAATCTAATAATATAATGTTAACAAGTGTGAATTGATGGACTACTTGGAGATTCTTTCAATCAATAGAGCCATTGAGAAAAAGGAGAATTCAACAAATTCCCAAATACTGTTTTGCAACATTCCTATATTGGATGCTGTTATTTCCATGCGCCATAAAAATACACAGATGTCCCAAGTGTAATAAACGCACCTTTTCAATTTAAAGTTCAGTTCCTTTTTGTAGTCCTTTGAAGATGGTCGAAAGACCAAAACACGTGTCAGGATTCTAAATAAATTGTAAATTTTTTTAAATAAAAATCAACGATGTATATATTTGTTTAATGCTTGTGCAAAACAGTCCATCTGCTCATTTAATAGTTTTATGTCTGAAAGGTATTTGTGCTTAGATATTTCTATGGATTCTAGGATGTCTAGTTTTTCCTTCCTCGCTTTCAGGTGTAATAATTTAATAATCTCCAATTCTTACAAGATATGATTGGTTTCGAGAAAGATATTGGCAAAATTAGAGTTATTTTTTCGGTTCCTGAATGAAGATTGATGTTCTTTAATCTTTTTTCGAAGAGATCTCCCGGTTTGTCCTACATATACGATACTGCACTGATGAAAACTTGATTTATTTACTCCAGTATTATGAAGCCGGTTGTTTTTGTCTTTTGTATTAAAAAAGTGGTTGGAAGTTTTATGTGAGGGTGTGAAAGCTGTTTTTATATTAGTTTTTGATAACATATGATTTATCTTTTGCGACACTGGTCGCATTTTTTATTTCTATGAATGTTTTGTCACTATTATCTTTTTTCAAGTGGGGTGTATATTTTTCAGAATTATTTACTGTTATTTTTTGTTTAAGAGAGAATTTATGGTGTTTGTTTCGAATTGATTGTGGCTATTTGCTTGATCGTATTAATACCCTTTTTCAACGTAATATTATTCAGGGAGAAAATGCTCTATGAATCATTTATCTATAAGCAGCGATGAAAAGTTCGGATGGTTTCAAAAGTTGAATTTGCTTGCATCTGTCGTTGATGGTTTTCTGAATATATCAAGGAAAATTTCATCATTATTCTTGATTAAAGTTGAGTCCATAATATTTATTCTATTATCATAATCTGGTTCCATAGTGAATTTGATCTTAAGATGCAAACCATTAAGTGTGTTTTCAAGTTCTGAATGTGTTTCACGGAAGCAAGCCAATATATCGTCTACATATCTGTAACCTAAAATGATATGCTTTGTTTGTGTAGATCTTAAGATCTTAGAAACCCATGGCATTTCCATCTTTCTGTTTCTGAAAGTTAATTTACCATGAATTCACCTCTCAGCCCATTCCTCGCTGAAATCTTTATGTCCTTTTCCGAAAGAAAAATCCTAAGATCCACACACGCAAAGAATATAATTGTTTCGTACACATAAGTAGACGATATATTGGCTTACTTCTTTGGAACATATTCAGAGCTAGAAAACACAATGTCATATCTTAATGGTTTGCACCATAAGGTCAAATTCACTATGGAACCACAATATGATAATAATATAAATTGTTTGGAGATAGCTTTGACTAAGAATAATGATGAAATTCCCTTTGATAATTCATAAAACTCACAGCTACAGATAAAACCATACCCAACTTTTAAAACCATCCGAAAACCCGCTGCTTGCCATTTTTTATGATGATTTTACAAAAAATTGAAAAGTTTTCACTAAGTTTGGGTTAATTAAAATTGCTCAACCTATTCGCGGAATGCATAACCAGAGCGACGTATTTTTTCCTCTCGAATTTCAATTCACAAGATGGTTCGGAAAGTAATTTTTTTTTCCGACAGAGGATTTAATGGTATTTTTTCGAACACAATATCAAACTTAAGCTGCATAATCATTATATATTTTGAGAGCTGATATTAGTCCGGTCTATTTACACATTCAAGTTTACATAAATTCCCATAAAGCTGAATATTGGCATAGTTGTTCAAAACATCATTATAAAGAAAATCTCAAAAGTCCTCATCGTTCGGAGGTGTGCTAAAAATTTGGCACGGGGTCAAAGGTCAAAAAAATGAGTTTTTTGCGATTTTTAGCGAAACGGTGAGTTTTTTCGCAAAATTACCCCAGTACAAAATTGTAGATCACAAAATTCTCTACAAAAAATATATCAATAATTTTTTTCCTAAAAGCCACCATTTTGGAGATATAACGTTCCGAAAAGTTGGATCAGTCGTAATCCCTCTATTTTGCACACGTTTCCACGCCACCTATGAGGTAGTGTACAAAGCGCGTTTTTTTTAACGTGGTTTCCCCAGTAGGCCTATTCCACGGGTCTGCTGAGATTTTATATGTTTTAAAACTATTGCAAAATAATATTATATATTATAGTGGGCAAAAACAACGGCGGTGTAATTAAATAAAATACTTAAAATAAAAAGTTAGTCGTCTGATTCATAACTGTCCAAGATTTCTGTTTCTTCTTCTTCTTGATCTTCTTCTCCTTCTTCTTCCTGTTCATCCTCTTGTTCTTCTTCTTCTTCTTGTTCTATTTCACACGTAAACTGCCCCAATAGCGATTCCTGATCGGTATCAAACGAATCTTCAAGAGTTGGTGACTCAACATTCGAGCATGATCGGCCTTGACAGTGTGTGCATGCCAGGGAACAAAACAGTCCAACTTTTCTGCAACCACATTTTGCACTACAACGTTTCTTGCAGTTGCAAAATATTGTGTTGAGAAGTTTCTCAGGTGCTGGTGGAAGTAAAGTTTGAACTGGCTCTAGTGTATTGTCGATCAACTTCCAACCCCAGTCTTTAGGGTCCAGCTGATTACCAAGCCACACTTGAACTTGGTAATATACCCGAAACAGATGTTGATGAGCAGCTACTGAGGTTGGAGGAAGAGAAGCTAAGTTGACTTGTTTTTTATTACGCGTATTTTTCACGAAAGATGTGTATCGCAACTTATCTAAGCAAGTGATCCTGTAGATGTGTTAGCTTCTTGTTCTTCGCGTTTTCTTTTGATGGCAGCAGCAATAGAACACTTCCGCGTATAAATTTTACGACAGTTGCTATGTATTGTCACAGATTTTTGTTTTTTAAGAAATTCCGAGTATCCATCATCTCTTTCAGCACTTGCATTAATCAGTGTCTTCATACCACGATCAACAGTTACAGTTTCACTTTCAGTTAAAAGATGAGTACAAATAAAACAATATTCTGACATTTTTCTTATAAAAATCTAAAACGCACAAAATAGGTTGAAAGATAGGTTAAGATAAGCACATGTTTTCCCTACGCAGTGGCGCTCAAGACTAACGGTATGTATTTCATATATTGGGCATGCCAACATAAAGCAGGTATACGACCCTAGCCACGCGGACAATAGAATAAAAGACAGATGTTATCCCAAGGTTATACTGACGTACAAATTTAGGAACGGGGTTTCATTATACCTGAGATTCTCGTAGTTTAACTTATATTTTACATAAGCAAGTTACAATAAATAATAGCGAACTTATTTTAGTTCTATTACACCTTTAGTGACTTTCATATGTGGCGTACGTGTGCAAAATAGAGGGATTACGACTGATCCAACTTTTCGGAACGTTATATCTCCAAAATGGTGGCTTTTAGGAAAAAAATTATTAATATATTTTTTGTAGAGAATTTCGTGATCTACAATTTTGTACTGGGGTAATTTTGCGAAAAAACTCACCGTTTCGCTAAAAATCGCAAAAAACTCATTTTTTTGACCTTTGACCCCGTGCCAAATTTTTAGCACACCTCGAAACGATGAGGACTTTTGAGATTTTCTTTATAATGATGTTTTGAACAACTATGCCAATATTCAGCTTTATGGGAATTTATGTAACCTTCCTCCTGATTTTAGGCTTAAATAGACCGGACTATATAGCAAGGCTTTGGTATGAAAAAGCTCAATTTATTCTTCGTAGTAGTTTTTGGTTGGCTTTCAAATATGGAAAGTAGTAAGCAGCATTTTTATATTTTACTTTTTTACTATAGAAAAGGTGAAAATGGTGTTCAAAGCAGAAATAAATTAACCGATGTGTTTGGAGAAGATGTGTTGACAGTACGCCAGTGTCAGAACTGGTTTGCAAAATTGCAACTTGGCAGTTGTGATGCCAAAGAGGCACCACGTTCCAGAAAGCCGGTTGAAGCTGATAAAGACATGATGAAGGCATTAGTTGATGCATATCGGTGAAAAACAACACGTGAGATCGGTGAGAGATTAAATTTATCGAATTCAACTGTTTATGACCACTTGAAAGGTCAGTGTTTAACCTCGAAGCTCGATATATGGGTTCAACATGTTCTCACAGAGAGAAATTAGTGTCGTTGTTGTATGTGGCAATGTCAAACGCAAGAGATTAAAGGGTAAATAAGATGAACTGGCTCAGAGAATTTCGAAAACCACTATTCATCGAAAAAAGGTGATGCTGTCTGTTTGGTGAAATTTAAAGGAATCATTTTTTTAAGCTTCTACTGGATAAGACAACAATTAAGTCGGAAGTATTGTCATCAGCTGGATAAACTGAATAATGCACCTCATCAGAAAAAAAAAACAGAATTGATCAACAGAAAAGGTGGAGTGTTCCCCCAAGATAATTTGAGACATCATACAAGTTTAGTCACTCTCCAAAAGCTTTTACTGCTTGAATGTGATACACTGCTGCACCCATCATATTGTCCAGATCTGGCACCTTCAGATTATTGTTTTTTCTGGCAATTGCAAAGATTTTTAGACAATAAAACCTTTACTTCAAATGAAGAGGTCAAAAATCACCTGGATCAGTTGTTTGCCAGCAAAGACGAAAAATTTCATTAGCGTGGAATATTGCTACTACCAGAAAGATATAAAAGGTGTTAGACCAGAATGGCCAGTATATAATTTGAAGAAATCTTTAATAATAATACGAAAATTGTCTTATTTTACGAAAAAAAAAAGAAATCACTTTCCGAACAACCCAATATATGCGAAAGAGAAGACTCCGTTGCGATATCCACCACCATCTTCAGAAAAGGTGCAGGTGCATGCCGGAACAGAAATAATAAAATGTAAATATTTGACTTGTTCGACAGCCCATTCCACATTTACATATTTCATAAAGATGCAACGCAAAACCCATTCATTCAATTATCAATTCACCATTTTAATGACCTCTTCAGGAAGACAGCCGGTGAACGCCGTCGTCAAGGGAGTTGGGGAAAATTGTAAATGGGAAATCTTGCGAGATCATTAATCACACCTTATTAAAATGTTAATCAGAGGACGGGAATTGATGAGTTCGTTTTCTACCTGGAATCCTCCGGAGGTACCCCAATGCCCAACCATAGGACGATATAGACGTGAACCATATGGTTCCAATACGATCAACTGGTCTTATTAATCACTATGGCTGCGCTTTTGAAATCTGAGATAATCGTGTGCAACAGCTAGTAGTATACGAACTCTCGATTTCGTTTGAGGGTAAATTGGAACACACACAGAAGGTGCAATTATATCAGTGAAGATCCCAACAAGACATACTGTTGATGAATACCCAACAGAAAAATATTTTTTCAAATATAAAAAGTCGAACCTTTTGTAACCTATAATTCAATCTAAACTACACTAACTGACAAAGAAACCGCAATACCCAGAAGGAGCTGTTTAAATTTCATTCTTTTTTTTTTTGTAAAACATCGATGGTATAGCAAGGAGTAAATGATTGAAATTTGAAGAAAGAAACGGAGGGTTCAGAATTTTCTTGAATAAATTTGTTAATAATATGTTTGTCCACCGCGATTATCTGTACACTCCCCAACACGTATTGGCATTGATGCAATAAGATGGTCTTTTTCTTCTTGAGGGATACTATCCCAAGCTACCTGTACTTCATGTCTCAGAGCCGCCAAAATCCATGGGGGCTGGGGTAAATTTCCAAGCCTTCTACCCATGATGTCCCAAACATGCTCTATGGGCGAATGATCGGGGTATCTGGGCGGCCATGGCAAAAGATTCACATGGGTCGCTTCAAAAAAGTTTAAACTAACTCCGGCAACATGAGGTCGAGCATTATCTTGCTGAAATATTGGATTCTCGAGCCGATTAAGGTAAGGGGGAACATATGGCTCCACTATTTCTTGAAAGTAACGCAGCGCCGTCATGTTACCTCGAATTAAGACTAAAGGTGACCTACTTGCATGTGCAATAGCACCCCATACCATAACGCCTACTGTCCGATGTACATAAAGCTCAATATCAAACTCAGATTCAAGTCTTTCTACCCGACGTCGTCTAACCCTTCTTCGGCCATCATGTGCACCCAAGAAGAATCGAGATTCATCATAGAAGACGACCTGATGCCTCTGTAATCGTAAATTGAGATTGAATTTTTTTTATTTGAAAGAATATTCTATGAAATTTATGATTTAAAAATAATGTGCATATGTCCACCACGACTAGCTCTGAGGAACCGCATTCGACCAGACTAATTTTGGACCACTTTTTCGAGTAATTCAGACCTTATTTCATCAATAACACGAGTTATGTTGGCTTCCAAAGCGTCTATTGTTTCTGGTTTATCAGCATAAACCAATGACTTAACATAACCCCAAAGAGAATAATCCAGTGGAGTTATGTCGCATGATCTTGAAGGCCAATGAATTGTTCCATTTCTCGAAATAATGTTATCGCCAAATCTTTCTTTCAATAAATTAATTGTTACGGTAGCAGCATGAGGTGTATCACCATCTTGTTGGAACCAAAACATTCTAGATCGATACCATTCAAATTTTGAAACAAATAATCATTGACCATCGATCTGCAACGAGTACCATTCACTGTAACATTAGCTCCAGCATCGTTTTTAAAGAAATATGGACCGATGATGCCTTCAGCGTGTAAAGCACTCCATACAGTGGCATTTTTCAGGATGCAATGGAACCTTCAGAACTTCTTGAGGATTGTTTTCACTTCATATACGGCAATTTTGCTTGTTTACATAGCCGTTCAACCAGAAATAATCTTCATCACTAAACACAATTTTACGATAAAAAAGTGTATCAACTTCAAGCTGTTCTAGGGCCCAAGCAGCAAATAAACGACGCTTATTATGGTCAAGTGGCTTTAGTTCTTCAACCAGTTAGATCTTGTATGGGAGTCCAACTTGTAGTGAACGTCGACGAATAAACAAATCTGCTGCATGTTTTTGGGGAGTTTCTTGAAACTTTTTGAAGAGACTTATTTCCGAAGAAATTTCTGAGGTTATGTTATGCATTTTTGGAGAGTTATTTGGTTTGCATAATACTTTCATGAAACAGACGTTTTTATCCTTCAAGTATGTATTTAATTATAATTTTAATTAATATTCTCTATTTGCTTTGGATTCTTTTATTCCGTTTGATGCTGTGTGATGAGTGTTGAATCTTTATGTCTTCTAAATTCAAACTGTCTTTTTCAAGATATCTATTCAATAGCTGTCGGCATTTAATTGTTGCAATATGCAAATATTACGTAGGCGAAATTATTTTAATCTTCAATCACAACAACAAAAGTTTAGGTGAGCCTAATATAATATAAACTCACATCTTGAAAACGTGGCCTTAGCTGATCCAGAACGACAACGAAGGACAAAAGACTTACGTTCTGGGCTCGCTGAGTTTCATGTTTGATTAAATAGAAAATTTACACAAATTCATACTATTCTAGAGATCAATTGACCCTTCGTGGAGGATGGCCTCAACACAAAATTCTGCCATTAACCAGCTAAAAATGCTAATGCATACTAACGAAGATATTGATGTTAACACATAATGAACTGAAATTTGAATTCATTTCTGGAAGTCAACAGATATTTCTTTTAATAACATTCTTTTCTGAGTGATATCGGAACAAAACTAACAAGCTTTGAAAGAATAATAGGAGAACGAGAAAATACAGCAGCTTACCTCATCTTAACAAACAGTTTATAGCAGGGTCGAGAGCATCTTCCGAACGTCAAAAAGCGTAGTTACACGCATTTTCGAAACACAAATAATGTTCAACAACGTCGTTCTTCGAAAATTCGAGCGCTGTATTTTCTTCCCTTCCCAGCCACGTCCTCATCTGAAACAATGGAACGATGGGCTCATTTAAATTTTTATTGCACTCCTATTTCGCGTGAAACGATTCGTTTCTAGACGTACAATTACATGTGTTGTGAAATAGGAAAAAGTTCTGAGATACGGAGGATCTAAAGTTCTGCCTTCGGTTTGGAACTGAGGTCTAGACGTGTTGCACGTCTCAAAAAAGGTGAGTACAGCGGTCGATGGCTGTCGTTGACAATTTAAGAGGAAGATTAACTGCTAGATGTATGAAAACTTGATATATACATTTATATCTGTATAAGTTTTCATTAAAACCGATACGACGTTAAGACAGAGAACTATAACTTCATATAGAATCCGCATGGTTTTTATGGCGCTCATATCATATTTACCAAATTGTCATCTGCAACTTTTGAGGTTGAATCGAAATGGTAGCATGTTTTGTACCGTGAAGATTTAAAGTTGCGTACATGAATTCTACCAAAGTCTTTTATGTATTTAATCACTTAAATTCACATTCTTGCAAATACGTAACGATGCAAATCGAAGGAAAAAGTATGAAACCTTCTTAACATGTATTCTTCTTTTCTATGATATTTCCGATTTCTTTCAGTTTTTTCAGTTATTCAAAATGGGCCTGGTCGAATGCTGAACCTCAGAGATAAAATTTTGTCATTAAATTATCTTTCAAATAAAAAAAATTGGCTGCAATCTTAATTTGAATGTGTTTTATTTCAATTTAAAGTTTTATCACTCTGAAAAAACCACCCGATACCTAATTTTCTCTTTGTCCTATTTTCAACATCCCCTAACTCACAACTGAAGACACCAAACAAAAAACAGCAAAAGAAGTCTTTTAGCATGAGATGTCACCTTGACAACAAACATAAATCTAAAATTTTTTGATCTATACTTTACGATATATCGATCCATACAGCCAACTACAGAAAAAATAATGGATTTCTGTTTCCCAACATTTTATTTCAAAAATGATCTTATATTTATCTTCTATAAAATTATGTTTCAGTTATTAACTGTTATCAAATAAATACTCAATAAATTAATTTTGGTCTATAGGGATAATTTCACCTTCAGTTGAATTCAACAGTTGAATAATTTTCAAATTGGTGAAGATTCTGAACGCAGCCTTATTTTATCGCGTAGACTTTCTTGTCACAGAATTTCAGACATATTTCTATGTTAACTCGATGTTTTCTTATGCATTTAGCTGAGCAGTTATTTTTCTGAAACGATCGTTTAACAATATGGATTTTTGTGTGAGTGAGTATTTCGCAATTTTTCCCCAACCTTTCATTTGGAAATAATATGTAATGGATCTCACCGTATTGATTAACATTATTCCAACTTAAAACAGAATTTACCTCCTAAGATATGGTTTTGTTCTGAAAACAAGTTTATTCAATTCCCCATGTATAAATAAGAGATCCATTATCATTCTTGTTACGTATTCATCACATGAATCCTCCAGTCATGAAAACAAAACTGCTCAATTCTTCATAATCAGAACAAAATTAATTCGCGTCTCCCCTAAATGAATTTTCCAGTGTCAATTTCGAGTAATTCGAGTCCATCAGTCTTCGAGGACCCATTTCACAGTCAGGAGAGAAAACAAAACTGCCATCCCCACTCAAGTGTTATTAATTAAACTCAGTGGTCGAGTAGCACAGAGTGAATCAGTGCTCAATCTTTCCAAAGGACACGAATTCACGACCATAGAGAGATTTGGTTATCTGAATAAACGAGAGACATCGTTACCGTATGCGGGTGAATGGCTAACTTCATTGTGTTTCGTTCGAATATGGGCGACTCTAGGGTTACTTGATAAATGGATACATGAGGGTCATTTGTATCGGAACTACGACGTGGACAACGCATAGACGTAGTTGTACGTCCCAAAACACGGAATATAATATATTCCTTCATGAAGTTATAAATTATGGAGGACCACGTAAGAATGGACTCGATAATGAGCCAGCACAATGTCCTTCAAACCCACGTTGTCTATTCTTCGCGTACCTACCTGTTATTAGGATAATGTTTGTGCTTTGTATACTAAAGTGGTAGTTAGAAATAATGTCACATAAAAATGAATTAATATCGATTTCTCTTGGTCATCAACCACCCTTGGTGGTCGAAAATTGTCGGGTTGTAAGTGCTTGAGCGTGGTTTATGTAAATATCGTTATTATAACTTCATCCAGAAAAAAAACGATGCTTTGTGAGTACAAGAGAATGTGTTTTCCTGGTACTCAGATAATGGCTGACTATGAAGGATGATTATTAGATGTTTTAGGTGGACCCAGTAAGAAAAAGCACTTGTGGTGGATTCTCAACAAAATATTTGAGTGAGAAATGTCTGTTTTTCTATGCTTTCAGACAATTGCTCTTTTTAAACTGTTCATATTGCAATTGGGTATAACTAAGTTTTCAGTTTCATTTGTTCATCATGTTTGAGTTACCCTTAACCAATCTTAAATAACAAATAGATTGATTCTGCTAACCTCAGTGAAATGATTTCAATTGAATCAAATAAATGCTTTAGAAAACACAACTTCAGCAACAGTTTACATATAGAATCATATAGAATCTAACCTCAAGATCTCATATACCACGTATGTGATATGTTTTCTTTGATTGTTCTCATTCAAAACGGTTAACCAACGATTATAGAAGATTATACTTTTAAATTCAAGGAAAGCGGCTAAGCTTGTTATTTAATTTAAGTCAATAGTCTATATTTCCTATAGATTGCTCTATATTTTTGAGAACTCTATGATATTTGAGTTTATATGCCAACTCATATAGAAACAGAAGTTTTGAAACATCTTAATTTAAAATAGAAAGGCCTTTTACTTGATAGAAGAAATATAACAAAATTTGAATATTAAAACAAATTGAAATATGTTTATCTTCTTCAATTTTTATTTCAAAAAAAAAATTTTATTCAAAAAACTTTTAGAGATAAATTTATGTCTAACAAGCACCGCTTACATTTAAAAGACGTATATAATCAAAACTCAATATATAATGTCAAATGGAATAAATAACCCAACAGATATACGAAAGTAATTAAAATAAATAAATAAATATTTAAAGGAGACAAAATTTTGTTTCTGGTCTTACCTTTAAAAACACCAATTGCCTTTCAAAAACATGAACACACTTAAAGGACTTCTCAAAGAATATAATTTATTTGAAATATTTAATATATTTAAATATTCGAATAAATTATTTCAAAAATCTCAAAAAAAAATGTGCACTATATCTTCAAAAAACAAATATATCTTCTACAATTTTAATTTCAAAAAAAAATTTTATTCAAAAAACTTTTAGAAATAAATTTATGTCTAACAAGCACTGCTTACATTTAATATATCTTCTACAATTTTAATTTCGAAAAAAATTTTTATTCAAAAAACTTTTAGAAATAAATTTATGTTTGTTTTTTGAAGATATAGTGCACATTTTTTTTAGAGATTTTTGGAATAATTTATTCGAATATTTAAATATATCAAATATTTCAAATAAATTATATTCTTTGAGAAGTCCTTTAAGTGTGTTCATGTTTTTAAAAGGCAATTGGTGTTTTTAAAGGTAAGACCAGAAGCAAAATTTTGTCTCCTTTAAATATTTATTTATTAATTTTAATTACTTTCGTATATCTGTTGGGTTATTTATTCCATTTGACATTATATATTAAGTTTTGATTATTTACGTCTATTAAATGTAAGCGGTGATTGTTAGACATAAATTTATTTCTAAAAGTTTTTTGAATAAAAATTTTTTTTGAAATTAAAATTGTAGAAGATAAACATATTTCAATTTGTTTTAATATTCAAATTTTGTTACATCTTAATTTAATATTTTCAAATTAAATTATGCAGAGGTAGCAAAGAATTTTTATTTTAATATTCAGAATTTAAAATATTACTCTTCTTCAATATGAGTACCCTTTAAATATCATAATGGAATCATTTTTATGTTGCTGTTTCTAGAATGTCTCCCATAAAATTAAAAAACTGAAGACATCTCATTTATATCGTCAACAGTCGAATTTTAGGACTTCTGTTAATGTATGCCAACAATTCTCATTTAAGGCAAAATACCTGGGAATAATCCTGGACAAGACCCTCAGCTGGAGTGCACACCTAGCTAAAGTGTGTCATAAGGCCAGAATGGGTTTCTGGACTTGCAGGCGGATCTGTGGTAAAACCTGGGGCTTAAAGCCCAGGCAGATGTACTAGTTATACACTATGGTAATTAGACCACGGATAGTGTATGGCGCTGTAGCGTGGTGGAAGGAAGGCGAACAAACGGTTGGCGAACAGAAGCTCACCCGACTACAGAGACAGGCTTGCCTTGCAATCGTGCGTTTCGCATGACACCCACGGCAACCATGGATGTCCGACTAAATCTACCGCCCCTGCACCTTACTCGTGCAGAGGGAGGCGGAACGGACCACATACAAACTATATCAACTAGCGATTGACAGGCCAGAGGCAATAGTGATGGGAGGCTCAGGACTGCTGGACGAGCTTTTAACGAACAGTATCCTATCGATGCCCTCGGATCTAATGTCAAAAATTACAAGCCAGGAACGGAATTTCAATGCAATCGTCTCCAGCCGGGACGAATGGACCCAGCATGCTGAGGTTCTATTGAGAACCGACCTTGGCTTGTCCACAGACGGCTCGCGAACGACGAACGGAACAGGAGCGGGAGTCTATGGGACCAAACCGAGAATTAACATCTCATTGAGTCTCGGTCAAAACGCAACCATATTCCAAGCAGAACTATTTGCCATCGAGACCGCAGAAGAACTGCTGATAAAACGGCAAATCCACCACGGTAAAATCAAAATATTTACTGATAGTCAGTCAGTACTAAAAGCTTTGGAATCCAGCTCTTGTACCTCAAGAACAGTCTCGAGTTGCCGCACGGCTTTAAACAGGCTCGGTATGTATAACGGAGTCACTCTGGTTTGGATACCGAGCCACTCAAACTATTTGGGTAACGAGGAGGCAGATCGGCTGGCGTTTGCTGGAGCTGCGCTGCCTCTGGTAGGACCGGAACCATTCCTGGGAATACCACATGACGTGGCTAACGAGGCGATAACAGGGAGAATGAACTCAAGGCTACAGTCTTTCTGGCGGAGCCATTCTGGCCTGAAACATTCGAAGATGTTCCTTGGAACAGCTTCGAATTAAAAGATGGCGAACCTAGCGCTAGGTCTGGATAGGGCCAAACTAAGAACACTTGTCGGAATTATGACAGGTCACTGCAGACTGAAAGCGCATTTGCACAAAATCGGTCTGGCTGAAGACGATGAATGCAGGCTGTGTCTTGAAGACACTGAAACAGCCATGCACATCGTCTCAGAGTGCCCAGCGGTGAGTCGCATCAGATTCGAGGTTTTTGGCCAGGCTTTCATAGCCCACTGCGAACTGAAAAAATTACCCCTGAACAAGATTATCGGTTTTATCCAAAAACTGGATCTCGTCGGGGAGATATAAATTAGGGGTGATCCACAATAGTCCTTGCGGGCGAAGTGGTAGGGTGGACAGACGCCCACCCGCCATAAATAATAATAATGTATGCCAGATATAAAAAAGGCATTATATGTAAACTTGTCCACCAGTCACTTCCTAATTTCCAAATATTACTTCATTTATGAAAAGTATGGTTTGGCCTGTCATGTTGACGGTTAATGTAATTTCTTCCCTGTGAATTATTCTTACTACGAGTTGATAGTTTTTGGTTGCATTTATTTTTAGAAATCATCTAGTTACATATTTACATATGGATGGATTGGCGAAGAAGTCATTTTAAATGGTGAGCAAGAAGTCATGATTTTAATCCTCTCGGTTTTTATGTTTGGGGATACATGGAGTCCTTAGTTTATATCGGTTTTTTTTTTAACTGATAGAAATCTAAATTGAAATAAATCACATTTAAATTAAGATTGAAGCCATTTTTTTTATTTGAAGAATTATTTTATGACATTTATGTTTTGAAAATAATTTCCGGTATATGTGCACCACGACTAGCTCTGAGGAACCGCATTCGAGCAAACCAATTTTGGACCACTTTTTCGAGTAATTCAGGCCTTATTTCATCAATAACACGAGTTATGTTTGCTTCTAAAGCGTCTATTGTTTCTGGTTTATCAGCGTAAAACAATGAGTTGATATAACCTCAAAGAAAATAATGCAGTGAAGCTATGTCGCATGTTACTGGAGGCCAATTAATCGGACCATTTCTCGAAATAATGTTATCGCCAAATCTTTCTTTCCATAAATCAATTTTTATGGTAGTAGCATGAGGTGTAGCACCATCTTGTTGGAATCAAAATACTTCTGGGTCGATACCATTCAAATTTTGAAACGAATAATCATTGATCATCGATCTGTAACGAGCACCATTCACAGTAACATTAGCTCGTTCTCAAAGAAATATGGACCGACGATGCCTTCAGCTTGTGAAGCACACCATACAGTGCTTTTTTCAGGATGCAACGGAACCTGCTGAACTTCTTGAGCATTGTTTTCACTCCATATACGCCAACAACGTTCACAAATTGTTGAAATTTATTTTCAAAATCAGTGTTCTATTTGCCAAACTTATAGAGCACATCGTGAAATTTATGGTTTACATAATCGTCCATCAGAGCAGTTTATTCGTCGAACTGTCGATAGATTTCGGACAGCATTTTTTCTACTCAATGCAACAACAACAAAAAGACAAAGAACTGAACGTACAGAAGAAAATATTGCTGCTGTAAGTCATACTAAAATAAATTAATCCAGCTGATTTGTACCAAAAATCATTAATATTGCCATAGCTCATACTCCTTATTAATGTAAGTCGTAGTGTTAATAATGATTTAGATTTGTCTATTCGTCGACGTTCACAACAAGTTGGACTCTGTACATTCCCCACATGGAAAATTTTGCGTAAAGATCTTGGTCTACACCAATACAAAATCCAACTGGTTCAACTGATTTGCTGAACATTTCTAGTTGAATGGCTATGTAAACAAGCAAAATTGCAGTATATTTAGTGAAAACAATCCTCAAGAAGTTTTGCAGGTTCCATTGCATCCTGAAATATGCACTGTATGGTGTTCTTTACACGCTGGAGGCATCATCGGTCCATATTTCTTTAAAAACGATGCTGGAGCTATGTCACAGTGCTCGTTGATCGATTATCAATGATTATTTGTTTCAAAATTTGAATGGTATCGACCCAGAAGTGTTTCGGTTCCAACAAGATGGTGCTACACCTCATGCTGCTACCGTAACAATTGATTTATTCAAAGAAAGATTTGGCGATAACGTTATTTCGAGAAATTGTCCAATTAATTGACTTCCAAGATCTCCACTGGATTATTTTCTTTGGAGTTATGTCAATTCATTGGTTTATGCTGATAAACCAGCAACTATAGACGCTTTGGAAGCCAACATAACTCTTGTTATTGATGAAATAAGGCCTGAATTACTGGAAAAAGGTCTGGTGGAATGTGTTTCCTCAGAGCTAGTCGTGGTGGACATATGCCGAAAATTAGTTTTAAAACATAAATGTCATAAAATTATATTTCAGATTAAAACAAACTTGGCCTCAATCTTAATTCAAATGTGTTTTATTTCAATTTAAAATTCTATCATCCAAAAAAAACACCCGATATAATGAGTGTTGATTTTATATGTCTACTAAATTCAAGCAATACTTACGAGGCATTAATTTAATTCTTAATGTTTTTAAATGCAATATTTTTATATTAAAATATGTAGGAGGCTGACAATAAATATTTTGATAATTAAGTGATGATTCAATTAAATATCAAAGAAATTGGCAGAACACAAATTTTCGAATTAAAGTCGAAAACCTTCTTCAGAGTCTAGGTTGCCGTGACATTCCAAGAAGGAATCAAGCGCCCCCTTATCGAGTTTACGAATCATACCGCAAATGTTAGACATTTTTGACAACACACGTCAAAACAAAGATGAGGAAGATATCGGGACAAATGCAACACTCGAAAACCACAAAATACCAAAACAAATTGGTACCACAGCTGCCTAGACGTATCTAACCTGCGTTATTAATGTTCGAGTCTATGCTTCTCCGAAATTTAGATACACGGCCCACGACCTACTGCGGTCTGAATGCAATGGATCTCTTTCTAACCCTTTTCAACCGTCGGTTTGGGCAATGAAGGAATCCAGGAATATTAATAACGCCAACTTCGAGAAAACCATATTTCAGACGTCTCGGGATCGACCGCAACAGAAAAAGACGGACGTGTTACGGAGCCGCGTTGGTACGTGTGAAATATCGGGCTTCTGAAGTTCTTCGTGGAATTTCCGCATGGATAATTGCGATCGTTGATGGGAGTTGAGGAAAGAGTACCAGGAAATTTGAGTTGACTCACAGGGTATCATTCTCGGGTCGTTTTGAAAACGGAAGTCTCGAAAATACTAAGTCATCTTCTCATGTCGATCGTCCATCAAGATTAATAGTCGGACATGATCAGGAGGATTTTCAGTGAGAATGTTTGAACCTATTTAGCAGTTGTTATCGATACTGTCCTACTCAAACTATGAACTTAAAGAAAGAAACAATATCACGCTGTTCTCTGGAAAAAGTACTCAAAAAGAATTCGCGGTAAAGTTCTGTAATCGATTCCTGGATATCCATTTCAAAAATGTTTTGTTAATTGGCCCAATCGTTCACTTGAGGACTCCTTTAAAGGAAATAAAGTAAATTCACATGGATAATACTTTCCGATTTTCGGTGTTTTTTAATGTAAAGGGTCTTTCAACGGCAACGCTCCACTTTTAAATTGACATTACTTGCCTCATTGCAGCCATTGTTTACTTGTGACATTGACAGTTGTATTTGTCAATGTCTACCATTTAATCATGGAAAGGTACATACTCCAACAACGTTGACAGACAATCCAAGGTCGTTATGAAAAATCGCGCTCTATTACTTTAACGTTACGCGCTTCAACTCCAATTTTTTGTCGTTACAATCGTCCGGCTAAGAAAACAGTTAAATAGTGAAGAAGTTTGAAACAAATTTTACACTTCATGATGTTACAGCGCCAGTACAAAGAAATGCAAGAAGTGAAGAGAATATTGTTACCGTACGTGAAAGTGTTCGGGAAGACCAAAATTCATCGATTTCTCGACGTTCACAAGAACTAAACATCTCACAGACGTCTTTGTGGCGAGTTTCACGAAAAGACCTTGGTTTACATCCATACAAAATTGTTTTAACCCAAGAACTCAAACCAACAGATCATTTAAAGCGTCGTGTATTCAGTAATTGGTGCTTAGAAAAAATCGAAAATCATGCAGATTTTCATAAGAAAATCATTCTCAGCGATGGGGCTCATTTCTGGTTAAAGGGTTATGTTAACAAGCAGAATTGCCATATCTGGAGTGGTGATAAACCTGGAGAATATCAAGAACTGCCACAACGTTCTGACAAACTTACTCTTTGGTGCGGATTTTATGATGGAGGAGTCATTGGACCTTATTTTTTTCAACGAACTCACGAGGCGGTAACTGTCAATAGAAATCGTTATCGTTCAATGTTGTCTGATTTTTTATGGCCTGAATTGGTTCGTAATGATTGGATGAACATGTGGTTTCAACAGGACGGTGCCACTAGTCATACTGTCAATGACACAATGACTTTATTGAGAACAAAATTCGGTGATCCTATCATTTCAAGAAATGTATCGATAAATTATCTGCCTCTTTTCTGTGATTTAACTCCATTGGACTTCTTTCTTTGGGGTTATATTCAGTCATTGGCTTACAGCAATCATCCAGCAAATTTAATTGATATTGATATTGAATATTGATTTACAAATAAATATTGAACGGATAATTGGTAACATACGACCTGATTTGTGTGAGAGAGTCATGGAAAATTTGGTTCAACGACTTCATTCCTAGCAACGTTTCTGTGGTGGACATTCAAATGATGTTTTATTTCATTACTAATGGTATCCATTTTTCTTTATAACGAAATGAAAATTTTAATAAGTTTTAAATAAATAATGTGTTTCATTTACAAAACAAAATGCGGCGCTGTTAATGAAAGACGCTCTACTTTACAAACTGTATATTGTGTTGTATAATGAGTTTTGATTTTATACGTCTATTAAATATAAGCACTAATTTAATTCTAAAAGTTTCTGAATGAAAAATTTTTTGAAATTGAAATTGTAGGAGACTAACAGATTAAATTTGATTTGGTATTCAAATTCTATTCAATTTCTATGATATCTGGTTTCAACAGGATGGCCGTTCAAGTCACAACGCACGAGCAGTCATTCAATATCTCAGAACCACTTCTTCGGATCGTGCCATTTCTACGAATTGCAGGATCATCAAATAGCCACCAAGATCACCTGATTTATGTGTCAATGATTTTTTCTCTGTAGATATCTGAAAAACTCGATTTAGGGACATAAGATCGATAGAACTACAAATCTTGTTGAATTAAGGTTTAAAATAATCCAACTTTGTGCCAAAATACCCACTATGCCTAATCTGGTCAGAGATATAATTTTTTTCTCATTTTATTCATTTTGTTTTCAGACTGTTATGGCAAAAGAGAACTCAAGGACTGATTTCAGAGATAAAATTATCTACGTCATTCATTGTCGAAAACAAATTCCTTACACGCCATGTGCATTAAAATAGGAATGTCGTATAGTATTGTAAAGGGTGATTCATTTAGACACTTTTTTGGCGAGGATTTAATTGTAGATTGCGCATGCCTCGTATTAACTGAAGAGTCATTTCTGTTCAGTTGTGTTTGACAATTCATAATGGAAAGACTTTGCCTGGCACAGCGTCTACAAATTGTTCAACTTTATTACGGAAATTTGCGTGCTACGAGGAATGTGTAGAAGAAATATGGACCGATTATTCCACCGGCCCATAAACCATACCAAACAGTTGTTTTTCCTGGATTCAATTTCAGCTATTGAACCTCTTCGGGTTGTTCACCGATGAGGTGAACAAAATTTTTGTCGAAAACAGTGGATTTGCTGCAAGCTTGTCAAGAGCCGAACGACTTAAACGGAAACGATTCGGAAGGTCGGTCGGCTTCAGTTCTTGCACTAGTTGAATTTTGTAAACTTTTAATGAAAGATCCAAATACGCCAAGTTGTTGAATATGACCAGGCCAAGCTGTTGAGAACGACGACGAATCGACACTTCACGGTCTTAGCGTACACTCTCCGCCACCGCCCCTATATTTTCTTCACTACGTGATTGGTCATGTATTATCCAAGAATGAAAATTGGGTCTCGAACATACGGGTGGTAGAACTAATTGTGCATTCGGTGGGCCGATTATGTGGACCATAAGTTGCTCCAAGCGCCCGATACACATTTATCTTAGAACGTCCATTTTCGTAATAAAGTTGAACAAATTGTAGACGCCGTGCCAGGCTAAGTCTTTCCATTATGAAGTATAAAACACTACTGAACAGAAATGGCGCTTTAGTTGATACGAGGCATGCGCAATCTGCAATTAAGTCCCCACCACGAAAAGTACCTCGAAATGCATCACCCTTCATTTGATTTTCAAGCGTTATGGACTACACACCAGCACTTCTGAGTTCTATGCGGCAACTGAATACTGAATCTTAATTTGCGGATCACGCGAAACAAAATGAGGTGTCCAACTCCTCACTTCCCATCACAACGTGCATCTTTCGATTATTCCAATGTCAGACTGGACGCTCGGAGTTCTCTTTCTTATGCATCGAATATCCTAGTCTTAAAACGTAATTTTCTAAACCTGTAGAAGCCACATACCTGTAAAAACGATGTCATTTCATTGCGGAAAAATTCTCTGATAAAAACATCAAAATATTATTCTTATTCGTGCTGCTAGACCGCATCTCACATCGGCATTTTCTCAATCAGACGAAAACAGCATTCTGGGTCACTGAAGTGAAATATTCGCCAAACGGGGTATCATGTCGAATGGGCAAAGTCTGATTTATGTTCGATTCAATATGTTAGTCTGTTAACTGACTCCCTTTTTTGTTTGTCTGAATAGTCCTCAGAACTAACTTCGTCTCTGAATCTAGTGGTTTTTTGGGCAGTTCGAATTATCTATTCTATTGCTGTATCAGCGCTCTGCGTCCTCAGCCTTCTTGATTTATTCCCGTGTTTACGGCTGTCTCAAAAGTTTTATGCCGTAAGGCGAAGTCCGAAAGTTCCACCTAGATTTGCATTATATCTGCCATATCTTTCTTGGTATAAATCATAGCGAATGATTAGAGTAAACACAATTATGGTATTCTGAGTATCTGGGAAGAAAGTTTGAATGGAATGCATCATTTATAACAGAGCGACGTTAACGTTATGCGGGACTTCGTAGATGGCTCCATCCAAAGAGAAATTATACCGCCAACAAATAATGAAAAATGAAAATGTAAGGGGGGTGATGTAGGACTTCCAATTTGAGCATTTTTAAGTTCGTTTTAACGGGCGACGCAACATGTGTCATGCTGCAAAATCACTTTGTGTCGTCCCTCGGCGTATTGCGGTAGCTTTTCTCGCAATGCTCGGCTCAAATGCATTAATTGAACAAGAGACTAACATAGCTCTCGCTTTTAAAGGAATAAAATTACGTCTCATAATATCGAAACGTCAATACATTGGTAATTTCTTTGTAAGATAAGTTCAAGAAATATCGATCAAAAAATATAAGTTGCAGATAGTTTGACAAGACTGTAATGAAATAATCTGAATAAAAATTTACAGAGGAGAACTAGCGATATCACTGAACCTTAATTTTTTGCTATTCCATGATGTCCAGATTCTTTGTTCAGTCTGAATCGATGTTGGAGCTTTCCAACTTGAAACGAAATGAATGTTGGAGTGTTCCTCCCTTTTTGGACCCGATTTCATTGACTTTGCATCTGAAGGCTATGCAAATGAGAGAAAAATAAAAGGGAGCCGAACATTTTCATTTCTTGTCGGGGCCATGAATAATTTTTCCATCCATGCCGGTAGGCAAACGTTTCCAGATTTCCTTTTGACGTTAGATTGTTGGACTCCTGGAAGAGTGTTTTTTGCGATGGTGGGTGGATTATTTGATGAAAGTAAAGAATGGAGAATTTCTTTCAGAATGCTCTTTTTGTGATGAATTTTAATACAATATACGTCCTAGAATATTGCCCTGATTAAAATTTTTATAGTTACAAGTGAAAGCAGTATTTACCATTTAACTGAATTTTCTATTTATATGAATACAAGGGCGTCAATGAGAGGGTGTTAACAAGACTGCCAAATTAAACAATTGATTGCTGACTTTCATAAAGATTCTCTGATCTCTATATCCGATTATGTACATTCGACATATGCTTATCACCTTAAGGCATAATTTTAACAATAATTATCCACGTTGAAAGCAAAAGTTCTAGATGAACACTTTTAGAATTTCTTGAAATCAACAGGTACAATGCCCGTAAAATCCTTTTGAACGAAAAAAAAGATGTTGATAAGTCCCCATTACTGAATATCTTTCATCAATGGCATCTTTAGCGGCAAACTCCAATAAACACCTAGAGTTTTTATGACTTGTGCTTCCATTATTCTGTCACGTACCTAACAATGTATTTAAACTCGGTTACACTGAATACCATCAGACAGCACAATATAATACCTGAAGAAGCCACATCGTGCTGAAACAATTGTTGTAGTAGTGCAAACATTTTTGTGGAAATAAATTACTGTCTCATATATATTTTTTAATTAAAATGAGTTTCCACCAAGTAAAGGCCAAATCAATCAAATATTTAAAATTTAAATGACTTTTAATTCAGAATTATATATTCTAACTTCTACAATATACATTGAAACTATAAACAAAAACTACCAAATTGATATACCTATATATAATCAATATTAAATATTTTTCAATGTCTCGGAAAATTGAAATTTGAATCTGAATACAATACATTTCTGATGAGGTCAGATATGCCGAAATAGCAGCTCCTTAATTATTTATTATTTTTGAAATTCTGGTTATTTTTTTCATCATGGGACATTTTTTGGGGTGATTAATTTTTGTTATTGCTTTTCTGTGTTCCGAGTGCAAATAGTTATAGGTTATACGTAACAACACGTTGATCATTCATGTTCTATTTTGGATACTTCAAAGCTTACTTCGAGTTTATTCGTTCCAGGTTTTATCTTATTTTGGTAAGTTGAATTTTGATCTTGTTATATATTTGAATCTGAATTCAATATATTTCTGATGGGATCAGATATACTGAAAAAGCAGCTATCAAATGTTCGAGTTATTGTTCAGTTATTTTTATTTGATCCTTTATTTTGATAATTTTGGAATAGTGGATTTTCTTGTAGTTGTATGTTAATATACATACTTATATAGTTTTTGTTAATACATTTGTATTAATACATATCAAGTCGGGATATAAAAAGGTTTGTTCCGAGACATTGAAAAATATTTTAGGGATAATTTTTGTATATAGTTTCAATATATATTGTAGAAGTTAGAATATATAATTCTGAATTTAAAGTCATTTAACCCTGTATATCAGATTTTGAAACAAAGTTGTTCATTCAATATTGAATTCTTTCATGAATCCCCTCAACGATATCAACTTTCATAGTGGTCTGTTCCCCACATTAATCGTTTAAATTGTAACGTAACGCATTTTGTTAACACAAACCACCACACATAAATCGTTTCACAACAGCTCAACTTCGGCTTTTTTATCACAGAACCACCTCTGTTCCCAGCTTTATCATTATCCAATTGAAAATTTTATTTTAATTGAACTCCGTTGAGCTATTTATACACAGTCCCGAAGATTTGTGACCCCTTGAGCTATAAATCAGCTGAGTGAAATATTTGGAGCTGTTAAGTTGTCAAAAGTGCCGCCCGTTTATCGAATCGGGAACTATAAAAATTCTAATTGTTTTAATTTGAACGTTCCAATCCTCTGATGGGAGGTATATGAAGGATTTGTTAGTATCGGTTATAATTACTAACTTCATTGGATACTTGACACGGCATCAATAGTGGTTCTCACGTTTTCCTTCGGGACATTAAGGTTGTAATTCTAGATGGGTGTAACTGAGAAGAAAAACGATAACTTCATTTTTCACCATAATATCCTTTGATGAGGGATAATATGAAGACAAATCAATTTCCAATTCATTCATTAAAGTAAAATGTTTTTTTTTTTCAATATTTTCATATGCGGTGTTAGTCTTTTGGCTCCGACATCGATCGGACTCATAATCGTGAGCTTGAGAGTTCGAACAGAGGACCAGGAAAGAAATTTTCTGGTTTCGGGGGACCGTCCAACCATTCGCTGTTGGGTAAACAATCAACAGCACTGTTCCTAAAGTGACGTAAGGAAACAGTAAGAAAGCCTACACAGAACACAAACTTGATGTGGATACTAAGTGGACTTTTGTATCTCTGTATCCCTTAGGCCCCCCATGGCATTAGAGCTTGTCGCGCTGGGGGCGCTTGTCTTGACAAAGATCCCTAGACTGAACCGCGTTGTCCAGCTCAGTGACAAGGAGTCCATCTAAGCACCGGGCCTCCCCTTAAAAGTAACGTACTCTACCCTATTGCAGGGAATCTCCGGAGTTTTCTGTCCAATGGCCGAGTGCGTTATGTAGCATACTGCGTTACCTCGGGAGAGTGAAGTGTTCGTACGACCTGGCACCCAATTGGTGTTGGACTTGGGCAGTGGTTGACAGTCCGCATGTTGGACTAGGAGGGTATTCCTTTTATCTGTTCGCAGACACTCATGTTCGGGATATCTCGAGAAATGCTTCAGAGTTTAGCAGGACTTGAAGGTTCGACTCGTCCTGAACCTGGATCGATTGTGAGATATTTCTGGGGTTTGTGGATTTCGACGATACGGCTAGTCCGTTGGTGCTTGACGCCAGGATCAATTGTAAGACTTCGCAAGGGTTCGTGGGTCTTCACAAGGCCGGATTGACGGTTCTTGTACTAGGATCATTTGACGCATCAATCTTGAGACTATCTTAGTTCATGAGACTGCGTTCGGATGGATGGAAAAGAAGCCCCTTCGGCAGGTGAGTTGCGTCCCAAACAACTCGGGTACAGACCATGCAGAGCCTGTAAAGGTTGGATAGTGCTTCGCTGCTACCAGTCATACGGTTGTAGGTTTTCGAACTGAAGCCCCAAGTGGAAGCTGGTGGGTTCGTCTCTTCGGAGGGGTTCTCGCCACGCACGATGATAAGGCGTAACCCTCATTACACTTTCTGCCTCTTGGGACTGTGGAGACTAGTGCCAATTAGCCACTTCGTGAAAGAGCTACGCTCACATGGCGATACACTAATTGGTAGAACTCACGTGTCTGTATCCCTAGGACAAATAAATGAATATATATATATTATGGTGCAAGCTCATTAATATAAACACAAATAATTCTGGCTTGTTCATATTACAGGAACTGTTCATATATTTGAAGGTCAAGAAATTGAATTTTCTACATGTTTTCTAGGTTTTATTTCTTAAATAGTACATGATTATCAATGATAATATATGAATTATTTTTCAAAAATTCACACAGCTTTTACGTGTCACAGTTTATTCAAATTAACGACACGTGTTTCGGTCTTTCGACCATCTTCAGAGGAGTACGAAAAGTAACTAAACTCAAAATTCATAAGGTCCTTTTATTACAGTCAGGACATCTGTGTATATTTATCGCGATTGGAAAAACAGTATCCAATATAGGGGTGTTCCCATTTTTGCTCAATTATCCTTTATCTAATTGGCTTTTTTAATTGAAAGGATCTTCAAATAGTCCATCAATGTACCCTCTTAAACATTACATAGTATAGAAACATCTTTCTCATTATAAAAATGATTTTTGGCTATTCAATGTTCTGCAAAACCGGTTGATTTTTGGTTTTTCAAAATATACATCCTATGTTCTTTATTTCTATTGGGTGTTTTTTCAGTGATAGAACTTTCGATAGGGATAACTTTGATTTGACAGAAGGTAGAAGCCATGTTGTTTCATTATTTCTGTTTAGTAAGCATTGACAAATTATCATGGAGAGACTCATGCCGCAACAACGTTTACAAATTGTTGAAATCTATTTTCAAAATCAGTGTTCTATTCGCCAAACTTATAGAGCACTTCGTGAAATTTATGGTTTACATAATCGTCCATCAGAGCAGCTCATTCGTCGAACTATCGATAGATTTCGAACAACATTTTCTCTACTCGATTCAACAACAAGATAAAGAACTGTACGTACAGAAGAAAATATCGCTGCTGTAAGTTATAGTGTTAATGATGATCCAGATTAGTCTATTCGTCGACGTTCACAACAAGTTGGTCTCTGTGCATCAACCACATGGAAAATTTTGCGTAAGATCTTGGTCTACACAAGGTCCAACTGGTTCAAGAACTAAAGCCACTTGACCATAATAAGCGTCGTTTGTTTGCTGATTGGGCCCTAGAACAGCTTGAAGAGATCCACTTTTTCATCGTAAAATTGTGTTTAGTGATGAAGCTCATTTCTGGTTGAACGACTATGTAAACGAGCAATATTGTCGTATATAGAGTGAAAACAATCCTCAAAAAGTTCTCAAGGTTCCACTGCATCCTGAAAAATGCACTGTATGGTGTCCTTTATACGTTGGAGGCATCATATCCATATTTCTTCAGGAACGATGCTGGAGCTAATGTTACAGTGAATGGTGCTGGTTACAGATCGATGATCAATGATCATTCGTTTCAAAATTTGAATGGTATCGACCCAGAAGTATTTTGGTTTCAACAAGGTGGTGATACACCTCATGCTGCTACCCTAACAATTGATTTATTGAAAGAAGGATTTGGCGATAACATTATGTCGAGAAGGGGTCCAATTAATTGGCCTCCAGGATCATGCGACATAACTTCAGTGGATTATTTTCTTTGGGGTTATGTCAAGTCATTGGTTAATGCTGATAAACCAGAAACAATAGAAGCCTTGTAAGCCAACATAACTCGTGTTTTTGATGAAATTAGGCCTGAATTACTCGAAAAAGTGGTCCAAAATTGGTTTGGTAGATTAAGGTTCCTCATAACTAGTCGTGGTGGACATATGCCAGAAATTATTTTCTAAACATAAATGTCCTAAAATAATATTTCAAATAAAAAAAAAATTGGCTTCAATCTTAATTTAAATGTGTTTCATTTGAATTTAAAGTTCTATTACTCTTAAAAAAGAACCGATATGTTGTCTGTCCTATATATGTAGCCTTACAATCATCACATTGAATTTGATAAATCCCTGCTTCCAAAAAGTTGGGGTCCCTTTCTTTATTGTTCACCAAACCTCAGCTAAATTATTTATATGTATTTAGTGCTAAAGAAGGAATTCCCATTTTATGAAGACCATTAGAGATCCTACTGCTGAAACCTTTCATATAAGCCATTGAAAACCATATTTTCTTTTCTTTATAAAAATCATTTATATTGAAATAATTTTTTTTCAAATATGGTGGTAAATTTTCTTTTCAATCATTTTATCAATGATTTCAGTTCTATAGCCATTGTTCACCGCTATAGTCTCAATTATATTGACTTCTTTTCGGAAATTGACTTCGTTCAACGGGTTGCTCAAAAGTCTAAGAATGAGACTATGGGATGTTGACATTTTAATTTGCTATAACTGATTGTATTTTGAATGGATTATGGTATCAGTAGTGGGTTTACTGTATTTGTAGAGAGAAATTCCATGAAACGTGATAGATATTTGAGTGAATAACATATCGCAAAATGATATTAAATCAACTGAAAATCCGAATATTCTAAAAAACTTCAGGAAGTATTTATTTTGAAATTCATAAATAGTCTGGAAATTTGTCTGAAACAAAGCTATTCAGATGAAGGTTTAATTGTTTAAAATTCAATAAGTCCCTTTACAGCAGAGAATTTCATGCATATTTAAAAAAACAATTAATTTAAATCCCTTGAGCAAATGTTTTGTTTATTCGTTTAGATATGTTGATGCTTCAAAGGAACAAATAGACAACTCTGCGATTTTAATGGGTTCATTAATAAATAATATCCATTTCTAATTTAAAGAGTATATTCTAGATAGAGGTTTAAGGATTTATTTTCATAAAAAAATGTTAATTTCAATATTAAACTTTGTCAAGTATATGCTGAATAAATTTAGTTATTTTTATTCACTACATTTTTCACTTCTCCAGATTTTAACAGAATTGAATCAACCTTCTGCAATAATATTATAATTCTTATATAATTGTTGATATATATTTTTCATGGGATCGAGAAGAAGTGGGAGATTTTCTTATCATATTTAAATATTCTGTGAAGCATTCCAGAATACTCTGATTTTCAATTCTTGAAAAACCTTCACTTAATTAGAAAAACCAATAAATTACCGGTTATAAGACCACTCAATCATTGTTGGGTTAATTGTTGGCGAGAAACTAAATCTTTTCCCACATTAACAATGTTACTATTCAGAGCATTTAATCTGTGTTATTGTTTCCATTGCTCATTGTTGTATTGTCATATGGCATTTCATGACGTCTTCAGGAACGTATATTCATGCTTGATAGTCTCTTGTTTTAATTCATTGAAATGAAAGATGAATTAAAATGATAACGAGTATGTTATTGAGATAATGATCTCATACAAATTATGATGTAAAGATTAATTAATGTTTTGAGATTATAATTATTGTATATAAAATAATTAAGTCGATTCAACTTATCCACACAAAATTTAAATTGTAATGCAAAATTTGTGACAGATTTTTTGTTAGATATGAACTGAAGAACGCGAGCACTGTAAACAAACCAAAAGACAAGGAGGCTCAATCTTCGCGTGATTATGCAGCCAGTGAAGCAGGTTAGCGCCAAAAAAGGGTTTTTTTTTGAATGATCACTTTCCGGTACTGTATTAATAATGTATCGGGTGTTGTTTAAGAGTGATAGAACTTTAAATTGAAATAAAACACATTTAAATTAAGATTGAAGCCAAATTTTTTTTATTTGAGGGATAATTTTATGACATTTATGTATTAAAACTAATTTCTGGCATATGTCCACCACGACTGGCTGTGAGAAACTGCATTCGACCAGACCAATTTTGGACCAGTTTTTCGAGCAATTCAGGCCCTATTTAATCAATAACACGAGTTATGTTGGCTTCCAAAGCGTCTATTGTTCCTGGTTTATCAGCATAAACCAATGACTTGACATAACTCCATAAAAAATAATTCAGTGGAGTTATGTCGCATGATCTTGAAGGCCAATTAATTGTACCATTTCTCGAAATAATGTTATCGCCGAATCTTTCTTTCAATAAATCAAACATTACGGTAGCAGCATGAGGTGTAGCACCATCTGGTTGGAACCAAAACACTTCTGGGTCGATACCATTCAAATTTTGAAACAAATAATCATTGATCATCGATCTGTAACGAGCACCAGTCACTGTAACATTAGCTCTAGCATCGTTTTTACAGAAATATGAACCGATGATGCCTCCAGCGTGTAAAGAACACCATACAGTGCATTTTTCAGGATGCATTGGAAGCTACATAACGTCTTGAGGATTGTTTCCACTCCATATACGCCAATTTTGCTTGTTCACATAGCCAGAAATGAGCTTCGTCACTAAACACAATTTTACGATAAAAAGTGGATCAACTTCAAGCTGTCCTAGGGCTCGATCAGCAACAAACAATGCTTATTATGGTCAAGTGACTTTAGTTCTTGAACCAGTTGGATCTTGTATGGGTGTAGACCAAGATCTTTATGCAAAATTTTCCATGTGGTGGATGCACAGAGTCCAACTTGTTGTGAACGTCGACGAATAGACAAATCTGGATCATCATTAACACTATGACTCACAGCAGCGATATTTTCTTCTGTACGTACAGTTCTTTGTCGTGTTGTTGTTGTTGCATCGAGTAGGGAAAATGTTGTCCGAAATCTATCGATGGTTCGACGAATATCACTCTAAAAAAAAAAACACCTGACTTTTCCTATAACACCCCTTCAAGATCCTAAATAAAGTAATTTCAATACGATTTATGGAAGGAACGGAAAAACGAATACATATAATTATCCAGATGACACATATTTAAAATTCATTACGCTCCACTTTTCCGAAAACGCAATATCTTTGTTCGGCGAATAAAAAACATGGAATATCAATGAACTCAATTTTCCAGTGTCACTGTAAATCACTAATATTCAACATACACTGGCTTTACGATGCTGGGTATATATCTGATTTCTGCCGCATCGCAAATTTTATCACCATCGAAGTTTTAACGAAGAATTATTGGACTTAGCTTTTTGGCAATAACAGCCAACTACTAAACGTATATGTAGTTGATTTATTAGAGTACGCTTCCTACAACATCTGGCTCGATAATAGGAATCTCCACTACGTGAAATTTATCGAAGTGGAAGTAAGATGAAGAAATGGTCTTAAAAACAATATGGTCCGTCTCTAGCTGTCGAAAATATTCCGATTTTGTGTTAGAGCACCATTATTGTTGGAAGCATATATTAATTCAAGTTAGATCGCGGCCAATCCGCGAAAAGATCATTTTGCGAACCTTCTCGACTCTGTTTACGTTTTTAAAATAAAGGGTTTTCGAATACGAGATTTCATTTTGATATTAGAAAAGGAGTATATTCTAAGACAAATCAATTGATGTTAATTTCATTATAAAAGAGAAAAGTATATCACTAACAATGAAAAACAGTACCAAATGACCGCCACGGTTCTATGGTGGCAGCACCATATACTTTTCATGAAAATTTCCATGAGTTATTCCTCTATGTTTTAGATAACTTCACGAATTCCATCTTCAAACTCATGAATCCAATTATGGTCTGATTTGAGCACGAGGAAAGTTTATTCTGCGTTAATAACGTGAAAATATCGAAAATATATTTCTTTACTTGAATTAACTCGCAAAGATATGTCTTGTATGTATTTTGTATACTCTAGATGGCGTTAGTGTATTATTGACACCTAAGAGTCTCTGTGTATAGCGCATATAGATACTTGAAAGATTTGAAGTCACTAGTATACATTGCACTGACGAAACCAATCAGTTTGAAACATGAACATGTGTGCAATTTGCCTCTGTGATCAACAAAAACTTGTCGAGTTTGTTTGAGTATAGAATTGTTATACAGATGTATGTTACACTGTCTCGCTTTCTAGAACTTTCTATCACTATAGCTCATACTCCTTATCAATACTTATTATGGGCATCAATTTGGTTAATCTCGACATCAACCCATCTTTTGAAAACAGAAAAATTAGAATTGTCTAAAGACTCATCCGAAAATGAGATTTAGAGCCTTCAAGAAACAATTTGTTTGGAGTTTTAGCTTATTTGTTCGGTTTGCCTGAAGATAATGATGAAAGCATCATCGATTACAAAAAGCCAATGTTTCACGAAGAACCAGCGAGGAAAGTTATTCTAGAGGAAGTGAATAATTTTAAAACAAAAATAGGATGTAGTTAACAAGATTCAGTTATGATGTAAGTATATGAAGCTCTCGAAAAATAACATTCGAAATGTGAATCAACATCATATACTTACCGTATAGCATTATTCAGTCTGGATAGAAGATTCACAACTTTGGAAATAAGTTTATGAAATTTACCAGATTTGAATATCAAAACAGATTTAATCTGTTAGTCTTCCACAATTTTAATTTCAAAAAAAATTTTTATTCAAAAAACTATTAAAATGGAATCAATGTCTACAATAAGCATCGCTTTTATTTAATAGACGTATATAATCAAAACTCAATGTATAATGTCAAATGGAATAAATAAAATAAACCAACAGCTACAAAAAAAGTCATTAAAATTAATAAATAAATATTTAAAGGAGACAAAATTTTGTTTCTGATCTTACCATTATGAACACCAATTCCTTTTCAAAAACATGAACACAACTTAAGGACTTCTCAAAAAATATAATTTATTCGAAATATTTAATATATTTGAATATTCAAATAAGTTAATTCAAAAATCTCTCAAAACATGCACTATATCTTAAAAAAACAATTAGAATTCTGATAATCTCTTCATCGGCCCTAAATAACATTCCAAATATCAAAATCAAATAACTATCACTATATCTTACCTCCACGTGGTAACACGATAAATTGCTTTAAACAGACTAACTTTAAAATTCAAGATAGTCTATGTTCTTAACAAAAATCACAAAAAAATGTGAGACATTTTAAGGTCATCTTTAAACCATTCAAGTAAAAAGCCTTTTTCTATTTCATTTAGCAGATTTCTTCAAGCCTAAATTGACCCACTTGGTTAATGTCAAATATTAAACTACCTTCTTCAAAAAGCAAGCCCTAGATGGTCCATTCCTTTTTCTAGAATGTTCTTTCAAGAAAAAAGGTATTTTTCGTCATTTAACTGGAGGATGTTGCCCGTTACTCAGTGCAAATGATCTATGTAATCCGTACGTCATTTTGATATCATTTGTATAATACTGTTTCGTATATCCGGCCCGAAGGACCAAATTTAACGTACAGCGGTTAGTTTACCGCAGTATCTTGCCTATTATTGCAGTATTTACAAATAACGTGCAATTGCAATTTAATTAACCTCGCTGATTAATTTCGATTGTTTTAGTGGACGATATTTTGATGTAGTTTAACGAAGAGTTTTACTTAAAAAGCACTGGTATGTAGTAATCTCGATGATGAACTAGCTTTGTCTATCTGATGAGATAAACCAATGAAAATAATAAGGAATTAAAGTAAAACATTCGTAATACACTATGATAATAACGAAATATAATTCTTGGTTTAATGTAGATAAACCAGGTCAAAAGATTATTACTCTAAAAGCCAATGTAAGGACTTTGGCAATCAACTGGATTACTAAATAAACAATAATAACCGCGATAGACCGAAATGTACGACAAATTTGACTATCCGAATGATAGTGCATAATGTAGCAAAGGCTACATGCGACAAGTTTGACTATTACTAGAAAAATGATATTACAGTCAAACGGAACGTAAGAGGTGCTCGATGGATCATCCCTTCTAACGAAAAAAGGAAAATTAATGTAATTGATTGGAAGTTCCATTTGGAGGTGGGCTGAATGAACGAAATAAACCTTCTTATTGGTTACAGAAAAATTATGAAATTAATGCAAGTAAAGAAGAATAGAATCAGTTAATAATTCCGAGTGGTGTGTCATGTGAAATTAACAAGCATAAATATATCACAATCTCTAAAAGACTTTCCATATTTTCTAAATAATTATTAGAAAACAAATAATCTGAAGTGTAAACAGTTCGAACGACAATTCTCAAAACTTCTAGATCGAAATATCAACGTGAAAGACCTAAGTAACGATGACAAAATAATTTCAATCGACAGGGCCGTCGCTGATGACACGGAACAAATAGTTTGTACAAAAAATTCTAAAATCACCCCTTAAATCGAAAAATTACATCATTTGAGTGCTTAATTTGGCGGAAGGACGCCACTGGCAGCCCATAACTGCACTGAGCAAGATAACGCGCTAAAAGAAACAGTGATGGACCGGCAGACTGTTCAGGAAATATATTTATGGTTATGGCCTCCTCTTATTCATAAACTCGAGGTGATTTACATACAAAAAGAACCAACCCCTTGTTAAAATAAACATATATAGATTTGTGGGCGTTCATTCTCTTGTGTGTAAAACACAATATATACATAAACTGTTTTGGTTGATTCACGCTCCTCGGCATTGTAAATTAAATAAGAGGGCGAGACGAATTCAATTTTCTGTATCAGAACAGAAGAGGTCAGTTCCGTGCTGTTTGGTGAGTGGTAGAAAAAGTTATGTCCTCGGTCCTAATTTCCATAATTTAATTATTTTAAGTGTGGTCCGTCGTCACAGCCGTGTGATATACTGATTTACCCTGTGACGATGGAACGAAGAACAAAACTATAATAAACGTTAGCAACAGGTTCTTCCTCAAGTTACTTAAACGTTCTTATTCAACTTCCTCATTTGTTTTCAAATTAAAAGTTCATTTCATTGTGGAACACCAACAGCGAAAAGAGGCTTGAGCATTATGGAATATCATTTCCATGGCTCACTACATACTTCAAATTGAATAATAACAAGGGTGACGTCCACCTCTTGGACTTGGATTTTCGATGAAACTTCTTCTTGTGTGTTGAGTGAGAACATTTTTGATCATACTGCTCAGGTGTTTTCTTTCTCTGCATTGTCGGGAGGTATAAATAGAACAAAAAATATCGGTTAATTAACGAGTCAACTATTCCGGTATTCGATACATTTTTATCTCAAATAGATTGGAGTTTCATTGGGAGTGATTTTTCTCCTAATGTTGATTCATTGTGGAATTCATTTAATGAAATCTATAAGAATTTATTCGATAAATCTTTCCCGTTCATACATATCAGAGAAAATAATAAACAGGGAATTCCTTTAACACCAAAGGTTCAAGAAATTGAAAAATATTTAGATGCTTTATTTGTCATTTCGTCTTATCATTCTGAATATGTAAAACAATATGAAAAAATCAAATTTCTGTATGATAGGGAACTGAGAAAAATGAATCAAAATTATTTCAGAACATTAATTAACAATAGTAAAAATAAAAGTGAAACAACTTGGAACACACTCAATAGATTAACTGGTGGAGGTAACTTTGAGAAGAACATTTTCAGCAATATTGAAGATCTTGAAAACTTGGCAAATACTTTCAGTGATTTTTTTTCTGGAAATGCAAACTTTGTACGAGATGGAGAATAATCAGAATCAAATAGTAAATAATGTTAATTAAAGCTCATTTTACGTTTTTCCTATTACCAAGAGAAAGCTAATCAACATAGTGAATAAGATGAGAAATATCACCCTTGTTGGTACGATGGTACACCAATAACTGTTATTAAAAGTACTATACAGGTGGTAGCGGGGCATATTATGTACTGCCCATTTATTGAAGGGATATTTCCAAATGCCATAAAAATACCTACATAAGAAAGGAAATGTACATGATGTCAATAATTTCCGTCCAGTTAGTTTACTCAGTTATTTCGCAAAAATATTCGAGGAACTTTTGTCAGTAGGCTCTGCTCATTCACGTATAAGTTCAAAATCTTTTCTGAGAAACAACATGGCTACCTGAAAAACAGTACTATTACAGCGATGTATGAATTAGTATGTGATATTGTTGATGCTGTGGACATAAATGAGGTGCCGTTTGGGCTTTTTCTAGATTTATCTAAGACATTCATGTCTTCATGAATGCCTTTTGAAGAAACTCTCTTTATGTAGGATTCGCCATTGCCAACTGGAGCTGCTCAGGAGCTACTTCTCTAATCGAGTTCAGAGGATTTGTATTGATAGTGAAGGACTAGTTTTTATGTCAGAGGATAAATATGTCAACGTAGGAGTTCCCCAAGGAAGTAATTTGGGACCCTTTTTATTTCTGATTATATCAATGAACTCGACCTCTTATTTGTTAACGATGCGAGTGCTTTGCTGCGTAGCAAGAATCTTAATTTGAGTATTGAACAAACTAGATTAGTACAGCATTGGTGCACTCAAAATGAGTTACTTCTCAATGTCAGTAAGACTGAGTGTGTGATTTTTAGAACGACTCAGTTTAAAAATATGTATCCTCAGTCAAAAACTCTGGAAAACACCCAGGTCAGATTTTTGTCTTCAACAGAATTTGTTGGAGGTTCGTTCGATTGTCACCTGAAATAGAATGATCATGTCACGTCAGCGAAAAACTCAATAATGTTTTGTATTGTAGGATCAGAGTATTGTCAGACAGTGGACATGGAACTTTTAAAAACAGTTCATCATGCAAATTTTGTTTCACTTCTGCTTGTCATATCGGGTGGAAGCAGTGATTCAAATAGATTATTCTTTCTGCAGAAATACGCATTGAGGGCAATAATAGGATTGAAATATAAAGAATTATGCAGAGGTCATTTTAGAAATTATTTCATGATCACACTTCCGAGACTATATGTTTTGGAATGTCTGCTGTTGAATAAAAAAAAACACAAGACATACTGTTTCATACCACTTTCCGAGGCATTCATTGACACTTACTGAAAGAAACACAAAATATATGTGTACAAGATTGTTCAATGTTCTACCTAATGAGTTCATCAATGTATCTAATTCAAGGAAATTCAAAATCGAAATAACTAAGATTATTGTAGATATAGAACCATATTCGATTAGGGAATTTATGGAATATTCTTTCAGATTTTGTTGAAGTTGTGATATTTTTTGACAGTTTCCTCTTTTCATTCGTATGATTGCATTATTGATTATGAGAATAAAGTTTATGTTGTGTTATGTTAATATTAAATAAGGTTGCTCCGATTTTCACAGATTTTTTTATTATTATGATAGTTTCGCTATAATAAAATAGTTGCATCATCAGATAGGTGGTAGATCTTACATTTTTGAATGACTAAATTCATTTCCGAACTCTGCTTCTTTTTATATAAAAGTAGGTACAAATTTCTATTGAGTGCTGAAACCCACAAAAATGACAACTCTGGAGATTCCAGTTCATCTGAAAATATTTAACAGTGTTGAGTTATGTAGGTCTAATTGTTCGTTGAGTATTATTCCGTTTTTTTATATTCATCATTGTTGAAACTAACAGGTTTTAGGCATAACTTTTTCTTTCTATGTGTATAATTTTAAAATTATGGTTGGAAGTGTGTCCTATTTCTAACAAATGTTTCAAGTATGTGGAATTATTTTTTTTGTTGAGGAAATACTTCAGATGTTCCTCAATTCTCTGTCGGAAATGTCTTTCCGTCTGTCCTACGTAAACTTTTTGGTAATCTCTGCAGGTTAACTTATAAACTCTCGATTTATCATCTTTATGTGTTATTATTTTTAATAAATTTACCGACGCTTGAATAAGTTTTGAATGAAGTTCTTGAATCATATTTATTTCAGAGGTATGTAGCAATTTATCATTCTTTTTTATTTATCTTCAGTATATTTTTGGGAAATGTATTCAATTTTTTTTTGTATTTGGATATACCATATTTTATTATTTCTATTCATCAACAACTTAGTCATCAATGCAGAATCGTAGTCATCATTAATAGCTATTTGTTTAATAATAAAATATAATTTTCTCCATTCATGGGTATGTTAACTAATCTGTGGATCATACAACTTAAATACTGATAACTTTTTGTTGATAGAATGATTTGATTTATCGTGTATAATATCATACGTATATTTTGGTTTATGAAATATTGAAATTTATGTAAATTATTGATTTTCGTAACTGTTGATAACTCTTGATTTAATAGTTACCAGAATCGATAATTCACTTCAATTTTAAATATTTCATAAACCAACATATACAGATATACACAATATATCCAATTATCTTATTAAACCAAAAGTTATCAGCACTTAATTGTATGATCCACAGATTAGTTAACATACCCATGAATCGAGAATAGTGTATTTTTTTAGATATCAACGTCGTGTTCCCTTATTTGCTGCATGTAAAATGTATGGACTTTTCCCTTTGTTGACTACTGTTGTTAACATCCTTTGACTCACAACTGAAGGTACAAAACAAAAAACAGCAAAAGAATTTCTTTAGTGTGAAATGTCACCTTAACAATGAGCCAAATTGGCTATTTTCAAGAATGAGAATAAGAAATATGCGTCAAAGATGAATGGAATATTTAATTTTTCATACATCTCTTAATCGATTGTATCTTCGCGAATTTATAACGGTGTTAACTTCCCAGCCAACCTATACAGTCAATTTAGAGAGGGATATAATTCCTTGTATCAATATAACCATGAAGAAAAAAATGGCAGATATAATAAACATTCATCCACTATACCGCCAATTATTCCGTAAGTTATTGGATTGGTTACACGGTTATTCCATTCACAATAAATAAACATATAAAGAAATAAATAATGAAGTAATAAGATGTTAACGCTTTGAAAATAATGAGTTAGATTACTTACTTATTGGTCTGTTGCTTTAGGTAAATCGGGTATATGGAGCTATATTTCCTTATATTGGATATAATTTCGTGAGAGATTTTTTAAAAACTCAGACTTACCAAATCTGAAGTAATAGAATGATTTATTAGTCTTTCAATGTAGAGAACAATGTATCTGACTTCTGATGTGAAAATTAAGTAATATTGTGACAATGTTCAAATAAATTAATTCTGATCTGTACCAAATATCATTAATAAGGAGTATGAACTATGGTAATACAGAATTCAACAAATCGTTATGTAAGTCTGAAAGTTCTACAATAGTTATGTCTTGTACAGGGTGGTGCAACGAAAAGTTAACACCTCGTTTTTCCGACTTTAAAATGAAAATGTGGAAAATCGCTTTACTCAACTAACGACATCCTGGAAAAAATGTATCCGCTTCTTAAGTTGTGCAACTGGTTGCCAAATTTAACGCTACTGGTTCAGTCGGAAACAAAAAGAGGGTACATGAAAGAGAAAGGGTGAGGGATGTGGCTTAGGTCATGTAGCAAGGGATTCAACCTTGAGTACTAGGAAATTGTCCGATGTATCTGGCGTTTCACGCACAACAATCATGATAATCCTGAAACAACATTAATTCCATTCTTAGAAGATACCGACTCCAGTTCTGTGAAGTGGTCAGTGATATGATCAACGGTAATCAAAACTACATGTTCTATATCTGTCTTACGGACCTTTTTTATATCCGGTAGTCTCACTGGCCAAATGTATTTAGATCTATTGGAGAACGCTAAACATTCAGCCGGAGTTCAAGTATTGAAGAATGCAGAAGTCCATCAAACGATTTTCCAACAAGATGGCGCACCATCTCATTTGGTTCAACCGGTGCGTCAGTTCTTAGATGAAAATTTTCCTCATGGAAAGGAGAGGACATATTGAATGGCCACCCAAATCACCTGCTCTGGCTCCACTGGACTTTTATCTAGGGGGTCACCCGAAATCCAAGATGAATGCTACCCTGAGTCACTGGATGATTCGCGAACTGGGATCATTAATGAATACCGTCAAATTATCTTGAGTAACCTACTTGAACGTTTTCAGCAAAAATTACATTATTTCATGGAAGTACCCGTTTCCAGCATTTAATAAACTAATCACAAAAGTATGTACTCTTCCACTATTTTACCTGTCATTTCGTTATAGATGGAAATTTTGAAGCGAAATTTCAGAATCAGATAGTACTCGATAAGATCTTCAAAATGGGGTATCGCAACACCCCTCATCCATATTCAACATCAAGGGGTTGTACTCACCCCCGTTAGGGGGTACGGGGATTCGCAGAGCGGAAAAATTGTTTCCCCTCTAATCTAAAATTGACGGGTTCGAGCGATTTTCCACATTTTCATTTTAAAGCCGGAAAATCGAGGTGTTAAGTTTTCATTGGACCACAATGTATGTATATTTGCACACTCTAGATGGCGCAAGTGTATGATTAATATCTAAGTGTCTCTGTGTATTATGAATATAGATACTTGACAGATTTGTACTCACTGGCATTCATTGTACCGATGAAAACCATCCAGTTTGAAATGTGCGCATGTCTGCAATTTGCCCCTTTGATCCAAAAAACCTTATCGAGTTTGTTTGAGTATGGAATTGTTATACAGATGTATGTTACACCGTCTCGATTTGTGGAACTTTCTATTACCACTTCTTACTAATGAATGCGACAATGATTTATAATGAGTTACAATTGTTATTTTTCTTTATCGATTTGAGATTTTTGTTGATCGCGTGTGTAGACTGAAAATTCAAGAAATGAATTAATATTTGAAAGAACGCTTCAATAGCGGACTGAACTAATGAGTAGAACTTAATATTAAACTATGAGGAGTTCAAATGTTGGACTAGAGGGGTATATTCCCTCTATCTGTCCACAGAAACTCACGTTCATCTTGAGAAATTCTTCAGGGTTTAGCGGTAATTGACAGTTTGACCGGCCTTGTCCTGAGACAGGATCGATTGCGAGACTTTTCTGGGGTTTGTGGGTCTCGACGATACCGCTTAGAGCGTTCGTGCTTGAAGCCAGGATCAATTGAAAGACTTCACAAGGGTTCGTGGGTCTACGTACGGGCGGATAAGAAGCCTCTTCGGCGAGTGAATTGCGTCACAAAACAACTCGGGTACTGACACTGCAGAGCCAGTAGAGGTTGGATAGTGCTTCGCTGCTACCAATCACGGTATAGGTTTCGGACTGAAGTCTAAACTGGAAGCTTGGTGAGATCAACTGTTCGGAGTGATTCTCGCTAATGCGCGATGAAAGGGGGGAACCCTTATCACACTATCTCTTTCATGGGCAGATTGTGGAGACTGCTGAGTAGTCATCTGGTGAAAAAGCCACGCTTACACCTAACATAACCGGTAGAATTAACGATATTCTCGCGGTGAATATTCGGCTTGACAGTTGCTGAATAGGAGACCATACGTTTCTCCATCGTTTTGGATTATCGTAATTTATCGCCAGTCACTATTCGATTCGAAATATTTCTTATTTTTTGCCGGTGGAACAGTTGTTCACACGTGAAAAAATGGCGTGCGACGTCTCTCCCATTCCCACTGTTTTTAAACGATGGCAAATGGTTGTTTCATTGACTCCAAATATTTTCGCGATTTCCTCTTGCTTTTGTGATGGATCTTCATTAAGCTTTGCCTTCAATTCTTCACCCTTAAACTTTTCAAGCGCTTTGGGTTGTTCTTTGCCTTCCAAACGAAAATTGGCACTTTTGGCTCTAGAAACTCATTTTAATTATGATCAAAAAATCAGAGTATAATATCTTCACAAAATAATGATCATTACGTGTATCCAAATAGCTGTACTAAGATCGTACTCTCTGTGCCCCCTTCCAAGTAGCCACTCTTGAATAATCCGTAAGAATCAACGTAGAGCACTTATTTCAGAAAAATAATCAAAGTATCAAGTCGACATGAAACAAAATACGAGAAACTGGACCTACGCGATAGAACCAGATTCAATGAAAAACTATAACTGCTATTCCAATTCCTACAATCAAGCAAATCCAAGACATTTATAGGAACCTTATACTGAGTTACTCGTGTCAACCGTATCATTAACTCCTTCGCGTGTTTATTCTGTCGTTTATGGACCATCATTTGCGTCCTTACCAGCAATTTCCAATCATAAGAAGACCAGTTGACATTCAGATCGTATCCTATTGAAAATCCAACGCCCACTCGACTGGACGGCTCTCCCCTGGTTCGTTTTGCAGGAATTTATTCCAATATGATCTTTCCGTGCGCCAGTTTAGACATGTTTAAGAGAGTCGTTAGCAGCGAGATTCGACCATTAAGAACCAGATCTGAAATACAAACTGGAACGTTCGTCGTATTTTCTATTAATTTCAAGGAATTGTTTCGGTTCCTGAGTGAAAATGAAACATCAGTTCTGCCAGTAATTGGTAGTTAGGATGCTGAGTTAGTGTTTGTTTTTTCTAGGGGATGTGTGGGAAGCTGGTGGAACCGTGAAGAGAAATCGATTACCTGCTGGGCGTTCTTAAACTTTACAAGAAACTGAAGTGGAATTAATTGAAGTTTTCGATATCGGAAGATTGTCGAGAATTTGGAAACAGACTGTTCACTGGGTTATCGAGTTTCGAAGTTGGGATTTTGTGTCTAACAGTGACAATGATAAAAACCATTACTTGAGTTGAGGAATTTAACGTGGGGTGTTCAAGATCGTCTATATTGGTCCTCTTCCTCCGATTGAAAAAGAACTATTCATGATTTATTAAAAAATGGTAGCAAATTATGCGAAGATAATTTGTTGTCTCGCAATAACATTCAGAGTCAAGTATAGTCCATCCAGAAAGTATCCGGCATTTATTATTTTTCATAATTTTAATATACTTTTTTTTTGTAACATTCTAAGACAACTGTGATGTATAAAATGGGTTGTGCAGATAGTCGGCTATGGGCAAAGTATGGCAACACTATTCCTCAAATATTGTTGAATGCAAACAGATATACAATTCATGAAATAATGTCGCTACTAGAAAAAAGAAAACGGTTAGAATATTTGTATAGAAAAGATTTTCGAAACGTTGAAAAATTAGTGCAATTGATTGAACTGGGAAAAAGTGCTGCATATGAGACAATGAAAGAAAATGGCATGGATATGAGGCATAGACCAGTTCAGGAAGACCGCGCAATATTAAAGGAAACAATTTAGACATTATATTGGTCTTAGGACGACACATTTCACGCCTAGGGTTTCGCAAATTGGGTAACAGGTTTGGAAATCAACGAAATATAAAAGTATGTCCAGAAACCGTCCGTATGTCACTGAGCAGACAAGGCTACATATCAAGGAAACTAAAACAAATCCATGTAATCACACCTTTACAAAAGGAACGAAGAATAGTTCTCAAGAAAATAATTTCAAAAATGTCTGTATATCTGATGAAAGTTGTTTCCTGGAAATTACTTAAAAATCCTATCAAAACAATCTGTTACCGTTCAAATCTCCCACCAAAATAATGGTTTGCGTGATGGTACGCCTCTGTATAGTTGATAGTACCATTAATAGTGAAAAGTATTGGGGCATTCTAAACAATTTTCTCCTTGAAATGACGATAATGCAAGATGCCATAATTTGGCCTATACTCAAGCTTGGATCCAAGAAAACCAAGTGACAACCATTTAATGGCCAGCAGCTTCACCTGATCTTTGTCCCATATGGGGACTAATGAAGATTGATATTAGACGAACAGCGTCACGAAATGAAGATGCTTTAGATATTGAACTTTCAGCCGTTACTATTTAGTAGTTAATCATAATTAAAACAAATATTTTACTATGTTTTACTACCAACAATTTACAGGTGTTTTACATATGGAAGGTTTACATTTTTGCAACTAGTTTCGAACTGTCGTTCATTTTCAGACAACTGACCCGTAAGCACATGGTACAGGGTATTTCATGTAGATTCAGGTACAAAGTAGTGATAATAAAAAGTGAAAGTTAAAGGAATTTTGTCTCTACCAGATGTTAGAAGAAATGAAAATTTTTGGTTAATTATGAGGGTAGGACGTTATTTGAATGCATTGAAAATTTGGGAATTACATAGAACAGTTTGATCATTCATTATCTCAAGAATATTTTTCTGCACCAATTTATAAACTTCAATGGACTCCAGATATTTGAGCTTCGTTCTTTTGATTCCAAATGTAATATTTTTTGGTTGTCGATGGTTGGGAATATGTGGCCATTCTCGATGCACTGTGCTGCGACGGTGGAGCTTCTTTTATTTTTGGAGGAATCCACTTGATGTTCATTATACCTTCTATAAAATGAACGTCCTGTCTGACCTATATATTTTTTATTGCAAGTTGAACACGTTTACTCATCAACTCCTGATTAGAGTAAATTTAGGGTTGGATTCTTCGCATTGAATAACAGAGACAATAATTTATTCTCTGAGTAATTCCTGAAACAGATTAGGGATATGATTCACGAAGAACATTAGTTAAATAAAAGTCATACTCACTAAAGTTGCAAACCATTCAAATTCTGCCAAGTGTTGAATTTTGTTAACTTCACAAGGATAAGTGTAGTTCATCTATTAGCAACCACTACTTCAAGGATCCTCTATCCAATGTTCGTTTTTCGAGCTCGATCACTCGTTTCGTGGATAGTGGAGACACCATCAAGGTCCATTTCGAGCAGAGTTGCTGATAAAGGTAAGAATTTTCTTATTGGTTTTAGGGGTACATTTATGCTTTTCATACTTTGTTAGAAAAAGATTAAACTCAAAGTTATGCAGTCCAATGCTTTTTTCACTTTCATTTTCTTATTAATTTAAGTCAATACTCATTTTTCTGATAATAATTAGTATTGGACAGCACATCAGTCATTAAACTGAAATCTACCCAACAATATTCGAAATAAGGTTAGATCGTAGAATATATCAGGTGTTTTTTTAGAGTGATAGAACTTTCTATAGAGATAAATGTGATTTGACAGAAGGTAGAAGCCATGTTGTTTTGACATTTCTGTTCAGTAAGCATTGACAAATTATCATGGAAAGACTCACGCCGCAACAACGTTTACAAATTGTTGGAATTTATTTTCAAAATCAGTGTTCCATTCGCCAAACTCATAGAGCTTTTCGTGAAATTTATAATAATAATAATAATAGTTTATTTGCCCATATTATGGTTTACATAATCGTCCATCAGAGCAGCTTATTCTTCGAACTATCGATAGATTGCGGACAACATTTTCTCTACTCGACGCCACAACAACAAGACAAAGAACTGTACGTACAGAAGAAAATATCGTTGCTGTAAGTCATAGTGTTAATGCCGATCTAGATTTGTCTATTCGTCGACGTTCACAACAAGTTGTACTCTGTGAACTCCAGTGAATTATTTTCTTTGGGGTTATGTCAAGTCATTGGTTCATGCTGATAAACCAGAAACAATAGACGCTTTGGAAGCCAACATAACTTGTGTTATTGTTGAAAAAGGCACGAATTACTCGAAAAAGTGGTTCAAAATTGGTTTGGTGGAATGAGGTTCCTCAGAGCTACTCATGGTGGAAATATGCCGCAAATTATTTTTAAAACATAAATGTCATAAAATTATCTTTAAAATAAAAAAAAAATTGGCTTCAATCTTAATTTAAATGTGTTTTACTTCAATTTAAACTTCTATCACTCTAAAAATAAACACCCGATATGTCCCGAGTAGAGCATTTACAGTAAGCGTATCCTTGAGAGGATAAAAAGCGTGATTACACACGTGATCCACTTAGTAATGCCATCTAAGGTAGTGATCAACATAAACTCTAAGAAACTTTGCAGAATCTGATGACACCAGATTAGCCTTAGAAAGTTCGACAAAAAATGTATCGCAGATAACAGTAGCCCGATTTTAAATTTAATTACTTGTGTTTTCGCCAAATTGACAAGCAGACAGTTTCGCTGACACCAGTTATTGAAACATTTAATTATAGATTCGCGAAGAGTCTTCAGTTCGCCCAAATTAGCAGCCTTTATTGCAATAGAGGTATCGTCAGCAAAAAGAATCACGATACAGACTAATAAATAATCAGGTAGATCGTTCACAAATAGTATAAACTGAAGTGGTCCCAGAACAGATCCCTGGGGAAGTCCCAAGTCATTAGTATACTTCCCAGAACAGTGTTCGCCCAATCGGAGATATACTTTGCGGTTAGAAAGGAAACTTTGGACCTACTCCAGGAACATACCTCTGAATCCCACTTGGTACATCTTATCCAAAATGAACATATGCTGAAGTGTTATGTTATGTGAGAGATCGAAGAATATAGATTCTGTCAAGAAAGTACCGGGAATTATCGATTTAAATCTGGCGGGGCAATGAGGCAGGTAAATTTTTTTTTCCTAGGTTGGTACCACTGTCCTTAATTACTATGCCAAGCTTGAGCGGGATCTGTCAACTAGTGTGTTTGCAACAGCTGATTAAGTCAGTCGATGTCAGAGTGCGTGCCGATTTTTATTATGGGTGATTACGTTGAGCAAAGAATTTGTTTGAAGTTTTGTGTTGCAAATGAATTTTCGTGTGCCGATGCATTGAAAATGTTGCAAAAGGCCTTTGGTGATAATGCTCTATCGAAAACTCGTGCATATCAGTGGTACAGAGCCTTCAAGGACGGTCGTGAAGTGGTCGCCCATCGACGGCTTCGATCGAAGATAACGTCGATAAAATTAAGGAAAGGGTGCTGGAAAACCGTCGTACCAGCTTGAGAGAGATAGCACATGATCTTAAGATATCCCACGAGTCCACACGTACGATTTTGATTGATTTTATGGGCATGAGAAAGGTGGCCGCACGACTCGTACCGAAAGACCTGAATTTTCTTCGAAAACGTCATCGCGAACAGGTTGCTTCAGACATGCTGGATCGCTGTAATTCCGATTCTACATTCATGGAACGCATTATAACTGGTGATGAGACCTGGGTCTACGAGTACGATATGCAAATAAGCCAGCAATCATCGGAATGGGTGGCAAAAAATGAGCCAAAACCGAAAAAACCACGCCAAAGCCGCTCGAAAATGAAGGTGATGCTCATTGTTTTCTTCGATATCCGTGGCGTGGTGCACTACGAATTCGTTCCAGAGGGTCAGACGGTAAACAAGGAGTATTACCTAGGCGTTATGAAACGTTTGCGTGGGCGTATCCGTAAGAAGCGGCCAAATTTGTGGGCGAACAACTCATGGATTTTGCATGACGATAACGCGCCTTCTCACCGAGCTACGATTGTGACTGACTTTCTCGCCAAAAACTCAACAAACGTGCTTCAGCAACCACCGTATTCGCCGGATTTGGCACCCTGCGACTTTTTCCTCTTCCCAAAACTAAAATTGCCCCTTCGTGGCACCCGTTTTGAGTCGATTGAAGCCATAAAACAAAATTCGGCGCGAGAGCTAAAGTCCATCCCGGAAAGCGCCTATAAAAAATGTTTCGATAATTGGAAGTGCCGTTGGCATCGATGTATTGGAGCAAATGGAGCCTATTTTGAAGGCGACCCAATAAATTTTGACGATTAAATGTAAAAATGTTGTTTTAATTGAAAATTCCCGGTACTTTCTTGACAGAGTAGTACCTACCACATGACTTTCATCATCCAAACAAGTGAACACGAACTCCAGAAATTCGTCGATTGTTACATGGAAGAAGAAAAAATTACAACTCATCAGCCGACGAGTAGTACACGAGTTCGACACTTCACTTCCAAAGTGATCTTGGATCAGTAGTTCACCAATCTCAGTGAAGTATTTAGCGAAAGCCTCGGCCACCTTTTTGGGACAGTAAATGTGTCCACTGTTACTATACAGGATGAGATTAGTGCTTTCCTTTACTTTGTTACTAAGTTCACTATTCACAAGGCTCCAGACAGCTTCATTAGAATTTCCTGATTCAAGTAAGATGTTCTTGTTAAATTCTTGTTTTGAACATACCATTTTATGATCCGATTTTTTCTCCTGCACTGAACATTTCGATTTACTTTATTTTCAACCGATATGGACAAATGAATCCCACGTTCGAAGTGCGAATGATTCTGATTGCTAAACTGAAAGCAGTGTAGAGCCTCTTTTCGGTTGAAGCATCCTTCCACTGCCAATGAGAGTGAACAGTCGTTTATTCGTCATAGCATTGCGCTGATATTTGATTCTTCCACTGCTCCACTGGACATTGGTGATCCTCTAGATTAAAATTAAATTTCCTATGTTTCCGACTGTCTTTTCCATACCTCTATGTTACACATAAAGAATTGAACAACAAAAAGAATAGAATGGTTATAGTCCAATTAATATTAGACGTACGGTTTGTTCAAAACTCCTCAGTAATATTCGACTTCCACTAACCGCAAAGCGACAAATTTCAGGCGTATACGAATGTCACTTCCAAAACATAGAGTAAATTTGGAACCTTGCTGAATTAATTCGATATTCTTCTCTTCTCAACGAAGGATATTGTCGTTGAGACAATCTTCCAAAACATGTAGAAATTAAAAAATTATATAATGCTAACATGAATAAAATTTCCGAAGGTAATAATTATCCATATCACGAATTCTCTTTTTGCGTGATATTCTACAGGAGATGATAGTATATTCTATACCACATATACATATATGTATATACCAGTCAGGGGGACTTTTGTGTACTGATAAATTTATGACTTCGCGTTCACAATCGTTTAACCAGCGATAAAAAGTACCACAATGGACAATGAATAATGTGTCTTTTTCTAACATGACTATTGTTATTATTGTCACTCGTATCAAATGATTGAATAATGGGAATTGTATATGTGGATGTCTGCACTTGAAGTTCTTCCTACGTTTAAGGAATAAACGGTTGAAGGTCATTATAATTCACTGAAAGGGAATGTTGCTTAACAGGTGGTATTTCTTATATTTGTCTTAGAATATATCTTGCAATTCACATCTTGGAGAATTAAAACACAATTATTTAAATATTTTAATATTAGCCTTCTACATATTTAATTTCAAAAAATTACATTTAGTAAATATAACTTGAGAATTAAATTAAAATAATGTCATATAAGTACCACTTATATTAAATGGCATATAAAATAAAATATTCATTATAAAACATCCAAATGATATAACAACATCCAATAAATAAACATTGTTAATCAAAATCCTATAAATTGAATATTTTGAATAGACAAAGTTTCATGTCTGCTGATCAATCTTATAAAAATAAATATCTTTCAAAAATGTTTAACATAATCTCAAGAAAATTTGAATATCGAAACAGATTTAATCTTTTAGTCTTCTACAATTTTAATTTCAAAAAAATTTTTATTTAAAAAACTTTTAGATTTTGAATTAATGTCTACAATAAACACCGCTTATATTCAATAGGCGTATATAATCAAAACTCAATATGTAATATCAAATGGAATAAATAAACCAACAGATATAAAAAAGTCATCAAAATTAATAAATAAATATTTAAAGGAGAAAAAATTTTGTGTCTGATCTTACCATTATGAACACCAATTACTTTTCATAAACATGAACACAACTTAAGTACTCCTCAAAAAATATAATTTATTTGAAATATTTAATATATTTAAATATTCAAATAAGTTAATTCAAAAATCTCTCAAAACATGCACTATATCTTCAAAAAACAATTATCATTCTGATAATCTCTACATCGGCCCTAAATAATATTCCAAATATCAAAATCAAATAACTATCACTATATAAAATAAAATAGAAAGGCCTTTTACTTGATAGAAGAAATATAACAAACTTTGAATATTAAAACAAATTGATATATGTTTATCTTCTACAATTTTAATTTAAAAAATTTTTATTCAAAAAACTTTTAGAATTAAATTAATGTCTAAAACAAGCACCGCTTATATTTAATAGACGTATATAATCTAAACTTAATATACAATGTCAAATGGAATAAATAAACCAAAAGATATACGAAAGTCCCTAAAATTAATAAATAAATATTTAAAGGAGACAAAATTTGTTTCTGGTCTTGCTTTCAAAACGCCATTTGCATCTTAAAAACATGAACACACTTAAAGGACCTCTCAAAGAATATAATTTATTTGAAATATTTAATATATTTAAATATTCGAATAAGTAAATTCAGAAATCTCTCAAAGCATGCACTATATCTTCAAAAAACATGATATGGGTTAGTTTTTTGATTTTGATATTTTGAATATATTTCAGGACTGAAGACGGAATTGCTTAGAACTATATTTGTTTTTTGAAGATATAGTGCATGCTTTGAGAGATTTCTGAATTTACTTATTCGAATACTTAAATATATTAAATATTTCAAATAAATTATATTCTTTGAGAGGTCCTTTAAGTGTGTTCATGTTTTTAAGATGCAAATGGCGTTTTGAAAGCAAGACCAGAAACAAATTTTGTCTCCTTTAAATATTTATTTATTAATTTTAGGGACTTTCGTATATCTTTTGGTTTATTTATTCCATTTGACATTGTTTGAGTTTAGATTATATACGTCTATTAAATATAAGCGGTGCTTGTTTTAGACATTAATTTAATTCTAAAAGTTTTTTGAATAAAAATTTTTTAAATTAAAATTGTAGAAGATAAACATATATCAATTTGTTTTAATATTCAAAGTTTTTTAACTATCACTATATCTCACCTCCACGTGTTAATAGGATAAATTGCTTTAAACAGATTAACTTTAAAATTCAAGAGAGTCTATGTTCTTAACAAAATCACAGAAAAGTGTAAGGTATTATAAGGATATCTTTAAACCATTGACATTCCATAATGAGATTCATTAAAGCCTAAATATGATTATTTATTATGTATAAAAAGCCTTTTTATATGTTATAATCTTGAGAATTTCATCATAAAACTATCTTACTTAGAATATTCAATATTATTGAATATATCTAACTAAGTTGCTTTCTATAAAATCTCAAAATATATAAAAACATTAATGAAAAACAAGTTTTAAGAGAAACTTTGCTTCGTAAATTAAAATTCAGATAGTATTTGGTGGACGTCGGTGAAAGTGAATATCTACTATTATTAAAAAAATTAGTCCTCTAATTAAGTTATATAAACTGAAAAATAATGACCATTCTCTTTAATAGAAATCTCCTCTATCTTTATCCCAACTTTTCTACCTTTTCTATCAATATATATCTTCATTAATCTAAGATGACTCGTTATTTATGTCTCAGATACTGTGAATATATTGCATATTGAAAAAAGAAGTATGGAATTTAATTTATGGGTAATATCTAGGATAAATTAATGTGTAAAGACATGACAATTCTTTCACTTAAATAAAAACATTTTATCACTTAAATAAAAACAATAAACCAGCAAAAAATGTTTCTTGTTCGGGAGAATACAGGTGTATTCGAAGTTAATCAGTTTTCAGAAACCTTCACCTTCAACTTTTCAGGAATTGAGTTTAGCCCTTCAGGAAGAATGGAATGCCTGAAAATTTCATTAATGACTTGATTCGTGGGATGCCTAGTGTACTGGGCAGTTGATTGAAAGAAGAGGTGGTAATACGGACTACAGAATTTCGATTCAGTTGTGGAATAACTATAATCAATCGAAAATAAATAATCGATTAATTTAGATTTTTTCTCATTTTTCCTATTTTGTCTCATCTTGCATAAAGCAGAGAATACCAAACAAAGATTTTCTATCAAATATTGCATTTGAAATAGAAGAAAATATTGGTCTCATTTCCAGAGCATAGATTGTTTATTTCTTGAGAAACCTAGTGAGGCCAAGACTTTGACGATGTGTGTACATTCTGTCAAGAAAGTACCGGGAATTATCGATTCAAATCTGGCGGGACAATGAGGCAGGTAAATTTTTTTTTCCTAGGTTGGTACCACTGTCCTTAATTACTATGCCAAGCTTGAGCGGGATCTGTCAACTAGTGTGTTTTCAACAGCTGATTAAGTCAGTCGATGTCAGAGTGCGTGCCGATTTTTACTATGGGTGATTACGTTGAGCAAAGAATTTGTTTAAAGTTTTGTGTTGCAAATGAATTTTCGTGTGCCGATGCATTGAAAATGTAAACAAGGAGTATTACCTGGGCGTTATGAAACGTTTGCGTGAGCGTATCCGTAAGAAGCGGCCAAATTTGTGGGCGAACAACTCATGGATTTTGCATGACGATAACGCGCCTTCTCACCGAGCTACGATTGTGACTGACTTTCTCGCCAAAAACTCAACAAACGTGCTTCAGCAACCACCGTATTCGCCGGATTTGGCTCCCTGCGACTTTTTCCTCTTCCCAAAACCAAAATTGCCCCTTCGTGGCACCCGTTTTGAGTCGATTGAAGCCATAAAACAAAATTCGGCGCGAGAGCTAAAGTCCATCCCGGAAAGCGCCTATAAAAAATTTTTCGATAATTGGAAGTGCCGTTGGCATAGATTTATTGGAGCAAATGGAGCCTATTTTGAAGGCGACCCAATAAATTTTGACGATTGAATGTAAAAATGTTGTTTTAATTGAAAATTCCCGGTACTTTCTTGACAGAGTAGTATATCGTGGACGCATTTGAACTTCACAATCAAGCTCCCAGAGTTTCTATCGAGCCTCTACAGATGTTTGTGGTCTAGTGTTGTCCTGATGGAATGCAACACCTCGTCCGTTGGTCAATTCTTCAACTCATCATAAATGATTCCTTTCCAGTCCCAGCAAATGCACAATAGAATCTTCCTGGCCTTAGGTGCTGGTTTTCATACAATATTGTCGTATTCGATTCATTTCTGATACCCCGTCACCATCCGTCCAAGAAATGGGTCGATTTCTTTCAGGTGCACTGGTTTCGACAACAGCACATTCATCTATTTCATTTTCCATACCATTTTCACTAATGGTTCTTGGTGGTTTATCAATCTGGGAATACCTGCATGTTCGTAAACACCCACATTTCTCGAATTTTCTTATTATTTCAGAAATAGCCGAATCGGTCTATCTTCAAATGCAATAATAAATGAAATTATTGTCTCTTGAATTGATTGATCACCAAAGTACCATTTCATGATCTAAATTCCTTCCGCTACACTGAACATTTCGATTTACTTTATTTTCAACCGATATGGACAAACGAATCCCACGTTTTAAGTGCGAATGATTCTGATTGCTGAACTTAAAGACGTGCATAGCCTCGTTTCGACTGAAGCATCTCCCACATTAGCTACTTCCATTGAAAGAGAACAGTCGTTTATTAGTCATCGCATCGCACATCGGTTTTGATTCTTCCACAGCTCCACTATACATTCGTGTTCCTCTATATTAACATTGAATCTCCTATGTTTCCGACTGCCTTTTCCATACATGTATAATTAATAAATTATTTTTCAAGGCCTCGGAAAAAATTAAATATTCCTTAATTATGAATTATTTCTATAATTCTGGTTATTTTTCTTATCATGGGACATTGTTTGGGAGGAATTATTTCTGATGTGTTTAAGTAAAAAAGAGAAATGGTCTACTATACATTTCTCTAGCACTTTATCTACTTCAAAAATTTACTTTGAGTTGATTTTGATCTTTTTTGGTCAGTTAAATATTGTTTTCGTGACATATTTGAAACTGAATTGAGTAAATTTCAGATGATGCTCAATGGAGACTGCAATAAGTCGATTCATAAAATGTTGGAGTTCTAGTTCAATTTTTTTTATTTGCTCCTTTATTTTGAGAATTTTCGATAATTTTGGAATAGTGGATTTTCCGTTGTTTCTATGCTTATACACATACATGTATACTTTTCTTAATAACGGGTATTTTTTCTAGAGTGATAGAAATATAAATTGAAATAAAACACATTCAAATTAAGATTGAGGCCAAATTTTTTTTTATTTGAAAGATAATTCTATGACATTTATGTTTTAAAAATAATTTCCGGCATATGTCCACCACGACTAGCTCTGAGGAACCGCATTCGACCAGACCAATTTTGTACCACTCTTTCGAGTAATTCAGGCCTTATTTCATCAATAACACGAGTTATGTTCCAAAGAGTTTATTGTTTCTGATTTATCAGCATAAACCAATGACTTGACATAATCTCAAAGATAATAATTCAGTGAAGTTATTTCGCATGATTTTGGAGGCCAATTAATTGGACCATTTCTGGAAATAATGTTATCACCAAATCTTTCTTTCAATAAATCAATCGTTACGGTAGCAGCATGAGGTGTAGCACCATCTTGTTGGAACCAAAACACTTATGGGTCGATACCATTCAAATTTTGAAACAAATAATCACAAAAATTATCGATCTGCAACGAGAACCATTCACTGTAACATTAGCTCCAGCATTGTTTTAAAAGAAATATGGACCGATGATGCCTCCAGCGTATAAAGTACACCATACAGTGTATTTTTCGGGATGCAATTTCACTCCATATACACGGCAATTTTGCCCGTTTACAACCAGAAATGAGCTTCATCAGTGAACACAAATTTACAATAAAAAAGTGGATCAACTTCAAGCTGTTCTAGGTCCAATCAAGCGAACAACCGACGCTTATTATTGTCAAGCGGCTTCAGTTCTTGAAGCAGTTTGATCTTGTTTGGGTGCACACCAAGATCTTTATGCAAAATTTTCCATGTGGTGGAAGACTCCAACTTGTTGTGAAGGTCGACGAATAGACAAATCTGGATCATTATTAACACTATGACTCACAGCAGCGATATTTTCTTCTGTAGTGCTCTATGAGTTTGGCGAATAGAACACTGATTTTGAAAATAAATTTCCACAATTTGTTAACGTTGTTGTGGTGTGAGTGTTTCCATGCTTACTGAACAGAAATGTCAAAACAAAATGGCTTATACCTTCTGTCAAATCACAGTTATACCTATCGAAAGTTCTATTACTCTAAAAAATACACCCGATATATTGTAGAAGTTGGAAGATATAATTCTAGATTTAAAGTTATTTCAATATGGAAGTTGGAATATCGGAAATATTAGAGAACTAAAAGAACAGTTCACCATCAAATGAAGACAAATAGTAGTAAGTCTAAGTAAATCCCTTTAGAAACGCCGTCTAGGAAAAATCGTAAAAATGAGAATACCAACAAAACTCATAATCCCTCCGTAAATACTCCTTTGTAAGCTCGATTTTATGTGTCAACAGTAGAGACATTTTCCGACGGCTAAACAAAGATTCGGAGGTGTTTATTGTCATGATTCTTTAAAACTCGCCCGATATAAAAATCTACCCTTGCGGAAAATACGTGAAGTTAGTTAGTGGAATAAGCATGAAGTTTCGCTAAGCCGAAAAAAGTTCGCGAGGGATTTTTCCGGAAATAGACGGGGATAAACAAAGTCTGAATTTATTTCAATTACTAACTCGACCTCGTTCGTCCTGAAGAGCTGTCGTATATCCAGAAGTCCTAGAGCGAAACCATTTGCCACTTTCAGAGTCCAGCCTGTAAGAAATGGAGAGTGCGAGCTTCTGGAATGTATGCCATTTTTTGGCTAGAGAGTAAAATAAACATGTCTCGATGTAAAAGCCTTCTATGTTTATCAGCTATTGGGGAACTTTCTTCATAAGATATGTGTGTACGAGGATGTGTTAATATCTAGATAACCTAGACCAATTTGATGATTGAAGAAAATATAGTGATAACATAAACAACAAAAGATAATTTGTTGAAGTTCTTTTGTAATCGACCGTAAAAAATTGATCCTCAAAAAAGACAAAATTTCAATTGAAGATAAAGACCGATCGGATTCTGTGTTTCTCCCAGATGCAGTTCGTGACTTGATGTCATCAAACCATAGAACTGGGACTAAAACTGATATTTGACGCTCTTAGATTGTTTCATGTTTTTGAATGTTGTGTAATGTGTGAGAATTTTATATAACGACTCAAAAAGGAACAGTCTTTCTAAGACCTTTTGTTATTTTTATTTATTATTGGAATTTTTCCATACACTACGATGAGATGTACGAAAGAATTCTCACTAAAACCTTTAACATGTTTGGTCTATAAAGGCTCATAATAGGCACTTACGGACCAACAGATGATTCCAGTCAAGCTGAGAAAGATATTTATTATACCACTTTATCAAAAGTATCGCGGAATGTGAAGCCCAATCAAGAAATTCCACTAATGGGAGATCTTAACGCAAAAGTTGGTGTGTACAGCTCAGTGGGAAGCTCGAATCCTATTCAGGTGGAAAAGAATCTTTCTAGTTGGACTGGTGTCTGCCACCATTTCACTGTTGGGTCAAAAATTAACAGTGCTGTGACCTAAAGTGGCGCAAGATCGCGCAGTAACAAAGCCTACCCAGAACACAACTGAACTCCTAACTGGCTCCAGCTGAAAAAGCTTCTGAAGGATCTTCACAGAAGATGTAGGAGTATCAGGATAATAAAAATAAAAAAAATGAAGATAGTATAGAGATGGGGGGAGGGTTTGGAGAGGAGGTGATGAACGATTCTGGCGAGAGGCTGATTGATTTATGGGAGCTTAATGGGTTGCAGATTCTCAACGACTTTTTCCAGCACAAACTAATTCATCATTACACCAAAGAAAGACTAGTTATTGCAAAACTGCTGATTCCTTTTCAAAGAAGATCCAAGCGGATTCAACCTGCACAACTACAGGAATTGGACGTCAAAAAGGAAGATTGTTCAAGATATAAGCTCAGTGACCTACACAACAGCAGTTTCAGATGACTTTATCAGAGGCGACTGGATTCGGTACTAGCAGAGCTAAATATATCCAACAATCTTGAAGAAGAGTATGAGAATAATTGATTCCTAGTGAAAGAGGTGTAAATCGAGGTTTTAGGAGAAGAACAGAAACAAAACTGAGTGTGAAAAACAAAAGAACTACCAGAAATGGTTTATAGATCAAACTCGAGCACACTGGGACCAATATAAACAATAATAATAAGAGAACAAGGAATATAGATCAGCGATTGAGAAGAAAAGAACGGATAAGTGGGAAAGAAAATGTTAACGGGTAGAGAGTCTAATAGGAGATGCACAAAGAACGGGAGGAGGAAAACAATCAAACAATCGAAAATCAAAATCAAACTGACAACATCTCCAGTAAAATGGACATGGAAGAAACACTATGCTGAATTATTAGTGGGGAGCAGACCAGAATTCATGGCGAAAGAAAGGGATGACGGTAGAGCTGGTACTTTTGTGTCAATAGATGAGAGATGTGAAAGAAGGTCTCAAGATAATGAAAAACGGACGTTCTCCTGCTCCAGGTAATATTTCAGCTGAACTGTTGAAGCATGAAACCCAAAACTCAATAGGTCGATTGAGCCGTTTATATAACTTGCCTGGAGAATGAAAAGTATCTCACCTAGTGTCCATCTTCTATAAAGGAAACCATGATGACCCAGGCTGTTACAGGGGCCTGAGTATAAACAGCTCGGTGTCTCGATTGTTTGGGAAATTCTCAAGAAAAAGCTGAGCATTGGTAATAAAATATCAGAGGATTAGAGCGTTTTGCACCCAGCCTTTATAGATCTTGAGAAAGCCTCAAGACCTCGAAAAAAAATCTAGAATGCTCTCGAAACCCTAGAAGCAGATGGGACACTTCTAGTTTCAAAGACCTCTACGGAGAAAATCAATTTTATGTGAAAATCGGACACAGTCTCCCGAACCGTATAAAGGCCACAGGGATGCAGCTTATCTCCCCTGCAGTGGTAATTAAAGATTGAAAGAGGAGATGGGAGTACCTATTGGGAATGGAACACTCTTCTCAATTAGCTTCGCTGATAACCAGGTTATGATTGCACAAGACTCCTACGATCTGGAGTTAATGATAAAGAGGCATTATGATGAATATAAGCTAGTTTGAAGAAAACTGAGTACCTGTTTACTAACTCCGGCACTCGCTACGAAGTACTCATCGACCATGATTTGAAATTCCAACAAGATGACAAATTTAATTGCCTGGAAGTCATGATTAACAAGGAAAGCATTGGCAAGGGGGAAATAAGAACCAGATTTTAGGATGGCAAAAATGTAAGTGGATGTCTCTATGGTCTTTTTTTTTCTCACAAATCAAAAAAAGACTAGGCCTAGCACGTGTTGAATGGGTACTGTGCTATGACTCAGACCTGTGGACACTTACTGCAGACTTTCAGGGAAAAATTCAGGCAGTGGAGATGAACTACCTCAGAAGAAGCGCTGGTGTATTAAGAATAGAAAGAAGAACAAATAGCGAAAAAAGACAAATTATGAAAGCAGATGAAACAGTACTACAACGGATAGAAAACAAAAATCTAAAATGGGTTGGACATGTGTTTCGAATGCAGAAGGGTAGGTTGCCGAAACAGATTTTTCAGTGGACTCCTGTCGGTAGAATAAAACCAAGGAAATCCTGTAACGGTACAATAAAGAAAGCAATGGAGGCTCGTGATATAAAAGCTGGTGACGCTCTAGACAGAGAGGAGTGGAGAAGGGTAACGGGAAGATGGCAATAGACTGTATTTAGGTATAGATTTTTACTGTAACTTTATTCGGTAAATATATATACACACATCGTCAAAAGTATTGGCTCCCCAAGGTTTTTCAAGAAATAAACAATCTATGTTCTGGAAATGAGATGAATATTTTCCTCTATTTCAGCTGCCATATATTTGATCGAAATCTTTGTTTGTTAGTCTTTGCTTTATGCAGGATGAGACAAAATGGGAAAAATGAGAAAATATCTAAATTTATCGATTATTTAATATTGATTAATTATTGTTGATCCACAACTGAATCCAAATTCAGTAGTCCGTATTACCACCTCTTCTTTCAATCAACTTCTTTCAATCAACTGCACAATAATGCATAGACATCCCACGAATCAGTCATTAATGAAATTTTCAGGCATATCGTTCCATTCTTCCTGAAGGGCTCAATTCCTGAAAAATTGGATTCATGTCTGGTGAGTGTGCTGGCCAGTTCATTCTCTGGATATTGTTTTCTTGAAGAATGTTTTGAACCCTTCGTGTTCGGTGTTCCTTTATCATCCTGATAAAGGAAAAATATCACCAAATTCGATGCACAGAGGAACAATGTTCGATGCAATGATGTTTTCTACATGGATCGCAAGACTTTTGACGATGTGTGTATTTTCTAAAGATTCTACAGAATTGTTTTCTTTCAATAGTCAGAACTTGTCTTTTTAACTTAATCTCAATTACCACGTGAATTTTATGTTTATTCAACCATACTTTATCATTATTGTGAACTGTTTTATGTTTCAAAGGTTTTAAGATGCCGAGGCACGTTGATTTAAATAAATAAATGAATTTTTGGCTTCTGTTCGATCATAACATTCTCCGATGAAATAGTAGGCATTTCAGGATGAAACGACGTGAAACGTTCCTTATTTATTGAAACAATATTCTTTAATAACACGAAATGACAGTATCGGCCAACTTTAAAATTCACTTGAACAATTATCTCCGTAATCCATTAAGAAGGAGGCAAATCATTAACAAAAAATCATCGGAATTTCTGCTGGAGAAAGAACACGGATTGAGCCGTAAGTTTCGGACCGTCGAACCAATATCAATAAAAATTCTTATCGGACTTATATATAATAGATGACCAGAACACCAGAGTTGATTTTTTATTACCAATCAAGCTGAAAGAGTGCCGCAGACCTGAGGCTGCTGGCATCGCCAGAAAGCCCGTCGAATTTGAATAATATTAAAACCAGAAAATCGACTAATTAGTATGGAATGATCTGGTCGTATAAATTCTAGATTGCTGATTGGTTTTCAAATTGAAAAACGGCTTATGATTATTCATAAGCGGAATAATCTCGCGTAGGATGCTTGTTCAAACAGAATATATGCTATAATTCTTATTCGTCATTTCCCATTTTGGTCGTGGACCGTGAAAAAAATCAGCTTATACGTCATCAAATGGAATTATAGATACTTAAAATTTCCACGAAATAGGTGACCTTAAGCACATGGTTTTTATCGGATGAATAATCTCCAAAAAATCATTTGTTAATGTGCAGAAACTTTCAAATGATTAAAGTTTTACAAGTAAAATAATAAAGATTATTTCCACAATTATTTGAGTTGAAATATTTTGAATTTCATGGCTTCTTATGTAGCTAAAAACTTGAAAAAGGAGGCAGTACGACTGACTGACAATTTCAGAAATAAATAAAATAAAAAGTTCTGCTGGTTCCATTGCATCCTGAAAAATGCACTGTATGGTGTGATTTACACGCTGGAGAAATCATGGGTCCATATTTCCTCAAAAACGATGCTGGAGCTAATGTTACAGTGAATGGTGCTCGTTACAGATCGATGATCAATGATTATTCGTTTCAGAATTTGAATGGTATCGACCCAGAAGTATTTTGGTTCCAACAAGATGGTGCTACACCTCGTGCTGCTACCATAACAATTGATTTATTGAAAGAATGATTTGGTTTTTAAATAGTCATCAACTAATTGAAAAATATATATCAGAGTGTGGTAAAATAAAAAAAAAAAAAAAAAATAAAATAGAAAGGCTTTTTACTTGATAGAAGAAATATAACAAAATTTGAATATCAAAACAAATTGAAATATGTTTATCTTCTACAATTTTAATTTCCAAAAGAATTTTTTTATTCAAAAACTTTTAGAATTAAATTAATGTCTAAAACAAGCACCGCTTACATTTAATAGACGTATATAATCAAAACTCAATATACAATGTCAAATGAAATAAATAACCCAACAGATATACGAAAGTAATTAAAATTAATAAATAAATATTCAAACGAGACAAAATTTTGTTTCTGGTTTTATCTTAAGAAATACTACTTGCCTTATAAAAACATGAACACACTTGAAGGACTTCCCAAAAAATATAATTTATTTGAAATATTTAATACATTTAAATATTCGAACAAATTATTTCAAAAAACTCTAAAAAATGTGCACTATATTTTCAAAAAACAAATATAATTCTAGATAATCCCTTCATCAGCCGTTTTTCAATAATCCAAATATCAAAATCAAAAACATAACCTACATCACTCACGTGTTAAAAGACTTAAGCTAATATATAGTTGATCTGTAGTTCGAAGCTTAAGTCTTTTAACACGTGAGTGATGTAGGTTATGTTTTTGATTTTGATATTTGGATTATTGAAAAACGGCTGATGAAGGGATTATCTAGAATTATATTTGTTTTTTGAAAATATAGTGCACATTTTTTAGAGTTTTTTGAAATAATTTGTTCGAATATTTAAATGTATTAAATATTTCAAATAAATTATATTTTTTGGGAAGTCCTTCAAGTGTGTTCATGTTTTTATAAGGCAAGTAGTATTTCTTAAGATAAAACCAGAAACAAAATTTTGTCTCGTTTGAATATTTATTTATTAATTTTAATTACTTTCGTATATCTGTTGGGTTATTTATTTCATTTGACATTGTATATTGAGTTTTGATTATATACGTCTATTAAATGTAAGCGGTGCTTGTTTTAGACATTAATTTAATTCTAAAAGTTTTTGAATAAAAAAATTCTTTTGGAAATTAAAATTGTAGAAGATAAACATATTTCAATTTGTTTTGATATTCAAATTCAGAGTGTGGTACCATACTCACCTGACGAAGTCATGTTGTCATGACGAAACAATTGTGAAATTAAATAAATTAGGGGAAATTAAGTTGTTCTACTTTAATCATCAAGATATATTTCCGACAAGTGGAGACCGATAGAATCAAACAGTTATTTTCTGATTTTCAATCTTTCAAATATATTCTGCTTCCTTGCTCGAAAGACATTCAGTAGATTTCGGTATTTAGATTTGTAGGGCGATAATTTCAATCCATTTCTGCACATTACTGAATGTGAATTAGAAACAAATAATAAAAGATTTTTTACTTGATTGAAGGAATATTACTAAAATTTGAATATCAAAACAGATCTAATCTGTTAGTCTCCTATAATTTCAATTTCAAAAAATTATATTAAAAAATCCTTAGAATTAAATTATTGTCTTATAATCAATAACGAAATAAATAACACAACAAATATACATTGTCAATTAAATTTAATAGTTAAATATTTGAAGGAGACAAAATTTTGTTCCTGATCTTACAATTATGGGAACTAATTCCTTTTCAAAAATACAAAACATAATTTTAAGGACTTCTCAGAAAATATAATTCATTTGAAATATATGAAGAAGTTACTTAAAGAATCTCTGAAAACATTTATTATATCTTCAAAAATCAATTTTTATTCCGATAAGATCTTTAACGGTCCTACTTCACATTCAAAAAATAAAATTAATTAACAACAAATATAACACCTAACAGATCTAGTGATATCCTCGTTTTGAACACACCAACTTTGAAATCCAAGATATTCTATGTTCGTCATAAAAATCACAGAAAGTGGTAAAGTATTATATGGTTATCTTTAAACCACTTGATTTTTCACAATGAGTTTTATTCAAACATAAGTATAATTTTATATTCTATATAAAATAAAATAATGAGAGGTTTTTTACTTGATAGAAGGAATATTACAAAATTTGAATATCAAAACAGATTTAATCTGTTAGTGTACAATAATTTTAATTTTTAAAAATTTCATTCAAAAATTTTTAGGATTAAATTGATTTCTTATATGCACAGTTTATATTTAATAGACGTATTGAGTATTGAGTTTTGATTTTATAGGTCTATTAAGTATAATCTGTGCTTATAAGACATTAATTCAATTCTAAAAAATTTTGAATAAAATTTTTTGAAGTTAAAATTATAGGAGACTAACATATTAAATCTGTTTTGATATTCAAATTTTGTGAAGTAGAAAAGTTGAGTAGCTTCTCAAGAATTGCCTTAACGAATATTTTGAGATTGGCGAAATAATGGAACAAGAACATTAAATATGATTAACAAAACCTTTCTGCATTCAAGCAAAGAAATAATATCTAACTTCGTATGCGTATTCCTATTCTGGTCGTTAGGAGAGTTGTATATTACGTGAGGTAACTTTTAATTGATGCAATTCAGTGCCTCAGCATTATAACTTATTCCTTCCAATTATTTCTTATGAACTACCGCATTCTTCCGAGTTTTAATCGTTTTGACAAATTATTTTCTTGTGTAAAATGTCTAATATTTCCCTGATCACGCCATGTAACTAATGCCAAGCGTACGTGTGAAGGAAGAGGTATTTTATACCTCTCCTTGATATTTATATCTCCGCTCAGTTTTATACAGTTCGTTAACTCGAATATAATTATGATATCGTGAATAGTCCAACTGAAAAACTAGAGGCGGTAGGTAATTAATCATATTCGGAATTAAGTTTTTATGCTCAAACAACTGGAAATAGAACTATTTTCATTGCGTTAACTCTGAAATATCGCGGTTCATGGAAAAGAGCTTCGGATTGTAGCATGCAATAAGCCACAAAAAATTATGATTAATGTGTGGAAAATTCTTTGTAATCACTTTTTATGGGACTTTGAACACCTCCGTCAGAACTATAACAATTCCGAGCATAATTGCACAAAGAAATCTGGCGCACGATTAAAAAAAACTAAATTAAAAACTACAATATTCTGAAAACTTTGACGCAGTATAACAATACTTTAAATTACGAGTGACTCTAACAGGTTTAAGACATAACTTAGGGGTGTTTCTTTTTAAGAGTGACAGAACTTTCGATAGGCATTACTGTGATTTGACAGAAGGTAGTAGAAGCCATGTTGTTTTGACATTTCTGTTCAGTGAGCATTGACAAATTATCATGGAAAGACTCACGCCTCAACAACGTTTACAAATTGTTAAAAGTTATTTTAAAAATCAGTTTCTATTCGCCAAACTTATAAAGCACTTCGAGAAATTTATGGTTTACATAATCGTCCATCAGAGCAGTTTATTAGTCGAACTATCGATAGATTTCGGACAAAATTTTCTCTACTCGATGCAACAACAACAACAAAACAAAAAACTGTATGTACAGAAGAAAATATCGCTGCTGTAAGTCATAGTGTTAATGATGATCCAAATTTGTCTATTCATCGACGTTCACAACAAGTAGGAAAAATTTTGTGTAAAAATCTTGGTCTACACCCATACAAGATCCAACTAGTTCAAGAACTAAAGCCACTTGAGCGTCGTTTGTTTGTTGATTGGGCCCTAGAACTACCTTTTTTATCGTAAAATTTTGTTTAGTGATGAAGCTCATTTCTGGTCGAACGTCTATGTAAAGAAGTAAAATTGCCGTATATGGAGTGGAAACAATTCTCAAGAAGTTCTGCAGGTTTCATTGCATCCTGAAAAATGCACTGTATGGCGTGCTTTACACGCTGGAGTCATCATCGGTCCATATTTATTTAAAAACGATGCTGGAGCTAACGTTACAGTGAATGGTGCTCATTAAAGATCGATGATCAATGATAATTTGTTTCAAAATTTGAATGATATCGACCCAGAAGTGTTTTGGTTCCAACAAGATGGTGCTATACCTCATTCTGCTACCATAACAATTGATTTATTGAAAGAAAGATTTGGAGATAACATTATTTCGAGAAACGGTCCAATTAATTGGCCTCCAAGATCATGCGACAATACTCTGGATTATTTTCTTTAGTGTTATGTCCAGTCATTGGTTTATACTAATAAACCAGAAACAAAAGTCGCTTTGGAACCCAACATAACTCGTGTTATTGATGAAATAAGGCCTGAATTATTCGAAAAAGGGGTCCAAAATTAGTCTGGTCGAACGCGGTTCCTCAGAGCTAGTCGTGGTCGATATATGCCGGAAATTAGTTTTAAAACATGAATGACATAAAATTATCTTTCAAATAATAAAAAATTGGCTTCAATCTTAATTTAAATATGTTTTATTTCAATTTAGAGTTCTATCACTCCAAAAATACACCCGATACATTCAGTTTGTCACATTTTTATATATTTTGTTAATTATTTTCAATTTTTTCAATGGATTTCCGTTGTAATAATTCTAAATTGCTTTTTGAAGGTGTTCTGCATGGTTTAGGAACTTATTCTCATCAAGTTGTTTTCGAAAAAGTGCTTGAGGTTATATTTTGCATTTTTGGAAAGGAATTTGGTCCAATAAAACAAGGTACGAAACAAAATTTTTCATTTATTTTGTAGATTTAATCGATAATTTATATTTATTTGAATTCTTATATTCCTTTTGGTAATGTGTGACAAGTGGTTAATTCTATATGTCTACTGAATTGGCACGGTGTGTCTTTAGACATTAATTTAATTCAATTCTAAAAGTTCCTGAAAAAAAAATTCTTTAAATTGAAATTTGTAGCAGGTCAACAGAATAAATCTGTATGATATTTGAAATTTTTAAGTGAAGACTAATTCAATTGAATATTTAATGAATTTTCAACGTATTAATAAATGGAATTGGAAAACCTTCAAAATGTCACTCGACTCATATTACCATTTAAGATTCTTGGGACCCCTCTTAGGTATATGATCGAATAACCACAGAATTTGCAACCAAGAGATGTCAGCTAGATATTTTTGAGTTGAAATTTGTGTTGAATATACTTTTAGATATAACCTGTAAGAACTTCAGTCTAAATTTGGAGAATGTTCGCGATACACGATACAAAATATTTTTTGTTTCAGATAGTAATAAACCTACCGTTCTGACAAATATGTCCCGTGACATCGCGACATCAATATTGAAAAATTTCCATATTGAAACATATTGCACACAAAATTGACTCCATTTTCAATTTTGCGGTAAACATCTCCTTGCGCAAGCACCAAATACAAATATCCGGAATAGCATCGTGTCATAATACCATAACATTTTTGATAAGGCGCATTATTGAATTCGACTATGTTGTATTAAATTGAATTTCCTCGAGCGATCTAAAAGAATGAAGACGTGCAGGGAGGTCCTAAGACAGACGTATCTTAGTATATGCGGATGAAAATACTGAATATTCTTTGAATAAAACATTTAACCTCTTTCAAATACTTATTACACACATAGTATGACGAAGCGTAGGCGCTGTCGCGTAATTTTTAAACAATAGAATGTAGGAACAATGGCACCTACAACGAGAGACAAGACACCTGACATATGCTAGTAGTAATGAACTCTACACCATTGGGTTCTGTTATGTATCACAACAGTTCTTACAAGCATTTCCTTCACTGTTTTATTTGTCATTCATTATTGTGACAACCCGAGAGTTGCGCGTTTGCGGCAGCAAACGTTTCTTTCCAGTGCCTACACATCAACATTGCTCCTTCAATAATGTGGATTTTGTTTTTGTTTATTTTTATGCAGTTCGGTTCACAAAAATGTTTTCGCTGAATAATTCACGCAACTTATGTCGGTGAAATAAAATAAAAGGGGGTTCATACTTGATAGAAGGTATATAAAATTAATCAAATATTTTAATATATACAGACATATTCTATTAGCCTTCTACATATTTAATTTCAAAAAATTATATTTAACTAGAAATTAATATAGAATAATGCTGCGATGACAGCGCAGTCTATCGGATCGAAACTAAAACATTTCCAAAAACTCTTCAAACATCAATTTCAACTCGTAGTTGATATTTTAATTAGCACGCGACTTGAACAAACACAATAAAAACAACAAAATTTCAGATATTTTTCTCAATTTGATAGCAGCACTAACTATCGGGACTAACTGAAATTAATATAGAATAATGCTGCGATGACAGCGCAGTCTATCGGATCGAAAGTAAAACATTTCCAAAAACTCTTCAAACATCAATTTCTATTCGTAGTTGATATTTTTATTAGAACGGAATAAAAAGTATCCTATGTCCTTCTCCTGGCTCTAAACTACCTCCCTGCCAATTTTCAGCTAAATCGGTTCAGCCTTTCTTGAGTTATAAGTGAAGTAACTAACACGACTTTCTTTTATATATATAGATAGATATCATAACTTCAGGAATTAATGGAATGAAATAAGAAATTACTTTGTTTTCTATCACTTTCAATTATTACTGATATACAGTGACTCGAGTTTCGTAGTGTTTACTACATTTTCAAACTGAATGAACAAATTAGATCTCAACTATTATATATGCTGATTGTAGGCTTCGGCAGAGCTTCGAAGAGAGGGGTTTTCCAAAGTTCCGTCTGTTCGTTAAGTAGGTTTATTATTGGTAGGTGCCTCTTATATTTTTCAATTTCTATGGATTCCAGGATGTCAAGTTTTTTCCCTTTCGCTTCCACGTGCAAGATAACAAGGTTGTTCAATTCTAGGAACGTGTGATCTGTATTGAAGAAATGGTTCGCAAAATTGGAATTATTCTTCCGGTTCCTAAAAGCAGATTGATGCTCTTTGTACCTTTTATGGAAAGGTCGGCCCGTTTGTCCTATATACACACTATTACACTGTTGACAACTTAAATTATAGACTCCAGAATTATTCAGTCGGTTCTCTTTGTCTTTCGGATTAAAAAAGAGATTAGAAATTTTATGGGAGGGTGTGAAAGCTGTTACTATGTCAATTTTTGACAAAATTTTAGCTATTTTTTGTGAAATTGATCCAAAATATGTTAGTTTTATGAATTTATTGTTATTATGATCTGATTTGGAGATGGGGTAAATTTGTTTACGAATAAGTTGCTTTTGTTTTTTGTTTATGATGGAATTTATAGTTTTGGTTTCGAACTGATTTTTTGTGGCTATTTGTTTCATTGTATTCAGTTCCCTCTTCAACGTTATATTATCTAAAGAATTGAAAATGCTCTATGTACCATTGATCTATAAGCACCTAGTTTATGATTGATCGGATGGTTTGAAAAATGTGGGTTTTCTATATATATCAAAGGAATTCTCATTATAACTGTTAATTAAAGTTATGCCCAGAAAGGTTATTTTATTATTAAATTGTGTTTCCATGGTGAATTTGACCTTATTGTGCAAACTATCAAGATATTCTAATGTTTCATTTAATTCTGAATGTGTTCCGCAGAAACAAGCCAATATATCGTCTACATACCTGTACCAAAAAGTGATATGCTTTGCGTGTATGGATTTTAGAATTTCTCTTTCAAAACAGAACATAAAGATTTCAGCGAGTAATGGGCTGAGAGGTGAACTCATGGCAAGTCCATCTTTCTGTTTGTAGAATTTACTATTGTATTGAAAGTAATTTTCTTCTACGCAAAGTTCGAAAAGGGTTAAAATTTCGTTTTTTATCACAGGATTGATGTTATTTTTTGTTAGGATATTTTCGATTATATTCATGCATTCTATATTAGGTATATTCGGGAACATATTAACTACATCAAACGACACTAGAATACTATTAACTGGAAGCTCTGCCGAAGCCTACAATCAGCATATATAATAGTTGAGATCTAATTTGTTCATTCAGTTTGAAAATGTAGTAAACACTACGAAACTCGAGTCACTGTATATCAGTTATAATTAAAAGTGATAGAAAACAAAGTAATTTCTTATTTCATTTCATTAAAATGAACTATCACAAAGTAACGGACTACTCCATCCAATATTTCAGGAATTAAATTAATGTCATATAAGTACTACTTATATCAAACGACCTATCAAATAAACATTCATTATAAGGCATCCAAATGATATAACGAAATCCAAAAATTTATATAAATTGTTAACAAATATTCTATAAATTAAATATTTTGAGTAGACAAAATTTGTTTCTGCTTATCCCTCTTATCAAAACAGATATCTTTCAAAAATGTTTAACATAATCTTAAGAATTTTATCATAAAGCTATCTTACTTAGAATATTCAATATTATTGGATATCTTAGTTACTTTTTAGAAAATCTCAAGATATGTAAAAACATTACTAAAAAACAAGTTTTAAGAGAGACTTTGCTTTGTCAGAACTCAATTATATTCATATTCAATAAAACATAACATGAATCAACAAAAAATATTTTCTCACCTTTTAACAATTCAGAACGGTTCTGGTAAATGAATAATGAAAATTTGAATGGAGTGTAATGTTAACGCAAATAAATAATTCTGTGGTTTACCATTGATCTAAAAGATTGAAAGGCAATTTAACGGCCTCTGTTATAGCACAAGAACCATCTGTATAAAGAATATTAAGGAAACCAAATAATTATTCATTATGAATAAAATAAATTAATAAATAAATTGCCTTTCAATCTTTCAGATCAATCGTAAACCACAGAATTATTTATTTGAGTTAATATTACACTCCATTTAAATTTTCATTATTCATTTTTTTTGAATTGTTAAAAGGTGTGAAAATATTTTTTGTTGATTCATGTTATGTTTTATTGAATATGAATATAATTGAGTACTGACAAAGCAAATTCTCTCTTAAAACTTGTTTTTTAGTAATGTTTTTACATATCTTGAGATTTTCTGAAAAGTAACTTAGTTAGATATCCAATAATATTGAATATTCTAAGTGGGATAATTTTATGATGAAATTCTTAAGATTATGTTAAACATTTTTGGAAGATTTCTGTTTTCATAAGAGGGATAAGCAGAAACAAAATGTTGTCTACCCAAAATATTCAATTTATGGGATTTTTGTTAACAATTTATATTTATTGGAATTTGTTATATCATTTGGATGTCTTATAAGGAATGTTCATTTTATATGTCGGTTGATATAAGTAGTAATTATGACATTAATTTAATTCCTGAAGTCATAGTATTAAATAAAATTTTTTGAAATAAAATATGTAGAAGACTAACAGTATATATATATATATATATCTGTAAATATTAACATATTTAAATAATTATGTCGGTTAGTTTATCGTGGAAATTTTGGTACAAAAGATTGGAGAGAGATTAATTGCTCTAGTAGGTGGGGGATCGAATTTATTATCTTATCTAGCAATTATTTCGGTTTTTTCATCATAAAAATGTAGTTATTTTCCACTTCCTAGATATTCAGAGTAATGGACTGGTTTTATATCATGTTACAGCATTCTGGTGGTTGGTGTACGATTTCTTCGAAATTGAAGGCACTTTTGATCTTTACTACGCAAGTCCATCACACTGACTTTCCCAGGTTTTTACTATTTAATCTAAGCCCATCAAAAATAACATTTTTTCGTCTAAATCGAAATGGGACGCTAGTACTAGAAACGAAAACAGCCAAGAAATTTGGGGCAGAATTCTACCTGCCCTCGAGTTCACCCTCTTCTTGGCATCACGCATCTAACAGTATCTCTTTGACACTCGGTGAAGACACACAAACACACGCTCTCTCTGAAAAAAATCAATGAGAATTTTTACCTATGATTCTTATACTAGAAGAATTAGATATACAGGGTGACAAGAAAAACTTCGGACAAATTTCACAGTGTTAAGGAACAAAATTATTTTAGCGCAGCCAAATAATTTTAATTCTTTTAGATTATCTACACTTTCTTTTACTATAATATGAATTTTCAGTTTGATATTACTTTATTTTGCAGAGTGTTAGAATGTCAAACGAAAGTAGTGCAATTTTGGAGCTGTACCTCGACAAACCGTGTCCGATGCAATTTGCCGTTTCAAGGAGCTTGACTATGATGGTCGTCGCCCAGGAAGTGGGAGAAAACGCACTGTCTATACGCCTAGCAATCGAAACATCTTCAAGAAGCGAGTCAATCGAAATGCGAGGGTCCTCCATGAGGAAAATGGCCGTGAGACCGGTATCACCCGTGAATCCGTTGATCAAATGTCCAAAAAAGGTTTCAACCTCAAGCCATACAAGCTCCAAAAAGTTCAACCCCTCACGGACGAAAAGCGCGTAAGTCCCAAAAAGAGCCGCCAACTTCTTCGTTTCGCCGCCGGTCAACAATGGGAGCGTATTCTCTTCACAGATGAGAAGCTCTTCACCTTAGAACAATCCCACAACCACCAAAACGACAGAACCTGGTTCATAAAGGCTCCCGGTACATCGGCCATCGTCAAACATCGTCAAAATTCGCATTCCGTCATGGCCTTGGCTGGAATTTACGCCAGCTGCTAAACACCCTTGGTTTTCGTGGATCAAAGGGTCAAAATCAATCAAGAAGCCTACCGCTGCGACATTCTCGAGGCCGTTGTACTTCCATGGGCCCAGCAGTACTTCGGCGATACGCACTGGACCTTTCAACAGGACTCCGCTCCGGCTCATAAAGCAAAAATGACGCAAGAAGGGTCTAAGAGCCATTTCCGGGTTTCATCACATCTGCAGACTGGCGTGTTGTCGATATTGGAGCTCAGGGCATGTGCTAAATACCACAAAAGTTTGTAGTCGCTGAAGCGATCCCTGCGCCGGGAATGGGACCGATTAACGCCCGAAGAGCTGCGCCCATTGCCGAAAATATCAAGGAGCGTCTGAAGCTAGATATCGCGGCCAAAGGAAGCCACTTCGAAAGCGCTTAGAGATATTATTACCAAATATTTATGTTATTGTTCTTCGTTGTTGTTTTGTTTAATTGAGTTAAATGAAAAAGTTTGTCCGACGTTACTTGTCAGCCTGTATATGTTTATCGAATCTTTAGAGATTAATTATCATTTCCCACATAAGGAGCGATCGAATCTATCCGCGAAAAAATTAAAATTCTTTATGAAAACCAACAAACATCCTCGTAGTAAGTAAATCGTGTCGCAAGGTAATCAAATATTGATACTTTGATACTAGTCCGATAAGTTGACGCTACAAAGAACGGCTTCTTGTCGCGGTACGTCAACCTTATCGGCTAACACCATTTCAATCGCTCCTTGCGAAAGTTGGCTGGGAAGATTACCCTCCTGCATAATGAGGAAGGAGCATCGCTATCGCTAATGGTTCTTTTATCGAAGACGAGGTAAATAAATGAATTCTAAAATCAACATGCTGACTGTAGCAGCATTCAGCGATCAGTGAACTAGAATGCTTAACTTTAGATACTTGTCGAACACGAATGTAACAGGCACTGCGTATTTTGAAACCATATTGCTTTAATGGGATGTGAGCAAACTAGTCCTGAATTGACTAGATCGATTTAACGAGGGGCAGTTTGAGTCTTATGGACACTAAAACGCTGATGATATGCATAGTGATTAAATTCAGAGTTCCTTAGTGAGAATTTTTCCTTTTATGATTAGAGAATATCCAGAAAATACTCCGTGTCTTTACATAGACGATATAATGAAGTAGGTTGGGGTAGGAAAATCCATTATTTTTGTGTTAACTTCAACAGTTTATTTAGCATGCTTCAGATGGTCCGATTTGGGTCAAATATGCACCGTTCCGTTCTACAGTTTGTTGTCACTTTAAAAGTTGCTTCATAATTCCTCTTTCGTAGAACTTTTGGTCATTGGTCATTTGGTATTGGCGAAAAACTTTGGTGATCTATTTCCACAGTCTTCTCCTAATGTCAATTTCTTATCACTCAGGATATATGCAATGTGATGAAAAGATGGTAATCGCTTGGTGCCAGGTCAGAACTATATCGTAGATGCATTGAAAATTCCAACCCAAGCAAGTGTAGCCTGCCGTTGTCCTGATGGATCACAACACCTCTTCTGCTGGTTAATTCTGGCGGTTTCTGGTCGATCGTTAGCTTCAAAAGGTCCAGTTGTTGACAGTAGTGATACGATTTTAGTGTTTGGCCATATGGAAGATTTCATAATGAATTATTCCTTTCCAGTCCCACCAAATGCACAGTAGCACCTTTTCCAGCCGTAAGTACTGGTTTGGCTACCGTTTGCGCTATTTCAACTCGCTTTGACTACGATTTCATTCTGTTTGGACAAGGCTCCACAGATTGAAATTCGATCCATCATATTTTTTGGTGTTAACTGGTGTGGCACCCAAACATCGAGCTTCTTTTTGAGTCCAGCTTTGAGCAAATAGTTTAAAACTGTTTTAGGGTCGATCTCTTTGGCTTCTATGCTTTCTTTTCTTGAAGGATCTACCTGTTTGACCAATACAGGGAAACAAGAAAGACCCCGAACGAACTTTTTTCATTTAACTTTATTAAACAAAGGAAATTAAACAAAACAACAACGAATAATATTAACATAAACATCAGGTAATAATATCTTGAAGCGGTTTCGAAGTAGCTTCCTTTGGCGGCTATACATAGCTTCGGAAAACATTTTCTCTACTCGATGCAGCAACAACAACAAGACAAAGAACTGTACATACAGAAGAAAATATCGCTGCTAGTGTTAATGATGATCCAGATTTGTCTATTCGTCGACGTTCACAACAAATTGGACTCTGTGCAGCCACCACATGAAACATTTTGCGTAAAGATCTTGGTCTACACCCATACAAGATCCAACTGGTTCAAGAACTAGAGCCACTTGACCAAAATGAGCATCGTTTGTTTGATGATTGGGCCCTAGAACAGCTTGAAGTGGATCCACTTTTTTATCGTAAAATTGTGTTTGGTGATGAAGCTCATTTCTGGTCGAACGGCTATGTAAACAAGCAAAATTGCCGTATATGGAGTGAAAAAAAATCCTCAAGGAGTTTTGCAGGTTCCATTGCCTCCTAAAAAATGCACTGTATGATGTGTTTTACACGCTGGAGGCATCATCGGTCCATATTTCTTTAAAAACGATGCTGGAGCTAATGTTACAGTAAATAGTGCTCGTAACAAATCGACGATCAATAATTATTTGTTTCAAAATTTGAATGGCATCGACCCAGAAGTATTTTCGTTCGAACAAGATGGTGCTACACCTCATGCTGCTACCGTAACAGTTTATTTATTTAAAGAAAGATTTGGGGATAACATTATTTCGAGAAATGGTCCAATTAATCGGCCTCCAAGATCATGCGACATAACTCCACTGGATTATTTTCTTTGGCGTTATGTCAATTCATTGGTTTATGCTGATAAACCAGAAACAATAGACGCTTTGTAAGCCAACATGACTCGTGTTATTGATGAAATTAGGACTGAATTACTCGAAAAATTGGTCGACAATTGTTCTGGTCGAATTCGGTTCCTCAGAGCTAGTCGTGGTGGACATATGCCGGAAATAAACATAAATGTCATAAAATTATCTTTCAAATAGAAAAAAATTTGGCTTCATTCTTAATTTAAATGTGTTTTATTTCAATTTAAAGTTCTATCACTCTAAAAATAACACCCGATATATGGAAATATATCCGTCGTTAAATTAAAAGTTTAAAACTACATTTTCTTGAATTTGGTATTGATACGGGAAGTATTCGACAAATATTTCATGGACAAATACGAATTGAAACTTTTATAAAAAAACAACAGACTGAATCGAATATATATGAAATTTGAGAAATGAATCTTGGACAATCATCAATGATTTTTAAAATTCAAATAAGATAGGAAAAAGAATCAATTATCAAATTGATGATTCCAAATCTGATTACATTATATACAGCAAACCAAATGAGGCATTTGTTGACATAACTTGTAATTCGATCTCCATTTTTCTGCTGAATTTCATTTTCCGTTGTATAAAAGATAAATAATCCATAAAACATCAAATAGAGAAATTATTCTCTTAACATTAAAAATTCAAGTCTACATGAAGAGCCTTTTTCTTGAGAAAGGGGCTGAAAATAAAATTATTTCAATAATTTCATGATGACATAAAGCAAAATGGTTGTTTATGCTGTAAGCAATGACTTAATGTAACCTCAAAGAAAAAAGTCAGATAGAGTTAAATCGCAGGAACGAGGCGGATAATTTATCGTTCCATTTCTTGAAATGATCGAATTACCGAATTTGGTTTTTCAATTAAGTAATTTTCTTGGCTTTAAGTGATCTGTTGGTTTGAGTTCTCGGATTAAAACAATTTTGTATGGATGGAGATCAAGATCTCTTCGTAAAATTCGCCATAAAGAAGTCTGGGAGATGCCTAGTTCTTGTGAACGACGAGAAATCCATCAAATTTGGTCATCATGAACACTTTCGCGTACAGCACAATATTCTTTTCACTTCCTGCATTTCTTTGTCCCACTGCCCTTAAACATCTTGAAGTGTAAAATTTGTCCCAAACTTCTTCAGTAAACGTTCAAATGTTTTTTTATCCAGACAATTATAATGACCAAAAAGTGGAGTTAAAGCTCGTAAAGTTACAGTGACAGATCGCGATTTTTCATAATAAATTTGGATTATTTGTAAACGTTGTTGAAGTGTGTACCTTTCCAAGATTAAATTATAGTCATTGACAAGTATAACTGTCAATGTCACAAATGAACAATGGCTGCCATGTGTAAGTAATGTCAATTTAAAAATGGGGCACCTCCATTGAAATACTCTTTACTAGAAGAGCTTAAAAAGTGAATGAATTGGAAAAAAAAAGAACACGGTAAATTTAGCTGACGAAATAATTGTTGAAATTTTGTGGCAGTTTTTTTTAATTTCATGTGCGTGTTAATAATCGGAGTGAACAGAAGCCGATAAGTGCCCTAAATTGTTAAATTCGTTTCGATTTTTGTGGTCCCATCACGCATAAAATGCATATAGTGCTCCCAGTATCAGCCTGTTTGTTTTAAATGTATAATGTATGAAATTTAATTTATGGCACTTGTTCCATTCCAAATGGCTCTTTAATATGTTTAATATGTTTTAATCCCTTGTCTGATACGTCCATTATTCGGGCCATTCCGTAATTATGCCATATATCAGCTTATAAAATTTTCAGAATGTCAATAACTCAATGTAATCCCTAGGTCAACTTCCCAGGGGCCGACGTGATCTCCATAAATGAGCTTGTTCTTTATTAAAGGTTCGTATAAATTCGGATAAACGTTGGATTTCATCACTTTTTTATTCATAGAAGCACCATTCAGATGATATAATGCGCTAAACAGTCGATATTCCGATGACGATTCTCATTTCAATAAGATAAAGCTTTCAACCATCTTGATAATTGACTTTCTCCAATGCTTTCCAGATAATAATTCATTTCTATTGCTTAAAAGAAGCAAACATCATTCAACACATCAAGTCAGTAAACAATAATTGTCGATATAAGAAATCCAAATGTTAACTTCCGCTATTTTATTGATTTACACGACAATTGTTTCGTCATACCATGACTTCATCAGGTGAGTATTTAAACTGAGGTATACAATGCAAAACATGACCTTAAATACACAGCTCTGGTACAAAAAATAGAGGGGTGGAAAGAGATGGTTTACAATTAATGAAAAATATTAAGTAGGGGGGATCTGTTTAAATCTATTTGATCATAAAATAAAGTTTGTCTTTTATTATATCTATTGATCTCTGAAGTTTCTAACAGATTTAGTTTATGACTTTTGTTTTCGATATGGAGTATTTTTTTGTGGTTCGTATTAAAATTATGACCAGTCTCTAACAAATGGTTGGCATAAGTTGAATTTAGTTTATTATTAATGTAACATTTTTCATGTTCTTGTATCGTTGTTTGGAATTATCTTTTATTAAGCTGCCTAAAGAATTAATTAATTCTTTAGGCAGCTCAATAAAAAATAATAAAGACGTCATTCCTAAAAACAAAGAATCAGGAGTTTACAAGTTAACATGTAGTGATTGTCCATGTGTATATGTGGGATAAGGATACGAGAACATGAAAAATGTTATATTAATAATAAATCAAATTCAACTTATGCCAACCATTTGTTAGAGACTGGTCATAATTTTAATATGAACTATGAAATATTACATGTCGAAAACAAAAGTCAGAAACTAAATCTGTTAGAAACTTTGGAGATAATAAAAGACAAATTTCATTGAATGATCGAATAGATTCAAACAAGTCATGGTATGACGAAACAATGGTCGAGTAAATCAATAAAATAGCGGAAGTTTTTACTTGACGGAAATTCATCTTCAATGAATTTCCGTCAAGTAAAGACCGAGACAATCAAAAATTCAATAATTGTCGGTTTCACACAACTTTAGTCATCGGATTAATCAAACTTCTTGATTACTTCTACTATATACCTGTTATCTACTCTACTATTACAAATAGGATTTTAAGTCCTGTTCTCTTCAGTTTTGAAAACGGGCTGAAAACCTGAAACATACTACTCTGTCAAGAAAGTACCGGGAATTTTCAATTAAAACAACATTTCTACATTTAATCGTCAAAATTTATTGGGTCGCCTTCAAAATAGGCTCCATTTGCTCCAATACATCTATGCCAACGGCACTTCTAATTATCGAAACATTTTTTATAGGCGCTTTTCGGGATGGACTTTAGCTCTCGCGCCGAATTTTGTTTTATGGCTTCAATCGACTCAAAACGGGTGCCAGGAAGGGGCAATTTTAGTTTTGGGAAGAGGAAAAAGTCGCAGGGAGCCAAATCCGGCGAATACAGTGGTTGCTGAAGCACGTTTGTTGAGTTTTTGGCGAGAAAGTCAGTCACAATCGTAGCTCGGTGAGAAGGCGCGTTATCGTCATGCAAAATCCATGAGTTGTTCGCCCACAAATTTGGCCGCTTCTTACGGATACGCTCACGCAAACATTTCATAACGCCTAGGTAATACTCCTTGTTTACCGTCTGACCCTCTGGAACGACTTCGTTCGTAGTGCACCACGCCACGGATATCGAAGAAAACAATGAGCATCACCCTCATTTTCGAGCGGCTTTGGCGTGGTTTTTTCGGTTTCGGCTCATTTTACGCCACCCATTCCGATGATTGCTGGCTTGTTTGCATATGGTACTCGTAGACCCAGGTCTCATCACCAGTTATAATGCGTTTCATGAATGTAGAATCGGAATTACAGCGATCCAGCATGTCTGAAGCAACCTGTTCGCGATGACGTTTTTGAAGAAAATTCAGGTCTTTCGGTACGAGTCGTGCGGCCACCTTTCTCATGCCCAAAATATCAATCAAAATCGTACGTGCGGACTCGTGGGATATCTTAAGATCATGTGCTATCTCTCTCAAGCTGATACGACGGTTTTCCAGCACCCTTTCCTTAATTTTATCGACGTTATCTTCGATCGAAGCCGTCGATGGGCGACCACTTCACGACCGTCCTTGAAGGCTCTGTACCACTGATATGCACGAGTTTTCGATAGAGCATTATCACCAAAGGCCTTTTGCAATATTTTCAACGGCAACGGCACACGAAAATTCATTTGCAACACAAAACTTTAAACAAATTCTTTGCTCAACGTAATCACCCATAGTAAAAATCGGCACGCACTCTGACATCGACTGACTTAATCAGCTGTTGCAAACACACTAGTTGACAGATCCCGCTCAAGCTTGGCATAGTAATTAAGGACAGTGGTACCAACCTAGGAAAAAAAAATTTTACCTGCCTCATTGCCCCGCCAGATTTAAATCGATAATTCCCGATACTTTCTTGACAGAATGTATATGTCAACAGACATTAAATAAAGAGTGAAACTTTAGCCAAGTCATTTTTTAATGTAAAATACTATGGTTAACTGAGCCGATTTGCAGCAACTAATGCCTCCATCATGTCTTCATCAGTTCTGTGGGAAAAAACGAAATTACTTTCCGAATAACCTTATAATTTCAAAAAGTTATTGAGAAAAAAATCATGCGATTAAAATTAAAAATTTGTAGTGAGGTTAGCAGAATAAATCTGTGTGATATGTAAGATATTGTTATAAACTTCTATCAAGTAAAAAAACACCATTCATTATAGAAGAATATAAATATAAGAATATCGAGTACATACAAACGGGAGCTTCACGAAAAAATGTTGAAAGGAATGGTGACTGAAGAACACGATAAAAATATTCAGCCATATTGAAACGCTTCGTGGAATGATCTAAGAAAATCGCTGATCAGGACTTTATAAATAAATCGGAAAATAAGATTAAAGAAACTTGGAGTTTAAATAATAAAGCGACGAAAAATAGAAGTGCTACTCATGATACATTGTTTGAATCATTCAAGGAAGAAATGAAAAAAAGCTATTAGATGAAATTAATAAACTCTTTCTGAAATCTAATGTTTTAAACAACAATAAGAACACTAATGTTGCAGAAACCATAAATCAATGTGATTTAAGCATTTTTCCGAATCCAGTTATTGAGCAAGAAATGTATCAGTACATAATTCAACTTAAAAATAAAAAATCTACAGGATATGACTAAATACCTGTAGATCTACTGAAAAAATGTGCACCGATATTGACGTTACCCCTAACACATAATAAATCAAATGTTTCAATACGGAAAATATCCACAAGCCCTCAAAGAAGCTTGGGTTAAACCGATTCACAAGAAAGGAGAAAAAGACAATTTCAATAACTACCGTCCAATATGTCTACTCTCAAATGCTAATAAAATATTTGAAAATAATTTTTGATAGAGTAATGAAGCTTTTTGAGGAGAATGACATATTAGTGGAACACCAATGTGGATTTAGAAAAAGCAAAAAGCAAATTGACATAGATGCATTATATCGAGTTCTTAACTCTGTAATAAAATTATTGAATAAAAATCGGATAACAGCGACACTTTTCTTAGACTTGACGAAAGCGTTTGATACAGTGAATCATAACATCTTAGTGCAAAAATTGGAAAGGTATGGTATAAGAGGCATAACGTCAAAATTATTTCGATCGTACTTAACAGAGAGAATTCAGAGGACAACTTAAAAATGAAAAATGGCAAGCAAATAATATCAGATGCCTTGCATGAAGATAGAGGGGTTCCCCAAGGATCAATATTAGGTCCCCTACTTTATATAGTCTACACAAATGATTTGATTAAAGTAACATCAAATGATACTGTAATGTATGCCGTATCAGTAATCTGCGTTGGTTCCACTCCAGATGAATGCAAAGCCGCAGTTGAAAAAGATTTGGAAAACCTTGAAAAATGGTTCGGGAAGAATAATCTAACAATGAACATCACCAAGACCACACTGATAATATTTAGAGAAAAGAATCAGCATGCCGTTAACTTAATTTATCATGGTGAGAACATAAGAGCTGAAGAAACTCTATCATTCTTGGCAATCCATTTAGATCAGGATTTGAATTGGCGGCCACACATTGAATATTTGGCAACAAGCCTTGCAAGGTTCTGCTATGCTTTAAGGATCCTAACAAGAACAATTGGGTTAGATGCTTCCTTGACAACATATCATGCATACGTCCACTCTAGACTCAGGTATGGAATAATCTTCTGGGCGAATTCTGTTGATGCTGAAAGAGTCTTCATCATACAAAAAAAATTTTTGAGAACTGTCTTTAAACTAGAATATAGCGAATCATGTAGAGATCTATTTAGAAATAATAATATATTAACACTATACTGCCTGTATATATATATATATATATATATATATATATATATATATATATATATAAGTGCTTATGTATATAATCAATAGTTTCGCAAAATTTGAAATGTGAATGCTTGATCATGATTATAAAAAACTCATCTTAGTTTAGAAAAACCAAATTATGCTTACATACAGAAGAATGTTGTTCGTATTTTAGTGAAAATTTGGAACAAATTACCACAAACATTCAAAACAAGACCCAAAATTATACAAAAGAAAAAATGTTTATATAAAAAAGGCTACTACAGTGTGAAAGAGTTCATGGCTGAGAAAGACTTTAATGAACTTTAATATTTAAGTTATGATATTTTGTGACGTGATCTACATCATTTTGTGATATTTTCAGATAAAATGAAGGTCTATCATTATTACTATTACTATTATAATATCGAATAACAAATTTCAAATTATTGAGAAAGTTCCAAAATATAAACTAAAAAAATCAGAAATTATGTTTCCTCTTTCCCTGAAACATGCTTCCCGGATTTGCTCAACAACCGTCGAGTATCTCTCCATCTCATCACGTCCAGGGAATAAGGGACTCACGGTGTTTCTTCGCAGACGTGATGATATATATTCCTGGATGAATACGCCCAGACGCCCGCGCCGACTTAATAAAGAAACTTCAACCAACAGATGTAAATGCAATTCTCTTGGCAAAATTAAACCAAACTGAACAATACCCTAGGTGTGGCCGTAATTTATGACAAAAGTCGCTGGCGAGATCTCCGACACCACACACAGACGTACAGACACATAATATAAATGTCGCCATGTGTGCCCCTTCACTGACTGTGACGCAAACTAATGACCTCACACCCCATTCATATGTACATTGTAATCATCGACCTATTCAATTTATCATTCCGTTGTTATGGTAACGCTATACTTCTACTATCTAATACTATCAGTTTCAATAAGGCACGTATGCTTGTTTCGGTAAAATGTTTCAACAGGACGAGTATCCTTGCTTGTCCAATTCTGGTTGCTCCATCTCTTGTCTTTAGGCTATAATTTAACTCCATATTTTGAAGAGTCTTACTCAAAAGAATGAACGAACCTATGTACAGATTCGATTATAAATATCGGGTGTTTTTTTTTTCAATAAGACACATTTAAATTAAGATTGAAGCCAATTTTTTTTTATTTGAAATATAACTTTATGACATTTATGTTTATTTCCGGCATATGTCCACCACGACTAGCTTTGAGGAACCGCATTCGACCAGACCAATTTTGGACCACTTTTTCGAGTAATTCAGGCCTTATTTAGTCAATAACACGAGTTATGTTGGCTTCCAAAGCGTCTATTGTTTCTGGTTTATCAGCATAGACCAACGACTTCACATAACTCCAAAGAAAATAATACAGTGGAGTTATTTCGCATGATCTTGGAGGCCAATTAACTGGAACGTTTCTGGAAATAAATCTTTCTTTCAATAAATCAATTGTTACGGTAGCAGAATGAGGTGTAGCACAATTTTGTTGGAACCAAAACACTTCTGGGTCGATACCATTCAAATTTTGATACAAATAATCATTGATCATTGATCTGTAACGAGCACCATTCACTGTAACATTAGCTCCAGCATCGTTTTTAAAGAAATATGGTCCGATGATGCCTCCAGCGTGTGCAGTGCATTTTTCAGGATGCAATGCAACCTGCAGAACTTCTTAAGGATTGTTTAAACTCCATATACGGCAATTTTACTTGTTTACATAGCCGTTCAATCAGAAATGAACTTCATCACTAAACACAATTTTACGATAAAAGAGTGGATCAATTTCAAGCTGTTCTAGGGCCCAATCAGCAAACAAATGACGCTTATTATGGTCGAGTGGCTTTAGTTCTTGAACCATTTGGATCTTGTTAGGTAGATCCAACTTGTTGTGAATGTTATGAACTTTTAATTAAAGAGAATCATTTCTTCATGTGATTTTCCATCTTTTATACAACCGAAAATGAAATTCAGCAGAAGAATGGAGATCGAATTACAAGTTATGTCAACAAACGACTTATTTAGTTTGCTGCATTTAATAAAATCAGATTTGGTATCATCAATTTGATCATTGTTTGTGTTTCTCTATCTTACTTCAATTTTAAAAATCATTAATCATTGTTCAAGATCAATTTCTCAAATTTCATAAATATTTGATACAGTCTGTTGTATTTTTGATAAACGTTTCAATTCGTATTTGCCCATGAAATATTTGTCGAATTCTTCCACTTTCAGATTTCCATATCAATACCAAAATAAAGAAAATGTAGTTTCAAACTAAAAGTTGTTAGTTTAACGACGGAGTATGGAATATCTAATAGAAAGTTCTACGAATCCAAGTTCTACGAATGCAAGTTGCATCTTTGTACCAGTTCAAAACTCAAATCCATCCGAATAGATTTCCTTGTTCGTAGGGATAAAAGTAGCAGAAATGATCATGTTTTGCAACGACGTAGCAACGCACCTCTAATCTCTACGCATAGGAACGCGAACGTTTTACCAAGCACTTGTGCGACCTAATGCACACGAATGCAAAGACGCACAAAAATCGACCAAAATATCTAATTCAAAGCCGAGTCAATAAATTTACATTCGCTCAACTGCAAAAATATGAAACAACGAAATCGTAAAGTACACATTTGATCACTACGCTGAACACATATTATTATTCGATAAAACCACTATCTGTTTATGGTCGACCAAAGGTATATTAAGAATATAACCTTCGTTATATCGAGATTATCCTAATATAACTTGAATATTTCGAATGGCATATTCCAGATTTATTCTCACAAAATATTACAAGAATATTCTAGAAATTTTCAGTACTGGATATACAAAAAAATATTCCGAATATTCTGTGTGGAGTATTCCAGGAGGAGTGCTAGTTCTAGTAATATTCAATGTATAATATTCAAAGAATATTCCAAAAGGAATATTTGAGAGATTTATGATGAATCTGCAAAATTTTAAACATACTACTCTGTCAAGAAAGCACAGGGAATTTTCAATTAAAACAACATTTTTACATTTAATCGTCAAAATTTATTGGGTCGCCTTCAAAATAGGCTCCATTTGCTCCAATACATCTATGCCAACGGTACTTCCAATTATCGAAACATTTTTTATAGGCGCTTTCCGGGATGGACTTTAGCTCTCACGCCGAATTTTGTTTTATGGCTTCAATCGACTCAAAACGGGTGCCACGAAGTGGCAATTTTAGTTTTGGGAAGAGGAAAAAGTCGCAGGGAGCCAAATCCGGCGAATAGGGTGGTTGCTGTAGCACGTTTGTTGAGTTTTTGGCGAGAAAGTCAGTCACAATCGTAGCTCGGTGAGAAGGCGCGTTATCGTCATGCAAAATCCATGAGTTGTTCGCCCACAAATTTGGCCGCTTCTTACGGATACGCTCACGCAAACGTTTCATAACGCCTAGGTAATACTCCTTGTTTACCGTCTGACCCTCTGGAACGAATTCGTAGTGCACCACGCCACGGATATCGAAGAAAACAATGAGCATCACCTTCATTTTCGAGCGGTTTTGGCGTGGTTTTTTCGGTTCAGGTCTCATCACCAGTTATAATGCGTTCCATGAATGTAGAATCGGAATTACAGCGATCCAGCATGTCTGAAGCAACCTGTTCGCGATGACGTTTTTGAAGAAAATTCAGGTCTTTCGGTACGAGTCGTGCGGCCACCTTTCTCATGCCCAAAATATCAATCAAAATCGTACGTGCGGACTCGTGGGATATCTTAAGATCATGTGCTATCTCTCTCAAGCTGGTACGACGGTTTTCCAGCACCCTTTCCTTAATTTTATCGACGTTATCTTCGATCGAAGCCGTCGATGGGCGACCACTTCACGACCGTCCTTGAAGGCTCTGTACCACTGATATGCACGAGTTTTCGATAGAGCATTATCACCAAAGGCCTTTTGCAACATTTTCAATGCATCGGCACACGAAAATTCATTTGCAACACAAAACTTTAAACAAATTCTTTGCTCAACGTAATCACCCATAGTAAAAATCGGCACGCACTCTGACATCGACTGACTTAATCAGCTGTTGCAAACACACTAGTTGACAGATCCCGCTCAAGCTTGGCATAGTAATTAAGGACAGTGGTACCAACCTACGAAAAAAAATTTTTACCTGCCTCATTGCCCCGCCAGATTTAAATCGATAATTCCCGGTACTTTCTTGACAGAATGTATTCTAGGATTAATCTGAAAAAAATTGTTATTTCTAAATATTTTCAGCATATTCTCTTAGAGTATGATTGAAATATTCCTATCGAGATAATCCTCGAATGTGCAATTGTCAACATATAAATTCCTGGAATATGCTGTGAATATCCGGAATATTCTAATTCCTTTTTGCACATAGAAAAAATTTTCCAAGGTTCTTGAAGTTAATAGATTGGAATCATTTTGAATTTAACATAAATGAATGATGTGTAAGGTTTGCAAATATTTTGCCCAAATTCGAATTGATATTCCCCCTTTTTAGATGGGCATATTAGTTCCTAGATATTTCTAATTTTTCCATTTGCTGGAGTCTTTAAAAAGAGTATATATAAACCAGGTGGGCGATAATACGTTCGAACATTAAAGAATCAGCAGTCCGTAATTATGATTTATACTGTTTACGGTGGTACAGATCGTAAATAATGGGGTAATTCTAATTTATTGTCAGTTGTGTATGCAAATCGTATAATAGGATCAGTGTTTATTGGCCGCATATTGGTGGCAGTTGCATATAATCGGTTCAAATTTTTTGACTTATTGCGGCTCATTTTTCTTGGATTATAGATATCATCCAGAATAAGTTATACTTTCTTATCCACCACAACTATCTGAAATGGCCGTTTTGACGTTGAGAATGCTTGATGGTTGTTAGTTATATAAGAGGGAAAACGTTCTTCTCATTCCTTTTTAGCTGTACCCGGCTTCACGTTGCTTACTTTGTTTAAATGGAAAAAAAAGAAACGAGAAAGCTCATCTTTTCGATAAAATTAAAACAAGTTTTTTGAAATTTACACATGTGAGAAGTTTTTGATTTTTTGGTAGTAAAGTAAAGAAATTTCAGAAAATTTGTTTCATTTATGACCACAAACTGCTCAATCTTCCTTGTTAAGGAAACCAAATAATTATAATAATAATTAAAATTAAATATGTAGAAGGCTAACAGAATATATCTGTTAATAAAAATATTTGAATATCAAAACAGATTCAATCTGTTAGTCTTCTACAATTTTAATTTCAAAAAAATTATTCAAAAACTTCAAAAATTAAATTAATGTCTTTATAAGCACTGCTCATATTAAATAGACGTATAAAATCGTCATACAATATCAAATGGAATTAAGAAGACCCAACGAATATAAATTGTCAATTAAAATTAATAAATAAATAAATATTTTTTTTTTGTTTCGTTCCAGGCATGCGTACTGATCTCTTCAGGCAAACGTACGAAGCCCTGTTTGTTACAAAATGTATTGTTCTCTGATCTTATATTTATGAAGACTAAATCTGTCTCAAAAATATACAAAATAATTTTAAGAACTTCTCAAAAACCAATTTATTTGAAATATTTAATATATCTAACTAAATTGCTTCAAAAACTCTCAAACAGTTCAACTTTACATATAAAAAATAATAATAAAATCAATTTACAATAAATAGACTTACCAAATGCCGTCTCTGGAAATATCTGATGTGCAGAACATTCAACTAGGTATACTAATATCCAAGTATATAGTACTCTATGTTCTATGCTTACAACAAAATCACACAAAGTTTATAAGGCACTTTAATGGTCTAAGTTAAAAACATTCAACACTGTATAATAAATTTCTTTATATGAAAACCTAATATAATTATATATTATATATGTAATAAAATAATAAGAAACGGTTTTTTACTTGATAGAAGGATTATTACAAAATTTGAATATCAAAACAGATTAAATCTGTAAGTCTTGAACAATTTTAATTTTAAAAAATTTATTCAAGAAACTTTAAGAATTAAATTAATTATTTATTAATTTCAATTGACAATTTATATTTGATCGGTTTTCTTAATTCCATTTGATATTGTATAATGAGTTTCGAATTTATACGTCTATTAAAAATGAGCAGTGAGTATAAATACATTAATTTAAATCTTAAAGTTTCTTGAATAAATTTTTCGAAATAAAAATTGTAGAAGACTAACAGATTAAATCTGTTTTGATATTCAAATTTTGTAATAATCCTTCTATCAAGTAAAACACCGTTTCTTATTATTTTATTACCTATATATAATATATTATATTATATATAAATTAGGTTTTTGAATGAAGAAATTCATTATACAGTGTTGAATGTTTTTAACTAAGACCATTAAAGTGCCTTATAAGCTTTGTGTGATTTTGTTGTGCGCATAGAACATAGAGTACCTTGGATATTTGTATACCTAGTTGAATGTTCTTCAAATAACATATTTCCAGAGACGGCATTTGGTAAGTCTATTTATTGTTAATTGATCTTATTATTATTTTTTATATGTAAAGTTGAACTGGTCTTATCTGAATAATTATTATTTTTGAGGATGTGCTACATGTTTTGAGAGTTTTTGAAGCAATTTAGTTAAATATATTAAATATTTCAAATAAATTAGTTTTTGAGCAGTTCTTAAAATTTTGTATATTTTTGAGACAGATTTAGTCTTCATAAATATAAGATCAGAAAACAATACATTTTGTAAAAAACAGGGCTTCGTGCGTTTGTCTGAAGAGTTCAGTACGCATGCCTGGAACAAAACAAAAAAAAATATTTATTTATTTATTAATTTTAATTGACAATTTATATTCGTTGGGTTTTCTTAATTTCATTTGATATTGTATGATGAATTTCGATTTTATACGTCTACTAAATATGAGCAATGCTTATAAATTCATTAATTTAATTCTTAAAGTTTCTTCAATAAATTTTTTGAAATTAAAATTGTAGAAGACTAACACATTAAATCTGTTTTGATATTCAAATTTTTTAATAATTTTTCTGTCAAGTAAAGAACCTTTTCTTATTAATTTATATATGTTAATATTAAAATATTCAATAAAATTTTATCTACCTTCTATAAAGTATAAACCTACATTTGTTTTATTTTAATTATAAAAGATGTATAATTATTTGGTTTCCTTAACATTTTTTATACAGATGTCGTTGTGCTATAACAGAGGCCGTTAAATTGCCGGTCGATCTTTAAGATCTATGGTAAACCACAGAACTGTTTGTTGAAGCTCACATCGGACACTATTTAAATGTCAATATTCATTCGCCAAGATGTTTCTGATTGACAAGGTGAGTAAATATTTTTTGTTGATTGATGTTATATATTATTTTAAATATGATTGGGTACTGACGAGCAAAGTCTCTCTTAAAACGTGATTTTTAGTAATGTTTTTTCATTTTTTGAGATTTTCTAAAAAGTAACTTAGTTGGATATCCAATATTATTGAATATTCCAAGTTTTATGATGAAATTCTTAGGATTTTGTTGAACATTTTTGGGAGATATCTGTTTTCATAAGAGGGATGAGCAGAAACAAAATGTTGTCTACTCAAAATATTTAGTTTATAGGTTCTCATTTGGATGTCTTATAATGAATATTTATTTTATATGTCGTTTGACGTAAGCGGTGCTTATATGACATTAAATTAATTCCTGAAGTTATAATATTAAATATAATTTTTTTAAAATTAAATATTTTGAAGGCTAACAGAATATATCTGTTTATATTAAAATATTTAATAAAAGCATTTTTGTTAAACAAAAAAACGTACCTAATCAAATTATACACCCAATAGTTAATTTCCGTTGATGGCGCCTTCACCGAATATCATAATGTGAAACAACGACGGTATGTATGAAGATAAACTTTATATAGTACCAGAAACGTTCGTAAATTAGCCTGTTTACGTTATCCCACAAAATTTCAGCTCGGTTCTTCTATCGAAAAATACCAACGCTTGAATTAATGAGAGGCAAGATATGAAACCGTAGTTGTGCATTACTCGGCCGCGACCACTATCTGTTAATGTTCCTCTTTAATTTTTTACATTTTGTATGCAAACGAAATCGCCTTTTTCCCCGTCCGCCTGAGTTTTCTATTAAAACTCCTGAGTAAATTCATAAATCCGTAATAATTTTGTGATTTTTACGACACAAAGGCCATAAAACGAGCTCCGGGGAAGTACAGGTAATCTAATAAACTTCGTTCTTTGTTTTCAGCTAAATGGGATACTAAATAATTTATGCAGCGGGAGAGAGAGAAAACGGTGGGGTATATTTCTTATAATCCACGAGGAGGAACAACGGACCCAGGTCTGGGACATATTATCTCTGGGCATGCAAGTACCCGACTTAATATTTAACGTAACGTGGTGGAGGTTTATTAATTACTCTCTGTAGAGGTGAAATTAATCATACTTCTTGAGACTACTTGACTTTTATATGCAGCGGTCACGGAGATGATTAATTTGGACGGGTCTGCGTTGAAAATAAGACTGGATCATTTTCGGCCGCTCCTCCTTCCTCATACTTAAGTTGCGTTAATTACCAGGTAAAAGCTTTCCTAATAAAAAGAGGGACTTCTTACTTGATACTCGTAGAAGGCTTTTTCAATATCTTAAATATCAAACACAGTAGTTCTGTTAAACCTCGGTACAAATTTTTATTTTATAAAATTTTCCAAACACTTTTTGATATTGAATTAAATGAATGTCTTAAAAACATTATTTAAGTTTTAGTAGATATATATATATATATATATATATATATATATATCGGGTGTTTTCTTTTAGAGTGATAGAACTTTCGATAGGGATAACTGTGATTTGACAGAAGGTAGAAGCCATGTTGCTTTGACATTTCTGTTCAGTAAGCATTGACAAATTATCATGGAAAGACTTACGTCAACAACGTTTACAAATTGTTGAAATTTATTTTCAAAATCAGTGTTCTATTCGACAAACTTATAGAGTACTTCATCAGAGCAGCTTATTCGTCGAACCATTGATAGGTTTCGGACAACATTTTCTCTACTCGATGCAACAACAACAACAACAAGACGAAGAACTGTACGTACTGAATTAAATATTGCTGCTGTAAGTCATAGTGTTAATAATGATCCAGATTTCTCTATTCGTCGACGTTCACAACAAGTTGGACCCTGTGCATCCACCACATGGAAAATTTTGTGAATCTTGGTCTACACCCATACAAGATCCAACTGGTTCAAGAACTAAAGCCGCTTGACCATAATAAGCGTCGTTTGCTTGCTTATTGTGCCCTAGAACAGCTTGAAGTTGATCCAATTTTTGGTCGTGAAATTTTGTTTAGTGATGAAGCTCATTTCTGGTTGAACGGCTATGTAAATAAGCAAAATTGCCGTATATGGAGTGAAAATAATCCCTAAGAAGTTCTGCAGGTTCCATTGCATCCTGAAAAATTCACTGTATCGTTTGCTTTACACCCTGGAGGCTTCATCGGTCCATACCTCTTCAAAAACGATGCTGGAGCTAATGTTACAGTGAACGGTGCTCGTTACAGATCGACGATCAATGATTATTTGTTTCAAAATTTGAATGGTATCAACCCAGAAGTGTTTTGGTTTCAACAAGAACGTGCTACACCTCATGATGCTACTGTAACAATTGATTTATTGAAATAAAGATTTGGCAATAACATTATTTCGAGAAATGGTCCAATTAATTGGCCTCCAAGATCATGCGACATAACTCCACTGTATTATTTTCTTTGGGGTTAGGTTATGTCATTGGTTTATGCTGATGAACCAGAAACAATAGACGCTTTGGAAGCCAACATAACCCGTATTATCGATGAAATAAGGCCCAAATTACTCGAAAAAGTGGTATAAAATTGGTCTAGTCGAATGCGGTTACTCAGACCTAGTCGTGGTGGACATATGCCGGAAATTATTTTTAAAACATAAATGTCATTTGGCTTTTGTGTTTTATTTCAATTAAAAGTTCTATTACCCTAAAAAACTCACGATAGAATGAACATTCATTTCACAGTCAAAAGGAGACAGAAGAATTAAAAAAAAATATAGAATATTGATTGAACTTACTTAACAAATTTTAAGTGGAAACAGCACTGTGTCACAACGGTTTTATGAAAAACAAATTCCACTTTAAAATTGCCCAAAATGAACTGAAGGAATTCTTCGAAACAACCTCTTTTTGAAAAGCTCCTACAAAAAACTCTTCAAAATATATAGCATATCTTCAAAACGGCGATTTGATATTATCACTCTTTGACTATAAATTAAGAATTATATATTCCAACTTCTACAATTTATATCGAAAACTATATGCAAAAATTATCAAAATGATATCCTTATTTATAATCAATATAAAACATTTTTCCATGTCTCGGAAAAAACCTTTTACATCCCGATATGAAGCATATTAATACAAATGTATTAACAAAAAGTATATAAGTGTGTATCTCTGAATTTTTAGTAGTTCTGATTTCAGACTTAATAAGAAGAAATTCTTTTCTGAATTTTTATCCAGGTTTCAAAACTGTACCGAATAAATTTTCGATATATGTGGTAAGTATCTGTATATGTTTCGGGTGTTTTTTTTTAGAGTGACAGAACTTTCGATAGGGATAACTGTGATTTGACAGAAGCTAGAATCTGAGTTGTTTTGACATTTCTGTTATTATCGACCCAGAAGTGTTTTGATTTCAACAAGATGGTACTACACTTCATGCTGCTACCGTAACCATTGATATATTGAAAGAAAGATTTGGCGATAACATTATTTCAAGAAATGGTACAATTAATTGGCCTCCAAGATCATGCTACATAACTTCACTGGATTCATTTCTTTTGGGTTATGTCAAATCAATGGTTAATGCTGATAAACCAGAAACAATAGATGCTTTGAAAGCCAACATAACTCGTTTTATTGATGAAATAAGGCCTGAATTACTAGAAAAAAAATGTGGTTCCTCAGAGTTAGTCGTGATGGACTTATACCGGAATTTCAGACCTAGTGAAGCCTGATCTTCCTCTAGATTGTTGTCTGTGCTGTCGCATTATTTAATTTTAATTCTCTGAGATTGCTCAGGAAAAATGTGGAGTTCCTCAACGGATAACGCCAAAATCAATTATCTTCGAAAGAATACTGGGGGAACTTTATTTCCTAAATGTCCGGAAACTCTTAAAGCTCTGCAAAAATTTATGATCAAAATATAATGCCGAATGAAAACTCAGCAAAAACCTGTCGGAACTAGTTCAGTGGAAATATCTATATCGTAAAATTACCCTTAACCAGGCGATTCATCTCTTCATTAACTGTACAAGTTCGAGAGTCACGTATATGATGTATACCATTAGAGCTAGAGTAGGTCTATTTATTATTAAGAGACTACTACCCCCGTTCACAAACTTTGCTGCTACGTCCGAAGTTTGGAGCCTATCTGAAATTCATTTTTATTCCCTACCTTGTGCCTTCAGAACGAACTTTAAAACTCTTCAACTTCAACTGAACCAGCTTGAATCCTGATCTTTACGAGGTTATTCGTCCGTAACTAAGTCTGAATACTGGGTTATTCAGTGTTACATGATTATGGACGAAACTCAATTTTCACGCGAAGTTACTCCCAGAATATTCGAGAATAGTCCGCGAAACTCTGACGATAGTTTATATGTGTACACTGCCAAATAATTGGTGGAAAATGCTGTAAGTTAAAAGTCCCAAGTTCAGAACAACTTTCTAGAAATAAGGTAAACAAATATCGGGTGTTGTTTTAGTGTGATAAAACTTTCGATAGGGATAACTGTGATTTGACAGAGAGTAGAAACCATGTTGTTTTGATATTTCTGTTCAGTAAGCATTGACAAATTATCATGGAAAGATTCACGCCGCAACAACGTTTACAAATTGTTGAAATTTATTTTCAATATCATTGTTCCATTCGCCGAACTTACAGAACACTTCGTGAAATTTATGGTTTACATAATCGTCCATCAGAGCAGCTTATTCGTCGAACTATCGATATATTTCGGACAACATTTTCTCTAATCTATGCAACAACAACAACAAGACAAAGAACTGTACGTACCGAAGGAAATATCGCTGCTGTAAGTCATAGTGTTAATGATGGCCAAGATTTGTCCACTCGACGTCGACGTTCACAACAAGTTGGACTCTGTGCATCCACCACATGGAAAATTTTGCGTAGAGATCTTGGTCTACACCCATACAAGATCCATCTGCTCCAAGAACTAAAGCCACTTGACCATAATAAGCGTCGTTTGTTTGCTGATTGTGCCATAGATTAGCTTGAAGTTAATCCACTTTTTTATCGTAAGATTGTGTTTAGTGATGAAGCTCATTTCTGATTAAACAAGCAAAATTGCCGTATATGAAGTGAAAATAATCCTCAAGAAGTTCTGTAAGTTCCATTGTATCCTGAAAAGTGCACCGTATGGTGTGCTTTACACGCTGGAGGCATCATCGGTTCATATTTCTTTAAAAACGATGCTGGAGCTGATGTGACAGTGCATGGTGTTCGTTACAGATCGATGGTCAATGATGATTTGTTTCAAAATTTGAATGGTATCGACCCAGAAGTATTTTGGTTCCAACAAGATGGTGCTACACCTCATGCTGCTACCGTAACAATTAATTTATTGAAAGAACTACTTGGAAATAACATTATTTCGAGAAATGGTTCAATAAATTGGACTCCAAGATCATGCGACATAACTCCACTGGATTATTTTCTTTGGGGTTATGTCAAGTCATTGGTTTATGCTGATGAACCAGAAACAATAGACGCTCTGGAAGCCACATAACTCGTGTTATTGATGAAATAAGGCCTGAATTACTCGTAAAAGTGGTCCAAAATTGGTCTAGTCGATTGCGGTTCTTCAGAGCTAGTCGTGGTAGACATATGCCGGAAATAATTTTTAAAACATAAATGTCATAAAATTATCTTTCAAATAAAAAAAAAATTTGGCTCCAATCTTAATTTGAATCAGGTTTATTTCCATTCAAAGTTCTATCACTCTAAAAAAACACCCGATACACTTGGCTTAAGTTTCACAAAAGTTCAATTTATGTTGTTGACATATATGTTTCGAGTTTCAACCCATTTTCAAGAGTTTTGAACCTTTTCTTAGGACTTTTGTCCGAAAATGCGTATCTGAGTAGTTAACACCTGGATCACGAACCAGTAAAAACACTTTTATTTTCGTAAAATTCGACTTAACTCGTCAACAAAATCACCTCTCATTACGATACAAACAATGATTCCAACGTGTTTCTTAACTTTCTCGAGGCTTCAAAATAAGCTTCAGTTATTAAAATTTAGTTAAGTCCTTTGAATTATACTGATTCGATAGATAAATTCATGATTTCCACGAGAATTACTTTAATATTCAATCAGAAAGAGCTTCAAGATAGAGCAAATTTAGGTTTGGAATATTTCAACTTTTCGTTGTTATCTTCTAACCATGATATTATGGCAGAGGACAAACGGCTGGCACAAAAGTTGATATGTCATTCGAAAGCACACTAAATCAGGTATTTTTGCTGAAAAGAAAACTGGTCCATAATTAATAATTTTTTATCGATAAAACCCTTGCAGAAATATGACTGATTTAGTTCACTTCAGAATCTTGATATTCATCTCCTTACCACGCCCCCAATAGGAATGTTTTGGCATATTGAACTTCTTATCTTGTAGACAATTTAATGCTGTTTCCAGATATGTGATCAGATTTGATGAGGGTACAAGGATAATTGAATTATAATTGATTTTATGGATAAACTTGAAATATTCAGTGAAATCAAGAAATGTTATTTTAAAGGATAACCATCAACATTTCGACCAAGTGTTATATGACATATTTTGTTGCAAATAACTTGTATGATCTTCCCTTGAAGTTTGGCCCCTTCAAAAGTAGACAACCTGATTAAGGTGTATTTACAACATATATACACCAGATGCGTTGTGAGAAATGGCTCAGAGATAACAGGTTTGCAGCAAGTCACTAACTTGGTTCAAAATATATGTGTAAGAAAGCCTTAAGGAGTGGAATGAAAAATGTTTAAGACTGGAAATACAAATGGGAGAGATGAATTTTCATAGAATGCTCTTTGCGGACGACGAGCTGATAATTGCAAATAATAGAGATGGAGCTGCTTATATGATGGAGGACTTGCTGAAGGAAATGACAAAGTGGGATTTAAAGTGACTATGGATAAGACTTAATATCTTTGCGTCGAAGGTGGACATGAAAATCCAAGACTAGACAATAATGTGCAATTTTATTTCGGACAAATTATCACTCACAAATTCATGATTGGTATAAAATTCATAAATTATCCCACATTCACGTCATATATTTTTTTAGGTAGAATGATGAAACTGTAAAATTTGCATATTTTGTTTTCAATTATACTGATATTGAGGAAGCTGGTTGATTCCAAAGAAACTCTCCTCAAGAAACCAATATTTCAACAATTGCAATCTGCCGTCAAGCTCACTTTTGGCAGATCCGAATTCTTCATTCCGGGTTATTTCAGCCTGCTCCGTCATTATGGAACTCGAAGATGAAACTTCTGAAATCCAATATTGTCGCAAGCTGACGAAAGCAACGCGCCAGGGAATCTGAGGAAACAGAAGTTGTATTCAAACAACCTTCTTAAGACTCCACGCGAGCATTTTGTCCCTGTCTTTGCATAAGAATAGCCCCATTCCCGTACCAGATACATCGGTCCAACTTTGAATCTTTTCTGTTGCCTTTGCCGGCGCATATTTAAATATTGAAAGAACAGTTCTGGCACACGACCCTTTGGGAAATAAGAGACGGAAGATCTTTACCTCCGAGGCCCGCCAATCGGGAAACAAATCAATCATTATTCCACTTTCGCCGGCCCCAGTTCTTGAGAAGGAGAAGAAATTTCAATTCCAAATCGGCAGTCCCCTTCAATCTTGATGGGTTTTAGCACTGCGAGGGTCCAAATCTACAGATTACAGTTTTGAAAGTATAATGGGCTGGGTTTATTGTTTTTATTGGCTGTTAGTCGTTCGATGGGGCTCGAAGAAATCCGAAAGTAATGGCGGAGAATGACTAAAGGGGGGTACGTAAGAAAAATTGTCATATACTCGATCGACAAATCGATTGACGATCTAGTTTGAATTGGATAAAATTTCCTCTTCGCCTTCCCCCTCAGTTATTCTGGTGAAAGATGATGTGGAGAAAAGCACTGGTACCTCTTTGATGTATTGGAGTTCGAACCGTGCTTTCTTTCGTGTTTCTTTTGCTGGTATAGGGTGAGCCATCTAGCGTTTGCATTTTGAAGTAGTGGTTATTTCCAGTCTGGTAGAACATCTAATCTTCCGAAATACAGTGGTCATTGAATTGTGGAAACTATTAAATTTTGCTTTTACAAGATAAGGCTGGTGCAACAGCAGAATGAAGATGAACGTGATCGTCGGACTCAGTTTTATGAACAATTTAGTGAGTTACTGAAATGTTACTGAAAACGTTACTGAAATTTATAAAGGTTTAATCTAATTTAATTTTATAAAGTTTTTGAGAGATTTTTCAAATCAAATTTGTAGAATTTATTTATCGGGTGTATTGTTTAGAGTGATAGAACTTTCGATAGGGATAACTGTGATTTAACAGAAACTACAAGCCATGTTGTTTTGACATTTCTGTTCAGTGAGCATTGACGAATTATTATGGAAAGATTCACGCCGCAACAACGTTTACAAAATAATTGAAATATATTTTCAAAATCAGTGCCCTATTCGTTAAACTTATATAGCACTTTGTGAAATTTATGCTTCACATAATCGTCCATCAGCGCAGATTATTCCTCGAACTATTGATAGATTTCGGACAACATTTTCTCTAATTGATACAACATCAAGACGAAGAACTGTCCGTATAGAAGAAAATATCGCTGCTGTAAGTCATAGTGTTAACTATGATCCAGATTTGTCTATTCGTCGACGATCACAACAAGTTGGACTCTGTGCATCCATCAAATGGAAAATTTTGCGTAAAGATCTTTGTGTACACCCATACAAGATCTAACTGGTTCAAGAAGTAAAGCCACTTGACCATAATAAGCGTCGTTTGGCCCTAGAATAGCTTGAAGTTGATCCACTTTTTATCGTTAACTTGTGTTTAGTGATGAAGCTCATTTCTGGTTGAACGGCTACGTAAACAAGTAAAATTGCCGTATTTGGAGTGAAAACAATCCTCAAGAAGTTCTGCAGGTTTCATTGCATCCTGAAAAATGCATTGTATGGTGTGCTTTACACGCTGGAGGGATCATATGTCCATATTTCTTTCAAAACTTGCTGGAGCTAATGTTACAGTGAATGGTGCTCTTTATAGATCGATGATCAATGATTATTTGTTTCAAAAGTTGAATGGTATCGACCCAGAAGTGTTTTGGTTCCAACAATTGGCCTCCAAGATCTTGCGACATAACTCCACTGGATTATTTTCTTTGGGGTTATGTCAAGTCATTGGTTTATGCTGATAAACCAGTAACAGTAGACGCTTTGGAAGCCAACATATCTCGTGTTAGTGATTAAATAAAGCCTGAATTACTCGAAGAAGTGGTCCAAAATTGGTCTGGTCGAATGCGGTTCCTCAGAGCTGGTCGTGGTGGACATATACCGGAAATTATTTTTAAAACATAAATGTCATAAAACTATGTTTCAAATAAAAAGAGAACTTTGCTTCAATCTTAATTTAAATGGTTTTATTCCAATTAAAAGTTCTATCACTCTGAAAAAACACACTGCATTCACTATTAGACGTATAAACCTCTGCCTCTGGCAAGAAAATTTCCCTAACATACTCCAACGTCCTGTAGGAGGGAACAGGCTTCAATCCTGAAGTCAATCTAATTTACTTAAACAAATAACTCCTGCCCATTTCTGCGAATTCCGAATATCATGCGCAATTGTACAGATAAGAGGCCCCTTTGGATCAACTCCATTTCGACTCTATTTACATTATTTTATAATATCCCTACGATCTTTTCGAGTCATCCGATTCTTCGCGTTAGTCCAACATTGCCCCCTGCTGCTTTGTAAATAACTATTTCGAACCTACATTAGTGTTTGTTCAGTCTTTTCGATCTTTCCACCTTAACTAATGAGATTATTCTCATCCAAACCGAAATTCAAACCAATCTCCGGATTCCGATTATCCGTGAAATATTGCCACTATAAACGTTACGTTATTCCATAAATTCCTTTCTGAATAAATTTCGTTTCACTCAAAACAATCCCCTTGTTCTTTTTTTGTAATTATAATGTAATCGGCCGGATTGTGCAATAATTCAGGTTGTCTGGGGATAACAAAAAACCAATTGTATATTAAATATCGATAAATAATCGACTGGAAATTAATTTACATGCATAATGAAATATAATACCTTCCCCTCATTTAAATTGTTAATGATTTATTGTCAGGTTAGATGGGAAACTAGCACTTTTGATGTTAATAATAGGTTAATATTCAGTTAGAAACGGTCGGTTCAGATCGGCTTTACGAATCTTGCGAAATTAATTAGTTGCAAGATGCTTTTGGAGCAGGGCAATTGTATAGAGTACTAGGATTTTATTTTTGCAATAGAACGTTCATGTTATGAATGCTATCACAGAATCTCATCGTCTTGATTCACTACATCAACCGAGTGAAAGGATTCAGATTTCTGAGAACATGCTTAAAACGTGGTGGTTTAACGTATAATTACACATTTTCATATTGTCTAATTTTTATCAAATTGAATGATCTCCCGTTTTCTATTAAGAGTAGTTTATTTCATGGCAGTTGTTTCAATCTTGTAACGTTACATCTCGAATCTAATTTATCCGTGACTGAGAGATTACATTATTTCAAGGAATGTTCTGGTAATTGGTTATTTAGAAGCTCGTTTAGAGGAATTACTGAAATTTGTTTGTCCCTCAGTTGTCTTCTACACTCACGATGAGATTCAAGATCGTCTATCATTAAGTTTATATACAGTGCTCCATTTGATAGGTACAGATCAAGTAGGTTTCGTATTTTTACAACGAATGTAAATATCGAATCAAGAATCTGTCGTAACTTTTGCATCGCAAATGAAATTTTGCATGCTGGAGTGCTTTAGATGTTACATAAGACTCAAGGTATTTTCCTAAAGATTCGGTGATCACTGGACTAAAAGATGCTCCTGTCAAATTTGACAAACTCATCAACGAATTTAGGTTTCACAAAACAAGCTCAGCTGGTGAATAATAATAATAATAATAATACTTCTTCATTTCAAATAAGGTTTACAGATAAGATGTTCACCTGAAGTGAAATAGTGTCTAAATAAAATTAATTGGTTGGCTCTCTAATGTGACATTAAAAAAATCTCCTAGCTCATGAGGCTCAAGTTTTATAATCAAAGATTTTACTCTGTTTTTGAAGATTCTTAAATTATTCATGTTCTTAGTGTTATTTGGCAAATGATTAAATATTCTTATACAACTATATGTCGGGCGTTTTTCGCTTAAAGCCAATCTATGAATTGGAAAATTCAAATTTTGTGTTCTTGTGTTGTAACTATTACTGTGATTATATTGAATGAATTTTTCTTTGTTCTCATCTAAGAATACAGCACATTCCTAAATGTATAGATGTATATGCTGCAGCATCGTTTTTGAAGAAATATGGACCGATGATGCCTCCAGCGTGTAAAGCACACCATACATGCATTTTTCAAGATGCAATGGAACCTGCAGAACTTCTTGAGGATTGTTTTCACTCCATATACAGCAATTTTGCTTGTTTACATAGCCGTTCAACCAGAAATGGGCTTCATCACTAAACACAATTTTACGATAAAAAAGTGGATCAATTTCAAGCTGTTCTAGGGCCCCATCGGCAAACAAACGACTCTTGAACCATTTGGATCTTGTATGGGTGTAGACCAAGATCCTTACGCAAAATTTTCCATGTGGTCGATGCAAAGAGTAGAACTTGTTGTGAACGTCGACGAATAAACAAATCTGGATCACTATGACTTACAACAGCGATAGTTTCTTCTATACGTACAGTTCTTTGTCTTGTTGTTGTTGCAACGAGTAGAGAAAATGTTGTGCGAAATCTATCGATAGTTCGACGAATCAGCTGCTCTGATGGACGATTATGTGAACCATAAATTTCACGAAATGCTCTATATGTTTGGCGAATAGAACAGTGATTTTGAAAATAAATTTCAACAATTTGTAAACGTTGTTGCGGCGTGAGTCTTTTCATGATAATTTGTCAATGCTTACGGAAGAGGAATGTCAAAAGAACATGGCTTCTACCTTCTGTCAAATCACAGTTATCCCTATCGAAAGTTCTACACTCTGAAAGAAACACCCGATATATAATCAAGTATATTTCACAACGACAGTATCATAATCGGCCTGACCTAGCGAAATAACGAATAATATGAGAAAATTCAAATTAATATAGAATATTTCTCGTGATGACTTTTGTTGTGGCAGAACTGGATAAAAAATTTGCTTGAAAAACAGTACAAATAGAATAAAACCTGAATGAGGGAAATTAATATTTCCACCATGCCTTCTTTGCTGTGCAATGCAGACATTTCACCACTCACCTGAGCTACTCGTTGAAAAGATGATGCATGAGATAATCCGAAATGGAACTTTGTGTTTTTCTTTGTTTTCGGTAAGCGAAAGGCGTGCTTCATTTGGTTACTTTGTTGTCGAAAACACACATCTAATTTGTAATTCAGCGCTGGTAGCTGAAGATCCGAATTTCAGGTAGTCAGATGATATAAAGGAACTAAGGCAGAACGTTTCAAGGTAGCGGAAATGACGTACGTGAATTTAAAATTTATATGGAGTAGAAGAATGTTTTCTCGTACACATAAAGAACGGTTGAATTTTATTTCAGTTGTGCCAATATTTACATTTTATACAAATAGTGTGGATACGCACGTGGATCAGATAAATGCATTTTCGTTACTTCTTTGAAGGCACCGAAGACTTTCCATCTTCTCATATGCCTTGAAGCGGAATTTGATTGGGAAAACGCTGGAAATTTTATACAGGGGGTTATTCTTTCAATATAAAAATTCTTTTTTCAAAAAAATTTACGCAGTTTTTATATACAGTACAGTTTATTCAGAATCCTGACACGTGATTCCATCTTTCGACCGCCTTCAAAGGAGTACAAAAAGTAACTAAACTTAAAATTGAAAAGCTTCTTTTATTACACTAAGGGCATCTGTGTATTTTTATGACGCATGAAAATGACAGCAATATAGCGGTGTTCAAAGAGTATTTGTTGAATTCTCCGTTTTCTCAATGGCTTTTTTGTTTAAAAGTATCTCCAAATAGTCCATCAACTTACCCTTTTTAACATTATAAAGTAAAGTGTTATATTTCTCATCAAAAAAATGATTTTCTATACAATGTTCTGAAAAACCGGTTGATTTCTGGTTTTTCAAAATAGACATCGTATGTCCCTTGATTCTATGTTGTAAACATCGACTTGACTGTCCTATATACATTCTGTCAAGAAAGTACCGGGAATTATCGATTTAAATCTGGCGGGGCAATGAGGCAGGTAAAAATTTTTTTTCCTAGGTTGGTACCACTGTCCTTAATTACTATGCCAAGCTTGAGCGGGATCTGTCAACTAGTGTGTTTGCAACAGCTGATTAAGTCAGTCGATGTCAGAGTGCGTGCCGATTTTTACTATGGGTGATTACGTTGAGCAAAGAATTTGTTTAAAGTTTTGTGTTGCAAATGAATTTTCGTGTGCCGATGCATTGAAAATGTTGCAAAAGGCCTTTGGTGATAATGCTCTATCAAAAACTCGTGCATATCAGTGGTACAGAGCCTTCAAGGACGGTCGTGAAGTGGTCGCCCATCGACGGCTTCGATCGAAGATAACGTCGATAAAATTAAGGAAAGGGTGCTGGAAAACCGTCGTACCAGCTTGAGAGAGTTAGCACATGATCTTAAGATATCCCACGAGTCCGCACGTTCGATTTTGATTGATATTTTGGGCATGAGAAAGGTGGCCGCACGACTCGTACCGAAAGACCTGAATTTTCTTCAAAAACGTCATCGCGAACAGGTTGCTTCAGACATGCTGGATCGCTGTAATTCCGATTCTACATTCATGGAACGCATTATAACTGGTGATGAGACCTGGGTCCACGAGTACGATATGCAAACAAGCCAGCAATCATCGGAATGGGTGGCAAAAAATGAGCCGAAACCGAAAAAACCACGCCAAAGCCGCTCGAAAATGAAGGTGATACTCATTGTTTTCTTCGATATCCGTGGCGTGGTGCACTACGAATTCGTTCCAGAGGGTCAGACGGTAAACAAGGAGTATTACCTAGGCGTTATGAAACGTTTGCGTGAGCGTATCCGTAAGAAGCGGCCAAATTTGTGGGCGAACAACTCATGGATTTTGCATGACGATAACGCGCTTTCTTACCGAGCTACGATTGTGACTGACTTTCTCGCCAAAAACTCAACAAACGTGCTTCAACAACCACCGTATTCGCCGGATTTGGCTCCCTGCGACTTTTTCCTCTTCCCAAAACTAAAATTGCCCCTTCGTGGCACTCGTTTTGAGTCGATTGAAGCCAAAAAACAAAATTCGGCGCGAGAGCTAAAGTCCATCCCGGAAAGCGCCTATAAAAAATGTTTCGATAATTGGAAGTGCCGTTGGCATAGATGTATTGGTGCAAATGGAGCCTATTTTGAAGGCGACCCAATAAATTTTGACGATTAAATGTAAAAATGTTGTTTTAATTGAAAATTCCCGGTACTTTCTTGACAGAGTAGTATGTAGCATCACAATCATCACATTCAATTTGATAAATCTCCGATTCGAATGGTGGGGTTCCTTTCATTATTCTTCACCAACATCTTAGCTAAATTATTTCTATTTACTGCTAAAGAATTAATTGCCATTTTATGAAGACCATTAGAGATCCTACTGCTGAAAACTTTTACATTAGCTATTGAAAACAATAGTTTATTTTCTTCATAAGAATTATTTATATTGATATGAAATTATTTTAAAATATTCTTCAAACAAGTTTTTTATTACTGTGTTTCACTACCAAGAATTTTTAGATGTTTCACACTATGTAAGGTTTACATTTTTGGAACTAGTTTCGAACTTTCGTTCATCTTCAAGCAACTGACCCCTAAGCACATGGTACAGGGTATTTTATTTAGATTCGGGTACAACGTAGTGATAATAAAAAAGTGAGAGTTACAGGAATTTTGTCTCGACTAAATTATCAGTTTGATCATTCATTGTCTCAAGAAAATTTTTCTGTACCAATTTATAAACTTCAATGGACTCCAGATAGTTAAGCTTCGTTCCTTCTGAATGTAATATTTTTAGGTTGTCGATTGTTGGGAATATGTGGTCATTCTCGATGCAATGTGTTGCGACGATGGAGCTTCTTTTATTTTTGGAGAAATCCATTCAATGTTCATGATACCTTGTATAAAATGAACGTCCTGTCTGACCTATATATTTTTTATTGCAAGTTGAACATGTTAACTCATAAACTCCGGATTTTAGTCAATTTGGGGTTGGATCCTTCGCATTGAATAACAGAGACGACAATTTATTGTCTGATTTGAAAGGTATTTTGATATCAATTTTTGATATATTATCGGCTAATTTTTAACTTATGTCACCGAAGAACTAAAGAGAAATGAACTTTTTGGTTTTTTCTGTTTTAATAGAAAGGTAAATTTGGTTCATGGCTATTTGGGACATTTTGTGTTAATTATTTTATCTATTATCTTATGACTGTTTGCGGCTAGTATTTGGATAGTATCAATTCCAACTTCACGGTTGTTCTGGAACATGGGAAAAGAATCTATGGATCATCGATCAGTAGGCTGAAATTTTTTGTGAAAATGGGTTGTTTGAGTCTATGGGGAAACATATATCGGTTGATGTGAGTTTTCTGAAAACGTTAAATTCAATTTTTCGGTTTGAATGTGATAGTGGTAGGTCTAAAAATGTTATAAGGTTATTCAATTCTTTTTCTAACTTAAATTTTATTTTTGGGTGAATGTTATTCATCAAATTTAGAAATTGTCCAAGTTGTCTAGATGTTCCAGATATGCGGGCAAATACATCATCTACAAATCGGTACCAAAAGTGTAGGGTAATTTTGAAGTGAAAATTTTCTTTTCTATCTAATTCATGAAAATATCTGGGAGAAATGGGCTCAGGGGTGAAACCATAGCTAGGTCGATTGGTTGATCAATATTTTGATATTGAACTGAAAATAGTTCCTTTGAAAACAAAGTTCCAAAAGTATAATGAACTCACAGTGGATCAATGGATTCACATGTGATTGTTCTAATATTTCCGAAGCTAAATCGATCGTCTCTTTTCTCGGAATATTTGGAAACATATTCTTTACATCAAGACTTAATAAATATGATTTGTTGGGCAAAGTGAAATTTTCTGATTTTTTTGTCAGTTCTATGGAGTTTTTTATGGTATATTTTGGTATGAAACCGGTTATTGTTTTGAATATAGTGTTTAATTCTTTTTCTAGTTTATATGTGGGACTATCAACATAGGATACTACTGGCCGCATAGGAAAAAAACTGTTTTAATTAATTTAATTAATTTAATTTAATTTACTGATTGAAGCTATTCAGATCAGAGATTTATAGTCATTTATCGTATGTTTTAATTATGATCAACTACCAAATAGTAACGGCTGAAACAGTTCAATATTAAAATATTCTAAAAAATTTTCTTTTTAATCATTTTGTCAATGATTTCAGTTGTACATCCATTGTTCACAGCTATTGTGTTAATTATATTGACTTCTTTTCGGAAATTTACTTCGGAATTGGAAACTGATAAAAGTAATTTGGAATTTCAAGATATAACCTGGATCCCCATTAGTGAAGATAAAGGATCCGAACACTTCTTTTATAAGTAGAACATAAGCTTTTTGGATTCATATAATCCAGGCTATATTCCAGGTTTGATCACTATTTAATACAAGGTCACTGCATTTTCGACTTAAGAGTACATTGAAGTCTGGGTTATATAAATCAGCTTTCGGATAATTTATTTAGTTCTTAATTATTGTGAAAATTTATGTGAATAGATATCTGGGATCTTTGATTTTTACCTATTTGCTAACTGTACATTTTTAATGGATCATCCGATTTGAAGCAATTAAATATCATTTTGTTTTATATCCTAACCTGCTGTAAATTTTAAATTAGTTTACTACAAACGGAATCGAAATTGCCTAAAGATTTAATAGCTTGTTAGAAATGTTGCCAATATATCAAAATATCCTATGTATGTCGGAATCAACGTTGCGATAAAAGTAGTCGGTGTATAGACTTGGTGTTAGAATAATTATTAGATAAAATTAATAAAATACAGTAAATAACTAGATAAATAGACTGTATTAAATGACTGAATCGGGTGTTTTTTTTTAAGTGATAGAACTTTCGATAGGGATAACTGTGATTTGACAGAAGGCAAAAGCCATGTTGTTTTGACATTTCTGTTCAGAAAGCATTGACAAAATATCATGGAAAGACTTACGCCGCAACAACGTTTACAAATTGTTGAAATTCATTTTTAAAATCAGTGTTCTATTCGCCAAACTCATAGAGCACTTCGTGTAATTTATGGTTCACATAATCGTCCATCCGAGCAGCTTATTCGTCAAACAATCAATAGATTTCGGACAACATTTTCTCTACTCGATGCAACAACAACAACAAAACAAAGAACTGTACGTACAGAAGAAAATATCGCTGCTGTAAGTCATAGTGGTAATGATGATCCAGATTTGTCTATTCGTCGACGTTTACAACAAGTTGAACTCTGAGCATCCACCATATGGAAAATTTTGCGTAAAGATCTTGGTATACACCCATACAAGATCCAACTGGTTCAAGACCATAATAAGCGTCTTTTGTTTGCTGATTGGGCCCTAGAACAGCTTGAAGTTGATCCACTTTTTTATCGTAAAATTGTGTTTAGTGATGGAGCTCATTTCTGGTTGAACGGCTATGTAAACAAGTAAAATTGCCGTATATGGAGTGGAAACAATTCTTAAGAAGTTCTGCAGGTTCCATTGTATCCTGAAAAATGCACTGTATGGTGTGCTTCACACGCTGGAGGCATCATCGGTCCATATTTCTTCAAAAACGATGCTGGAGCTAATGTTACAGTGAATGGTGCCCGTTACAGATCGATGATCAATGATTATTTGTTTCAAAATTTGAATGGTATCGACCCAGAAGTGTTTTGGTTCCAACAAGATGGTGCTACACCTCATGCTGCTACCGTAACAATTGATTTATTGAAAGAAAGATTTAGCGATAACATAATTTCGAGAAATGGTCCAATTAATTGTCCTCCAAGATCATGCGACATAACTCCACTGAATTATTTTCTTTGGGGGTTATGTCAAGTGGTTTATGCTGATAAACCAGAAACAATAGACGCTTCGGAAGCCAACATAACTCGTGTTATTGATTAAATAAGGCCTGAATTACTCGAAAAAGTGGTCCAAAATTGGTCTGGTCGAATGCGGTTCCTCAGAGCTAGTCGAGGTGGACATATTCCGGAAATTATTTTTAAAACATAAATACCATAAAATTGTCTTTCAAATAAAAAGAAAATTTGGCTTCAATCTTAATTTAAATGTGATTTATTCTAATTTAAGGTTCTATCACTCTAAAAATAGTACCCGATAGTCAATATCTGAAATTGCATTCACTGGTTTCAGAAATTGAAAGAATATTACACTTAAACAAGTATAGAAAATATGTTGAAGTATAAAATGTGTCATAAAATGATAATGTATGGACTTCTTCTGTGTTGCTATGTCCCATGATCGATGCTGTGTTAGAAGCCTCTGGTGTGTGGAACGTTTTGGATACAATACTAATAGGTTGAATAGAATGTTCAAAAGAGAATTGACTTGGCATATCAAGAATTACATGAAATTTCGTCTATGGTTTCTGTGATTATTTCTCTTTCATACAGGAACTTAGTTATTTTGTAAGTAACCGCAGTATACAGATTATGCATTATACAACAATATTCAAATATTAAAGAATGTACATGTGCAAAGTGATTTGCGCATGAGATTAAATAGTTGGCGGTATTTTACGCCTTAATAACACCTGCGATAGTGAACATATTCTTCAAAGCACACAATCATTTCGTATTCCCCTTTTAATGACCACACAGTTTGTAATAGATTAATGAATCATTTAAATGACTATATTTCTTTCATCAAATTTAAATCTTCCATACCTTGAGTTCAGTATATCACCTTCACATCCTGCTTGAAGAAGGTAGCGCCCATTTCTAACTAACTAGCTGGTGATACTGAAACTCTGAAGCTGTATGTGATATCCTTTCAGTTGACTACGTGATTGAGCCAGCCAAAGATTCTTGAGACTGTAACTTAAAGGTTACGATCAGTATAATTGACATTCTTCTTATGTAAAAAAGTATTCGAAACTTCTCCTGCCAACTTGTTTAATATATTGCTGACATATCTGAGATGAAGAATCTTCCGCCCTAAAAATTTCTCTTTTTCTCGCAGAACAAAGTGCTCGGAGTGTCTCGTCATCTACACCTCGAAATCTGACTAACGACGGAAAAAAATCCCCAAAACCTGATTATACTACAGGATTTAATTACAAAGAATGGGAACTAGGGCAGCAGCTCCAATTAACAAGGATATCGTTCCTCCGTTTTTGTCCGAAATCTGAAACGACTCAGTCACCAATTTAACTGGGGCGCCGTTACCTCGTTGAACACCCTTTTTTGATTCTGGTCATAAATTTGCCGGGGGGGTGAGCAGCGCAATGCGAACATCCATCATAGGGTTGGAGAGGGGCATGACTTTCCCGAAATGCCTCAAAAGAACGCGTAATTGTGTCGCTGGGAGCCTGAGAATCTCAATTAACTTGTATCTTTACTATATATTTCTCGCCTGGAGGGTCCCCAGACCCTACGCCCTCTCCCGCGAAATTGTCCCCCTCTTTTGTCAACTTCATTACTTCCCGCCTTACGAAATGATGCTACTTTATATTTTCGTTGAGTTCAATTTCGTCCCTTATTCTTACATCTCTAATATCATTAGTTAATTCACTTACAATGGGACTTGCCGGAGTCGTTGAGTTCGTTTCAACCGATGTAACCCTGTCGGCCGTTCCGTCTTTTGAAGCTTTCAATCCTCCAATGGTAACCCTGCCTTACATTTCTCCCGGATAATATTATGGGCCTGTGGAACCCGGAAAGGATTCGTTCACGTTTTGTGACGATGAATACGCTTTCAGGCTGAATCAAATACATTAACAGTTTCCGTTGTTGAAAGAACCTACGAAAATTGAAATTAAATCAATTGACTGGGAAGAACGACTACTTCATAAGAATGTTTCAACTGAATCAAGTATACCGAGAATTAATAAGGTAGACAAATACACTTGGCTTAAGTTTCACAGAATTTAATTTATTTTGTTGACATATAGGTTTGGGGTTTCAGCCCATTTTCAAACCTGAGGCGAATTAATTTAACATTACAATTTATACAGTGTGGTCCAACGAAAATTTAACACCTCGATTTTCCGGCTTTGAAATGAAAATATGAAAAATCGCCAGACCCGTCAATTTCTGATTTCAAGGGTGTAACAACTTTTCCGCTCTTGGCATCCCCGTAACTGTAACCCCCTAACGGGGGGTTGCATAGGACCCCTTGATTTTGAATAGGAATGGGGGTGTTGCGATACCCCATTTTGAAGATCTAATTGAATACTATCTTATCCTGAAATTTCGCTTCAAAATTTCCATAGATAACGAAATGAGAGTTAAAATAGTGGAAGAGTACTTTTGTGATTATTTGATTTAATGAAGGAAACGGGCACCATTTACTTTCATGCAGTTCTGTAAGTTCTGCTGAAAACGTTCACGTACGTTACTCAATATTTCTGGTGTACGCTGAGTATGCACCTCACGAAATAATCTTGGATTTTCATCTGACCAATACCGACAGTTATGCCGGTTTAGAATGCCGTTAAGGTTAAATGAACACTCGTCCGAAAAACAGATATCGAACATGTAGTTTTGATTACCGTTAATCATTTCACTGACCACTTCACAGAACTGGAGTCGGCGATCGGAATCATTTTCACTCAGTTCCTGAACCAATAGTATCTTATAAGGATGGAATTTATGTTGTTTCAGGATTCTCATGATTATCATGCGTGAAACACCAGATACATCGGACAATTTCCTAGTACTCAAGGTGGGATCCATTGCTAAATGACCCAAGACAGGTACATTGCTTCGTCTATTTCATGCACCCTTTTTTCGTTTCCGACTGAATAAGTAGCGTCAAATTTGCCAATCAGTTGCACAACGTAAGCAGCTGATACATTTTTTCCAGGATGTCGTTTGTTAAATAAAGCCGCTGTTGTTCGCGCAAAGTCATTATTTCTAGAAAATAATTTTATCTTTTCCACCCTTTCTTCTATAGAATACACCATTTTAATTCTACTCCAAATTTACAATCGCTTTAATACACTAGTAATGTACTTGAAAATTCACGATAAACTAAGGTAAACCAAAAACATGGTTCGTCTACTTTTTTGGACAAAAAATTAATACTCTTTTGGATAAGAAATTAACAACATAATTACTAAATACCTTTGAAATGTGTCGGATACGAATAATATTCTCGAGATGAATTCCACATTGCCTCTTTCACTATTTTCGCTGTTATTCCATTATCGATGGTTATTTTGAAACCAAATTTTAAGGTCAGATAGTACTCGATACGATCTTCAAAATAAGTTATCGCAACACCCTTCATCTCTATTCAAAATCAAGGGGTTGTGCTCACCCCCGTTAGGGGGTTGAAGTTACGGGGATGAAAAAAAGCAGAAAAGCACATTTTCATTTTAAAGTTGGAAAATCGATGTGTTAAGTTTTCGTTGGACAACTCTGTATATTTCGGAGAACAGATGGGAGTGACGATGTTTTTTATTTGTGGTTGTTAACAGTAGTTATACCTCCTGACGATATTTGCTTATTTTTCGAAAAAACTGGTTATTAACAGATGTCGGTAATGGCGATAGATGAAATTCTAACTGATCGTTATCGGAAAATGTTTTTCATGAGCCGAAGAGATCTCTAGATATTCGAGTTAGTCGATCTTTTTGCTTTTGTCACCTGAATGTAGAATTCCGGTTTTACAGAAGTCTATGAAGTGGTTTTCTTTTATGCAACGGGAAAAACCAGTTGTTGTTTTATTTTGTAGTATAGATTTTTTATGTTCGCTCACTCCAATGTTGATTGAACGACCATTTTAACCTATGAAAAAGGCACTTTTTTCTCCAATTCTCAGACAGTCTTTGTTTTCAACGAAAGTTGAACCTAGATTTTTCTTATTTGTACATATGTTGTTGATTTTGTCTTGTTTGAGTACATCGCAAAATTGGGTACTCTTTTTTGAGGTATAGATGGTACTGTAAAAGTTTTCTTAATATTTTTCTTGACGAGTCTAATATATGTATGCTAGCGATTTTCATGCTGTTTTTTATGATTTTTCATGATTTATCTATCACATTTTCGTTGTAACCGTTAGTTGATATGCATATAGTATATGTATCTATATAGTATGAAATGTCTGACGACATCCTCTGGTGTTCATGAATTCTTTTTAAGGATCTACCTATTTGGCCTATATACATAAAGCAATCATTGCAAGTCAACTAATAAACTCCAGATTTATTGCCTCTATTTGTTCGATCTCTGTTATTTTTATATGAATTCCCAAATTATTAACCGTTCTAAGTGCTACTTTCCAGTTAAATTTTATTTTAAAATACGTTATCTGATATTTTATAAACGTACAGAATAGAAATTTACCATTCGGTCAATTCTTTTCAACAGGCTCAACTAGATTCTAAGCAATTTACTTTGGTTTTTTGTTTGAAATTTTGTCTATTATAAATAAGCCAAAGTGTTGGCGAAATAGTGTTGTTGATAATAAATTTTCTTTGTTTGTTTAGTCTCTGTTATTTTTATATGAATTCCCCAATTATTAACCGTTTTGAAAGCTATATTTGAGTGAAATAACCATAAACTAAAGTTCTCAGTTATGTAGCTGATATAACGAGTAAAATAAGTTTTTGGTTATAGATGTCGCTACTCATTTATTATTCTATTGTTTCATCTGGCAAGATCTTCATTTTGAAGTGTCATGTTCTAGCTGAACGAACGTGTCAGAAGTGGTTTGTCCGATTTGAAGGTGGCAATTTTGATTTGGAAGCAAAGAACGATCCGAAGCGCCATCAAAGTTTAAAGATGAAGAACTAGAGGCCATTCACCATCGTTCAAAAATGAGAATGATCCGAAGGGTAGGAAATTTGTTTCGGAATGCTCTGAAACCAAGAGACATCCAAAGCCATTCTTATACGTCTAAACAAGCGCCTCAACGGTAAAAAAGGGAGGGTTTTTTACAACCAATTGTGACTGGCGATGAAAAGAAATACTAAGATGCATTTCTGGATACACGCTGAGGGATAGGAAGAGAAACACACAGTAATTCGAGAGGAATGCCAGATTCAGGACATTGTCAATTTGGCAAGAAAACGGCGAAGATATTGGAACGACCACGTCAGCAGACAGAATAGCTAAGATTACCCGAGACGGAATCCCAAATACTAGAAGACGAATTGGCAGATCCCAAACGCTGCAAAGACTTCTGGGTGTCTACATTCACCGTGGACTAAAGTGGTATTTACAAGCCCTTAAGAATAAGATGAAGAAGAAGAGCAGAAGATTAAAAGTGGGTACATTACGATAATCTTAGACGTCGGGCAACGTATGGATACCCTGGTCATGCTCATCATCAACGGTCAAGTCGAATATTCATGACGAGAAGATGGCCTGTACGTCAAGTCCCACGAACCCTTGTGAAGTCTTTTAGTTGATCCTGGCTTTTAGCAACAACGGTCTAGCCGTATCGTCGAGATCTACAAACCCCAAAAACGTCTTGCAATCGATACTCGTGCAGGACGAGCCCGGTCAAATCGTCAAGCCCCGTTAAACCCTAAAGCATTTCCCGAGATATCCTGAACATGAGTTTCTGCGAACAGATAGATGAAATACCCTTCTAGTCCATCATACGGACTTTCAACCACTGCCCCTCGAGTTGATTACCATCTATTCCGATCGATGCAACATGTCCTGGCTGGCCAGCACTTCTCCAATTGCAATGAAGTCAAAAAATGTTTCGGTGCAAGGATAGCGGTCAATGAGCTGTTCTTTTTTCGCGATGGGATTCATCAATTGCCAGAAAAATGTGACAATGGAGTGACCAGCGAGGAATAATACTTGGAACTTTAAACGTATAATCAATTTTCCAGAAGGAAGCTTCAATTTTCGACAAAAAGATACACTCCTTATATTCATGTTTATTTTCATAATTTGTTAATACATGTTTTAAAATAGATGTAAGATATTAATAAGCAACTCTGTTGCCACTCTTGTCTTTATGGCTGCATGGATCATAAAGTTCTTAGTTATGTAGTTGGTAACAAAGCAATAAACCCACTATAAAGAAGCAATATAACAAAAAAATGTAAAGACCTTGGGTCCAACACAAGTTGAATTTCATGCAAAGGAACCTTCATCGCCTCGAATTTTGTTCGTGAAAATAGGAAGAAAGGACCATTTCAATCTCATTGCGTGATTCTCTATCTGCCGCTCCGTCGCTTCAAACAGAATTAAGGCCCGATTTAGCGGGCGAACGATGTGAATCCCAAAGCACACGAATTTATTAGAATCGTCTGAGAAAATTGAACCTGATAGAACTGAAAATTACCGGAACCGCATGATTTCGGCCCAAATTGATTTTCCGGGGACGCGTATACACATGTTGAGTTATATACTTGTCGGCTGTAAAAGGTTGTGCCCTGTACTATAACTTGATATTTGCTTACTAATGAATCATAAAGTTCTCCTCAATAAAACGGATTTACGACCGGAATTTCACAGTAGTTTTCAGTGAACAATAGCGGTTCATCCGGAATAAGTCCGAACGCAATAAAATCCGCCTCGTAACTTTGATGCACTGTCTTCAGGACTCATGATAGACAGAATTTAGAAGCATGATTAGACTTCATTGTAGATTGAAGAGATAGACGGGTTCGAATAACCCGTTTGGTGCGCGGATAGACGTTGAGTGTAAAACTAGGATCTAGGTTTGAAAATTCGCTATAGACTACAGTTTTTTATATAGTTTGTGGAAAAAGAAATCAATTTTTTTTTCGGAAGATGGCTGTTGTGACCGATATCTCTTAAAGTGTCGATCGAACATTTCAGATTTATGCTCGTTGTAAAAGTTACATTTCACACTAAAAAAAATTCTTTTGCTTGTCTACTGTTAACAACTGGACAGTTTGAAGCTCGCGATTGAGCAGTAACGGCCAGAAATGCTCAACAGAAGAGGTGTTGGACAAGGCCAGGCCACCCACGTCTGTAATGACCCGTCGGAAACTCCAGGAGTTTGGTTGTGAATTTTTAACGCATCATATAGCGCGGACCTGGTACCAAGCGATTACTATCTTTTTCACGCATTGCAAAACTTCCACAGAGATGAAAAATTGGCATCAAGAGTGTCAATTACTGGAGTTATTCGTTAATAATGACTAAGAGAGGTATAATGAAGCTACCTTAAAAATGGCAACAAATTTGTAGAAAAGAACGATGCATGACAATCAAAATTAATGGATTTTTTACCCCAACCTATTAATAATTTTTCATTTATTATTTCCTATTGAGATATATAAAAATATAAATAAATCATGTTGAATCGGGTTAAACGAGTTTTTTGGAATAATTGTATCTGTATGCCCATATTATATTATATCGGGTGTTTTTTTTAGAGTGATAGAATTTTAATTTAAATAAAACACATTAAAAATAAGAATGTTAAGGAAACCAAATATTTATATGTTACGAATAAAATAACATAAATAGAGATTAATACTTGATAGAAGGTATATAAAATTATTTAAATATTTTAATATTAGCCTTCTACATATTCAATTTCAAAAAATTTTATTTAATAATTATAACTTCAACTTTCAATCTTTTAGAACAAAGGCAAATCACACAATTGTTTATTTGTAGTTAACCTCACACTCCATTTAAATTTTTCAGTATTCATTTACAAGAAGTTTTCTAAATTGTTGAAGGGTGAGTAAATATTTGTTGTTGATTGATGTTATACTTTCTTGAATATGACTTATTTGAGTACTGACGAAGCAAAGTCTCTCTTAAAACTTGTTTTTCAGTAATGTTTTCACATAATTTGAGATTTTATAGTAAGTAACTCAGTTAGATATCCAATAATATTGAATATTTTAAGTAAGATAGTTTCATAATGAACTTCTTAAGATTATGATAAACATTTTTGGAAAATATTTGTTTTCATAAGATTGATCAGCAGAAACAAAATTTTGTCGACTCAAAATATTCAATTTATAGGATTCTGGTTAACAATTTTTATTCATTGGATTTTGATATATCATTTGGATGTCCTATAATGAATGTTTATTTTATATGTCGTTTGATATAAGTGGTATTTATATGACATTATTTTAATTTAATTCCTGAAGTTATAATTACTTAATATAATTTTTTGAAATTAAATATGTAGAAGGCTAATATTCAAATATTTAAATAAATTATTTCATATATTTCTTATGTCAAGGAATGTTACCAAAAATATATAAAACATGAAAAATAATAAATCCGGATACTTTCTAGACGGGCTACATATATAGCATATAAAGTTAAATTGTATAGACAATGACTATAACTCTAGAGTGTTTCACTGTCATCTGTTTCAACGGAAGGAACAAGATAAATGTCAGCTATTTTGTACCATAAAAAATTAAAACATCTTTCAGCAAACTGCTTTGAATAAACACCTTGTATTTTTTGCTGCACATGGGGATATCACTTTCTTCTTGTCTCCCATCGATCTCTTCCGAAATGCCTTCTTTCATAAATCCCTAGAAGAATCACAGATGGCCATTCAACGAACCATAAGGACACCCATGTTACTTCCTGCAATCCCAAAGTAAATCAATGACGGCATATCGCACGAATCCTATAATTTCTCCCATTTCCTCATATGGCAATCTGTTTTGACAGGAACGTCCTGCCCATTTGTGTGCCACTCATTTAAGCGGACACTGAGTACGGACGATTTTACATCTGTCTCTTGGAATCTGTAGGTAGGGAAGCGAAAACTCTGGGTTCCTTTAATGTTGAAAACTACTAACTCAGCCAACTCTTGGAATCTAAGAGGAAGTTGTCATGGACTTTTTCAATACATCCTGTTTTGTGGTCGTTTAAATGAATTTCTAGTTTATCAATGAATATATCTAAAACTTACTGGCATAATAATAATATTATTTGAATATCAAAACAGATTTAATCTCTCAGTCTTCTACAATTTTAAATTAAAAAAAAAATGTTTATTCAAAAAACTTGTAGAATAATTGCTTTAAACAGACTAACTTAAAAAAACCAAGATATTCAAATTTTGCTATATTTCTTCTATCAAGTAAAAAGCCTTTTTCTATTTTATACATAATATATAATTATATTTAGTCTTGAATAAATCTCATTATGGAATGTCAATGGTTTAAAGAAAACCTCATAATACCTTACAGTTTTCTGTGATTTTGTGATGAACATAGACTATCTTGATTTTTAAAGTTAGTCTGTTCAAAGCAAAATTAAATAGAAAGGCCTTTTACTTGATAGAAGAAATATAACAAAATTTGAATATTAAAACAAATTGAAATATGTTTATATTCTACAATTTTAATTTCAAAAAAATTTTTTTATTCAAAAAACTATCAGAATTAAATTTATGTCTTAAAATTTAAATGTAAGCACCGCTTACATTTAATAGACGTATATAATCAAAACTCAATATATAACGTCAAATGGAATAAATAAACCAGCAGATATACGAAAGTTATTTAAAGGAGACAAAATTTTGTATCTGGTCTTACCTTTAAGAACACCAATTGCCTTTTAAAAACATGAACACACTTAAAGGACTTCTCAAAGAATATAATTTATTTCAAATATTTAATATATTTAAATATTCGAATAAGTTAATTCAGAAATCTCTAAGAACATGCACTATATCTTCAAAAAACAAATATAATTCTAAGCAATTCCTTCTTCAGTCCTCAATAATATTCCAAATATCAAAATCATAAAACTAACCTATATCCAAACCCTCAACACGTGTAAAAGGACTAATGCTTCGAAACACATATCAACTTTATAATTCAAGATTGATGTGTTTCGAAGCATTAGTCCTTTTACACGTGTTGAGGGTTTGGATATAGGTTAGTTTTTTGATTTTGATATTTGGAATATTATTGAGGACTGAAGAAGGAATTGCTTAGAATCATATTTGTTTTTTGAAGATATAGTGCATGTTTTTAGAGATTTCTGAATTAACTTATTCGAATATTTAAATATATTAAATATTTCAAATAAATTATATTCTTTGAGAAGTCCTTTAAGTGTGTTCATGTTTTTAAAAGGCAATTGGTGTTTTTAAAAGTAAGACTAGAAACAAAATTTGTCTCCTTTAAATATTTATTTATTAATTTTAATGACTTTTGTATATCTGTTGGTTTATTTATTCCATTTGACATTATATATTGAGTTTTGATTATATACTACTCTGTCAAGAAAGTACCGGGAATTTTCAATTAAAACAACATTTTTACATTTAATCGTCAAAATTTATTGGGTCGCCTTCAAAATAGGCTCCATTTGCTCCATTTGCTGCAATACATCTATGCCAACGGCACTTCCAATTATCGAAACATTTTTATAGACGCTTTCCGGGATGGACTTTAGCTCTCGCGCCGAATTTTGTTTTATGGCTTCAATCGACTCAAAACGGGTGCTACGAAGGGGCAATTTTAGTTTTGGGAAGAGGAAAAAGTCGCAGGGAGCCAAATCCGGCGAATACGGTGGTTGCTGAAGCACGTTTGTTGAGTTTTTGGCGAGAAAGTCAGTCACAATCATAGCTCGGTGAGAAGGCGCGTTATCGTCCCATACTAATCACCCATAGTAAAAATCGGCACGCACTCTGACATCGACTGACTTAATCAGCTGTTGCAAACAACTATATGACAGATCCCGCTCATGCTTGGCATTGTAATTAAGGACAGTGGTACCAACCTAGGAAAAAAAAATTTTACCTGCCTCATTGCCCCGCCAGATTTAAATCGATAATTCCCGGTACTTTCTTGACAGAATGTACGCCTATTAAATGTAAGCAGTGCTTGTTTTAGACATAAATTTAATTCTGAAAGTTTTTTGAATAAAAAATTTTTTTTGAAATTCAAATTGTAGAAGATAAACATATTTCAATTTGTTTTAATATTCAAATTCCGTTTAAAGCAATTATCTGGTTACCACTATGTGGTAAAATATAATGATTATTAGTTGTTTTTGATATTTGAAATATTATTTAGGGCCGATGAAGAAATTATCGGAATTCCTATTGTTTTTTGAAAATATGGTGCATGTTTTGAGAGATTTTTGAATTAACTTATTTGAATATTCAAATATATTAAATATTTCAAATAAATTAAATTTTTTGTGAAGTCCTTAAGTTGTGTTTCATGTTTTTGAAAAAGAATTGGTGTTCATAATGGTAAGATCCCAAACAAAATTTTGTCTCCTTCAAATATTTATTTATTAATTATAAACGACTATTTATATTTGATGGTTTATTTATTCCATTTGACATTGTATAATGAGTTTTGATTATATACGTCTATTAAATATGAGCGTTGCTTATTTAGACATTAATTTAATTCTAAAAGATTTTTGAATAAAAATTTTTTGAAATTGAAATTGTAGAAGACTGACAAACTAAATCTGTTTTGATATTCAAATTTTGTTATATTTCTTCTATCAAGTAAAAAGCCCCTTTCTATTTAATTTATTAAAATTATTGATAATAATATGCTCTAAACGAAGAAAAATCATTTGTTTGAATAATTATTGAATTTTTCGGAATGTAATTTCGTTTATTTTGGGAGAATTAAAGGCAATTTTTGTATAATGAATAAATATTTAATTGAATTATATATTGGACATTCTGATCCAACACATTTTGCCATCTTTTTGGTGGTAGCATGATTCCACGTCCAATTTTTGTTTTTTGATGGCAAACTGATCCCGGTGATTTATGACCTCTTCATTTGAAGTTAAGATTTTACCGTCCAAAAAATTTTGCAAGGACCGGTACAAATTATAATCCGAAGGCGTCATATTTGGAGAATATGAGGGATTACCATTCAAGCAGTATAAGCTTTTTCGAGTGACCAAATTTGTATGAGGTCTTACAGTATCTTGGTGGAACACTACACCTTTTCTATTGATTAATTCTGGCCTTTTCTGTTGAAGCGCTTCACTCATGACAGTAGAATTAAGTGTTGTGTTATCCGGTAAAAGCAAAACAAACAATTTAAATGTGAGTCAATACTTCATAGAAATGAATTTAAATGACTTTGAATTCAGAATTATATATTCGAACTTCTACAACATATATTGAAACTATATACAAAAAATATCAAATTGATATCCTTATATATAATGAATATAAAATATTTTGCAATGCTTCGGAAAAAACCTTTTTACATCCCGACATGAAACGTAATAATACAAATTTATTAACAAAAGCTATATAAGTATTTATATTATTATTATTAATTTCAAAAAATTATATTTAATATTATAACTTCAAGAACTAAATTAATAACATATAAGTACCACTTATATCAAACGACATATAAAATAAACATTCATGATAAGACATCCAAATGACATAACAAACTCCAAAAAATATAAATTCTTGACAAAAATCTTATGAATTAAATATTTTGAGTAGATATAATTTTGTTTCTGCTGATCAATCTAATGAAAACAAATATCTTTCAGAAATATTTAACATAATCTTAAGAATTTCATCATAAAACTATCTTTCTTAGAATATTCAATATTATTGGAGTAACTAAGTTACTGTTTGGAAAATCTCAAGATATGTAAAAACATTACTGAAAAACAAGTTTTAAGAGAGACTTTGCTTCGTCAGTACTCAATGTTAATATATTCAATAAAATATAACATCAATCAAAAAAAAGTATTTACTTACCCTTCAATTCAGAAAGCTTCTTAGTAAATGAATACTGAACATTTAAGTGGAGCCTAATATGGTTCGAAATAAACAATTCTGTGGTTTACCATTGATCTTAAAGATTGAAAGGCAATTTAATGCAATCTGTTATAGCACAAGGACCATCTGTATAAAGAATGTTAAGGAAACCAAATAATTATATATTACGAATAAAATAAATCAAATGATCTCTATTTATTTCATTTAGATATGAAAACCTTCAATTCATTTTTAACGAGCAAATAGGAATAATTCGTCTTGAGATCTTTGTTGAAACGTAGACTACTATTAGTATATGAAGTGAATATTATCATTAAACAAATTTAGTTTCTCATTGTAAATGTCCAGCAAACAAAATCAATTAATAAACAATTTAATTAGTCCGTTGAAGTGATTTTTTGAAAAATTAATTTTCTCTAATGGAAAACTTCTCGCTTGTCACCACTATCACGTATTCTGAACAATTCTTCAAGTTTTCCTAAGAAACCTGATCTCAAAAAACTATTCTTGACAATGTAAGTTTTTTCAACCTCATTTGAATTGATTCTGATACTATTAATATGCGCATTTATTATTCTTAGATATTCATTCGTCAATTTCATGGCGAAACAATAACACTCAAATTCAGATTTAACGATCTGACATTCAGACGCAGTTAATATTATTTTGACTAATTCACTGACGTTTATGACCGTTTATATTTTACCTGCCGTGAAATATCAATTTTAAAAATGAATAAGTAATAATTTATTTAGGCAGTGAGGAGTGTGTGCATACAAAAATATGAAGCTGCCAAAGTCGTAAATACACAAACCAATTAAGAAAGCAAACAAGTTCCTTAACATTTTTCAACCGTTGTTAACTTCGGAGCTGCCCCTTCGCTTGGAGGTTTGACAAATATATTAACAGTATTTTTTCGAGGATCATAATTCATATACAAACATATTGTTACATTCTGGAATACACGTGAAGATTTTTTCTATTTTTTAAATATTGCAAACTTAAGCAAATTAGAAGAATTATGCTTTGGTCACCACCATAAAATACCTTACAAGCTTTGTGTAATTTCTGTGACGAAAATAGAATACGTAGGAACTTTGAATATCAAACCAGATTTAATATGTTAGTCTTCTACAATTTTTATTTAAAAAAAGTTTTGTTAAAAACTTTTAGAATTAAATTAATGTCTTAAATAAGCACTGCTTATATTTAATAGACGTATAAAAATCAAAATTCATTATACAATATCAAATGGAATAAAAAAACCCAAAAAATAAATTATTAATTAAAATTAAAAATAAGTAAGAATAAGTGATATCGAATGTTTCGTTCCAAACATACGCACCTGAACTCGTCAGAAAGGCACGTGGTACGTATGTTCTGCCCTTGACAAACATTTGAAAACATGTTTAATTTCTGGTCTGATATTTATGAGAACTAAATCTTTTTCAAAAATACACAACATAATTTTAAGAACTTCTCCAAAACTAATTTATTTGAAATATTTAATATTTTGGAATTTGAATATCAAAACAGATTTAATCTGTTAGTCTTCTACAATTTTAATTTGAAAAAAATTTTTATTCAAAAAACTTTTAGATTTAAATTAATGTCTACAATAAGCACCGCTTATATTTAATAGACGTAGATAATCAAAACTCAATATATAATGTCAATTGGAATAAATAAACCAACAGATATAAAAAAAGTCATTAAAATTAATAAATAAATATTTAAAGGAGACAAAATTTTGTTTCTGATCTTATCTTATTATTATTATTTTATTATCTTTTATCAGAACATTATGAGCTCATATAGTGAGACTATCACTATATCTTACCTCTAGTGGTAACAGGATAAATTGCTTTAAACAGACTAACTTTGAAATTCAAGATAGTCTATGTTCTTAACAAAAATCACAGAAAAGTGTAAGGTATTATAAGGTTATCTTTAAACCATTGACATTCCATAATGAGATTTATTCAAGCCTAAATATAATTATATAAATCTCATTATGGAATGTCAATGGTTTAAAGATAACCTTATAATACTTTACAATTTTCTGTGATTTTTGTTAAGAACATAGACTATCTTGAATTTTAAAGTTAGTCTGTTTAAAGCAATTTATCCTGTTACCACGTGGAGGTAAGATATAGTGATAGTTATGTGATTTTGATATTTTGAATATTATTTAGGGCCGATGAAGAGATCAACAGAATTCTAATTGTTTTTTGAAGATATAGTGCATATTTTGAGAGATTTTTGAATTCACTTATTTAAATATTTAAAGTCCTTAAGTTGTGTTCATGTTTTTGAAAAGGAATTGGTGTTCATAATGGTAAGATCAGAAACAAAATTTTGTCTCCTTTAAATATTTATTTATTAATTTTAATGACTTTTTTATATCTGCTGGTTTATTTATTCCATTTGACATTATATATTGAGTTTGGTTTATATACGTCTATTAAATATAAGCGGTGCTTATTGTAGACATTAATTCAATTCTAAAAGTTTTTTGGATAAAAATTTTTTTGAAATTAAAATTGTAGAAGACTAACAGATTAAATCTGTTTTAATATTCAAATTTTGTTATATTTTTTCTACCAAGTAAAAAGACTTTTTCTATTTTATTTCAATTGTTTAATATGTTTAAATATTTAAATAGGTTACTTCAAAAACTCTCAAAATCTGTGTATGCAATTAAACTAGGGTTAGTCTTCTACAATTTCAATTTCAAAAAAATTGTAGAATCTGTTTTGATATTCAGAGTTTGTAATTATTCTTTTATCCCCATTTCTAAACGTAAAAATTCTACCCATCACCTTAAAATGATACCTTATGTATCTCAATGTATTTCTTCAAACTTGTCAATGATGAAACAATGGGAATCGAGTGTGCGTTACTACTCTTGCGAAACTCAAAAAGCATACAATGCGGAATAAGCTCTTCTTGTATTTGGCTGGCCATTTCACCTCAAATTCCACAAAAAGTCTAATATTCAATTATTCAGAAGTAAACAAGACGATAACCCTAAAATGTCTGTTCGATTGATCGCTGGTGCTGACCGAATTGCACTGTTCAGGAAATATGATATACTTACAGCTTGTGCTACATACTCGAGTGTCTTATGTATTTCTTTGAAAGCAATGACAAATTTCCATAAATATCGAGAAGTTCACGACCACCACACCAGAACAAAGGGCAAATATGTGCCACCATTTCACCGTCTGAAGAAAACCCAAAATATGCACATATATAACGGTTTGAAAATGTTCAACATACTACCCGAGCATTTGAAAACACTATCTAGATTGCGCTTCAAAAATGAGATCAAAAAAATTCTGGTAGAAGGTGTATTCTACTCAGTGGAAGAATTTATGCTTCAAAAGTTTTAACAAACCCCTTATTAATATATTGCACATTAAATTTTAGCATGTTTGTCAATATATGTGAATATATTTATATTTGTCAGATGTGATTTAGTAGAACAGCTGTTTTTATGTGAAACATTTTTTTATACACTTTTTTGACATCTCCTGTAAATTTTGAGGAAATGAAAATGAATATGAATATGAATTTCATCAAAACACGAGTTATGTTGGCTTCCAAAGCTCCTATTGTTTCTGGTTCATCAGCATAAATCAATGACTTGACATAACCTGAAAGAAAATAATCCAGTGGAGTTATGCTGCATGATATTGCAGGCCAATTAATTGGACCATTTCTCGAAATAATGTTATCGCCAAATCTTTCTTTCAATAAATCAATTGTTACGGTAGCAGCATAAGGTATGGCACCATCTTCTTGGAACCAAAACACTTCTGGGTCTATACCATTCAAATTTTTAAACAAATAATCATTGATCATCGACCTGTAACGAGCACCATTCACTGTAACATTAGCTCCAGCATCGTTTTTAAAGAAATATGGACCGATGATGCCTCCAGCGTTCAAAGCACACAATACAATGCATTTTTTAGGATGCAATGGAACCTGCAGAACTTCTTGAGGATTGTTTTCACTCCATATACGACAATTTTACGATAAAAAAGTGGATCAACTTCAAGCTGTTCTAGGGCCCAATCAGCAAACAAACGACGCTCATTATGGTCAAGTGGCTTTAGTTCTTGAACCAGTTGGATCTTGTATGGGTGTAGACCAAGATCTTCACGCAAAATTTTCCATGTGGTGGAGTCCAACTTGTTGTGAACGTCGACGAATAGACAAAACTGGATCATCATCAACCATATCACTTAGAGAAGCGATATTTTCTTCTGTACGTACAGTTCTTTGTTTTTTTGTTGTTGTTGTATCGAGTAGAGAAAATGTTGTCCGAAATCTATCGATAGTTCAACGAATGAGCTGCTTTGACGGACGATTATGTAAACCATAAATTTCACGAAGTGCTCTATAAGTTTGGCGAATAAAAAACTGATTTTGAAAATAAATTTCAACAAGTTGTAAACGTTGTTGCGGCGTGAGTCTTTCCATGATAATTTGTCAATGCTTACTGAACAGAAATGTCAAAAGAACATGGCTTCAACCTTCTGTGGAATCACAGTTATCCCCATCGAAAGTTCTATCACTCTAAAAAAAACACCCGATACAAGAGCGCCAATTCACACTTGAGCAAGATTATTCATCCCCTCAATCCTTAAAATATCTGCAGGACACCACTTCCTCCCCCTGTTCCCAAGAGAAAGTGCGGCAACGCATACAGGTGAACGGGAACGAGCATCCGCACCAGAAATTCCACAGAATCCAGAAGTATCCTACGCCCCGTCGCCGCAAATCACAACGACCCGTGCACCGCCGCCGTTTTAAAATTGCAGGAGGCTAGACGGGCGGAAATGAGGCCGGAAAATGAGTGAGTGGTGTGTTTGTGTGCGTCGACAAGTTTCGCCAAATGGGCGGACCGGGGCGGCGGCGCTAATGAGTGCATCGGGTCGAGGGTGGCCGGGACAAGACAATAAACTAATTAGTTTCTGTCTGTCGCTGTCGGGTCCGAAAATTTTCGGTTTTGGACGGTTTGGTCTTTCTGTGATTGCGCCGACAGGTCGGCAAAGATCAAAGGGTGCCTTATGAGGGATGGTTATGATTGTTATAGTTAAATTAACCGCGAAGAAGGAAATTAAGGGATTACGAAAGACAGAAAGAATATATTCAAGTAGAAAATATAAAATATTGACAGCGATCATATGGCAAACATAACTCGTGACAGTCTATTTCGATTCGATATTCATAAATAACAAATTCCATTCCTAAAAACGCTCCACAAAGAATTCAAAGTGGTCTTTTTCATACCTTTTTCTTAAATATACAGCACAATCTCTAGAAAAAGCATTTGAAACACTTACCTGTGTTGTAAACAGTCGGCAGTTATTGAATAAAATAATGAGAAGAGGTTTTTGACTTGTTAGAAGAATTATTACAAATTTAAATATCAAGGATGATTCATTTTGTTTACCTCCTATAAACTTTAATTTCAAAAAAATTTGCTCGAAAACTTTTAGAATAAAATTAATGTTTATAAGCACTGCTTAAATTTAGTAGACATATAAAATCAAAACTTATTATATAATATCGAGTATTTTTTTAGAGTGATAGAACTTTCAAAAGGGATAAGTGTGATTTGACAGAAGGTAGAAGCCATGTTGTTTTCACATTTCTGTTCAGTAAGCAAATTATCATGGAAAGACTCACGCCGCAACAACGTTTACAAATTGTTCAAATTTTTTTTCAAAATCAGAGTTCTATTCGCAAAACTTATAGAGCACTTCGTTAAATTTATGGTATACGTAATCGTCCATCGGAGCAGCTTATTCGTCGAACTATGGATAGATTTCGGACAACATTTTCTCTACTCGATGCAACAACAACAACAAGACAAAGAACTGTACGTACAGAAGAAAATATCGCTGCTGTAAGTCAAAGTGTTAATGATGATCCAGATTTGTCTATTGGTCGACGTTCACAACAAGTTGAACTCTGTGCATCCACCACATGGAAAATTTTGCGTAAAGATCTTGCTCTACACACAAACAGATCCAACTTGTTCAAGAACTAAAACCACTTGATCATAATAAGCGTCGTTTGTTTGCTGATTGGGCCCTAGAACAGCTTGAAGTTAATCCACTTTTTTATCGTAAAATTGTGTTCAGTGATGAAGCTCATTTCTGGTTGAACGGCTATGTAAACAAGCAAAATTTCCATATATGAAGTGAAAACAATCCTCGAGGTCTGCCTGTTCCATTGCAGCCTGAAAAATGCACTGTATGGTGTGCTTCACACACTGGAGGCATCATCGGTCCATATTTCTTTAAAAACGATGCTGGAGCTAATGTTACAGTGAATGGTGCTCGTTACAGATCGATGATCAATGATTATTTGTTTCAAAATTTGAATGGTATCGACCCAGAAGTGTTTTGGTTCCAACAAGATGGTGCTACACCTTATGCTGCTACCGTAACAATTGATTTATTGAAAGTAAGATTTAGCGATATCATTATTTCGAGAAATGGACCAATTAATTGGCCTCCAAGATCATGCGACATAACTCATGGATTATTTTCTTTGGGGTTATGTCAAGTCATTGGTTTATGCTGATAAACCAGAAACAATAGACGCTTTGGAAGCCAACATAACTCGTGTTATTGATAGAATAAGGCCTGTTTCTCAATTTTTTAAAGGGTTTTATTCGACTTACAGATGAACTAGTAACTCAAAAAGAAACTGTAAGACGTTTCTTCCATAAGGTTGGCTTCCAGACTATACTAGAAGGAAAAGGTTGCGAATGAGCAATTTCAAAATGAATCTTAGCAAGTCACTGTCGTGAATTTAGATGTAGAACAACGATTTAATTGTTCATGCAAAGTTCCGTGGGAATCAGAGCATGGAGAGACGCATTTTAATGAGTTTTGAATATCTAGATAACTATTCATTAGATTCAGTTGAAAATATTTATGTATATATGCGGTGTTGATAAAAGAAGGAAACAAAAATGCAGCAACGTAACTGTTTTATCACAAAAGTAAACGAGTTTTAAGTGGGAACTGAAAGACTTGGAGTTCATAGATTTATATGAAATAAATAAATGGCCTTTATTGGGAAGATTCATTAGAATTCTGAACAACAAAATCTGAATACTTGAACTTGTATAAGATATCAGTAATTTTTAGTTGATCGTTGAACTGTTGTCAAAATTTCGAAACCAGCTGCTCCAGCTTAGATGAAAAAGAGACATTTTTCCCTTAAAAAATTTTCAAAATGAAAATTGGTCCAGTTAAAACTGTACTGAAAAAAATTGTACTGAGCGAGTTTGGCAACTCACGACAAAACTTTGCGTATTTAGTAAGGATTTCAAAATAGTATAGCACATTCTTGCTAAAATTGTAGACAATTTTTCTTTCGAAATAATCCCGTTTTTAACAAATTTATCTACCTTAGTTTTAAGGTTTTGAAATGCGTTTGAATTGAAACTCAGTGTATTCCTTAAGGTTTTAATTAAATGAAGATTTACGAGGAAGTTCCACTGAACATTTACGGCAGCATATGGTACCAAGATAGCAGCCCAGCGACAGTAAGAGAATTCTCACAGCAAATGTTCAAAATGTTTACCATCAGCTGCTATGCAAGCTCTACGTCTCCTTAAAAGTCATCTGGTCATAAGACGAGCGTATCTTCTTGATGCGATGTCTTTAGCGGCTTCTGCAAGTCTTCGTCGCAGCTCGTCCAAATCTTGGATCAGTTTGGAATACACTTTCTCCTTTCTCGAACTCCAGTAAAAGAAGTCTGTTGGATTCAAATTGGGTGAAGAGGCAGGCTACTTGATCGACGAGTAATCACAGTACAAGCACATGCAACTACAGTTTACGAGGTTCAGATCGTTAATATTAATAAGAAAAAGTAGAAGACTTAATACGCATCCCTGAGGCACCCCATGACATACATCCTTCCCTGCGGAAGAAACACAATACCAGTAAATGTCCTGAGTTTACTGATTAATTAAGACTATATTTACTTGAGTACATTGCTCCTAAATCAGTTTGGTCAATAACACTGTATGTGAGCTTTGGTTGAGTCGAAATTTAGCATCTTCACAAATTCGCTATTATTCACAGCCTGATGTGATGCATAATTTCTCTGTACTTAGAGCAAGTGTGTATTAAGCTGCTTAATTCACATTTAATTTCAGTTTCGCAGAATGAATCGAGCTCATAAATCTTCTTAAAGCAGCCGGACTTAAAAGAATTAACAAATCGCCAAAGTAGATCAGTACTAAAACGTTATATAATACCAATTTGAACAATGTTGAATTGTACCTTTGTGTACACTTATTACTGCTTTGCCACAACTGATCAAACGTAACAAACAGTTAATAGGTAGGTAATCCTTAATTAACGTTACGTCTACGTGGTCCTAATCCTCTCCCACTTTTCATCAAAGACTATTTACATGTGCAGAATGCGTTTAACGGCTCATTCTCGAATCCTGCAGGATAAAAGGATTAGGTAAAATTGTTGTTGGACGCCATTTCCAGTATATACTCCCGTTATATTTGGAACTTTTCATGAAGCCCGTAATTTTCATGAATATGTTCCAGGTGAAATGATGTGATGAAACGTTTTCAATATTTTTGAGATTAAAACGATACATTGTTCCCAATAACTCACTTAGATCCATGGGAAGAATGACTTTATTCCAAAAATATAAGTGAGCCATGATTATTACAGAGTGCAGATCTTTTCGTCTAAATATTAGTTTTTTCGAATAGTGTTGGATTTTACTTGATATAATTCCTCTGTACAGAATTTTTCACTATAATTTGACTTTTCCTTCAACTTTGTTACAAATGAAGATACAAAAAAAAATTGAATGAGAATATAAACTTATTCAATAGCAGAAGAAGGGAATGCGTAATTAGAACTCACTTGTTTAGACAGAGTGTGTGTGTGATTATTACGTGACCGTTTGGTCGAAGTACAAAAAGAGGGGTTTTTGTGTGTGTTTCTTGGCCGATTGCCAACGAGACTTTGGGATATGTCTTCCCCGAGTGTTAAAAAAAATTTTTGTACAATGCTTAGCGCGGGTTGTAGAAAGCAGATAGAACTGGAGGATAGATAGCGTCCATCTCATTTAAATTTCTAGGAAAAAATGAAGGATTTTAGAGAGCTTTTGATTGCTCGACCCTGGAAACGTAGTTGTATTTTACCTGACTAATGAAAATCACAAATACCTTGTTCGATTTCGTGGAATTCGAACATACTTTTTTGCAAAATACTTTAAGTGATATTTCTGACGAATTTTCACTAGAAGAAAAATGTGGTTTATCCTGGATGAAGCTCCATTCCATTTTCAATTAATCATTCACATATGTGAGATGTGACATATTTCCTCATCAATGGATTGGCAGAAGAAATGATTTTGAATGGCCAGCAAGAAACCCTGATTATAACCCTCTCAATTTTTATGTTTGGGGACATATGAAGTCCTTAGTTTAAGCCCATAAAACTAATTCACGAGGCGAACTCTGCAAGAATACAAAATGCCGGTAATTTCATAAGGGGATAAAGTAATTTTTTCTTTAACTTCCAGAAGTCTTTTATTACAAAAATTAGAAAAGGCACTGAAGTCGGAGAAGTGCACGTAGAACATTTTCTATAAGTATGCTCTTTTTATGTTGAATAGTTTTTAATGTTTCTTTACTCTTGAAACAGAAACAGTTACAAGATTCTTCATTGTTTCCTATTTCAAATCCCTTTATGAGACAATGAATTTCAATTGCATTTTTCTCAAAACGTATGGAATTATCGTATTTAAACGAAGCACCAATATTACACGAAAATGATTCTTACATCGTATTTTCTGATCAAAATCATTATCAAGCTTCGTCAAAGAAAGCTACTACATAATTTCATTTTCAGGAATAACAAATAAAGAAGGAATACATAAAATTATCAGTAAAAAACGAAAAAAAGTTAACAGCAAGTTAGACTCTGTGCATCCACCACATGGAAAATTTTACTTGAAGATCTTGGTGTACACCCATACAAGATCCAACTGGTTCAAGAGCTGAAGTCACTTGACCATAATAAGCGTCGTTTGTTTGCTGATTGGGCCCTAGAACAGCTTGAAGTTGATCCTATTTTTTATCGTAAAATTGTGTTTAGTGATGAAGCTAACTTCTGGTTGAACGGCTATGAAACAAGCAAAATCGCCATATGTGCAGTGAAAACAATCCTCAAGAAGTTCTACAGGTTCCATTGCATCCTGAAAAATGCACTGTATGGTGTTCTTTACACGCTGGAGGCATCATCGGTCCATATTTCTTTAAAAACGATGCTGGAGCTAATGTTAATGTAATAAGTGAAAGGTTCTCGTAACAGATTGATGATCAACGATTATTTATTTCAAAATTTGAATGGTATCGACCCAGAAGTGTTTTGGTTCCAACAAGATGGTGCTACACCTCATGCTACTACCGTAACAATTTATTTATTGAAAGAAAGATTTGGAGATAACATTATTTCGAAAAATGGTCCAATTAATTGGCCTCCAAGATCATGCAACATAACTCCACTGGATTATTTTCTTTGGGGTTATGTTAAGTCATTAGGCTGATAAACCAGAAACAATAGATGCTCGGAAGCCAACATAACTCGTGTTATTGATGAAATAAGGCCTGAATTACACGAAAAAGTGGTCCAAAATTGGTTTGGTCGAATGCGGTTCCTCAGAGCTGTTAGTGGTACACATATGCCGGAAATTATTTTAAAAACATAATGTCATAAAATTATCTTTCAAATAAAAAAAAATGGCTTCAATCTAAACTTAAATGTGTTTTATTTCAATTTTAAATCCTATAACTCTAAAAAAAATACCCGATATATCGTTATCGACCTGATATCCTATAGTACTGCATATTCATCGGAATACCGTTCATTTCTTATTTGATGTGATTCGATCGAAGTGGAATCGCTGAAATATTCTGCCTCATTAGGTGGAAATACTGATAGCGGTTACTACCAACGTTTTCCTGATCTAGCCATTTCATACGAAATATAAATTTCCTACAGATATGCATCTTGAACTGAATTGGTCGAATCAGGTTGCATAAAATACGAGCGTATAAACCTACAACCGTATGTAGAATGAGCATAAAATGGAGGTAAATGTAACAAAGAGATATTTTATTGCACGAACAAAATCTTCACAATTCTCACGGCGCTATTACCACGGACGTATTTTATACAAGAAATGGGTAATTTTCATTCTTGTATCCTGCGTTGCGAAGATCGGTATTTGCCTGAATAGTTATGTCACTTCCTTGATACTGCTTGGATGCAATAGGGAATTAGCAACGTTGTTCAGAGATTATAAAAACCATAGAATTTATAGTCATAAAAACGGCTAGTATGTATGAATTTTCATGATGTTTACTTATATCGGGTGTTTTTTTAGAGTGATAGAACTTTAAATTGAAATGAAACACATTTAAATTAAGATTGAAGCCAAAAATTTTTTTTTATTGGAAAGATAATTTTATGACATTTATGTTTTGAAAATAATTTCCGGCATATGTCCACCACGACTAGACCTGAGGAACCGCATTTGACCTTACCAATTTAGGAGCACTTTTTCGAGTAATTCAGGCCTTATTTTATCAATAACACGATTTAAGTTGGTTTCCAAAGCGTCTATTGTTTCTGGTTTATCAGTATAAACCAATGACTTGACATAACCCCAAAGAAAATAATCCAGTGGAGTTATGTCGCATGATCTTGGAGGCCAATTCATTTGACCATTTCTCGAAATAATGTTATCGCCAAATTTTTCTTTTAATAAATCAATTGTTACAGTAGCACCATCTTGTTGGAACCGAAACACTTCTGGGTCGATACCATTCAAATTTTGAAACAATTAATCATTGATCATCGATCTGTAACGAGCACCATTCACTGTAACATTAGCTCCAGCATCGTTTTTACAGAAATATGGACCGATGATGCCTCCAGCGTGTAAAGCACACCATACAATGCATTTTTCAGGATGCAATTGAACCTGCAGAACTTCTTGAGGATTATTTTCACGCCATATACGGAAATTTTGCTTGTTTACATAGCCGTTCAACAAGAAATGAGCTTCATCACAATTTTACGATAAAAAAGTGAATAAACTTCAAGCAGTTCTAGGTCCCAATCAGCAAACAAACGACGCTTATTATGGTCAAGTGGCTTTAGTTCTTGAACCAGTTGGATCTTGTATGGGTGTAGACCAAGATCTTTACGCAAAATTTTCCATGTGGTGGATGCACAGAGTCCAACTTGTGAACATCGACGAATAGACAAATCTCCATAATCATTAACACTATGACTTACAGCAGCGACATTTTCTTCGTACAGTTCTTTGTCTTGTTGTTGTTGTTGCATCGACTAGAGAAAATGTAGTCCGAAATCTATCGATAGCTCGACGAATAAGCTGCTCTGATGGAAGATTACGTAAACCATAAATTTCACCAAGTGCTCTATAAGTTTGTCGAATAGAACATTGAATTTTAAAATAAATTTCAACAATTTGTAAACGTTGTTGCGTCCTGAGTCTTTCCATGATAATTTGTCAACGCTAACTGAAAAGAAATGTCAAAACAACAGAGTTCTACCTTCTGTCAAATCACAGGTATCCCTATCGAAAGTTCTATCACTAAAAAAAACACCTGATATTTAGAAACTTCTTACCATATTAGTCAGGCGAAGGAGTTTTCTCTTTTCCATACTTGGCTATTTCGCAAATTTATCATACCCAATTTCGTGAAAGTGGCTCCATAATAAAGTCAATGTTTACTTTGATATACAGTTACAAGAAGCTTTAAGATAGAGCAAATTTGGGTTTGGAATATTTAAACTTTTCGTTGTTATCTTCTTAGGCATTTTATTATGGCAGAGGACAAGCAGCCAACATAAAAGTTTATATGTCATTTGAAAGCACATTAAATAAGGTATTTTTGGCTGAAAAGAAAACATGTCAATAATTTATAATTTTTCATCGATAAAACCATTGGTAAAATATGACTGATTTTGTTCACTTCAGAATCGTGACATTCATCTTCTTACCACGCCCGCAATAAGAATTTTTTGGCATACAGAAATTGGTATCATGTAGAAAATTCAATACCGTTTCCAAATGTTTGATGAGGCTATAAGGATAACTGAAGTATAATTCAGTTTATGGAAAAACTTGAAACATTTCGTGAAATCACGAAATTGAAGTATAACCATCAACATTTCGACCATGTGTTATATGACATTTTTTGTTGCGAATAACTTGTGTGTCGCCTTGAAATGTAACCCTTTTAAAATTAGACACCCTGTATAATAGATTTCTATCAAGTAAAGGCCAACATAAATGGATGTATACCTGGTAACACTGGGAACTGTTTGAATTTTATTTTGATGATCTTTATCACAGGTTCATATGTATATTCATAAACTAGGAATTCATTCCAGACCTAACGCTGGCCAGAACGTGAAAATTTTTCGTTAAGACCCTATCAATCAGTTCAAGGATCACCGTCAGAAATTCTCCGAATTTCAATCTGCGTCCATTTAGAATCGACCGTCATCGAAAAGCAAGCTCTGATGATACCCAGACTGTCCCATGTCAACAAAACAAGAATCTCGCCAGGCTCTTCTGAAATGGATTTAATTAAACACTTTCAGAATCGAACAACAAATATCGCCAACCTTGGGATGACTCGATGTGGATGGAACTAACAACTTCGATCGATTTCTTCGGACAAAAACAGGAAGCTTATCTGTTTGACTCACTCCGAAGCGATGACAAAGAACCAAATTAAAAGGCGATTAAGTTAGAATTTAAAGTGAATTCTAATGTAACGCATTTTCCGAATGGCTGTTCAGAAACGTGAAAAAAAATGTCGGGAATTCGACGGGCGTAATCCCTCCTCACTCTGATAAATATCGCTCATTCTCATTTGAATTTAAAATGAGCGTGAGATTAAGAGACCGTAAGAATTAATGTCAAAGCTTATGTTATTGGAGGCAGATTCGATGAGCAATTTCTTATATTATAGTTTCGAATTTTTACTGGGTGGCCGCATAAGTTCGTTCCGAAGCTCTAGTTGTTAACGGTTATTAGTAAACTTCCTGAATTATTCGAGTGTCGAGGTATTTTTGATGACGGGTATTATACGAGTACATTTCAATATTTTCACATTGATGGTTCCTCGATTTTATCACAGATCAGACCTGTAGTTTCATTTGTTTCTTTCAAAAAAATTAATAAAATCATAAAAATTTATTAAAATAGAAAAAGGCTTTTTACTTGATAAAAGAAATATAACAAAATTTTAATATCCAAACAGATTTAATCTGTAAGTCTTCTACAATTTTAATTTAAAAAAAAAATTTTTGTTCAAAAAACTTTTAGAATTACATTAATGTGTACAATAAGCACCGCTTATATTTAATAGACGTTTATATTCAAAACTCAATGTGTCAAATGGAATAAATAAACCAACCAATATAAAAAGGCAATTAAAATTTATAAATAAATATTTGAAGGAGACAAAATTTTGTTTCTGATCCTACCAAAGTAAAACCAATTCCTTTTCAAAAACATAAAACACAAACTTAAGGTTTTCTCAAAAAATATAATTTATTTGAAATATTCAATATGTTTAAATATTCAAATAAGTCAATTCAAAAATCTCTCAAAACATGCAATATATCTTCAAAAAGTAATTACAATACGGATAATCTCTTCATCGGCCCTAAATAACATTTAAATATCAAAATCATCTAACCATCACTATATCATAACTTAGAATTTAACACGGGACTTGTTTCAAACAGACTAACTTCTAAAATCCAGGTAGTCAGTTCGTCACTAAATCACAGAAAATTGTGAGGCATTCTATGGTTTTCTTCACACCATTGACATTCCATAATGAGAATTATTCAAGCCTATATACTACTCTGTCGAGAAAGTACCGGGAATTTTCAATTAAAACAACATTTTTACATTTAATCGTCAAAATTTATTGGGTCGCCTTCAAGATAGGCTCCATTTGCTCCAATACATCTATGCCAACGGCAGTTTCAATTATCGAAACATTTTTTATAGGCGCTTTCCGGGATGGACTTTAGCTCTCGCGCCGAATTTTGTTTTATGGCTTCAATCGACTCAAAACGAGTGCCACGAAGGGGCAATTTTAGTTTTGGTAAGATGAAAAAGTCGCAGGTAGCCAAATCCGACGAATACGGTGGTTGCTGAAGCACATTTGTTTAGTTTTTGGCGAGAAAGTCAGTCACAATCGTAGCTCGGTGAGAAGGCGCGTTATCGTCATGCAAAATCCATGAGTTGTTCGCCCACAAATTTGGCCGCTTCTTACGGATACGCTCACGCAAACGTTTCATAACGCCTAGGTTATACTCCTTGTTTATCGTCTGACCCTCTGGAACGAACTCGTAGTGCACCACGCCACGGATATCGAAGAAAACAATGAGCATCACCTTCATTTTCGAGCGGCTTTGGCGTGGTTTTTTCGGTTTCGGCTCATTTTTTGCCACCCATTCCGATGATTGCTGGCTTGTTTGCATATCGTACTCGTAGACCCAGGTCTCATCACCAGTTATAATGCATTCCATGAATGTAGAATCGGAATTACAGCGATCCAGCATGTCTGAAGCAACCTGTTCGCGATGACGTTTTTGAAGAAAATTCAGGTCTTTCGGTACGAGTCGTGCGGCCACCTTTCTTATGCCCAAAATATCCATCAAAATCGTACGTGCGGACTCGTGGGATATCTTAAGATCATGTGCTATCTCTCTCAAGCTGGTACGACGGTTTTCCAGCACCCTTTCCTTAATTTTATCGACGTTATCTTCGATCGAAGCCGTCGATGGGCGACCACTTCACGACCGTCCTTGAAGGCTCTGTACCACTGATATGCACGAGTTTTCGATAGAACATTATCACCAAAGGCCTTTTGCAACATTTTCAATGCATTGGCACACGAAAATTCATTTGCAACACAAATTTTTAAACACATTCTTTTCTCAACGTAATCACCCATAGTAAAAATCGGCACGCACTCTGACATCGACTGACTTAATCAGCTCTTGCAAAGACACTAGTTGACAGATCCCGCTTAAGCTTGGCATCGTAATTAAGGACAGTGGTACCAACCTAGGAAAAAAATTTATTACCTGCCTCATTGCCCCGCCAGTTTTAAATCGATAATTCCCGGTACTTTCCTGACAGAATGTATAATTATATATTATGTATAAAATAAAATAGAAAAAGACTTTTTACTTGATAGAAGAAATTTAACAAAATTTGAATATCAAAACAGATTTAATCAATAATTCAAATTTTGTTATATTTCTTCTATCCAGTAAAAAGCCTTTTTCTATTTTATTTTATACATAATATATAATTATATTTAGGATTGAATAATTCTCATTATGGAATGTCAATGGTGTGAAGAAAACCATAGAATGCCTTACAGTTTTCTGTGATTTAGTGACGAACTGACTACTTCGATTTTTAAAGTAAGTCTGTTTCAAACAAGTCCCGTGTTAAATTCTAAGGTATGATATAGTGATGGTTAGTTGATTTTAATATTTAAATGTTATCTAGGGCTGATGAAGAGATTATCCCTATTCTAATTGTTTTTTGAAGATATATTGCATGTTTTGAGAGATTTTTGAATTAACTTATTTCAATGTTTAATTATATTAAATATTTCAAATTATATTTTTTGAGAAATCCTTAAGTTGTGTTTTATGTTTTTGAAAAGGAATTGGTTTCACTATGGTAAGATAAGAAACAAAATTTTGTCTCCTTCAAATATTTATTTATAAATTTTAATTGCCTTTTTATATTGGTTGGTTTATTTATTCCATTTGACATTGTATATTGAGTTTTGAATATATACGTCTATTAAATATAAGCGGTGCTTATTGTAAACATTAATCAATTCTAAAAGTTTTTCGAATGAAAAATTTTTTTTGAAATTGAAATTGTAAAATACTAACAGATTAAATCTGTTTTGATATTCAAATTTCATAAAAATAAAGTTCGAACCGAAAAAACATACTGGTCATCCGCAAATTTTAAGATAATATCATTTGTAAGTTTCTCAAACGGCTTTGTGAAGATGTATCGGGTGTTTTTTTAGAGTGATAGAACTTTCGATAGGGATATTTGTGATTTGACAGAAGGTAGAAGCCATGTTCTTTTGACATTTCTGTTCAGTAAGCATCGACAAATTACCATGAAAAGACTCAAGCCGCAACAATGTTTACAAATTGTTTAAATTTATTCTCAAAATCAGTGTCCTATTCGCCAAACTTAAAGGGCAACTTATGGTTTACACAATCGTCCATCAGAGCAGCTTATTCGTCGAACTATCGATAGATTTCGGACAACATTTTTTCTACTCGATGCAACAACAAGACAAAGAACTGTTCGTACAGAAGAAAATATCGCTGCTGTAAGTCATAGTTTTAATGATGATCCAGATTTGTCAATTCGTCGACGTTCACAACAAGTTGGACGAAAAAAAGTTAACAAGTTAGACTCTGTGCATCCACCAAATGGAAAATTTTGCATAAAGATCTTGGTCTACACCCATACAAGATCCAACTGGTTCAAGAACTGACGCCACTTGACCATAATAAGCGTCGTTTGTAGGCTGATTGGGTCCTAGAACAGCTTGAAGTTGATCCACTTTTTTACCGTTAAATTGTGTTTAGTAATGAAGCACATTCCTGACTGAGCGGCTATGTAAACAAGCAATTGCCGTATATGGAGTGAAAACAATACTCAAGAAATTCTGCAGGTTCCATTGCATCCTGAAAAATGCACTGTATGGTGTGCTTTACACGCTGGAGGCATTATCGGTCCATACTTTGTTATAGTGAATGGTGCTCCTTACAGATCGATGATCAATAACTATTTGTTTCAAAATTTGAATGGTATCGAACCAGAAGTGTTTTGGTTCCAACAAGATGGTGCTACAACTCATGCTGCTACCGTAACAATTGATTTGTTGAAAGAAAGATTTGTCGATAACATTATGTCGAGAAATGGTCCAATTGATTGCCCTCCAAGATCATGCGACATAACACCACTGGATTGTTTTCTTTGGGGTTATGTCAAGTCATTGGTTTATGCTGATAAACCAGAACAATAGACGCTTTAGAAGCCAACATAACTCGTGTTATTGATTAAATAAAGCCTGAATTACTCGAAAAAGTGGTCCAAAATTGGTCTGATCGAATGTGGTTCCTCAGAGCTAGTCGTGGTGAACACATGCTGGAAATTATTTTCAAAACATTAATGTCATAAATTTATCTTTCAAATAAAAAGAAATTTGGCTTCAATCTTAATTTAAATGTGTTTTATTACGATTAAAGTTCTATCACTCTAAAAAACACCAGATACTACGTACTTCCAAGAGTTTTTTGAGAGATTTTTGAATTGAGGTGATTTAGAAGAATTTCCTAAGTTAATGTTGTGGGATTTGTTTTTCATAATCTTGGTATGGAACAGTTCTTTCTCCACTCGATCATATACCTACATTTTCTTCGAAATCTTCTATCTCCTTTGGATGCCGTGTGGTGAATACTAATTGTATGTGTCTACTACAAAAACAGGTTTTTTAAGGCTTTTATTTTATTTTGTTTTCAAAAAGTTTTCAAGGAATATCATAAAATTTAAATGACTGGACTATGACTCGAGCAGTGTTGCGCGCTACTGAACCCACAGCACCAATCCTACGTTAAAGTTTGAATTAACCACTCAGTTGTAAAATAACGATAAGAAGTCCAATGCAAAATGTTGTCAAGATCGTGGGTGATATGAAGAACTGCGCGAAAGTTCTTCACTTTACTTTAGTTGTTTTCACTACTTACTTATTAGGAGTACAAATAAGTTTCCGCCGTTTTTTAACACAAATTTAATATTATTATTAAACGATGTGAGACTGCTTGCTGAGTGACTTCTAATGTTAGAGCAAGTTCTTTTTGTGTTTGAGATGAATGTTCCTCCAATAATTCCTCCAATTCTGCATCCTCGTAAATTTTTGGCCTTCCACTGCGATCTTTGTCTTCTACGTCGAAATCACCGTTTTTAAACTTTTGGAAACAACACGTTCTCTCACTCAAAGCACCCTCACCATATGCTTCTACGAGCAAATTTCTATAAATTAAAGAAGTAAACTAATATTTCCCGCAAATGATGCTTACTTGGCTCACATTTTGACATTTTCAACTCATAAAAATTATATTTTGCCAATATAAAATCAATGATATTAATAAGTTATGTTCTTGAATGTCCAAACTATTTTTTGAGCCGGTTATCATCTGCGAAAGCTATCCGAAACTCCGTGCCGCGCCATCTACAATAAAACGGCGGAAACTTATTTGTACTCCTAATATTTCAATGAGTGCGGACAGCTCAGTGGTAGAGCATAGGGATCGTGACCGGAAGGTCTGGGTTCTAATTCTGTTCAGGTGAAAAAGAAATTTTCTAGTTGGACGGATGTCTGCCACCATTTCACTGTCAAAAATTAACAGTGCTGTGACCTGAAGTGGCGCAAGATCGCAGTAACAAAGCCTACCCAGAACACAACTGAACTAACTCGCACATGCTGGAAAAGCTCCTGAGGAATCTTCACAGAAGATCTAGGAGTATCAAGATAATAATTATAATAATTCTAATTGTTAATTTTGAACCCACAGAATAAAGTTTGAACATGCATCATCTTGGTTTATGTCTCAATATTGATAAGTTTCTGTCCAGCTTTTTCGAAGACGTGTCACGCAGACAGACATTGTTATATTAGAGAATGCTGAAAATTTCTGCAAGCATCACGAGAAATTTTTTGCTCTTCGAGTTATGATTTATGATAATAATAAATCAGAATTAATAAATACCAATGCAATTTTTTATCACAGATATCGATTAGCTCTCGTTCATATCGCAAACTTACTAGGTCTTTATATCTCAAATCTACACATTTCAAACCGCTACAAGATCTGTCCAAATCGGAATTCAAATAAAATAACTCATCTCGATAGATTTTAATTGGAATCGGAGATTGACAGTTATGATAGTGCACAACGCAGAAGGCAAATACAACTTCTTAGTCTTGTCAGTGGTAGTTGTTCTCGGGTTATCGATATATCGAACACAGATCCACGCCATTTCTTATGATTGATGATGTTTCTTAGGAGGTTGTAATAGCGAATAAAATTGTATTATCAAGCGTGAACAATTTGGTTTTTTGCTTCCATGAGGTGAATTTCGGAAACAGCATTTCAAACAAACATGTAGGCAATATATCGATAGTGATAAAATCCGTTACAAAAACTATTCAAGAAACAAGAAGTCAGTTGCTAAAAATGATGAATATATGACTCGTAACTCGTACGTTATAGTTGTGTATTTCAATAAATAAAATGACTGATTTGATTATATCCAAATGCGTAAAGTAAATTTATTGAGATTTCTGTGAATTCGAGCTTATATGTGAACATAATTGGAGCACTAATCGTCATGACAATCAACCACAGAAAAGTAATCCCAACAATGATCTTTTTGTGAATCTACAGGCTTTTTCCGAAGAGAACGATTAGACACGACCTATCGTCGTAAATTTCGTTCTGGTTCATTTGACCTACCGGATAATTGAACTACCAGAAAAAATTGCATCTGTCGATTATGTTGATCCGAATGTTGGCTATCCTACGTTCTAGTTGGATTTTATTGGCTGCTGCTGATAGGGAAAGTTGTTGTGTTCATATTATACCAGGTTTTTAGCTTATTTCATCAATAACACGAGTTATGTTGGCTTCCAAAGCGTCTATTGTTTCTGGTTTATCAGCATAAACCAATAACTTGACATAATCCAAAGAAAATAATCCAGTGGAGTTATGTCGCATGATCTTGGAGGCCAATTAATTGGATCATATCTCGAAATAATGTTATCGCCAAAATTATTTATTTAAATATTTCAATATTAGCCTTCTACATATTTAATTTCAAAAAATTATATTCAATAGTTATAATTTCAGGAATTAAATTAATATACTGTCATATATCAAACGACATATAGAATAAACATTCATTATAAGACATCCAAATGATATAACAAAATCCAATAAATAAAAATTGTTAACCAAAATTCTATAAACTAAATATTTTGAATAGACAAAAATTTTGTTTCTGCTGATCAATCTTATGGAAACAAATATCTTTCGAAAATGTTTAACATAATCTTATGAATTTCATCATAAAACTATCTTACTTAGAATATTCAATATTATTGGATATCTAACTAAGTTATTTGATTGATTTTATATTTTATTGAATATGAATTATTTGAATACTGACGAAGCAACGTCTCTCTTAAAACTTGTTTTTCAGTAATGTTTTTACATATCTTTAGATTTTATAGAAAATAACTTAGTTAGATATGCAATAATATTGAATATTCTAAGTAAGATAGTTTTATGATGAAATTCTTCAGATTATGCTAAACATTTTTGAAAGATATTTGTTTTCATAAGATTGATCAGCAGAAACAAAATTGTCTATACAAAATATTTAATTTATAGAATTTTGGGTAACAGTTTTTATTTATTGGATTTTGTTATATCATTTGGATGTCTTATAATGAATGTTTATTCTATATGTCGTTTGATATAAGTGGTACTTATATGACATTATTTCAATTTAATTCCTGAAGTTATAATTATTAAACATAATTTTTTGAAATTAAATATGTGGAAGGCTAATATTAAAATATTTAAATAATTTTATATACCTTCTATCAAGTATTAACCTCTTTTTATGTTATCGCCAAGTCTTTCTTTCAATAAATCAATTGTTACGGTAGCAGCATGATGTGTAGCACCATCTTGTTGGAACCAAAATACTTCTGGGTCGATACCATTCAACTTTTGAAACGAATAATCATTGATCATCGATCTGTAACGAGCACCATTCACTGCAACAATAGCTCCAGCATCGTTTTTAAAGAAATATGGATCGATGATGCCTCCAGCGTGTAAAGTACACCATACAGTGCATTTTTCAGGATGCAATGGGACCTGCAGAACTTCTTGAGAATTGTTTTCACTCCATATACGGCAATTTTGCTTGTTTACATAGCCGTTCAACCAGAAATGGGCTTCATCACTAAACACAATTTTAAGATATAAAAGTGGATCAACTTCAAGCTGTTCTAGGGCCCCATCAGCAAACAAACGACGCTTATTATGGTCAAGTGACTTTAGTTCTTGAACCACTTGGATCTTGTCGAACTTGTTGTGAACGTCGATGAATAGACAAATCTGGATCATCATTAACACTATGACTTACAGCAGCGATATTTTCTTTTGTACGTACAGTTCTTTATCTTGTTGTTGCATCGAGTAGAGAATATTGTCCGAAATGTTTCGATAGTTCGAGGAATAAGCTGCTCTGATGGACGATTAAACCATAAATTTCACGAAGTGCTTTATAAGTATGGCGAATAGAACACTGATTTCGAAAATAAATTTCAATTATTTTTAAACGTTGCGGCGTTAGTCTTTCCATGATAATTGGTCAATGCTTAGTGACCAGAAATGTCAAAACAACATGGCTTCTACCTTCTGTCAAATCACAGTTATCCCTATCGAAAGTTCTATAACCCTAAAAAAAACACCCGATTCAGTAAAGAGTGGATCATCTAGAGTTCTTATTTTGAAGTAGTGGTTATTTCAAGACTTGCAACCTTTCATATCATTCGTGTTTTGACAGGAAAATTTATTTAATATTTGACATTGAGGAAATCTTTTTCATTTAGAGCCGATCAAAAAGGTTGATTTTAAATGGCCCTCTCCTTCTTAAGTCTACAAAACGCGGGTCATTGTGTCTTCAGCGATAAAGTAGGGGTAGAAAACAAATAAATTTTTTATTTATTCCATTTCAAATTCAACTATCACAATATAGCGGACTACTTCATGCAATTCTCTTCCATGTTTTGGAAATCCTTACAATTGATATTCATTCGGTTATTGATTTACACTTTCTTGAAATCTTCAGCTATTTCATCTAAAGTTCTCAATATACTGAAAAATTATCTTGTACTTCAAGTGAACTAACTTTCAACCTCTCGAAGTACTACCAGGAAAATGAAATCTCTTCTCGCGAAATCAAAGTCATATTTTCAGTCAACCTACCCCCAGTTTAATCCCATAATAAAGGATTTCTACCCTTCTTATTATGAAAATCTCAGCTGCTGATCATTATTCATCAAAAATTCTCCAAAACATGTTGTTGCAATAAATCAGGAGCTCAGCTTTATTTTATCCAGATTTCATCCAATAATCTTTCATTGTCTAGTCTACTCCCCTATTGATTTAATCTGCTCTATTATCGATTTGCGACGTCCAATATGGCACACTCCCCTAAGATTCATAAATAACATCAAAGCAAACGAAACGCAAGTATGGGAGAACTGATTCTGTTTACACATGAATGACAACGGGAATCTGGACACTTTGTTCATTCAGAGAAGGCATTATGAAAAAGATATCATATAGAGCACCCTTTTTTGCAACCGTGCCAGAGCGCTTATCATATCGCTTGTCTTTTGTACGATAAAATATATCAAAAGAAAGAACTTACAGATTTCGAAACTTCAGGAATCCACTTGGCTCAAAGTGGAAGATGAAGGTTAGAAAATAAGGCTTCAAGTAATCATTATATTATTAGAAATTAAAATCAGAATTAATATTGGTATAGAAAAACATTTGTTTTTCATTTATTATCTTGTATACATACACACATCGTCAAAAATCTTGTCCTTTTTTTCAAGAAATAAACAATGTATGTTCTGGAAATTAGATGAATATTTTCCTCAGTTTCAACTGCAATATATTTGTTTGTTACTTTTTGCTTTATGCAAGATGAGACAAAATAAGAAAAATCAGGAGAAATTAAAATTTATCGATTATTTATTTTTGTTCAATTATAGTTATTCCACAACTGAATCCAAATTCAATAGTCCGTATTACCACCTCTTCTTTCAATCAACTTTCAATACCGCTAGGCAGCTCACGAATCAAGTCATTAATGAAATTTTCAGGCATTGCGTTCCATTCTTCCTGAAGGGCTAAAATTTTCAGGTATATCGTTCCTGAAGGGCTAAACTCAATTCCTGAAAAGTTGAAGGTGGGTTTTGGCGATTGTATAGTGCTCTCCCTAAGTAATCCCAATCGTGCTAAGTTGGGTTCATGCCTGGTGAGTTTGCTGGTCAGTTCATTCTCTGGATATTGTTCTCTTGAAGAATGTTTTGAACCCTTCGTGTGCGGTGTGATGAGGCGTTATCATCCTGATAAATGAAATTATCCCCAAATTCGTTTCGCAGAGAAACAACATTGGTTCAATGATGTTTTCTACGTAGATGGCACCAGTCATTGTTCGTTCAACGATAATAAGAGTGGTACGGCGACCGAACATAATACACCCCAGCACATTTGACAAGAGCATTCGATTGTGTCAATCATGAAAAGCTTCTGCGCAAGTTGGAATGTATGGGCATAAGATGAGGCATTGGATCTGATGAGTTCCTACCTTGAAGATCGCTACCAGATAGTAATTTGGAACGCAAGCGGTCTTCAAGAATGAAAATTAGTACAGGAGTGCCATAGGGATCGGTGCTGGGACCGACTTTATTCACAAATTTTTATATTAATAATAGATGATCTGGTGTGTAATACTGCTGCAGATGATGAAACCCTCTTTGCTGATGACACATCATTCCTGAATAAAGCGAAGAATAGAAATTTGCTACTGAACAAGTCAGAGGAAACTGTGAAGGTCGCTGTAGAGTTCAATGTAAATAACATGAAAGTAAATCCAGAGAAAACACAACAGCTGCTTGTGAGCACAAAGTACCAAAACCTGGAAAGCATTTCAATACTCGGAGTGTCAATTAGCGCAAATTTACTAGGAAGAAACATATAAATGAAGTATGCCACAAGCTCTCTACGGTGTTATTCGCAATACAGCGAATAAAAAGCATACTCGCAGAAAAAGAGGCGGTACTTGCTTAATATGCACAATTTCACTGCAGAATGACCTACCCTATGGAGCGCATCTTCAGATGCTGGAGGAATTTTTCTGAAACAGAAAAAGGCCATAAGATTGATAGCAGGAGTGGGCCAGACCACTAGCTGTAGACCTCTTTTCAAGCAATATGGTATACTTACCTTTAATGCTGCTATATCCTTGAATGCCTTATGTATATACACAAGAATAAGAACACTTTCCAAAAACACTCAGCGGTTCACAATCATGAAACAAGATCAAGAAATAATTTCATGGCTCCACGTCATAGACTGAAGAGAACACGTATATTCAATTCAATTTAAGTCTAATAATTTTTATATTTTAACTTCAAGAAATTTTAAATTTCACCTTATATCAGTTATTGTTATTAATTAACTATTATTTTATTCATATATATTGCTTTTATTTATACATATATGTATATTATCATAAATATGTACATGACATTCCCTGTAAAATTTTGAGGGTGATTAATAATATATTAAATTATTATTATTATTGTTGATCTGCCTTGAAAGGGCACAACTTCCCGGGCGAAATTGAGTCGCTCTACTCTGCCTGAACCTCACCAAACTCTTTCTTGTCGACTATCACTTTGTAAACCGAATCATGACTCGTACGAAAAAAGTACGTTGCGCCATTGTGGTAAAAGCCAGGATGGTGTACTGCCCATTGCCGACGGGTAGCTCTATGTCTAGATGATGGCCGAGGTACTCTTAAATGTCTTCTTGCCCTATAATCCGAGAAATGCAACACTCTCTTCATGGTACTGGTTGAGACTTCCCGTCTATAGGTCCTCAAAAAATGACTTCGAAGGAACCGTTCGATTCCTTCGAGTATAATTTGCGATATAATGCAGATGTTACTCTGAATCGACCAGGCACCGGTCTCCGGGCAACGCTACACTGTCGGTTTCCAGGAAAACTCAAAAGAGATTTCATAATTGACGAATTAATCCGAAATATTATGCCGTCATACGTATGTCAAGATTATTCGCAATTTTCAGACAACTCTAACATTAAGAATTAAATACTATATAATAACAAGATTCTAAATTCACCAATTCGAGAAACTTCAGAATAAAAACCCAAACACAGTCAGGTGTTAGCAATTACTATGACAATAATAAGTAGTAGTTGCAGATCTCTGTTGCCTTTTCGAGTTTGAGTTTAGAATTGTAATACAGATATAGGTTACACTGCCTCGATTTGTAGAACTTTCTATTTCCGTAGCTAACACTCCTTTCAATGACATTTGGTACCGATCAGCCGAATTAATTTAAATGATGAAAAAAATGTACAGTAGTGTACCCAAGTGAGAACCTTGTGGAATTCCAGAGTGAGCGCTGTAACCCTGAGGGGCAATTCCTATATCGAATGGAATAGTATAGTAGTAGAATAGGATAGTATAGAGCAGAAAATATAAGCTTGATCAAGCATAATGAGAAACATTTCTGTATTTATTTCATATTAGATGAAGATTTTTTTTAACAGGGTGATAATAGAAATTTACTCCAAAAGTTTTCAATTTCTCCTTTTTTTTTATTTATCTGGTATTTATATTTTTGGTACGTTGCTGTCCTATTTTTCCTATACATTCATCCCTCGCCTTCTTTACTGACAGCGAATCGAAGTCTATACAAAGAACTTGTTCTTATTCATTCATTAATAAGAAGGAGACAGAATAAACTGAATCTGCAACTAAGAGTAAGACTGCAAACATCAGGCCAGGTAATAGGCATCAATTTTCCATCTGTCATATCTTTTTTTGAGGGAATTAAGTGCTTCAGATTAGTAGATCGGTCTTAGGATTGTAACTGAATGACGATACTTTTCGAAATGTTTTGTGAGTGTCTAAAGCTTCGGTGGCTTTGTTTCAAGCAATGCGGTGGAAGGTTATTGTTGAGAATATATAAGTTCTTCAGCCTCAGCTGAGGTGATCCCTCAGTACAAGAATGAAGTCGAGGTATTAAGGCAGTTATTCATTGTTGCTAAGATTTAGAGGACTGTAATATAGACAAATAGTCCATCGCTGGACAGACTACTACAACACATTGTGATCATTTCGTCAGGCATCAACAGGCTAGTCTGACTACTCCAATGTGGGTCTAAAGTTGGTTTTAAGGAGAAGCCCGTAGGTTTTGTGTTTACGTCCATGGAATAACTTGTGAAGTATGTCATTTGTATGGCTTTTTACAGATGTTTCAGATATGATCTTGCCAAATTCATATCTGTTATATCGGGGTTGTAGTATTTCAGAACAGGTCGAATCGAGGCAACATTTGTCCTTTAGCTTTGCAGAAGATTGTTCTTCCCTATATGAACTGCATCTACTCCTCTGAATTGAGGGGTACTAAAATCCAAATTTTTTTGTTTTGACAATGAGTAGGAAGAATGGGTATACAGCTGAAATAAATGAATAATAAATAACTTTCACTTCATTTAAGTCGTGTAGCTCTATGCACTAATGTATCCCTTCGAATTACTGATGGTGATATTTTATTATCGCACCAACAAGATCTAGTAAATCTAGCGTGACGCAAAAAAGTCAGATTGATATTTATTATCAGAGTCTAGCCCCTACTCTCCTAATCGGGAATGCATTCAATGAAACGAAAATATATCCGGCGGATGCAGCATTAGTTTCGGTCAGCAGAAAGAGCCTTCGACATTGCTGGTATCGATTTGGGGACAATCCTGCGATATCTTCATTCATGAAAATTGTCTGGGGAACCTCGGTGGATGGAAGAAACAGATTATTTCTCCATCAATTGCGGGAATTGCCACTTATGAAAAAATGAAGCAATTAAGGGAATATGTGATTGGCACAAATTCATCTTCAACTTGCAATCTGTGCTTCTTCAATATATACACCGTCAAAAGTCTTGCCACTCTAGGTTTCTCAAGAAATAAACAATCCATGTTCTGGAAATGAGTTGAATATTTTCCTTCATTTCAACTGCAATATATTTGATAGAAATTCATCATTTGTTACTCCTTGCTTTATCGATGACACAAAATAGGAAAAATTAGAAAAAATCTAAATTTATCGATTATTTCTTTTTGGTTAATTGTAGTTATTCCTCAACTGAATACAAATTCAATAGTTCGTATTACCACCTCTTCTGTCAATCAACTGCCCATATGCCTAGGCATCCCACGAATCAAATCATTCTTGAAATTTTCAGGCGTATCGTTCCTGAAGGGCTAAACTCAATTCCTGAAAATTTGAATGTGAGTTTTGGCGATTGGATATTGCTTTTCCTAAGTAATCCCATACGTGCTCAATTGGATTCATGTCTGGTGAGTTTTCTGGATATTGTTCTATTGAAGAATGTTTTGAACCCTTCGTGTGTGATGGCAACAGTCATTGTTCGTTTAACGATAATAAGTGGGGTACAGCGACCAAACATTAGACCCCACCAGCATATTATTGATCCGCTTTGAAAGGGTACAACTCGCTCTAGTCTGCCTGGACCTCTCCAAACCCTTTCTCGTCGACAATCACTTTGTCAACCGAATTGTGACTCGTACGAAAAAAGTACGTTGCGCAATTGTGGTAGAAGCCAGTCTTGCTGGGGTTCTACCCATTGCCGACGGGTAGCTTTATGTCTTGGTGATAGCCAAGGTACTCTTAAAGGTATTCTTGCCCTTAAATTTGAGGAATGCAACCGTCTTCTTATGGTACTGGTTAAGACTACCCGTCTATAGGTCCTCAAAAAACGACTTCGAAGAAACCTTTCGATTCCTTCGAGTAAAATTTGCGATATAATGGCCTTCCCAGAGATGTTACTCTGGGCCGATGGGGCACAGGTCTTCGGGCAACGCTTCCGGTTTCCAGGAAAAGGGCAACTATACGCCTAACTGAAGTCCGTGGAATATTCAAACGTTCGAAATCTGGTGGCTCTACAAAGCTTCTTGATGTAGGGCTATTATTCTTGCCCGGTCAAACTAAGACATTGGATACCCCTGCATTTTCCACGGAATATTCTCAATATTACAATTCTCGTTATTCGCTGAAAACTGTCGAATACACCTGTATTCTCCCGAACAAGAAACATTTTTTTGTAGTTTATTGTTTTCATTTAAGTGATAAGATAGTGAAGATTCCAAACACAAAAACTTATCATGTTATTTGAATAGTTTAATAATAGCCTCCTACATATTAAATTTCAAAAAATTATATTTAATAATTATGACTTGAGGAATTAAATTAAATTGATATCATATAAGTACAACTTTTATCAAACGACATATAAAATAAACATTCATTATAAGACGTCTAAATGATATAACAAAATCCATTAAATAAGAATTGTTAACCAAAATTCTATAAATTGATAAATATTTTGAGTAGACAAAATTTTGTTTCTGCTGATCAATCTAATGAAAACAAATATCTTTCAGAAATATTTAACATAATCTTAAGAAATTCATCATGAAACTATCTTACTTAGAATATTCAATATTATTGGATATCTAACTAAGTCACTTTCTATAAAATCCCAAGATATGTAAAAACATTACTGAAAAACAAGTTTTAAGGGACTTTGCTTCGTCAGTACTCAAATAATTCATATTCAATAAAATAGAACATCAATCAACAACAAATATTTACTCACCCTTCAACAATTTAGAAAACTTCTGGTAAATGAATACTGAAAAATTTAAATGGAGTGTAATGTTGTTGATTGATGTTATATTTTATTGAATTTGAATTAATTGAGTACTGACGAAGCAAAGTCTCTCTTAAAACTTGTTTTTTAGTTATGTTTTCACATATCTTGAGATTTTAAATAAATAATTCTGTGGTTTACCCTTGATCTAAAAGATTGAAAGACAATTTAACGGCCTCTGTTATATTACAAGGACAATCTGTATAAAGAATGTTAGAGAAACCAAATAATTATATATTATGAATAAAATAACATAAATAGAGGTTAATACTTGATAGAAGGTATATAAAATTATTTAAATATTTTAATATCAGCCCTCTACATATTTAATTAAAAAAAATTATATTTAATAATTATTGAATATAAATTAGTCCTTGTGCTATAACAGAGGCCGTTAAATTGTCTTTCAATCTTTTAGATCAAGGGTAAACCACAGAATTATTTATTTGTAGTTAACATTACACTCCATTTAAATTTTTCAGTATTCATTTACCAGAAGTTTTCTAAATTGTTGAAGGGTGAGAAAATATTTGTTGTTGATTGATGTTATATTTTATTGAATATGAATCAGTAATGTTTTTGCATATCTTGAGATTTTATAGAAAGTAACTTAGTTAGATATCCAATAATATTGAATATTCTTAGTAAGATAGTTTTACGATGAAATTATTGAGATTATGTTAAACATTTCTGAAAGATTTTTGTTTCATAAGATTGATCAGCAGAAACGAAATTTTGTTTACTCAAAATATTTAATTTAGAGGATTTTGGTTAACAATTTTTATTTATTGGATTTTGTTATATCATTTGGATGTCTTATGAATGTTTATTGTCGTTGGATATAAGTGGTACTTATATGACATTAATTTAATTTAATTCCTGAAGTTATATTTATTAAATATGATTTTTTTAACTATATATTAAAACAGTAATTGCCATGGCAACGAACCACAGATGTGCGTGACGTCACGCAGTGCTAACTTCCAGACGCGCAGGATCCCGACGGGCGAAGCCCGACGCCTGGATATCGTTGCGGACCGAAGGTCCGCACTTCCCTCTAGACCGGTTTACCGTTCCCGTTCCGGGATGACCCTCCATTCCCGAGATACAGGCGGATAAAGTTCGGGAATTTTCCCGCGCACTCCAACAAGCCCCGCCCACCGTAACCTCGACCCGTTTCTGTGGTGTACGTATAGGGGCGATCCGCGAAGTCAAGTACGGAGACCGTCCGAAAATTTTCGGACCGTCGGAAAAAACGGATATATCTAGCGACGGGCGAAGCCCGTCGTGAAAATACCCATTCGGATCGAAGGTCCGATAGACCCGCTACCCGTTAAAGCCCCTATATTTCGCGGATTACTTTCCGTCGCTACGATACGAGCGGATGATAATTTCCGGACTTTTCCCGCCCTCACCAAACGGGTACCGCCTTACGCGTATGCCGCGTAGGGATGACCAAACGGGGGTGACCAAAGACGGAATTTCAACGAAAAGTAGATCCCACCTAAAATTATAGAAAATTATTAAAAAAAATTGGTTTTTTCGAGGTGGATCGATCGAAAAATATAGATCAATCGACTCTACTCGTATGAAATTAAATATGTAGAAGGCTAATATTTAAATATTTAAATAATTTTATATACCTTCTATCTAGTATTAATCTCTATTTATGTTATTGTCGTGTTACATTCAACAAGTTGAGAGTTGATAGGGGGGCCAAAACTTTTGACGATGTGTGTATATAAATCAAATATTAAGATATCAAGAAAATATCAAGTTGATTCATATGAAATAATTTTCAATATCAGGAAAAAATGCTTCACTTTATTACATTAAACGTATATATAGACATGTATCAACACAACCTCTATATGTTTTTCGAAACTTCGAAAAACATCTTTGTTAACTTTTTTCGGAAAATATAATTTTAGTGATCCAAACTGTATATCTTGTACCAGTGAAGTTCATCACTATGGACGAAACGTACGTCAGTATCAGTAAAATTTAGTAGAAATAGAATCAGGCGTTTCATTTGTAATGTCAATTATGAACAATTTCTAACAAGCGTCGGCCAAATCAATTCAATTGGGAATAATTACCATCTAACACACACACTACATCTAACTAGATGATTGTATCAGCACCTAGTTACCATTGACAAATAGATACGTGACGTCATGATCAATCTCTATGCGTTAAGCGTCAACCAGTCTCTTCTTCAATAAGATATTTCATTTGTTATAATAAATTCTTTCAATTCACCAATTCCACATTTTTGAGTGAAATGAATGTTCACATTTTATGTTATTGCAGTTTCGAAGTATTACTTAATCTTCACATGACTGATAACTCAACAAAATAATTTGAAATACAAATTTTTATTGTTAAACTCACAACAATTGTTTCGCTATCACAGTAGCATCATCAGGTAAGATCACATTTTGAATAACTAAGCTTGTTTCCGAAATCCGTGGCTATTTATATTACAGTAACTACAATAAATTTTTATTAGGCACTAAAACCCAAAAAAGGGTCCCTGCAAATTCCAGCTTATCTGAATATATTTAACAGAGGTGAGCTATTTAAATCTATTTGTTCGTTAAGTAATATTCCAATTTTATTATGTTTATTTATTTCTAGGGATTCTAACAGATTTAAGGCATAACTTTTGCTTTCTATATGTAGAATTTCAAAGTTATGGTTGAAATTATGTCCTGTTTCTAACAAATGGTTGGAATATGTGGAATTGCTTTTATTGTTGAGGAAACTCTTCAAATGTTCACACATCCTATGACGGAACGTTCTTCCAGTTTGACCTATGTAAATTTTAGGGCAATCACCGCAGGTTAACTTATAAATCCCAGATTTATTATCCTTATGTGTGTAGTCTTTATTATTTTTGATAAATTTACTCAAGTTTAAATTAGTTTTGAATGAAGTTCTCAAATTATATTTATTTTTGAGGTATGTAGCAATTTTCTCAGAAATACCTTCAGTGTAATTTAAGGAAATGTATTTAAATTTTTTTTTGTGTTTCCTAATATAAAAGAAAATTTTAAATACATTTCCTTATATTACACTAAAGGTATTTCTGAGAAAATTGCTACATACCTCAAAAATAAATATAATTTGAGAACTTCATTCAAAACTAATTTAAACTTGAGTAAATTTATCAAAAATAATAAAGACTACACACATAAGGATGATAAATCTGGGTTCCTCAAAGCTAGTTGTGGTGGACATATGTCATAAAATTATCTTTCATAAAAGAAATTGGCTTCAATCTTAATTTAAATGTGTTTTATTTCAATTTAAAGTTCTATCACTCTAAAAGAGCACCAGTATAATAACTTCAGGTGAAACACAAAGTTAAATACTGCTTTTCATCATAAAAGTACTTATTTTTCATTACAGTTATTCTTCATCACCTGTTCCAATACATTCCACAGACAATTCCATCTGTCGATAGAACCTCGTATCGATCTTTGTTTGATGTCCTATTGTGAATCATAAAGAGAAATGAAGCTACATGATATACTAATCAATTTCGTCGGAAATTGGTAATAATCCTGATAATACGCTTATTACTTCATGAATTATACATCCATTCAGGGAATGTTGATGAACTGGCATCAATATCTATCCCCAGTGTAGTCCTAACAGCTCATTGCCATAATTCTGATGAATGTCTGTTGGCTAATTATGAATGACCGTATGAAATATGAGGCTAATGATGTATGACATTCCATAGAATCGAATTTTAATGAATCCTGATCCGGTTAATGTTTTGTTTTCTGTATAACGAGAACCAAGGTGGTTGTTACTAAACTTTGACTGAGCTAGTTACCAAAACCTTCAAGTTAAATATCAGAACTCAAAATTGACCCCAGCAATCTATGGCATTAGTTGTTCCTTATACTAGTGCGATAGATGTCCGACAGAAAAAATTGGATGTTTGTATTGTACTTCTGTAATAAGAAGAATGATTTATGTAGCATAATATAAATAGAGGTTAATTCTTGATAGAAGGTATATAAAATTATTTAAATATTTTAATATTAGCCTTCTACATATTTAATTTCAAGAAATTATATTCAATAATTATAACTTCAAGAATTAAATTCAAATAATGTCATATAAGTACCACTTATATCAAACGATATATTTAATAAACATTCATTATAAGACATCCAAATGATATAACAAAATCCAATAAATAAAAATTGTTAACCAAAATCCTATATATTAAATATTTTGAATAGAAAAAATTTTGTTTCTGCTGATCAATCTTATCTTTCAAAAATTTTTAACATAATCTGAAGAATTTCATCATAAAACTATCTTACTTAAAATATTCGATATTATTGGATATCTAACTAAGTTATTTTTTATAAAATCTAAAGATATGTAAAAACATTAGTGAAAAACAAGTTTTAAGAGAGACTTTGCTTCGTCAGTATTCAAATGATTCATATTCAATAAAATATAACATCAATCAACAAAAAATATTTACCCACCCTTTAACAATTTAGAAAACTTCTGGTAAATGAAGACTGAAAAATTTAAATGGAGTTGAAATGGAGGTTAACTACAAATGAATAGTTCTGTGGTTTACTCTTCATCTAAAAGATTGAAAGACAATTTAACGGCCTCTGCTATAGCACAAGGAATATCTGTATAAAGAATGTTAAGGAAACCAAATAATTATATATTATGAATAAAATAACATAAATAGAGGTTAATTCTTGATAGAATGTATATATAATTATTTAAATATTTCAATATTAGCCTTCTACATATTTAATTTCAAAAAATTATATTCAATAATTATAACTTCAAGAATTAAATTAAAAGTACCACTTATTTCAAACGACATATAAAATAAACATTCATTATAAGACATCCAAATGATATAACAAAATCCAATAAATGAAAATTGTTAACCAAAATCCTATATATTAAATATTTTGAATAGACAAAATTTTGTTTCTGATTTCGAATCAGAAAAAACTCTATAGAACAAACTGGCAAAAATGAATTTTCATCAAGTAAGAAACGATTCATTTGAATTCGAATTATCATATTTGAATAATAAACAAAATTTTTGTCATTTCGTGTGCTGAAATTTCCTTTACCCAAGAGTTCACCATGCACTTGTTTTCTCAGATTCCTCAGCTGTTGCTAAAAAATCAATACGAGGTAAAAATGCTCCCAAGAGACGATACATGGAAGCCCTTCGATATAAAAGCACGGAATCTGCTCGAATGTAGACACAACGTACCTTGTACAAATAAAAACCAGCAGGTCTCTAGACACAAAAAGTTTCGTGGGTGAAGAAGGGCCAGAAGGTGTTAATATATGGGAGAGAAGTGATGAGCGAGAGTCGCAAAGTTGCTACGATTGTGCCTGTTCTCACCACCAGTGGTAGATTTTGGTATCAGTTTCATTAGATTTGATTCAGGTTTAATTACAATATTTTTCAAAAATTCATCTACTGTTACAAGTTTCAAAAGTTTTCATTTTTCATTTGTTTCGGTCTCTACTTGACGGAAATTCATCTTATATGATTTAAAGTAGACCACTTAATTTCCGCTATACAGGGTGTCCCAATGAAAATTTGACCCCCTCCAGAATTCAGAAACGAAGAATTTTCGAAGATTTTAAAAAACAGGTCAACCTCTATTTTGAGGGAAACGATTTTCCATCATGAGTTTGTTTCGAAAAACCCACCCCTAAGAGATGTCGAGTGTTGATTACTTTGAAAGTTATTTATGTTCTATGCGCAACCCAGTTAAAAAAACTAAAATTAAGATGCAGAAACGAAGGACTGAAACACCTTTGAGAAAGAATCTTCAAAAAATAGTGTTTATTGTAGAGAATTTTATGCGTTTCCCACCATGAACGATAAGAAACTCGAATGTTTTTGAAGCAAAAACATTCAAAAACTCAAATCATTCTGCCATAAATAAACAAATTTGAAAATTTCAACTGCGATGTTTAGAGAACAGGAAAAATTTCTCAAATGAACCACATCCAATATCTACCCACTATTAAAAAATTTTAAGGGGTTGTTGCCATCCTTAGGTGGTTTTTTCAGAACAATGTCGTCATAGGAATTCTTCCTCCTTATTACAGAACATGAAAATTATTTTTGGATTCTTCAAAACTCTTAGGTTCTTGAGTTTGTGCGGTTCAACTGTCTCTTCATCATCATCTTTTGACAGTAAGTTCAAGTTACGTTATTTCGTGAATAATGAACAGATTTTGAAAATTTTACCTGGGTTGTTGACAGAACATGAATAACTTACAAACTAATCAACACTCGATATCTCTTCCGTATTCAAAAAATGTTTGGGGTTAATGGCACCTTCATGTGGCTGTTTTTTTCGGAACAAACTCATGATCAATATAAGAAAAACAAATGTTAACTTCCGCTATTTTATTGATTTACACGACAATTGTTTCGTGATACCATGACTTCATCAGGTTTGTATTTAAACTGAGGTATACAATGCAAAACATGACCTTAAATACACAGCTCTGGTAACAAAAAATAGAAGAGTGGAAAGAGATGGTATACAATTAATGAAAAATATTAAGTAGGGGGATCTATTTATATATATTTGATCATTCAATAAAATTTTTCTTTTATTATATCCATTGATCTCTAAAGTTTCTAACAGATTTAGTTTCTGACTTTTGTTTTCAATATGCAATATTTCATAGTTCATATTAAAATTATCGCCAGTCTCTAACAAATGGTTGGCATAAGTTGAATTCGGTTTATTATTAATGTAACATTTTTCATGTTCTCGTATCCTTGTTTGAAATGAACGGCCTGTCTGTCCCACATATACACATGGGCAATCACTACATGTTAATTTGTAAACTCCTGATTTTTTGTTTTTAGGAATGATGTCTTTATTATTTTTTATTAAACTGCCTAAAGAATCAATAGTTTTAAAAGAGATGTTATATTTTTCTTTTTTCTTTAAATATCTAGCAATCTTTTCAGATTTTTGGCCCATGCAAGTTAATGAAATAAATTTGGTTTCAAAGTTATAGTTGATCTGTATTTCGAAGCTTTAGTCTTTGAACACGTGAGAGATATAGGTTTATAGATTGGTTAACATACCCATGACGAAAGAAAATTTTGACAAAGAGTATAAAACGATTAAACAAATAGCTTTCAATAATGATTTTTCAAGTAACAAGCAAATTTATTTTCGATTATCACACAAATATAAATTGTAAACTAGCAAAATGTTCATTAATTATAATCTTTAGCACCCATGACACGTGGAAAACTAGCATTGCATAAAACTTTTCTGCTGCTTGCATTTCATGATCACCTTCACACATCTCTACATATTGTGGACACAAAGATGCGTCTCTCCTTCTGTAAATTTTTGGTCTTCTCACAATTATTTCTTCATCATTTGATGAAGAATTAGAGCTTGAATCAGCATTCAACATTTGGTGCAACATATTTCGTAGTACGCTAAAATCAAACACTGGGCAAATGTGACAGAGGAAAGTTATGTCCACTGTTTTCGTGTTTATCGAGCACCTGCGCAGTGTCGACCTTCTCGTTAAAGGACTTTTCCACCCGTAAAGGGCTGATTTTCTCACTTCAAGATAAAGGACTCTTTTAAGTTCCCTTTAACCTCAAAATTTGCTCATGAAACACGTTTTATCATTAAAGGAGACTTTTTGGGAAAAAGGAGGCCTTAATTTCGTTTATGAAACTGACCGTTAGACTTCGATATTGAACTTCATTTGTGCCCCTTCGACGTCCGGTGCCTACTCTTCTTCGATTTTGGGCATTATCAAACCACGCTTGACAACATCTCATGACAGTAGTTGTATTTATGTTCGTACGGTTAGCGATTTCTATAAATGACAACCCTGCCTCCCGTAGACCAATAATTCGACCTTTTTCTAATATTCACTCAGCTGGCGATAATTTCGTGTACACGTGCACTAAGCATTTGAACAACAACCAAACATCGAACATCCTCGAACAGCTGGTTTGTTGTGAAATTTAAAAAATTTGCAAAAAACGACTACATATTTAAGTAACAAAAAATGTTTACATGAGAAGACCTTCACGATTTTTTCCCCAAATTTCAATAATTTACTCCCTGCTATACTATCTATGTTTTACCAAAAAAAATTAAAATTTAAACAGCTCCTTCTGGGTGTTGCAGGTTCTTTGTCAGTTAGTATATTAATCAAGTCCCCTACTAAATGTGAAGACGTACCTTGGGCTCGTCCGATCAGTTCTACTGAAAATATCCTTATTTTTGCTATGATAGTTGGCGTTACCGCAACAATAAGATCTAATTCTTTAGTAACGATACAACAAGGGAGGAATTATTGGAGAAATAGAGCTACAACAAGATGAAAAATCCCATTAAAAGAATGTCCGAGGCAGATATCATATTCCTTTATTAATCCCTGAGTTTGTATTTGGATTATAATAAAATGATCTCTAGCTTTTACTTCAACACAATGTTTTTCTGTCAATTCAAAAAGAGTAGTCTTTCTACACATGTGAGGGAAAAAATGATGTGAATTAATTAACAAACGTAACCATGTTGATCAGGAATATTTCTAAGTCAAACATAATAAACAACGCTTAGCGACCGAATTATATGTAAAATTCGCTGAACGCATCCGTTACGAATAAACTTCACCATAGGATTTTCAACACATATGTTCAACAGTGCCAGATGTCAGGATACTTATGTCATTTCCTGAATTATTTATCTTCTGCACTGGCTCTCCAAGCAAATGTTGAAACTTATTCCGTTATTAATAGGATATCAGGTGTCCTTGCCTTTATTCCAATGGATATTTAATGAATAGGATCCTATTGCTTAGGCATATAAGACTTACCGAATCTCTTTGCATATTTATCTTGACGTCTTTGTAAAGGTTAAGAACTGTTTCAGCCGTTACTATTTGGTACTTGATCATAATTAAAACATTTTATTACTATTTTTAGATGTTTTACAATATGTGAGGTTTACATTTTTTGCAACTAGTTTCGAACTTTCGTTCATCTTCAGGCAACTGACCCCTAAGCACATGGTACAGGGTATTTTATGTAGATTCAGGTACAACGTAGTGATGGTAAAAAGTGAGAGTAAAAGGAATTTTGTCTCGACCAGATGTTAGAAAAAATGAAAATTTTTAGGTAATTATGAGGGTAGGATGTTATCTTAATGCATTGAAAATTTGGGAATTACATGGATCAATTTGATCATTCATTATCTCAAGAATATTTTCTGCACCAATTTATAAACTTCAATGGAATCCAGATAGTTCAACTTCGTTCCTTTTGATTCCACATGTAATATTTTTAGGTTGTCGATTGTTGGGAATATGCGTCCATTCTCGATGCAATGTGTTGCGACGGTGGAGCTTCTTTTATTTTTGGAGAAATCCATTCGATGTTCATTATACCTTGTATGAAATGAACGTCTTGTCTGACCAATATATCTTCTATTGCAGTTTGAACATGTTAACTCATAAACTCCTGATTTTAGTAAATTTTGGGTTGGATCCTTCGCATTGAATAACAGAGACGACAATTTATTTTCTGGTTTGAAAGCTATTTTGATTTCAAGATTTGTTATATTACTGGCTATTTTTCATGTCACCGAAGTACGAAAGAGAAATGAACTTTTGGGTTTTTTCTGTTTTAATAGAAGGGTAAATTTGGTTCATGGCTATTTGGGACATTTTGTGTTTGATTATTTTATCTATTATCTTATGAGTGAAACCATTGTTTGCGGCTATTGTTTTGATAGTATCAATTTCAACTTCACGGTTGTTCTTGGACAGGGGAAAAGGAAAGGCTCTATGGATCATCGATGGGTGTGATGAAATTTTTTGTGATTATGGGTGGTTTGAGTCTATGGAGATACATACATTCTGTCAAGAAAGTACTAGGAATTATCGATTTAAATCTGGCGGGGCAATGAGGCAGGTAAAACTTTTTTTTCCTAGGTTGGTACCACTGTCCTTAATTACTATGCCAAGTTTGAGCGGGATCTGTCAACTAGTGTGTTTGCAACAGCTGATTAAGTCAGTCGATGTCAGAGTGCGTGCCGATTTTTACTATGGGTGATTACGTTGAGCAAAGAATTTGTTCAAAGTTTTGTGTTGCAAATGAATTTTCGTGTGCCGATGCATTGAAAATGTTGCAAAAAGGCCTTTGGTGATAATACTCTATCGAAAACTCGTGCATATCAGTGGTACAGAGCCTTCAAGGACGGTCGTGAAGTGGTCGCCCATCGACGGCTTCGATCGAAGATAACGTCGATAAAATTAAGGAAAGGGTGCTGGAAAACCGTCGTACCATCTTGAGAGAGATAGCACATGATCTTAAGATATCCCACGAGTCCGCACGTACGATTTTGATTGATATTTTGGGCATGAGAAAGGTGGCCGCACGACTCGTACCGAAAGACCTGAATTTTCTTCAAAAACGTCATCGCGAACAGGTTGCTTCAGACATGCTGGATCGCTGTAATTCCGATTCTACATTCATGGAACGCATTATAACTGGTGATGAGACCTGGGTCTACGAGTACGATATGCAGACAAGCCAGCAATCATCGGAATGGGTGGCAAAAAATGAGCCGAAACCGAAAAAACCACGCCAAAGCCGCTCGAAAATGAAGGTGATGCTCATTGTTTTCTTCGATATCCGTGGCGTGGTGCACTACGAATTCGTTCCAGAGGGTCAGACGGTAAACAAGGAGTATTACCTAGGCGTTATGAAACGTTTGCGTGAGCGTATCCGTAAGAAGCGGCCAAATTTGTGGGCGAACACTTCATGGATTTTGCATGACGACAACGCGCATTCTCACCGAGCTACGATTGTGACTGACTTTCTCGCCAGAAACTCAACAAACGTGCTTCAGCAACCACCGTATTCGCCGGATTTGGCTCCCTGCGACTTTTTCCTCTTCCCAAAACTAAAATTGCCCCTTCGTGGCACCCGTTTTGAGTCGATTGAAGCCATAAAACAAAATTCGGCGCGAGAGCTAAAGTCCATCCCGGAAAGCGCCTATAAAAAATGTTTCGATAATTGGAAGTGCCGTTGGCATAGATGTATTGGAGCAAATGGAGCCTATTTTGAAGGCGACCCAATAAATTTTGACGATTAAATGTAAAAATGTTGTTTTAATTGAAAATTCCCGGTACTTGCTTGACAGAGTAGTATATCGGTTGTGAGTTTTCTGAACACGTTAAATTCAATTTTTCGGTTCGCATGTGATACTGATAGGTCTAAAAATGGTTTATAGTTATTCAGTTCTTTTTCTAACTTAAATTTTATTTTTCGGTGAAATTATTTATCAAATTCAGAAATTGTCCAAGTTGTCTAGATGTTCCAGATAATCAGGAAAATACATCATCTACAAATTGGTAGCAAAAGTGTATTATTATAGGTAATTTTGAAGTGAGAATTTTGTTTTCTATGTAATTCATGAAAATATCTGCGAATATTTGGAAACATCTACATCAAGACTCAATGATGTTGGGCATAGTGAAATTTTCTAATTTTTTGTCAATTCTATGTAGAATTATATTTGTTTTTTGAAGATTTAGAGCATGTTTTGAGAGATTTCTGAATTAACTTATTCGAATATTTAAATATATTAAATATTTCAAATAAATTATATTCTTTGAGAAGTCCTTAAGGTGTGTTCATGTTTTTAAAAGGCAATTGGTGTTCTTAAAGGTAAGATCAAAAACAAAATTTTGTCTCCTTTGAATATTTATTTATTAATTTTAATGACTTTCGTATATTTCTTGGTTTATTTATTCCATTTGACATTATATATTGAGTTTTGATTATATACGTCTATTAAACGTAAGCGGTACTTATTTAAGACATTAATTTAATTCTAAAAGTTTTTTGAATAAAATTTTTTTGAAATTAAAATTGTAGAAGACAAACATATTTTAATTTGTCTTGATATTCAAATTCTATGGAGTTTTTTATGGTATAATTTTGTGTGGAACAAGTGTTTGTTTCGAATATAGTGTTCAATTCTTTTTATAGTTTATAAGAGGGACTATTAACAAGGAATACTACTGGCCGAATAGGAATATTTTCTTTGAAGGTTTTCATTAGATCGTAAAGTTTTGGTGAGCTTGGATTCATATTTATGTAATAATATTTAGTTTTCTGTAAAAAGGGAGAAGTTATGTCGTTTAGAGTAGATTTTAAGATTTTTTGAATTTTAGGTGTTGGATCAACGGTAATTTCGAAAAGTTCTTGTGTTTCAATAAAGTTATTCATTTTCTCTATGTACTTCGATGTTGGGAGTGGCATCTGATTTAGCTGCTTTTGTGATAGTGAGTTCATTGTTTAATTTTTTCTTTCAAAGACTTTACTATTTTAAAACTATTGGGGTCTGATTTAGACGTGAAATTTTTGAGAATTTTGGGGCAATCGTGTCTATATTATTATCTAAGTATTTCAGTGCAATTGTTGCCTCTATCACAAGAATTTCCTTTGCATTGTTATTAATAATATTTGGTGAAAATTTGTGTCATTTTTCAAGAAAATTTCTTGGAAAATTTCTTAATTTGATTAATATCATTCGCCCAAAAATAAAATTCAAGTTAGAAGAAGAATTGAATAACCATATAACATTTTTAGACCTATCAGTATCACATTCAAACCGAAAAATTGAATTTAATGTGTTCAGAAAACGCACATCAACCGATTTATGTATCCTCATAGACTCAAAATACTCACAAAAAATTTCAGCCACCGGTCGATGATCCATAGAGCCTTTCCTTTTCCCCTGTCCAAGAACAACCATGAAGTTTAAATTGATACTATCAAAACAATAGCCGCAAACAATGGTTTCACTCATAAGATAATAGATGAAATAATCAAACACAAAATGTCCCAAATAGCCATGAACCAAATTTATCCTTCTACTAAAACAGAAAAAAGTCAAACTTCGGTGACATAGGTGAAAAAATAGCCAATAATATATGAAAACTTGATATCAAAATAGCTTTCAAAACAGAAAATAAATTGTCGTCTCTCTTAATGCGAAGGATCGGACCCCAAATTTACTAAAATCAGAAGTTTATGAGTTAACATGTTCAACTTGCGATACAAAATATATAGGTAAGACAGGACGTTCATTTTATACAAGGTATAATGAACATCGAATGGATTTCTCCAAAAATAAAAGAAGCTCGCAACACATTGCATCGGGAATGACCACATATTCCCAACAACCGACAACTTAAAAATATTACATGTGGAATCTAAAGAAACGAAGTTCAGCTATCTAGAGACCATCGAAGTTATAAATTGGTGCAGAAAAATATTCTTGAGATAATGAATGATCAAACTGATCTATGTTATTCCCAAATTTTCAATGCATTCAAATAACATCCTACCCTCATAAATACCGAAAAAATTTTATTTTTTCTAACATCTGGTCGAGACAAAATTCCTTTAATTCTCACTTTTTATCATCACTACGTTGTACCTGAGGCTACATAAAATACCCTTTACCATGTGCTCAGGGGTCAGTTACCGGAAGATGAACGAAAGTTCCAAACTAGTTGCAAAAATGTAAACCTTACATATTGTAAAACATAAAAATTGTTGGTAGTAAAACGTAGTAATGAAAATTTTGTTTCAATCTATATAAAGGCTTTTTCAATAAAAGATTTTATTTTGAATAGTCTGCTTTCTGACAATTGCCAAGTCAAAATTAAATTCGCTCCAAAACTTTTAATGTCCGTTAATACATTCGCAACTCCAGTGAAAATGTTCTGATAAATTTTGGCATCACGTATTTTTTGCAGTCCTCATCAATCGAGAATCAATATACAGAATAAACATCAAAGAGAATTTCTGGTCCTACAGTATTTATCCTACTGCAAGCAAACCACGATATATTCGATGTACATATTTGAAATTCCTAAAAGCATCCCTTGGGATGACAGAACTTCTCTTTTTGTCGGCCGCTTTCTTGATATGAAAGCTTGAAATAAATGTGAAAGCGTATCGTTTTTTGTCAAGTGCGGGGCCTGGGATCAGTGTCTGAGGTTACTAGATCTCGTGAAAAATGGATTCCATTTACGTTTTGACGGCTTTTTGCCTACCAGAATTGTTCTCCATGTGAAATTTTTTACATCATCTAATAAACAGGGCCTATAAATTCATGAAACAAAAGAAGCTTGCAAATTGTGGGGTTCAGACCGAAGTGATATATCTTATTGTTTATAGCGTATTTCCCGCTGTTCTAATGGGGTTGGGGGCGTGAATCTTTCGCGTGTTTACCCTTACCCTTCGTTATTTTTATTTCCCTCAAGTCTTATATTATTCGAGATTTTCTTTGTTGGGATTTCGGATTTAGAAGAAAAGAGGAAACATTCGTGTTTGGGTTTCGAATTTTCTTTGCAGGAAAAATTGAATAAACATTTTCTTTCCGTCGTGAAGAGGGATATTTTTCTCCTCAAATATTCAACGGGGCGTCGATGCAAATTCTTGTAGCACTTTTTATTTCATCGCCAGAGATTTGTAGGAATAAGGGAATATTTATTTATTTCCAACTACAATATGTAAGGATTTTCAGTAGGTCTGATTATTTTTCATGAAATTCATGGGGGTAAAAAATATATGGGGGCAAGATAGTGCGTCTTGAGAACTTTAGTAGAAGAAACGGGTTATCCATTTCATGGTCCTGATATATGACATATGTCGAACAGAACTGCGATCCGAAGCCTTATATGTTTAGTTGTAGGTTAGCCATTTAACAATGTGGATCGTTTTCCTACTGGTGAACATGAGAAAATTGTGGAAAGTTACTACAAAAACAATGATTCTGTACTAAGTACGTTTCGTGCTTACGGGCAGATTATGGTCGACATAATCGTCCAACTAAGCTTACAACTGGTAACACAGTGAAAAAATTCGAAGAGGCTGGATCTGTAACTGATGTCTTAAGGCCCATGCATCATCGAAATGCATGCCAGACAGAAAATGTTTTTACTTTGAGTGAAAGTGTTGAAGATTCGAATTTATAAATTCATCGGCGCGCACATTTGGGCACCTCTTATGGCGTATTTTACATCTGGATTTGAATCTCCATCCTTATAAGGTTCAGAAGACACAAGAACTAAAGTCAGCTGACATATGTCCACCACGACTAGCTCTGAGGAACCACATTCGACCAGACCAATTTTGGACCAATTTTTCGAGTAATTCAGGCCTTATATCATCAATAACACGAGTTATGTTGGCTTCCAAAGCGTCTTGTTTCTGCTTTATCAGCATAAATCAATGACTTGACACAACCTCAAAGAAAATAACCCAGTGGAGTTATGTCGCATGATCTTGGAGGCCAATTAATTGGACCATTTCTCGAAATAATATTATCGCCAAATCTTTCTTTCAATAAATCAATTGATACGGTAGCATCATATTGTTGAAAGGAAAACACTTCTGGGTCGATACCATTCAAATTTTGAAACAAATAATCATTGATCATCGATCTGTAACGAGCACCATTTGTAACATAAGCTCCAGCATCGTTTTTAAAGAAATATGGACCGATGATGCCTCCAGCGTGTAAAGCACACCATACAGTGCATATTTCAAAATGCAATGAAACCTGTGAACTTCTTGAGGATTGTTTTCACTTCATATATGGCAATTTACTTGTTTACATAGCCTTCAAGCTGTTCTAGGGCCCAATCAGCAAACAAACGACGCTTATTATGGTCAAGCAGCTCTAGTTCTCGAACTAGTTGGATCTTGTATGGGTGTAGACCAAAATCTTTACGCAAAACTTTCCATATGGTGGATGCACAGAGTTTAGCTTGTTGTGAACGTCGACGAATAGACAAATCTGGATCACCATCAACTCTATGACTTACAGCAGCGATATTTTCTTCTGTACGTACAGTTATTTGTCTTGTTGTTGTTGTTGCATCGGGTAGAGAAAATGTTGTCCGAAATCTACCGATAGTTCGACGAATAAGCTGCTCTGATGGACTATAGATTGCACGAAGTGCTCTATAAGTTTGGCGAATAGAGCACTGATTTTGAAAATAAATTTCAACAATAAACGTTGCTGCGGCGTGAGTCTTTCCATGATAATTGGTCAATGCTTACTGAACAGAAATGTTAATAGAACGTGGCTTCTACCTTCTGTCAAATCATTCTAAAAAAAAACACCCGATATATAAACTAAATCACCTACAATATATTTCTTCAAGATTATGGCGAATTAGAAATTTTTAATGGAGAAAGGTAGGGTCTGTATCATATTTACATAACAATGAACACAACCGAAATGGCCATTACATAGAGTGAATCCCCATTATTCAGGCAAAACTCCTACCCCCTATCAGACCATTCCTATAGTCTGGTATCTTCCTACGTTATATATTGATATATATCAACACAGTTTATGTGATTCTCTTTCCAACCATAAAAGGTTCTATCTACCCCCTCAGTTCCACGCACCCTATAACCACCTTAATTGTAATTTATGCGACGTGTCATCAAAGTATTTAACGATATTTCAGAGCAGTGGTAAAGGGGTGAGTTCTTCGACGATGATGCTTTGGAAATTATGGCCGTGTCAGTGAATTCCGCCATTAAACTGCTAGGTTGAACGACTTAATTGTTTCATTTGAATTTATTTTCGTTGTTGTTTTAGTGTTATAGCGTTGATGGTTTAGTAGTTGAAAAGAAATATGGAGTAATTGGAACTATACGGTGGTTTGAGGTAGTTTGGTAGGGGTTATGATGGCGGTAATTCAAATTTTATAGCTGTTACAAATACGAATTTTCCATACTACTTATATGACCTCAGCTGAAATACTGCACATTAATCTGATTTAATATTGAATGTGAGGAAGACATGAACCGAAGTGTTCATTATAAACTTTTATTTTTCATATTAGTAAAACACAATATTACTGTGATTGAGTTGGTGTCTGCTTGATGGAAGCTGATGCTCGACCATATGTTCATTTCAAAAAATTAATTATTTCGATTAGTAGATTCTTCAGACAAGCTGATCCACAAATGGCCGTGAGGACATTTCATTTTATTGAAATTTTCACGTAAATTTCTAACAGTTTGGGTAAAAGATTCAAATAAGATTTTAATATTTCTCAACTTCGTTCCAGCGTAAATCGACTTATTTCGTTATTGTCAAATAATAAAACAATTTTCTGTCAAAACACGAATGAGAAAAGTGACTCGAAAGAACAACTACTTCAAGATGCAAACTCTAGATGGCCCACCCTTTATATTGTGATATCATTTTATATTGATAAATTCGCTGAAAAATACGAACAGAAAGAAGGCCGAATTAACTGGAGATCCATCAAAAACAGCAAACTTCTTTATAACAGCCAGGCCAACATTAACAAAGAATATTCAAGAAGCTAAAAAAGTTGACAATTTCCAAGAAGTAGACAAATCTATCCGTTTAAGGAAAGTTACTAAAAATTAATTGTTAGAGATAATAAAGTTATTGAAAAATGAACATTCATATATGGAATCTTCCCAGATAAACCCAAGACGGCTGTCGTGAAACCAATTTATAAAAAAGGTGATATTCTTGACTATATCAACTTCAAGCTGTTCTAGGGCCCAATCAGCAAACTAACGATGCTTATTATGGTCAAGTGGCTTTAGTTCTTGAACCAGTTGGATCTTGTCCAACTTGTTGTGAACGTCGACGAATAGACAAATCTGGATAATCATCAACAATATGACTTACAGCAGCGATATTTTCTTCTGTACGTACAATTCTTTTTCTTGTTGTTGTTGCATCGAGTAGAGAAAATGTTGTCCGAAATCTATCGATAGTTCGACGAATAAGTTGCTCTATGGAAGATTATGTAAACCTTAACTTTCACGAAGTGCTCTATAAGTTTGGCGAATAGAATACTGATTTTGAAAATAAATTTCAACAATTTGTAAACGTTGTTGCGGCGTGAGTGTTTCCATGATAACTTGTCAATGTAACATGGCTTCTACCTTATGTCAAATCACAGTTATCTCTATCGTTTTATCACTCTAAAAAAAACACCCAATATGAATTTGATTGTGAAGAAAGAGCAATTATTGTAATTATTATTATTACTTTAATTTTGAATATGTGTTGTGAAAATTTCAGGATATTATTCTGAATTTAAAGTTCTTCAAGTTACTTCTATATAGCATCGACTCGCATTCCAATTTAGTTTGCACTTGAGACCACTTCCATGATCGACATGAGAACTCGCAGCTTATTGGACATTTTTTGGGTGCTCACACTAAGACAGTTAGTCAACTATTAACACTCAAACAAGACCTATTTACAGTTCGAAAAACTCCAGCAACTTTTATGCAAAAACCTGATTAAGAATCTGCGCCGCTAAAGACCATTTCCCCTATTACTTGAATGACGGCAATGAAACCGTCCGAAAAGTTGATGAAACACGACTAGAAAAAACATGAAATAAGGGCACAAAAAACGGGGTAGAGTCGAGGCCCGGGGTTAGCAATAATATTGCATATTTGGCTTTGATATTAAGTTCACTGGACCGCGAAAAATTCGAAACCATCGGCTATACATCGTCATGTTTTTGCAGACCATTTCCGTATCCATCGTTTAGCGTGTAGAGGTCCATACTGCGGTCGATGTTATTTTTAGGCGTATGGATTTTCACGGTTATAAACGTGAAAGATTTGAGAACGTTCTGTCCCTCGTTTTATGTAGGTACGGGTCACTGCATTAGTTGGGGAAATGGCTGAAGCCAAAGCGTTTGTATTCTTTTGCTTCGGCGTTTGTTATAGAAAATGGTCTCATAAAAGGAAAATTCAAACGAATGAATCTAACTGAAGAGCCTGGTGCACTTGGGACTCCCAATGATGACTGGACACATCTGTATGTAATTTAGTTTCAACAAATACCCCAATTTTAAATTTGCATTTTTGATGGTAAATGCGAGACTGATGTGGTATATAGAAAAATATAATCATCTACATCCCGCTCAATCAGGCTTCAGACAAAATCGCAGCACAACAGATAATCTCGTCATACTCCAAACAGAAATAGCCCATGCCTTCGCAAATAAACAAGATCTCATAGCTGCACTGATAGACATTGACAGTGCTTTTGACACCACTAGTCGAGAAGCTATAATGAGCAAGTTACATGACATCAATCTTAGTGGGAGTATATACTACTTCCTGGAAAACGTTTTGACTGAGAGAAGTTTCAAGGTGAGAGTGAATGGCCAGTATTCCGATTGCTTCGTCACCCATAATGGCGTTCCTCAGGGCTCCGTATTGAGTACGATACTGTTTATACTGGCTATCAATGACATTTGCTCAGTCATCAAGGCACCGGTTAAATTCGTATTGTACGCCGATGATCTCCTTCTGTTCTGCTCGGGCAAGAACACTGCAAGTACATGAAAAGTCCGGCAGCAGGCCTTGGACGGTGCTACCGCATGGACCAGAACTTTAGGATTCAATTTCTCCTCATCTAAATCTCATAAGGTTCACTAGAAGACACCCCACAGTTCTACCACGACTAACTATTTATGACGTTTCTGTTCAGTAAGAATTGACAGGATATCATGGAAAGACTCACGCCACAACAACGTTTTTAAATTGTTGAAATTTTTTTCGAAGTAAGTGTTCTATTCGCCAAACTCATAGAGCACTTTGTGAAATATATGGTTTACATAATCGTCCATCAGGGCAGCTTATTCGTCGATTTATCGATAGATTTTGGACAACGTTTTCTCTACTCGACGCAACAGAAACAACAAGACAAAGAACTGTACGTACAGAAGAAAATATCGCTGCTTTAAATCATAGTGTTAATGATTATCCAGATCTGTCTATTCATCGACGTTCACAACAAGTTGGACTCTGTGCTCCACCACATAGAAAACTGGATCAAGAACTAAAGCCACTTGACCATAATAAGCGTCGTTTTTATCGTAAAATTGTGTTTAGTGATGAAGCTCATTTCTGGTTGAATGGCTATGTAAACAAGCAAAATTGCCGTATATGGAGTGAAAACAATCCTCAAGGAGTTCAGCAGATTCCATTGCATCCTGAAAAATGCACTGTATTGTTTGCTTTACACGCTGGAGGCATCATCGGTCCATATTTCTTTAAAAACGATGCTGGAGCTAATGTTACTGTGAATGGTGCTCATTACAGATCGATGATCAATGATTATTTGTTTCAAAATTTAAATGGTATCGACCCAGAAGTGTTTTGGTTCCAATAAGATGGTGTTACACCTCATGCTGCTACCGTAACAATTGATTTATTGAAAGAAAGATTTGGCGATAACTCAATTTGAAGTTCTACCACTCTAGAAAAAAGATGAAATACCACCTCAAACAAAACAGATAATTTATTTTTTCAAGAAATATGCCAAAAATTGAATTTCAAACGTACCCTGATCCATGGTGCATGTTGTTATTGATCTGAAGAAAAACTACACTTTCCTTATACATATTTTATAATAGCTGTTTCCTCCTATTTAAGTTTTTTCCTGACTGTACTTCATTGTACTAATTTCACCTTCAACTCTAAATAATATTTTTGCAGCTATTATCGCAGACAAGTTCGAACTGACGCGGTTTTGTCCGTTAAATTGTTTCTTCTCTGTTGACACTTCATTTTATGTGCTGATTTATGTCAAATAACGTTTATTATTATTATAAGAAGCTTTTTTAAGAAGTGTTCCACAAATTTAAAATTTTCAGAGGAAATAGAACCAGTGCTTTCAATGTTCTATTCGCAAAATTTATAGAGTACTTCGTGAAATTTATGGTTTACATAATCGTCCATCAGAGCAGCTTATTCGTTGAACTATTGATAGATTTCGGACAACATTATCTCTACTCGATGCAAAAACAACAACAAAACAAAGAACTGTGCGTACAGAAGAAAATATCGCTGCTGTAAGTCATAGTGTTAATGATGATCCATATTTGTCCATTCCTCGACGTTCACAACAAGTTGGACTCTGTGGATCCACCACATGGAAAATTTTGCGTAAAGATCTTGGTCTACACCCATACCAGATCCAACTGTCTCCTTACTGAAACCACAAATTGGCGGCTGGCTTCTGTTGTTGACTCCGTTGATTGTTGGTTCACCCTTTTTTCCACCAAGTGTAGCCCATCTTTCATACTTTTTTCACCGTACTGATGAGGGACAAAAGCCTGAAACACGTGTCTACGGTTAGGTCCTTATAAGGTTTATGTCCATTAGCTTCTTTCTATTCTTTCAAACAATTCCCTCCTTATTCCTTTTTGTGGTAAGTTTAGATTATTTCGTGAATAATGAACCGATCTTGAAAACTTTAACTGGGTGGTTTACAGAACATAAATAACTTTCAAACTAACCAACACTCGACATCTCTTTCCTATTGAAAAAATATTGAGGGTTGATGCTTCATGGGGGTGGCTTTTCGGAACAAGATCATGATGGAAATTCGTCCCCATCAAAACAGAAGTTGACCTGTTTTTTTCAAAATCTTCGAAAATACTTCGTTTCTGAGTTCTTGGGGAAGTCAAATTTTTGTTAGGACACCCTGTATATATATATATATATATATATATATATATATATATATATATATATATATATATATATATATATATTCAACCCCCCATATTTAATTCTATTCGAAAGCACCCAAAGAGCATAAATACTCGAAACCACAAATAACTCGTACGAAGTGCGAGTAAACAAAATACATAATCCACCTCTGATGAATCGATTCGAGATTTATGGCGACAGTTAAAGCAACATTACATACAAGGATGGTGGACATACAATTAACGCCAACGAGTGAATAAAAAGGGCAGCCTCAATGCCTTCAATGCTGAAAACAGGGTCGAAGCTAAGGGTGAAAACGGAAATAGTCCCAATGAAGATAACTTTATGTGGGTGATTCACTTCATTTTATGTAAATGGACTTAATCGGCACAATTCGATATGTTTCTCATCTGTTGAATATAATTTGAACTTTTTTCTCTTGCAAAAATTAAATTTCGTGATGTGGTAATGTTCCGAGAGCTTTCTAGGTTTTTTTGAAGTATTGAGTCAGAAATACTTTTATTCAAATCTAAAGTAATAATAACTATGAGTTTAACTTGATGCGATTTTTGAGTTGACGGAGTGATTGGAACTTATATCTTCGTAAATAATGCTGGCGCAATTATTACAGAAAACAAATTACATACCGAACGATGTAACAGATTTTTTTAGTCGGCAAATGGATGTATAAAATGTTTATTTTCATTAAAATGGTGCCACATGCTACAGTTCTCAAGAAACAATGATTCTTCTGCATGAAAACTATCCTAGATGCGTGATCTTTCGAAATGGAAACATCAGTCAGCCATCCAGATAGAATGATTTAACATATTTGATTTTTTCTCTGGTCTACACCACAGAGGAAGTTTACGCCAATGCTTCAGTAACGATTCAAGCAGCGAATGACAGCATAGGAACCTGTAATTTGTAAAATATTACGTGAGTCCTTATGTTCCAGAATTAACAAGTAAAAACACAATTTATTCGGAAACTTTCTTCGTCCATTAACGTAATCACCTTCTTTCTATAGGGATACAATCATTCCAGCGTTTTCCTAAACTTTGGATGCCTTTCTTATAATGGGTGTTTCAGTAAAACATGGTTTTCTATAGCAATTTATCCAATTGGTGAATTCTCTTCGCTATTCATAGTCTACTGGCAGAAGTTGTTGAGTCAGTTGGATTTTGTAGACATGCAACTGTACATCTATAGTGGGAATTCGCTGAAGAGTGCCTGTTGAAATGTCCAATTCTTGTGCCCGATGGCGAATTGACGTCTCTGGCCTTTCTGTCACACTCTCGCGAAATGCCTTGATGTTTTAATCTGAACGACCTCTACGAGGTCGTATGGTATGTTTCACATTCGCAACCGAACCAGTACTTTCGAATTTGTTGATTGTTCTTTTCACAGTAGATGAATTAGGCACATTATTTCGACCGAACATTGGACGCACTTTACGAATAATGGCAATTAAACTTTCACCATATTGAGAATATTTTTGGACAATCAGGACGCATTATTCTACCGTGTAATGCTCCATATTTACTTACTCCCATCTGTCAACTTTCGATCTGTCGCGTCATAATCATGTTACATTATGACTGTCAAACATGGCGCGCAATTCAAATCTTGTGCTCTTATTGAATCTTTTTACTCAAATTCGGCTCCAATTGCTAATTTTCACAACTGCACAACTACCCCAACGCAAAAAAAGAAAGGAGTTTTTGCATCGATGAAAAGTAGGTCCATTACGATAATCCAAAACGTCAGGCAACCTATGGACCTCATTATCAACTCTCAAGCCGAATATTCATGGTAAGAAGATCAGGCTGGTATTTGGTGGACCAGCTGGGTGTGGTATATTATGAGCTAGAACAATCTAACGAAAATATAACAGAGGAGTTCTATCGATGACAATTGATACGTTTTAGCTGAGCATTGTTATAAAAATGGTCTCAATACGCCGACAAATACGAAAAAGTTATTTTGCACAATTACACTGCTGCAGTTGTTGCATCACCCGTTTAAATGTACTTAGAATCGCTCAAATGGGAGGCAACACCCGAATATAAATTACATGGCGGCGAAAAAAAAACATAACTTCGCCACGCGAAAGAATAATATCAAGTCAAGTGAAAGTGGTAGTTTTGGTTAAGTAGAATGAGTCTGTGACTAACAGCCAGTTTCATAAACAACATCGAAAGGCTCCTTTATGATAAAGTCCCCTTATGAAAAAGGATCCTTTAAATGAACATCAGTTTCATAAACGAACATCGATCGTGCTTTACTTAAAGCTTCGTTTAATGCGCCGGTCACATTATTCCGACTGTTGGCTATCCTGAGTGATTTTACAAATATAGTTGGTGATATTCTGTAAAAATTATGAGTTATGCGTCGGAATTTGTGAAAAAAAATAAAAGAATCATGAATCAGTCCTTGCATAAACATGGTTATGTGCAGAAGACAGTATATTGGAATTTATATCATTATTACGTGCGAATTGCTATATTTTAGTAAACGTGAGTTATAATAATGAATATGGAAGAAAAGGGAAAAAAAGTATTACTTTAAAACCTGAGAAGGAACTACGTCTCTTGGAACTGATTGAAAAAGAGAATTTCATTGTTATAGGATAAAGTCGGGCAGAGAATAGCAACTGCTTTCAATGCAACAGTTTTCCATTGGAGAAATGGGGACCAGCTCAAATTCAAATATGTCATATAAAGGGGCTCCATTGATATTGAGGGAGCCAGTTTCCAAACAGTTGAGCCCAACTGTTACGAACCTACTTGACTAAGCGAAAGAGATGTATTATAAAAAAACAGCTCTAGTAGAAGCTCAGATATTGGCTATCAAGGAAGAGAATAGAGAAGTAAAGAAGAGGAGTATTCGAAGCTTAAGATATTAATAATTAATTTTAAGATAAGATTTAATTAATAATAATAATTAAATCTTATTTTAATTTTCAATGCACTTTCTAGAAAAAGTGATATTAGAATTATATCAGCATTGCTTCAGGCTATGAAATCCTCTCAAATTTGAATTGAAAACAGAAATTTCAATAAGACATAATATTTTTATTTCTTTATTCTCACTTGAAACTTTTTCAAGTTACCTAAAGTAAAACAATGAATCAGAAATACAAATATAGAAACCTATCTAAATACATACCGTGTAAAATCTTCTGAAAATTATATGAAATCCTGCCATGTTGAAGACACAATTTGATTATGAGGAACAGTTTCACAAGCGACAAAAAATTTATTTTCGATTATCATACAAATATAAATTATAAAATAAATATGTTCATTAATAATCAACTGTCTCATTTGATGAGCTGCATCAAATTGAATACATACCTTAAGTAACATCATATGAGAATTATATGATATCTTGTCATGTTGAAGGCACAAATTGAATGTGAAGAATAGTTTCACAAGTGATAAGCAAATTTATTTTCAATTATCACACAAATATAAATTGTAAATTAGCAAAATGTTCATTCATAATCGACTGTCTCACTTGACTAACTGCATCAACATTAGTTGAATTTGTTTGAAAGTCCTCTTCCTCCTGCACATCGTACAATCATTCATTTGGAAATATTTCGTTCATATCTACAGCTATATTGTGCAATACAGCGGTAGCAACAATAATTGTCCTTATGGTTGTTAACTTAACACTCATTCCTTTATAAGGTATAGGAAAACGACGTTTCCAAACTCTGTACTTTCTCTCCACCACATTTCTACTTCGTATAATTGACTCCTCATATAAACTTTTAGCTGCACTTATAGCTTCTGGTAAATTTGTCACAAGATAAGTCTGCAAACTATAACCACAATCGCCAAGTAACAATACGGTCCAAATTTACCCTTTTCGAATTGTCTCTTCAGGACACTGTTAGAGATGGTTTGATCATTTATTGAGCCAGGTCATCTAGCTACAATATTTCTGATTCTCAAGTTTGAATCATACAGGGTTTGAACGTTTAGAGCAAAATAATGTTTCCGACATCGAAAGATCTCTGAATCATCATCACCCGGAGAAGTGATTTTGATTAATGTGCAATCTATAGCACCAACGATACGTGGAAAACTAGCAATTGCATAAAACTTTTCTGCTGTTTGCATTTCATGATCACCTTCACACATCTTTTTATATTGTGGACACAGAGATGTGATTGCAAAAGAAATTCTTCGAATTTTAGAAGCAGAAGGTTTAGAAATTCCCATGAAATCTCCGTCTGTTTGTTATCAGCGGATTCCATAGAATCTCAATGTCAAAAGTAGTTGGTTCATCGGTTCAATACAGCTGACTCTGAAAACTGACAATTTAATGATTTGTTATACAGAAAATTATATCAACAAAATAATAAAACGAAATTTGTTTAGCTGTTAGATGGGAAGTAAAATTTATTTGCAATTTTTTGAAGCAAAGATTAAAGAGTTGGTTTTGTCAGGCGAAAACAATCAAAGACGTTTTGACCATCTAACGTGGAAAAATGTTATTCCCTCCTTTTGTAAATTATTGGTCTTTTTGGTCAATTCTCACAACTAGAACAGCATTCAACATTTGGTGCAACATACATTCTATCAAGAAAGTACCGGGAATTATCGATTTAAATCTGGCGGGGCAATGAGGCAGGTAAAATTTTTTTTTCCTAGGTTGGTACCACCGTCTTTAATTACTATGCCAAGCTTGAGCGGGATCTGTCAACTAGTGTGTTTGCAACAGCTGATTAAGTCAGTCGATGTCAGAGTGCGTGCCGATTTTTACTATGGGTGATTACGTTGAGCAAAGAATTTGTTTGAAGTTTTGTGTTGCAAATAAATTTTGGTGTGCCGATGCATTGAAAATGTTGCAAAAGGCCTTTGGTGATAATGCTCTATCAAAAACTCGTGTATATCAGTGGTACAGAGCCTTCAAGGACGGTCGTGAAGTGGTCGAAGACTTGCCTCGTTCCGGACGCCCATCGACGGCTTCGATCGAAGATAGCGTCGATAAAATTAAGGAAAGGGTGCTGGAAAACCGTCGTACCAGCTTGAGAGAGATAGCACATGATCTTAAGATATCCCACGAGTCCGCACGTACGATTTTGATTGATATTTTGGGCATGAGAAAGGTGGCCGCACGACTCGTATCGAAAGACCTGAATTTTCTTCAAAAACGTCATCGCGAACAGGTTGCTTCAGACATGCTGGATCGCTGTAATTCCGATTCTACATTCATGGAACGCATTATAACTGGTGATGAGACCTGGGTCTACGAGTACGATATGCAAACAAGCCAGCAATCATCGGAATGGGTGGCAAAAAATGAGCCGAAACCGAAAAACCACGCCAAAGCCGCTCGAAAATGAAGGTGATGCTCATTGTTTTCTTCGATATCCGTGGCGTGGTGCACTACGAATTCGTTCCAGAGGGTCAGACGGTAAACAAGGAGTATTACCTAGGCGTTATGAAACGTTTGCGTGAGCGTATCCGTAAGAAGCGGCCAAATTTGTGGGCGAACAACTCATGGATTTTGCATGACGATAACGCGCCTTCTCACCGAGCTACGATTGTGACTGACTTTCTCGCCAAAAACTCAACAAACGTGCTTCAGCAACCACCGTATTCGCGGGATTTGGCTCCCTGCGACTTTTTCCTCTTCCCAAAACTAAAATTGCCCCTTCGTGGCACCCGTTTTGAGTCGATTGAAGCCATAAAACAAAATTCGGCGCGAGAGCTAAAGTCCATCCCGGAAAGCGCCTATAAAAAATGTTTCGATAATTGGAAGTGCCGTTGGCATAGATGTATTGGAGCAAATGGAGCCTATTTTGAAGGCGATCCAATAAATTTTGATGATTAAATGTAAAAATGTTGTTTTAATTGAAAATTCCCGGTACTTTCTTGACAGAGTAGTATTTCGTAGTACACTAAAATCAAACAAATGGGCAAATGTGACAAAGGAAGGTTATGTCCACTGTTTTTGTGTTTACCGAGCACCCATGCAGTGTCGAACTTCTCGTTAAAGGATCCTTTTCCAGCCGTAAGGGGCCGATTTTCTCTCTTTAAGATAAAGGACGCTTCTAAGTTCCCTTTAACCTTAAAATCCGCTTATGAAACACGTTTTATCATTAAAGGAGACTTTTTGGGAAAAAGTAGGCTTCAGTTTCGTTTATGAAACTGGCCGTAAGGTTCCCATTTTGTGCCATGTCACACTGATGCGTCTTTGGATAGAAGCCGAGACGAAACGCAATTTCTCTACTTAAGAGATTCTCAAAAATCCACACATCGGTGCTAGATCGTTTATGCACAGGATCATATAATTCAGGGACAAATTAAACCAATATTATCCTGTTTCTAGAGACCGGAAACGGAAGACTCAAGTAGTAGCGAAGATTAAACTGTGGCCACCCTATCCGTACGCAAGTTCGTCCCTGGCAGGGACGCTGGTCATCTGGCGTATTCATCCACGTTCGGCCGGTGGAGCGGCTGAATTATAGCCCTATTCAGATAATCCGGAGGAATTTTGAGTCCCGGATCGGACGCGCACCGCGCGTACGCACAGAACGGAATCCGGCGAACGTCAACGTCCAGCCCACTCGGTTTACCGTGAAGGTTTTATCTCCGTGTCAAATCTAACTGGCTTCTGTGTATTTCACCGCTTTCATTGCCGAGAAGATCCTTCGCTTGATCCTTGCACGTGGAGTATTACGGTCTGTTGGTAGAGGGTATGATTTTGTACACCGGATTATAGATAGGGGTACGGACCTTTGGAGAAGGTCAGACTGGACGAAGACGAATGCCTTGAGATTTGCCTTGATCTATTCTTCTCTGGAATCCATCAAATTGAACTGAATATATTTCCTTTTAATTCTACAATTTACAAACATTTCAAATATTAATTAGAATTAGTTTGGTCTGAAAACCTCTACAAATTTAAATATTGAATTGAATCAGCCCTTACTTGGTGAAAATCCATATTAAATAATATTTAAATAAGGTTATTCTGATTTTCACAAATTTTTATTGTTATGTTTACAACAATCGTTTCGCTATCACAGTAGCATCATCAGGCAAGATTACATTTTGAATAACTAAGCTTGTTTCCGAAAACCGTTTTTATATTACAAGTACAATAAATTTTTATTGAGCACTAAAACCCAAAAAAGGGTCTCTGAAAATGCCAGATTATCTGAATATATTTAACAGAGGTGAGTTATTTAAATCTATTTGTTCGTTAAGTAATATTCCAATTTTTTTATGTTTATTTATCTCTAACATATATCTAACATATTTAAGGCATAACTTTTGCTTTCTATATGTAGAATTTCAAAGTTATGATTTAAAGTATGTCATGTTTCTAACAAATGGTTGGAATATGTAGAATTATTTTTATTATTGAGGAAACTCTTCAAATGTTCACTTATTCTATGTCGAAAAGTTCTTCCAGTCTGTCCTATGTAAACTTTAGGGCAATCACCGCAGGTTAGCTTATAAACCCCCGATTTATCATCTTTATGTGTACAGTCTTTATTATTTTTAATAAATTTACTCAAGATTGAATTGGTTTTAAATGAAGTTCTTAAATTATATTCATTTTTGAGGTATGTAGCAATTTTCTCAGAAATACCTTCAGTGTATTTTGAGGAATTGTATTTAAGATTTTCTTTTATATTAGGATACACCATATTTAAAGCTATTTTATTATTTTTATTCATCAACAATTTGTCTATCAACTTAGGATCATAGTCATTATTAATAGCTAATTGTTTAATTATGTTAAGTTCTGAAATATAATTTTCTCGATTCATGGGAATATCAACTAATCTATAGATCATACAATTAAATCCTGATAATTTTTGATTTGAAGGATGATTTGATTTATTATGTATAATAGAATCCGTATAGGTTGGTTCGTGAAATATTTTGAAAAATTATGTGAATTATTTATTCGAGTAACAGTTAAATCAAGAAAGTTAATAGAATTATTATGTTCAGTTTCCATAGTGAATGTAATTGAAGGATGTATTTCATTGATGAATTAAAGAATTTTTTCAGGAGTCTGTCTGTACCTGTCGAGCAACAGAAAAAATCGTCTACATATCTATACCAATATAAAAAGTATTTCTTAAGGAGATTTTGGTAAATTTTAGTTTCAATATTGTCCCTTAAGTCCTCTATTAGCAGAAATATTCATGGACAATATTGAAACTAAAATTCACCATAATCCCCTTAAGAAATACTTTTCATATTGGTATAGATATGTAGACGATATTTTCTGTTGCTTCACAGGTACAGACAGACTTTTGAAAAAATTCTTTTTATTCATTAATAAAATACATCCTTCAATTACATTCACTGTGGAAACCGAACATAATAATTCTATCAATTTGACTGTTACTCGAATAAATAATTCACATGAATTGTTGATGAATAAAAATCATAAAATAGCTTTAAATATGGTGTTTTCTAATATAAAAGAAAATTTTAAATACATTTCCTTAAAATACACTAGAGATATTTCTGAGAAAATTGCTACATACCTCAAAAAATAAATATAATTTGAGAACTTCATTTAAAACTAATTCAAACTTGAATAAATTTATTAAAAATAATGAAGACTGTACACATAAATATGATAAATCGGGGGTTTATAAGTTAACCTGCAGTGATTGCCCTAAAGTTTACATAGGATAGGCTGGAAGAAGTTTCCGTCATAGAATTTGTGAACATTTGAAGAGTTTCCTCAATAATAAAAGTAATTCTACATACTCCAACCATTTGTTAGAAACAGGACATACTTTCAACCATAATTTTGAAATTCTACATATGGAAAGCAAAAGTTATGCCTTAAATCTGTTAGAATCCCTAGAGATAAATAAACATAATAAAATTGCAAAATTACTTAACGGACAAATAGATTAAAATAATTCACCTCTGTTAAATATATTCAGATAAGCTAGAATTTGCAGACACCTTTTTTTGGGTTTTAGTGCTCAATGAAAATTTATTGTACTTACTGTTATATAAAAAGCAACGGATTTCGGAAACAAGCTTAGTTATTCAAAATATTATCTTGCCTGATGATGCTACTGTGATAGCGAAACGATTGTTGTAAACATAACAATAAAAATTTGTGAAAATCAGAATAACCTTATTTAAATATTATTTAATATGGATTTTCACCAAGCAAGGACTGATTCAATTCAATAATTTAAAATATGTCTTAAAAATTAGAGAAATTCAATTCGATGCAACAGAGAAGGTGTAATGTTCCACCAAGATGATGCGAGACCATATACAAGTTTGGTCGCTCATCAAAAGCTTTTACAGCTTGAATGGAATATAAATAGAGGTTAATACTTGATAGAAGGTATATAAAATTATTTAAATATTGTAATATTTGCCTTCTACGTATTTAATTAGAAAAAATTATATTTAATAATTATAACTTCAGGAATTAAATAAATGTCATATAAGTACCACTTATATCAAACGACATATAAAATAAACATTCATTATAAGACATCCAAATGATATAACAAAATCCAATAAATAAAAATTGTTAACCAAAATCCTATAAATTAAATATTTTGAGTAGACAAAATTTTGTCTCTGCTGATCAATCTTATGAAAACAAATATCTTTCAGAAATTTTTAACATAATCTCAAAAATTTCGTCATAAAACTATCTTACTTAAAATATTCAATATTATTGGATATCTAACTAAGTTACTTTCTATAAAATCTCAAGATATGCAAAAACATTACTGAAAAACAAGTTTTAAGAGGGACTTTGCTTCGTCATTACTCAAATAATTCCTATTTTGAAACACTTTTTCACCTAGGTGAAACAAGGTATCCAATAGTCTGTAGATATTAAAATAAAATAGAAAAAAGCATTTTACTTGATAGAAGGAATATACCGAATAGAATAATAAGTTGCGGTTTTTTACTTGATAGAAGAATAATTACAAAAAAAAATGAGAATATACCAAATTTGAATATCAAAACAGATTCAATCTGTCAGTCTTCCACAATTTCAATTTCAGAGAAATTTTTATTCAAAAACTTAGAATTAAATTAATGTTATAAGCACGGCTTATATTTAATAGACGTATAAAATTAAAGCTCAATATACAATATCAAATGGAATAAATCAAGCAACAAATATAAATTGTCAATTAAAATTAATAAATAAATATTTGAAGGAGACAATTTTTTTTTTGGGAAGTCCTTGAATTATGTTTGTATTTTTGAAAAGGAATTGCTTTTCATAATTGTAAAATTAGAAGCAAAATTTTGTCTCCAAATATTTATCTATTAATTTTAATTGACAATTTATATTTGTATTTGATTAAATCAGTCTTCACTTGTTGAAAACTCATTTTAATTTAAAAAATATATATTTGTTGGTTTCTATATTTCATTTGATATTTTATATCGAGTTTTGATTTTATACGTCTTTTAAATATAAGATGTGCTTATAAAGCATTAATTTAATTCTAAAAATTTTGGATTAAAAATTTTTTTGAAACTAAAATTGTAGAAGACTGACAGATTAAATCTGTTTTGATATTAAAATTTTGTTATATTCCTTCTATCAAGTAAAAAGCCTTTTCCTATTTTATTTTACATATAATATATAATTAAATTGAGGCTTGAATAAAATCTCATTAGGGAATATCAATATTTTAAAGAAAACCTTATAATACCTTACAGCCTCTTGTGATTTTGTGATGAACATAGAATATCTTGATTTTTAGAGTTAGTTCTTACTTTAATTCCAATACAACTTTCAGGTAAGCTATATTTATTGTTGGTTAATTTTGATTTTTTAAGTATGATTTAGGTTCGATGAGGAGATTATCGGAATTCTAATTGATTTTTGAAGATATAATGCATGTTTTGAGAGATTTTTCAATTAACTTATTTAAATATATTGAATATTTCAATAAATTATATTTTCTGAGGAGTCTTCAAATTATGTTTGTATTTTTGAAAAGGAATTGGTTTTCATAATGGTAAGATCAGAAACAAAATTTGTCTCCTTCAAATATTTATTTATTAATTTTAATTGACAATATATTTGTGGGTTTATTTATTCCATTTGAAGTTTATGAATAAAAATTTGTTTTGAAATTAAAATTGTAGAATACTGAGAGATTAAATCTGTTTTGATATTCATATTCTCTAGATATTTGCTAATTGATCCCCATCAATATCTTATATTTTCTTTTGATTCTCAATCGGTTGACTGTGTCTATATTTCTGTATGTCTATAAAGAAACAGTGTTTCTTTATCCTCGTAATCGCTTGAAAATTCTAATAGACCTCCACTATTATAAAGGAATCTAAATCTATTCCAGCTGATATCAATATCCGAATTAACTTCTCCATTTTTTCAATAGTTGAATTCATTAAGTCAACGTGAAATTATAAAGGTGTTCGACACGTTTATTTTTTCATCAAATTCCTAGTTCATGATATCGTGTTATTAAATTATATCATACATAATTGCAACGTTTCGTTTTCCAGTCGGCTAAATAGAAACGAGCCAGACCGAGGCTCGCATTATAAGCTTTTACCTAACGAGCTTAATAGGGGAACATCGTATCTAATTTCTGAAATAGCTATATGTATATTTATGGCTTAAACGATTTTAAACTACGGACAATAATGATAGAAATTTTCAAAACGCCCAAATTGCGATTTAATGATTTTATAATGGTGCCAGTGATTTAACCCTTCAGCATCTTATTATCTGTATGTGTGAATTCTGAATTTAATTGAACTCATGACGAAAAACTTCAACGGAGGTTGTTTCATGACGATAATATCACAAAAGGAAAAACTGTTAGGATGTTCTGTTCAGTTTTTAGGCTGAACACATAATAATGTGATACCTGTTTATCTTTGATCTGAATAGGAAAATGAATAACTAATGCATGATATGAAAAACATTGTTCTTCTAGAGGTAATGAGTCAATTCAGTTACAGTCGCTTATTTCTGATTTATGTTGATTTAATCTTGTAGAATAATATGTAATTATATTACTTTCAAATACCAGCGAATACAGATTGAAGATTATTTCAGTTAGTTTGAATCAGTTCCATAGGAATGTTTGTTTACTCAAATGGTGACAAGAATAGCTTTTAAATAATTCAAATAAATTAATTCGGCTGGTCCAAACCAAATATCATTATTAAATTAGCAAATAAATCTTTAGTTATTTACAGAGTTAGACACGAAATTTATCCCCAAATTCACTCCATTGTCATTTTTGACAAACATGGGATGAAACGCTAGACTTTTGATAGTTTATTTCTCATTCAATATCCTTTCAAACGCAAGTCTACTTTTAAAAATCAATCAATAAAAACTGGAGTTATGGAAACAAAAGCAAAAAGTATGTGACAATCGCTTTATTTTTTAATAACATAAATAGAGATTAATTCTTGATAGAAAGTATAGAAAATTATTTAAATATTTCAATATTAGCCTTCTACATATTTAATTTCAAAAAATTATATTTAATAATTATAACTTCTGAAAATAAATTGAAATAATGTCATATAAGTACCACTTATATCAAATGACATATAAAATAAACATTCATTATAAGACATCCAAATGATATAACAAAATCCAATAAATAAAAATTGTTAACCAAAATCCTATAAATTAAATATTTTGAATAGATGAAATTTTGTTTCTGCTGATCAATCTTACGAAAACAAATATCTTTCAAAAATGTCTAACATAATCTTAAGAATTTCATCATAAAACTTTCTTACTTAGAATATTCAATATTATTGGATATCTAACTAAGTAACTTTATATAAAAACCCAAGATATGTCAAAACATTACTGAAAAACAAGCTTTAAGAGAGACTTTGCTTCGTCAGTATTCAAATAATTCATATTCAATACATATAACATCATTCAACTACAAATATTTACCCCCCCTTCAACAATTTAGAAAATTTCTGGTAAACTGAAAATTTTTTTTTTATATTTATTGAATATGAATTAATTGAATACTGACGAAGCAAACTCTCTCTTTAAACTTGTTTTTCAGTAATGATTTTACATATCTTGAGATTTTATAAAAAGTAACTCAGTTAAATATCCAATAATATTGAACATTCTAAGCAACATAGTTTTATGATGAAATTCTTAAGATTATGTTAGACATTTCTGGAAGATATTTGTTTTCATAAGATTGATCAGCAGAAAGAAAATTTTGTCTATTCAAAATATTTAATTTATAACATTTTGGTTAACAATTTTTATTTATTGGATTTTGTTATACCATTTGAATGTCTTATAATGAATGTTTATTTTATATGTCATTTGATATAAGTGGTACTTATATGACATTATTTTAATTTATTTTCAGAAGTTATAATTATTAATATAATTTTTTGAAATTAAATATGTAGAAGGCTAATATTAAAATATTGAAATAGCTTTATTTTTTAATGAAAATTCGACTAGTGAGATGTCAAAGGAGCTGCGATTGAAAATTTTCTGGAAAAGTTTTTCAAAATCAAAAAATGATATCTCAGAAGTATTTATTTAAGTAGACACACAGAATTCTCAAAAATCAAACAAATCTCCTTCCTTCATGTTATTGAACTCTATAAACGTCCCAGGACATCCCTAAATTAAATTGAGAATTAATATTACATAAGGTTATTCTGATTTTCCCAATTTTTTTTGTTATTATAATAAAACCATCGTTTCGCAGTAGCATCTTCAGGTATATCTTACATTTTTTAATAACTTAATTTGTTTTCGAAATCGGCTTCTATTTATATTGTAGGAAGTACAACATTTTTATTGAGCACAAAAACCCAGGAAAGGGGGTAATTGTTTGTTGAGTACTATTCTGATTTTGTTCTATTTATTTATCTCTAATGACTCATACAGGTTAAAGGCATAACTTACTTTCTATATGTAAAATTCCCAAATCATGATTGAAAGTATCGGATCACCGATTTAAAAAAAATATATATAAATATCTTTATGTGTAAAGTCTTCATTAGTTTCAATAAATTTACTGAGATTTGGATGAATTTTGAATGAAGTTCTTGAATATCATTTATTTTTGAGGTATGTAGCAATTTTCTCAGATATAACTTTAGTATATTTTAAGGAAATGTATTTAAAATTTCATCTTGTATTAAGATATACCATATTTAATGCTGTTTTATTGTTTTAGTCATCCACAACTTATCTGTCGCTGTAGGACCGTTGTCATTAATAACAGCTTTTTGTTTAATATTATTCATTAACCATAAATTAATAGCATTCAATTGTACGATTCAAAGATTAGTTAACATGCCCATGAATCGAGAAAATTATATTTTAAAGCTGAACATCATTGTTTTACAATTTTCCTTTAGACACAGCAAAGGGGGAAATTCAAGACCCTTTAGAAAGTCAGTAAATTTCTGCATAACTGGAAACAGAAATGCCCATAAATAAATTCATAAAACGCTTCATGCGGAACGTCTGTGATCATAAAATTCAGCACAAAATAAAACATGACATGCTAGCAATGTTATAGGCTTCAAATAAAATATAAATTGATATTTTTATATCATTTATAAGTTATTCGATTCAAACAGCGGAAAAGCCCGCATGCAAACGAGTCTAATTGTACCAGCATTTCAATAATTCATCTGGAATTTCTTAGAAAAAATAGAAATAACGTAAAAAACCTTAGGATTTTTACCTAGAAAAAATTCGATGAATACAGATATTTCAACAAGAAAAGCCACAATTAAAGTTCATCATACTTGAATAATCAGTTTCACATTTCTCCCGTCTCATGAGATAAATTATAAAAATTTGTATTCCAAAATTTCCAAATACAACTAGTGAACAGTTATGATGAAGAGGTTTGAGTAAACATTTTAATTTTGTAAGTTTGCTGATGGTGTTATATTTCAAAGCTTCGATATATTATTTCCTGGTGAATTTTATTTTTCATTCAGAATATCTATCACTATTTGTTTTTGTTTTCTTACGTCCGTACGGTGTTTTTCAAAATATTGGCCTTTAGAACGTACTGTTATTCATCATATTTTCTGAGATGTGAAGAACATAGAGTGGACAAATTGTTTTGAGTTCGCGTCTCACATTTCACTTTTTCAAATTTGAAGGTGTTATATTTTAAGCTAATGATATATTTTTTATTATGAGATCTTATTTGTCATTAAATGTTGAATGGAATTTTTTAACGTTTATCTGAAAGATGTGTTAAATTTCAATAATATGAGGCATCCTTTTTCATAGAATTTGTAATTCAAAATATTTAATAGAAATGGCACTGTATCAGCCATGTATATCATTTAATTTCCATCAATGATTTCTGTACATTCCTTTGTGTTTTGAAATATTGTACGAAAGTTGAGAATTCTATATGTATCTTCAAAATGAAACTGACTTTTTCTGAGACATTTTGATTTTATTGAATTATGAACAGAGTTAACAGAATAATTCGTAATAATGAATAACTTTTGTTATCTTTGTATGAAAATGAAACAAATCAATTCGTTTATAGAAATATTACACAGTATAGCTGGATTAATTTCGAAGCCTCTAAAAATTTTATCTAAAAAATATCATAAAAACATTTAAGTATTAAAAAACAAAACCCTACGAAGTAAATTTTCAATTTAAATTTGTTCAATGAAATTGAAGAATATCAAAACCTCATTCATATACAAATGTAATGGAACAATGGATAATATATCATCATTGTAAACTTCGAATTCAGTTATATATCATACTTTCTGGCTAATGACAAATAATACACTCAAACAAACCACGTTTCATGCTGAAATTTCAGGTTCCTCTAAAATCAATAAAAAATGTCATCCAGTTTGCATATGTTCTAATAAACATCATAATTGCCTATCGAAAAGAAGAATATGTTACCGTTACAAATCGCTATATGGAAATTTAATTGTAAAATACCACGGAATAGAAAAATATTTGCCTCGTTTATTCACGAACAAAAACATATATCTGGGTCAATTTAAATATTTCGAGTTTTTACCATTTGAATAAATAGAAAATCAGAAATAATAGGACTGAACCTGCCGTGGGACAAATAAATAGCTTTTCCATATTTTTAACGTTCAATATTTTTTTTCCGTCATTTATCATTTTGATTATATATGTTTTCCATTCAGATAGTTCTGAAAAGTATTCATTTTAATGTTTTGTTACTGGAAAATAAACTGCTCCCCAAAAGTTAAGGCACTTCTCAAATTATAATAAAAAGAGGTGTTTTACTGATGGAAGGATTATTTAAGAATTTTTAAATATCATACAGATTCATTATGTTAACCTCATACAAATTTTTATTTCAAAAAAACTCATTCAGAAACTTCAAGAATTGAATGAAATGAATGTCTAAAAACACACCGTGTCAATTCAATAGATATATAGAATTAAACAAATATCACACAGTACCAAAGTGAATGAAAGAATTCAAAGAAATATAAATTATCATTTAAATATACTAAATAAATATTATCTTTACTTATTTAAAAAAATGTATATGAGACAGTAATTTATTTCCACAAGAATGTTTGTAGAAATGTGGCTTCTTCAGGTATTACATTGTACTGTCTGATGGTATTCAGTGTAACCGAGTTTAAATACATTTTTAGGTACGTGACCAAATAATGGAAGCACAAGTCATAAAAACTCTAGGTGTTTATTGGAGTTTGCCGTTAAAAATGCCATTAAGGAAAAATATTCAGTAATGGAGAATGATCAACATCTGTTTGTTCGTTCAAAAGGATTTTACGGGCATTATACCTGTTGATTTCAAGAAATTCTAAAAGTGTTAATCTAGAACTTTTGCTTTCAACGTGGATAATTTCATAATTATTGTTGAAATTATGCCTGAATTCCTTAAGATGATTAGCATATGTCGAATGTACAGAATTGGATATATAACCCCTTTGGTGTTCTTGGACACGTTTCTTGAATGATCTACCAGTCTGGCCAATGTATACTAAAGGGCAATCTTTGCAAGTCAACTTGTAGACTCCGGATTTATTTTCTTTATTTGTACGATCTTTATTGTTTTTTATGTAGGTACTAAGGTTATTAATTGTCTTAAGAGCCGCGTTATAATTGACAACTTTTGAAATATTTAGCAATATTTTCAGATAATCCATTGACATAAGATAACGAAAAATATTTCTGCGTATTGTCCTCTTTGATGATTGGGTACACGAGATTTAATGCCATTTTCTTTTGTTTATTGGATACTATTTTGTCTATAAGAAAGGGATTGTAACCGTTGTTTGACGCTATTTGTTTAATAATATTTAATTCTTTCATAAAGTTTTCTGAATTTAAAGGGACATTCAACAATCTATGAATGAAACTATTATACGCTGACATCTTTTGTTTGGTGGGGTGGTTTGAAGTTTTATGTATTGGTTTGTGAAAAACACTAAATGTAAATTATTTAATCTTGTTATAGTGAGGTCAAGAAAATTATACTTTTATTATTTTTTTCTTGACCTCACTATAACAAGATTAAATAATTCACATGATTTTAGTATTTTTCACAAACCAATACATAAAACTTCAAACCATCCCACCAACCAAAAGATGTCAGCATATAATAGTTTTATTCATAGATTGTTGAATGTCCCTTTAAATTCAGAAAACTTTATGAAAGAATTAAATATTATTGAACAAATAGCGTCAAACAACGGTTACAATCCTTTTCTTATAGACAAAATGGTGTCCAATAAACAAAAGAAAATGGCATTGAATCTCGTGTACCCAATCATAAAAGAGGACAATACACAGAAATATTTTTCGTTATCTTATGTCAATGAATTATCTGAAAATATTGCTAAATATTTCAAAAGTTGTTTCAATTATAACGCGGCTTTTAAGACAATTAATAACCTTATTACCTACATAAAAAACAATAAAGATCGAACAAATAGAGAAAATAAATCCGGAGTCTACAAGTTGACTTGCAAAGATTGCCCTTTAGTATACATTGGCCAGACTGGTAGATCATTCAAGAAACGTGTCCAAGAACACCAAAGGGGTTATATATCCAATTCTGTACATTCGACATATGCTAATCATCTTAAGGAATTCAGGCATAATTTCAACAATAATTATGAAATTATCCATGTTGAAAGCAAAAGTTCTAGATTAACACTTTTAGAATTTCTTGAAATCAACACGTATAATGCTCGTAAAATCCTTTTGAACGAACAAACAGATGTTGATCATTCTCCATTACTGAATATTTTCCCTTGATGGCATTTTTAGCGGTAAACTCCAATAAACACCTAGAGTTTTTATGACTTGTGCTTCCATTATTTGGGCACGTACCTAAAAATGTATTTAAACTCGGTTACACTGAATACCATCAGACAGTACAATGTAATACCTGAAGAAGCCACATTTCCACAAACATTTTTGTGGAAATAAATTACTGTCTCATATACATTTTTTTAATTAAAATGAGTTTCCACCAAGTAAAGACCGAATTTACTAAATATTTTTACTTATATAAGCGGAAATGAAGAGTTGATTTTCCATCAAGTAAAGACCGAAACAATCAAGAATACTGTGGTATGTTGCCGTCTTTTGGTTAATAGGATGGTTCGATGTAATGAATAGTGACCTGTATACATGGCTGTTGGAAAAATACTGGTCATGCAAAACACAATAATTTTCTTTCTCAAAGTAAATTTAATGATTCGATGATGCATAAAGCTATCTCGATGCTCTCATCAATAATATGTTAAAAATTCACACTCCTGAAGTTACTGACGACGGAGGAGACATTCCAGTTTGGAATATTTTCGTACAATACTCAAGCTAGTCGTCTAAAATATCAAACAACTAACATACATTTTGGGAACAACTGACAATTTCTTGTGCTTTTTATTCTTCGTGCAATCTGCTATAATAAATTATAACTTAGACTTAAATATCATATTGAATGGCTACTTTCCAACGATATATTATCGTAGCTTAATGATAGTTGGGGTGAAGTAGTAAGTAAAGCTCTACTTTCTCTCCATGAAATAAAATCCGGTAAATTATGTGCAACTATAGATCGTTAGGCTCTCAGCATAATAATTTAAAAGAAATTAGAGAACCAAGAAATATGGGGTGCATATCATGCCTTTATGTTTTGAATTGATACATTAGCAAAAATGCAATGTCAGTGTAA